>OZ024904.1:30054121-30700590 GCA_964017125.1 Flabesymbios commensalis | reverse complement strand
CATTGCCTTGAGGTTGTCATCATGGTATGGCTGTCTTTGTGTGGTTGTCCTCGCCGTACGGTTGTCATCACTGTGTGGTTGTCATCACTGTGTGGTTGTCATCACTGTGTGGTTGTCATTGCCTTGAGGTTGTCATCGCCATATGGTTGTCTTTGTGTGGTTGTCCTCGCCGTACGGTTGTCATCACTGTGTGGTTGTCCTCGCCGTGTGGTTGTCATCACTGTGTGGTTGTCATCGCCTTGCGGTTGGCATTGCCTTGCGGTTGTGATCGTCGTGCAGTTGTCATCGCTGTATTGTTGTCATGACTGTGTGGTTGTCATCACTGGAGTTGTCATCGCTCTGCAATTGTCATCACGGTGTGGTTGTCCTCGCCATGTAGTTGTCATTGCCTTGAGGTTGTCGTCACCGTATGGTTGTCATCGCCGTGCAGTTATCATCGCCATATGGTTGTCTCTGTGCGGTTGTCCTCGCCGTGCGGTTGTCCTCGCTGTGTGGTTGTCATCGCTGTGTGGTTGTCATCGCTGTGTGGTTGTCATCACTGTGTGGTTGTCATCACCGTGCGGTTGTCATCACTGTGTGGTTGTCATCACTGTGTGGTTGTCATCGCTGTGTGGGTGTCATCACCGCGTGGTTGTCATCGCCTTGCGGTTGTCATCACTGTGTAGTTTTCATCACTGTGTGGTTGTCATCCCTGTGTGATTGGCATCGCTGTGTGGTTGTCATCACCGTGTGGTTGTCATCACCGTGTGGTTGTCATCGCTGTGTGGTTGCCATCGCCGTGTGGTTATCATGCTGAGTGGTTGTCATCGCTGTGTGGTTGTCATCAACGTGTGGTTTTCATCACCATGTGGTTGTCATCGCTGTGTGGTTGTCATCACTGTGTGGTTATCATCACTGTGTGCACAGTGTGGTTATCATCACCGTGTGGTTGACGTGTCATCGCCGTGTGGTTGTCATCACTGTGTGGTTATCATCACCGTGTGGTTGTCATCACTGTGTGGTTGTCAACACCGTGTGGTTGTCATCGCCGTGTGGTTGTCATCACCGTGTGGTTGTCATCGCTGCGTGGTTGTCATTGCTGTGTGGTTGTCATCGCTGTGTGGTTGTCATCACCGTGTGGTTGTCATCGCCGTGTGGTTGTCCTCACCATGTGGTTCTCATCGCTGTGTGGTTATCATCACTGTGTGGTTCTCATCGCTGTGTGGTTTTCATCACCGTGTGGTTTTCATCACTGTGTGGTTGTCATCGCTGTGTGGTTGTCATCACTGTGTGGTTATCATCACTGTGTGGTTGTCATCACCGTGTGGTTGTCATCACCGTGTGGTTGTCATTGCTGTGTGGTTGTCATCACTGTGTGGTTGTCATCGCTGTGTGGTTGTCATCGCCGTGTGGTTGTCATTGCTGTGTGGTTATCATCGCCGTGTTGTTGTCATCACTGTGTGGTTATCATCGCTGTGTGGTTGTCATCGCTGTGTGGTTGTCATCACCGTGTGGTTGTCAGCACCATGTGGTTGTCATGGAAGTGTGGTTGTCATCGCAGTGCGGTTGTCATCGCCTTGTGGTTGTCATCCCCGTGTGGTTGTCATCGCTGTGTGGTTGTCATCACCTTGTGGTTGTCATCGCCGTGTGGTTGTCATCACCGTGTGGTTGTCATCGCCGTGTGGTTGTCATCACCGTGTGGTTGTCATCGCTGTGCGGTTGTCATCCCTGTGTGATTGGCATCGCTGTGTGGTTGTCATCACCGTGTGGTTGTCATCACCGTGTGGTTGTCATCGCTGTGTGGTTGCCATCGCCGTGTGGTTATCATGCTGAGTGGTTGTCATCGCTGTGTGGTTGTCATCAACGTGTGGTTTTCATCACCATGTGGTTGTCATCGCTGTGTGGTTGTCATCACTGTGTGGTTATCATCACTGTGTGCACAGTGTGGTTATCATCACCGTGTGGTTGACGTGTCATCGCCGTGTGGTTGTCATCACTGTGTGGTTATCATCACCGTGTGGTTGTCATCACTGTGTGGTTGTCAACACCGTGTGGTTGTCATCGCCGTGTGGTTGTCATCACCGTGTGGTTGTCATCGCTGCGTGGTTGTCATTGCTGTGTGGTTGTCATCGCTGTGTGGTTGTCATCACCGTGTGGTTGTCATCGCCGTGTGGTTGTCCTCACCATGTGGTTCTCATCGCTGTGTGGTTATCATCACCGTGTGGTTCTCATCGCTGTGTGGTTTTCATCACCGTGTGGTTTTCATCACTGTGTGGTTGTCATCGCTGTGTGGTTGTCATCACTGTGTGGTTATCATCACTGTGTGGTTGTCATCACCGTGTGGTTGTCATCACCGTGTGGTTGTCATTGCTGTGTGGTTGTCATCACTGTGTGGTTGTCATCGCTGTGTGGTTGTCATCGCCGTGTGGTTGTCATTGCTGTGTGGTAATCATCGCCGTGTTGTTGTCATCACTGTGTGGTTATCATCGCTGTGTGGTTGTCATCGCTGTGTGGTTGTCATCACCGTGTGGTTGTCATCGCCGTGTGGTTGTCATCACCGTGTGGTTGTCATCGCTGCGTGGTTGTCATCGCTGTGTGTGTGTGGTTGTCATCGCTGTGTGGTTGTCATCACCGTGTGGTTGTCAGCACTGGGGTTGTCATTGCCTTGAGGTTGTCATCACGGTATGGTTGTCTTTGTGTGGTTGTCCTCGCCGTACGGTTGTCATCACTGTGTGGTTGTCATCACTGTGTGGTTGTCATCACTGTGTGGTTGTCATCGCCTTGCGGTTGGCATCACCGTGTGGTTGTCATTGCCTTGAGGTTGTCATCGCCATATGGTTGTCTTTGTGTGGTTGTCCTCGCCGTACGGTTGTCATCACTGTGTGGTTGTCCTCGCCGTGTGGTTGTCATCACTGTGTGGTTGTCATCGCCTTGCGGTTGGCATCGCCTTGCGGTTGTGATCGTCGTGCAGTTGTCATCGCTGTATTGTTGTCATGACTGTGTGGTTGTCATCACTGGAGTTGTCATCGCTCTGCAATTGTCATCACGGTGTGGTTGTCCTCGCCATGTAGTTGTCATTGCCTTGAGGTTGTCATCACCGTATGGTTGTCATCGCCGTGCAGTTATCATCGCCATATGGTTGTCTCTGTGCGGTTGTCCTCGCCGTGCGGTTGTCCTCGCTGTGTGGTTGTCATCGCTGTGTGGTTGTCATCGCTGTGTGGTTGTCATCACTGTGTGGTTGTCATCACCGTGCGGTTGTCATCACTGTGTGGTTGTCATCACTGTGTGGTTGTCATCGCTGTGTGGGTGTCATCACCGCGTGGTTGTCATCGCCTTGCGGTTGTCATCACTGTGTAGTTTTCATCACTGTGTGGTTGTCATCACTGTGTGGTTGTCATCACTGTGTGGTTGTCATCGCTGTGTGGTTGTCATCACCGTGTGGTTGTCATCGCCTTGAGGTTGTCATCACTGTGTGGTTGTCATTACTGTTAGGTTATCCTCGCAGTGTTGTTGTCATCGCCGGTTTTCATCACCGTGTGGTTGTCATCACTGTGTGGTTGTCATCGCCTTGCGGTTGTCATCACTGTGTGGTTGTCATCACTGTGTGGTTGTCATCGCCGGTTTTCATCACCGTGTGGCTGTCATCACCGTATGGTTGTCAGCACCATGTGGTTGTCATGGAAGTGTGGTTGTCATCGCAGTGCGGTTGTCATCGCCTTGTGGTTGTCATCCCCGTGTGGTTGTCATCGCTGTGTGGTTGTCATCACCTTGTGGTTGTCATCGCCGTGTGGTTGTCATCACCGTGTGGTTGTCATCGCCGTGTGGTTGTCATCACCGTGTGGTTGTCATCGCTGTGTGGTTGTCATCCCTGTGTGGTTGGCATCGCTGTGTGGTTGTCATCACCGTGTGGTTGTCATCACCGTGTGGTTGTCATCGCTGTGTGGTTGCCATCGCCGTGTGGTTATCATGCTGAGTGGTTGCCATCGCTGTGTGGTTGTCATCAACGTGTGGTTTTCATCACCATGTGGTTGTCATCGCTGTGTGGTTGTCATCACTGTGTGGTTATCATCACTGTGTGCACAGTGTGGTTATCATCACCGTGTGGTTGACGTGTCATCGCCGTGTGGTTGTCATCACTGTGTGGTTATCATCACCGTGTGGTTGTCATCACTGTGTGGTTGTCAACACCGTGTGGTTGTCATCGCCGTGTGGTTGTCATCACCGTGTGGTTGTCATCGCTGCGTGGTTGTCATTGCTGTGTGGTTGTCATCGCTGTGTGGTTGTCATCACCGTGTGGTTGTCATCGCCGTGTGGTTGTCCTCACCATGTGGTTCTCATCGCTGTGTGGTTATCATCACCGTGTGGTTCTCATCGCTGTGTGGTTGTCATCACCGTGTGGTTTTCATCACTGTGTGGTTGTCATCGCTGTGTGGTTGTCATCACTGTGTGGTTATCACCACTGTGTGGTTGTCATCACCGTGTGGTTGTCATCACCGTGTGGTTGTCATTGCTGTGTGGTTGTCATCACTGTGTGGTTGTCATCGCTGTGTGGTTGTCATCGCCGTGTGGTTTTCATTGCTGTGTGGTTATCATCGCCGTGTTGTTGTCATCACTGTGTGGTTATCATCGCTGTGTGGTTGTCATCGCTGTGTGGTTGTCATCACCGTGTGGTTGTCATCGCCGTGTGGTTGTCATCACCGTGTGGTTGTCATCGCTGTGTGGTTGTCATCGCTGTGTGTGTGTGGTTGTCATCGCTGTGTGGTTGTCATCACCGTGTGGTTGTCATCACCGTGTGGTTGTCATCGCTGTGTGGTTGTCATCGCCGTGTGGTTATCATCGCTGTGTGGTTGTCATAGCTGTGTGGTTGTCATCACCGTGTGGTTTTCATCACCGTGTGGTTGTCATCGCTGTGTGGTTGTCATCACTGTGTGGTTATCATCACTGTGTGGTTCTCATCAACGTGTGGTTTTCATCACCATGTGGTTGTCATCGCTGTGTGGTTGTCATCACTGTGTGGTTATCATCACTGTGTGCACAGTGTGGTTATCATCACCGTGTGGTTGACGTGTCATCGCCGTGTGGTTGTCATCACCGTGTGGTTGTCATCACTGTGTGGTTGTCATCGCTGTGTGGTTGTCATCACCGAGTGGTTGTCATCGCCGTGTGGTTGTCATCACCGTGTGGTTGTCATCGCTGTGTGGTTGTCATTGCTGTGTGGTTGTCATCGCTGTGTGGTTGTCATTACCGTGTGGTTGTCATCGCCGTGTGGTTGTCCTCACCATGTGGTTGTCATCACTGTGTGGTTATCATCACCGTGTGGTTGACGTGTCATCACTGTGTGGTTGTCATCACCGTGTGGTTGTTATCGCTGTGTGGTTGTCATCGCTGTGTGGTTATCATCACCGTGTGGTTGTCATCACCGTGTGGTTGTCATCGCTGTGTGGTTGTCATCGCTGTGTGGTTGTCATCACTGTGTGGTTGTCATCGCTGTGTGGTTGTCATCACCGTGTGGTTGTCTTTGCCGTGTGGTTGTCATCACCGTGTGGTTGTCATCGCTGTGTGGTTGTCATCGCTGTGTGGTTGTCATCACCGTGTGGTTATCATCACCGTGTGGTTATCATCACCGTGTGGTTGTCATCACCGTGTGGTTCTCATCGCTGTGTGGTTGTCATCGCCGTGTGGTTGTCATCGCTGTGTGGTTGTCATCACCGTGTGGTTATCATCACCGTATGGCTGTCATCGCCGTGCGGTTGTCATCACTGTGTAGTTATCATCATCGTGTGGTTGTCATCACTGTGTGGTTATCATCACTGTGTGGTTGTCATCACCATGTGGTTGTCATCACCGTGTGGTTCTCATCGCTGTGTGGTTGTCATCACTGTGTGCACAGTGTGGTTATCATCGCTGTGTGGTTGTCATCGCTGTGTGGTTGTCATCACTGTGTGGTTGTCATCGCTGTGTGGTTGTCATCACCGTGTGGTTGTCATCGCCGTGTGGTTGTCATCACCGTGTGGTTGTCATCGCTGTGTGGTTGTCATCCCTGTGTGGTTGGCATCGCTGTGTGGTTGTCATCCCTGTGTGGTTGGCATCGCTGTGTGGTTGTCATCACCGTGTGGTTGTCATCACCGTGTGGTTGTCATCGCTGTGTGGTTGCCATCGCCGTGTGGTTATCATGCTGTGTGGTTGTCATCGCTGTGTGGTTGTCATCAACGTGTGGTTTTCATCACCATGTGGTTGTCATCGCTGTGTAGTTGTCATCACTGTGTGGTTATCATCACTGAGTGCACATTGTGGTTATCATCACCGTGTGGTTGACGTGTCATCGCCGTGTGGTTGTCATCAACGTGTGGTTTTCATCACCATGTGGTTGTCATCGCTGTGTAGTTGTCATCACTGTGTGGTTATCATCACTGTGTGGTTGACGTGTCATCGCCGTGTGGTTGTCATCACTGTGTGGTTATCATCACTGTGTGGTTGTCATCGCTGTGTGGTTGTCATCACCGTGTGGTTGTCATCGCCGTGTGGTTGTCAATGCCGTGTGGTTGTCATCACCGTGTGGTTGTCATCGCTGCGTGGCTGTCATTGCTGTGTGGTTGTCATCGCTGTGTGGTTGTCATCACCGTGTGGTTGTCATCGCCGTGTGGTTGTCCTCACCATGTGGTTCTTATCGCTGTGTGGTTTTCATCACCATGTGGTTGTCATCGCTGTGTGGTTGTCATCACTGTGTGGTTATCATCACTGTGTGCACAGTGTGGTTATCATCACCGTGTGGTTGACGTGTCATCACTGTGTGGTTGTCATCACTGTGTGGTTGTCATCACCGTGTGGTTGTCATCACCGTGTGGTTGTCATAGCCGTGTGGTTGTCATCGCCGTGTGGTTGTCATCGCTGTGTGGTTGTCATCACCGTGTGGTTATCATCACCGAGTGGTTGTCATCGCCGTGTGGTTATCATCGCTTTGTGGTTGTCATCACCGTGTGGTTTTCATCACTGTGTGGTTTTCATCGCTGTGTGGTTGTCATCACTGTGTGGTTATCATCACTGTGTGGTTGTCATCACCGTGTGGTTGTCATCACCGTGTGGTTGTCATCGCTGTGTGGTTGTCATCACTGTGTGGTTGTGATCGCTGTGTGGTTGTCATCGCTGTGTGGTTGTCATCACTGTGTGGTTGTCATCGCTGTGTGGTTGTCATCACCGTGTGGTTATCATCACCGTATGGCTGTCATCGCCGTGCGGTTGTCATCACTGTGTGGTTATCATCACCGTGTGGTTGTCATCACCGTGTGGTTATCATCACCATATGGCTGTCACCGCCGTGCGGTTGTCATCACTGTGTGGTTATCATCACCGTGTGGTTGTCATCACTGTGTGGTTATCATCACTGTGTGGTTGTCATCACCGTGTGGTTGTCATCGCTGTGTGGTTGTCATCGCCGTGTGGTTGTCATCGCTGTGTGGTTGTCATCGCCGTGTGGTTGTCATCACCGTGTGGTTCTCATCGCTGTGTGGTTGTCATCGCCGTGTGGTTGTCATCGCTGTGTGGTTGTCATCACCGTGTGGTTGTCATCACCGTGTGGTTCTCATCGCTGTGTGGTTGTCATCGCCGTGTGGTTCTCATCGCTGTGTGGTTGTCATCACTGTGTGCACAGTGCGGTTATCATCGCTGTGTGGTTGTCATCGCTGTGTGGTTGTCATCACTGTGTGGTTGTCATCGCTGTGTGGTTGTCATCACCGTGTGGTTGTCATCGCTGTGTGGTTGCCATCGCCGTGTGGTTATCATGCTGTGTGGTTGTCATCGCTGTGTGGTTGTCATCAACGTGTGGTTTTCATCACCATGTGGTTGTCATCGCTGTGTGGTTGTCATCACTGTGTGGTTATCATCACTGTGTGCACAGTGTGGTTATCATCGCCGTGTGGTTGTCATCTCTGTGTAGTTGTCATCACTGTGTGGTTATCATCACTGTGTGGTTGACGTGTCATCGCCGTGTGGTTGTCATCACTGTGTGGTTATCATCACTGTGTGGTTGTCATCGCTGTGTGGTTGTCATCACCGTGTGGTTGTCATCGCCGTGTGGTTGTCATCGCCGTGTGGTTGTCATCACCGTGTGGTTGTCATCGCTGCGTGGTTGTCATTGCTGTGTGGTTGTCATCGCTGTGTGGTTGTCATCACCGTGTGGTTGTCATCGCCGTGTGGTTGTCCTCACCATGTGGTTCTCATCGCTGTGTGGTTTTCATCACCATGTGGTTGTCATCGCTGTGTGGTTGTCATCGCCGTGTGGTTATCATCGCTGTGTGGTTGTCATCGCTGTGTGGTTATCATCGCTGTGTAGTTGTCATCGCTGTGTGGTTGTCCTCGCCGTGTGGTTGTCATCGCTGTGTGGTTGTCATCGCCGTGTGGTTGTCATTGCCGTGCGGTTGTCATCCCCATGCGGTTGTCATCACTGTGTGGTTGTCCTCGCCGGGTGGTTGTCATTATAGTATGGTTGTCATCACCGTGTGGTTGTCATCGCCGTGTAGTTGCCATCACGGTATGGTTGTCATCACCGTGTGGTTGTCATTGCCGTGCGGTTGTTATCCCGATGCGGTTCTCATCACTGTATGGTTGTCATCGACGTGTGGTTGTCATCACTGTGCGGTTGTTATCCCCGTGTGGTTGTCATCACTGTGTGGTTGTCATCACTGTGTGGTTGTCATCACTGTATGGTTGTCTTTGCCGTGCGGTTGTCATCGCTGTGTGGTTGTCATCGCTGTGTGGTTGTTATCCCGATGCGGTTGTCATCACCGTGTGGTTGTCATCGCTGTGTGGTTGTCATCGCTGTGTGGTTGTCATCGCTGTGTGGTTGTCATCACTGTGTGGTTGTCATCGCTGTGTGGTTGTCATCACCGTGTGGTTGTCATCGCCGTGTGATTGTCAATGCCGTGTGGTTGTCATCACCGTGTGGTTGTCATCGCTGCGTGGCTGTCATTGCTGTGTGGTTGTCATCGCTGTGTGGTTGTCATCACCGTGTGGTTGTCATCGCCGTGTGGTTGTCCTCACCATGTGGTTCTTATCGCTGTGTGGTTTTCATCACCATGTGGTTGTCATCGCTGTGTGGTTGTCATCACTGTGTGGTTATCATCACTGTGTGCACAGTGTGGTTATCATCACCGTGTGGTTGACGTGTCATCACTGTGTGGTTGTCATCACTGTGTGGTTGTCATCACCGTGTGGTTGTCATCACCGTGTGGTTGTCATAGCCGTGTGGTTGTCATCGCCGTGTGGTTGTCATCGCTGTGTGGTTGTCATCACCGTGTGGTTATCATCACCGAGTGGTTGTCATCGCCGTGTGGTTATCATCGCTTTGTGGTTGTCATCACCGTGTGGTTTTCATCACTGTGTGGTTTTCATCGCTGTGTGGTTGTCATCACTGTGTGGTTATCATCACTGTGTGGTTGTCATCACCGTGTGGTTGTCATCACCGTGTGGTTGTCATCGCTGTGTGGTTGTCATCACTGTGTGGTTGTGATCGCTGTGTGGTTGTCATCGCTGTGTGGTTGTCATCACTGTGTGGTTGTCATCGCTGTGTGGTTGTCATCACCGTGTGGTTATCATCACCGTATGGCTGTCATCGCCGTGCGGTTGTCATCACTGTGTGGTTATCATCACCGTGTGGTTGTCATCACCGTGTGGTTATCATCACCATATGGCTGTCACCGCCGTGCGGTTGTCATCACTGTGTGGTTATCATCACCGTGTGGTTGTCATCACTGTGTGGTTATCATCACTGTGTGGTTGTCATCACCGTGTGGTTGTCATCGCTGTGTGGTTGTCATCGCCGTGTGGTTGTCATCGCTGTGTGGTTGTCATCGCCGTGTGGTTGTCATCACCGTGTGGTTCTCATCGCTGTGTGGTTGTCATCGCCGTGTGGTTGTCATCGCTGTGTGGTTGTCATCACCGTGTGGTTGTCATCACCGTGTGGTTCTCATCGCTGTGTGGTTGTCATCGCCGTGTGGTTCTCATCGCTGTGTGGTTGTCATCACTGTGTGCACAGTGCGGTTATCATCGCTGTGTGGTTGTCATCGCTGTGTGGTTGTCATCACTGTGTGGTTGTCATCGCTGTGTGGTTGTCATCACCGTGTGGTTGTCATCGCTGTGTGGTTGCCATCGCCGTGTGGTTATCATGCTGTGTGGTTGTCATCGCTGTGTGGTTGTCATCAACGTGTGGTTTTCATCACCATGTGGTTGTCATCGCTGTGTGGTTGTCATCACTGTGTGGTTATCATCACTGTGTGCACAGTGTGGTTATCATCACCGTGTGGTTGACGTGTCATCGCCGTGTGGTTGTCATCGCTGTGTAGTTGTCATCACTGTGTGGTTATCATCACTGTGTGGTTGACGTGTCATCGCCGTGTGGTTGTCATCACTGTGTGGTTATCATCACTGTGTGGTTGTCATCGCTGTGTGGTTGTCATCACCGTGTGGTTGTCATCGCCGTGTGGTTGTCATCGCCGTGTGGTTGTCATCACCGTGTGGTTGTCATCGCTGCGTGGTTGTCATTGCTGTGTGGTTGTCATCGCTGTGTGGTTGTCATCACCGTGTGGTTGTCATCGCCGTGTGGTTGTCCTCACCATGTGGTTCTCATCGCTGTGTGGTTTTCATCACCATGTGGTTGTCATCGCTGTGTGGTTGTCATCGCCGTGTGGTTATCATCGCTGTGTGGTTGTCATCGCTGTGTGGTTATCATCGCTGTGTAGTTGTCATCGCTGTGTGGTTGTCCTCGCCGTGTGGTTGTCATCGCTGTGTGGTTGTCATCGCCGTGTGGTTGTCATTGCCGTGCGGTTGTCATCCCCATGCGGTTGTCATCACTGTGTGGTTGTCCTCGCCGGGTGGTTGTCATTATAGTATGGTTGTCATCACCGTGTGGTTGTCATCGCCGTGTAGTTGCCATCACGGTATGGTTGTCATCACCGTGTGGTTGTCATTGCCGTGCGGTTGTTATCCCGATGCGGTTCTCATCACTGTATGGTTGTCATCGACGTGTGGTTGTCATCACTGTGCGGTTGTTATCCCCGTGTGGTTGTCATCACTGTGTGGTTGTCATCACTGTGTGGTTGTCATCACTGTATGGTTGTCTTTGCCGTGCGGTTGTCATCGCTGTGTGGTTGTCATCGCTGTGTGGTTGTTATCCCGATGCGGTTGTCATCACCGTGTGGTTGTCATCGCTGTGTGGTTGTCATCGCTGTGTGGTTGTCATCGCTGTGTGGTTGTCATCACTGTGCGGTTGTCATCACTGTGTGGTTTTCATCCCCGTGCGGTTGTCATCACTGTGTGGTTGTCATTCCCATGCGGTTGTCATCCCATGCGGTTGTCATCACTGTGTGGTTGTCATCACTATGTGGTTGTCATCGCTGTGTGGTTGTCATCACTGTGTGGTTGTCATCACTGTGTGGTTGTCATCACTGTGTGGTTGTCATCCCCGTGCGGTTGTCATCCCAGTGTGGTTGTCATCCCCGTGCGGTTGTCATCCCCATGTGGTTGTCATCACTATGTGGTTGTCATCGCTGTGTGGTTGTTATCGCTGTGTGGTAGTTATCGCTTTGCGGTTGTCATCACTGTGTGATTGTCATCCCCGTGCGGTTGTCATCACTGTGTGGTTGTCATCCCCGTGCGGTTGTCATCACTGTGTGGTTGTCATCCCCGTGTGGTTGTCATCCCCGTGCGGTTGTCATCACTGTGTGGTTGTCATCGCTGTGTGGTTGTCATCATCGTGTGGTTATCATCACCGTGTGGTTGTCATCACTGTGTGGTTGTCATCACTGTGTGGTTGTCATCATCGTGTGGTTATCATCACCGTGTGGTTGTCATCACCGTGCGGTTGTCATCACTGTGTGGTTGTCATCACTGTGTGGTTGTCATCGCTGTGTGGTTGTCATCACCATGTCGCTGTTATCACCATGTGGTTGTTATCAGGGTGTGGTTGTCATCGCCGTGTGGTTGTCATTGCTGTGTGGTTATCATCGCCGTGTGGTTGTCATCACTGTGTGGTTATCATTACCATGTGGTTGTCATCGCGTGTGATTATCACCACCGTGTGGTTGTCCTCACCATGTGGTTGTCATCGCTGTGTGGTTGTCATCGCTGTGTGGTTGTCATCGCTGTGGTTGTCATCACTCTGTGGTTGTCATCACTGTGTGGTTGTCATAGCTGAGCGGTTGTCATCACTGTGTGGTTTTCCTCATCATGTGGTTGTCATCACTGTGTAGTCCACGGTGATTTTATTGATCTGTATCGGACACAGAGTCTGTTGTTATGGACTGACGCCGTGCGGTTGTCATCATGGTGTGGTTGTCCTCGCCGTGTGGTTGTCATCACTGTGTGGTTGTCATTGCTTTGCGGTTGTCATCGCCTTGCGGTTGTCATCGTCGTGCAGTTGTTAACGCTGTATTGTTGTCATCACTGTGTGGTTGTCAGCACTGGGGTTGTCATTGCCTTGAGGTTGTCATCACGGTATGGTTGTCTTTGTGTGGTTGTCCTCGCCGTACGGTTGTCATCACTGTGTGGTTGTCATCACTGTGTGGTTGTCATCACTGTGTGGTTGTCATCGCCTTGCGGTTGGCATCACCGTGTGGTTGTCATTGCCTTGAGGTTGTCATCGCCATATGGTTGTCTTTGTGTGGTTGTCCTCGCCGTGTGGTTGTCATCACTGTGTGGTTGTCATCGCCTTGCGGTTGGCATCGCCTTGCGGTTGTGATCGTCGTGCAGTTGTCATCGCTGTATTGTTGTCATGACTGTGTGGTTGTCATCACTGGAGTTGTCATCGCTCTGCAATTGTCATCACGGTGTGGTTGTCCTCGCCATGTAGTTGTCATTGCCTTGAGGTTGTCATCACCGTATGGTTGTCATCGCCGTGCAGTTATCATCGCCATATGGTTGTCTCTGTGCGGTTGTCCTCGCCGTGCGGTTGTCCTCGCTGTGTGGTTGTCATCGCTGTGTGGTTGTCATCGCTGTGTGGTTGTCATCGCTGTGTGGTTGTCATCACTGTGTGGTTGTCATCACCGTGCGGTTGTCATCACTGTGTGGTTGTCATCACTGTGTGGTTGTCATCGCTGTGTGGGTGTCATCGCTGTGTGGTTGTCATCACTGTGTTGTTGTCATCGCTGTGTGGTTGTCATCACTGTGTGCACAGTGTGGTTATCATCGCTGTGTGGTTGTCATCGCTGTGTGGTTGTCATCACTGTGTGGTTGTCATCGCTGTGTGGTTGTCATCACCGTGTGGTTGTCATCGCTGTGTGGTTGCCATCGCCGTGTGGTTATCATGCTGTGTGGTTGTCATCGCTGTGTGGTTGTCATCAACGTGTGGTTTTCATCACCATGTGGTTGTCATCGCTGTGTGGTTGTCATCACTGTGTGGTTATCATCACTGTGTGCACAGTGTGGTTATCATCACCGTGTGGTTGACGTGTCATCGCCGTGTGGTTGTCATCGCTGTGTAGTTGTCATCACTGTGTGGTTATCATCACTGTGTGGTTGACGTGTCATCGCCGTGTGGTTGTCATCACTGTGTGGTTATCATCACTGTGTGGTTGTCATCGCTGTGTGGTTGTCATCACCGTGTGGTTGTCATCGCCGTGTGGTTGTCATCGCCGTGTGGTTGTCATCACCGTGTGGTTGTCATCGCTGCGTGGTTGTCATTGCTGTGTGGTTGTCATCGCTGTGTGGTTGTCATCACCGTGTGGTTGTCATCGCCGTGTGGTTGTCCTCACCATGTGGTTCTCATCGCTGTGTGGTTTTCATCACCATGTGGTTGTCATCGCTGTGTGGTTGTCATCGCCGTGTGGTTATCATCGCTGTGTGGTTGTCATCGCTGTGTGGTTATCATCGCTGTGTGGTTGTCATCGCTGTGTGGTTGTCCTCGCCGTGTGGTTGTCATCGCTGTGTGGTTGTCATCGCCGTGTGGTTGTCATTGCCGTGCGGTTGTCATCCCCATGCGGTTGTCATCACTGTGTGGTTGTCCTCGCCGGGTGGTTGTCATTATAGTATGGTTGTCATCACCGTGTGGTTGTCATCGCCGTGTAGTTGTCATCACGGTATGGTTGTCATCACCGTGTGGTTGTCATTGCCGTGCGGTTGTTATCCCGATGCGGTTCTCATCACTGTATGGTTGTCATCGACGTGTGGTTGTCATCACTGTGCGGTTGTTATCCCCGTGTGGTTGTCATCACTGTGTGGTTGTCATCACTGTGTGGTTGTCATCACTGTATGGTTGTCTTTGCCGTGCGGTTGTCATCGCTGTGTGGTTGTTATCCCGATGCGGTTGTCATCACCGTGTGGTTGTCATCGCTGTGTGGTTGTCATCGCTGTGTGGTTGTCATCGCTGTGTGGTTGTCATCACTGTGCGGTTGTCATCACTGTGTGGTTTTCATCCCCGTGCGGTTGTCATCACTGTGTGGTTGTCATTCCCATGCGGTTGTCATCCCATGCGGTTGTCATCACTGTGTGGTTGTCATCACTATGTGGTTGTCATCGCTGTGTGGTTGTCATCACTGTGTGGTTGTCATCACTGTGTGGTTGTCATCACTGTGTGGTTGTCATCCCCGTGCGGTTGTCATCCCAGTGTGGTTGTCATCCCCGTGCGGTTGTCATCCCCATGTGGTTGTCATCACTATGTGGTTGTCATCGCTGTGTGGTTGTTATCGCTGTGTGGTAGTTATCGCTTTGCGGTTGTCATCACTGTGTGATTGTCATCCCCGTGCGGTTGTCATCACTGTGTGGTTGTCATCCCCGTGCGGTTGTCATCACTGTGTGGTTGTCATCCCCGTGTGGTTGTCATCCCCGTGCGGTTGTCATCACTGTGTGGTTGTCATCGCTGTGTGGTTGTCATCATCGTGTGGTTATCATCACCGTGTGGTTGTCATCACTGTGTGGTTGTCATCACTGTGTGGTTGTCATCATCGTGTGGTTATCATCACCGTGTGGTTGTCATCACCGTGCGGTTGTCATTACTGTGTGGTTGTCATCACTGTGTGGTTGTCATCGCTGTGTGGTTGTCATCACCATGTCGCTGTTATCACCATGTGGTTGTTATCAGGGTGTGGTTGTCATCGCCGTGTGGTTGTCATTGCTGTGTGGTTATCATCGCCGTGTGGTTGTCATCACTGTGTGGTTATCATTACCATGTGGTTGTCATCGCGTGTGATTATCACCACCGTGTGGTTGTCCTCACCATGTGGTTGTCATCGCTGTGTGGTTGTCATCGCTGTGTGGTTGTCATCGCTGTGGTTGTCATCACTCTGTGGTTGTCATCACTGTGTGGTTGTCATAGCTGAGCGGTTGTCATCACTGTGTGGTTGTCATCACTGTGTGGTTGTCATCACTGTGTGGTTGTCATCGCTGTGTGGTTGTCATCACCGTGTGTAGTAGTAGTAGTAGTAAATCATTGCTTTACGTCACTTTTCGGCACAAAAGGTCTTTTAAGTGACATTATAATACGATAAAAACGTTGTAGTCAATTGATGAGATGAATGATGTACAGATGGTGATGTGAGGGTGGGGGTGATAGGGCATGGTGGGTTATTGAGAGCGTTTTCCTTCGCTCGCCCGATAAGGGGTTCTGGGCATGTCTAGGGGATATACCCCCAGATATGCCCAGACGGCCGGAGACTTGAGTTTCGCTGTACAATTTAATGATGAAACTCTTTGGCATTTTGCACAGCTCCGCTATCCTCGGGTCGGATAGTCCCCAGAGTAACAATAGGAAGGATCACTCCCTCTGGGTAACTCCATTCATCCCACATGAGAGACCTAATGTCAAACACGCTATTGCCGGTTATTTAAGGCTACCACAGCCTACATCAGCGCCAGCACTGATGCGGGTGCTGCATTGGCTCCGCTGTTGAGCGGAGGAACCAGGGTACGCCACTGGCAATCCGCCCGAAGATTATAGCCAGATACGAGGAGGCTGCAGCTGCCCTTGGATGATTGCTGTAGACTAGTGCTTCCGTACAATGCCGTAACAGCATCCAACAGACGAAACAGATCCCTAATGACCCTCCCCGAATGGGGGCGAAAAGTACTACTACTAGCAATCATCCCAGTACCCCGTCATCACCGTGTGGTTGTCATCCCCTTGAGGTTGTCATCACTGTGTGGTTGTCATTACTGTTAGGTTATCCTCGCAGTGTTGTTGTCATCGCCGGTTTTCATCACCGTGCGGTTGTCATCACTGTGTGGTTGTCATCACTGTGTGGTTGTCATCGCCGGTTTTCATCACCGTGTGGCTGTCATCACCGTGTGGTTGTCAACACCATGTGGTTGTCATGGAAGTGTGGTTGTCATCGCAGTGCGGTTGTCATCGCCTTGTGGTTGTCATCCCCGTGTGGTTGTCATCGCTGTGTGGTTGTCATCACCTTGTGGTTGTCATCGCTGTGTGGTTGTCATCGCTGTGTAGTTGTCATCACCGTGTGGTTGTCATCACCGTGTGGTTGTCATCGCCTTACGGTTGTCATCACTGTGTGGTTGTCATCACTGTGTGGTTGTCATCACTGTGTGGTTATCCTCGCCAGTTTTCATCACCGTGTGGTTGTCATCACCGTGTGGTTGTCAACACCATGTGGTTGTCATGGAAGTGTGGTTGTCATCGCCGGGCGGTTGTCATCGCTGTGTGGTTGTCATCCCCGTGTGGTTATCATCACCGTGTGGTTGTCATCACCGTGTGGTTGTCAACACCATGTGGTTGTCATGGAGGTGTGGTTGTCAGCTCCTTGCGGTTGTTATCACCGTGCGGTTGTCCTCGTTGTGCGGTTGTCATCACTGTGTTGTTGTCATCACTGTGTTGTTGTCATCGCCCTGTAGTTGTCATTACCGTGTGGTTGTCATAGCTGTGCGGTTGTCATCACTGTGTGGTTGTCCTCGCCGTGTGATTGTCATCACTGTGTGGTTGTCATCACCGTGTGGTTGTCATAGCCATGCGGTCGTCATCACTGTGTGGTTGTCATCACTGTGTGGTTGTCATCACAGTGTGGTTGTCATCACTGTGTGGTTGTCATCACCGTGTGGTTGTCATCACTGTGTGGTTGTCATCACTGTGTGATTGTCATCACTGTGTGGTTGTCATAGCCATGCGGTCGTCATCACCGTGTGGTTGTCATCACCGTGTGGTTGTCATCACTGTGTGGTTGTCATCACTGTGTGGTTGTCGTCGCCGTGTGATTGTCATCACTGTGTGGTTAGAAGTCCTCGCCGTGCGGTTGTTATCACTGTGTGGTTGTCCTCGCCGTGTGGTTGTCATCGTCGTACGGTTGCCATCGCCGTACGGTTGTCATCCTCGTCAACGTGTCTGTTGAGTGTTGTCATCGAGAGTAGTAACTGTTGTCACTGAGCAAGCATTAATTATTATAAGATATTTAAAACAGATAAAGGAAGACGCGTACAGTATAGCCTACTGAGACGTTGCTTTGCCAATTGCTCTACCTAGTAGACAGCAGATAGATGAAGACGCTAGTAGGCAGGTTAACTGCACAAAATATGGTGTTTACTTCAGATCATGATGCAAATGTTTCCTTTGGCAATAATGTACCTTAGGTCCATAGGAAAAAAAATATCCAAAGACACAAGCTCTATCCGGCCTCAAATGTGAAATATTTGCGTTTTTTCAAAATGGCCGCCAAAACAATAAAATATTTTACTATTTTCAATTTTGTTATAGCTGTGATGACCATTTCGGTTCTAAAGTCGACATTTTTAGCTCGGGGATATATAAGAACCAAGTGTAGAGGTAAACATACTTTTTTATTACTTTTGCTATGAATAATTCAATTTTCATAGAAAATAATGGCAAACAAGCACTCGTAATTGCTACATCATTTATTTTGCCTGGTTCCGTTTACAATACATTGAGTATGACGCGAGTATGTACTTTCACATCTACAGAGGGGCATGCATGGCTGCCTCTGTACACAACATTTGCAAGGGGTTTTGCAGTTTTGCATTGCCAAATTCAAGTTCTGGTATATCCTGTGAAATTATGGGTGATGTTACTTTGTAGTATACCATGTATAACGGAGCAGAGTCAGCCATAATTATTTTTAACATGCTTGATATCTGTCGAACCGTGCCAGATGGTTAGGCCACTACTATAAAACAAAATGTGTGGTTCTAGGTGGGGATATGCCCTGAAAAATTTCAACTTGATCAAATTGAAAATGACTATCAGCCATAATTAACTTTAAAATGCTGATATCTGGCAAACCTTGCCAGATAGCTAGACCATTACTATAAAACAAAATGTGCGGTACCAGGTAGGGATATGCCCTGAAATTTTTTAACTCGATCAAATTCAAAATTACTCTCGGCCATAATTATCGTTAATGTGGCCGATATCTGACAAACCGTGCCAGATAGCTGGACCATTACTATAAAACAAAATGTGAAGAGATATGCTTTGAAAAATTATCAACTTTATCAAATTTAAAATGGCCGTTTATCAGCCATAATTAACTTTAATATGACTGATATCTTGCTAATTGTGCCAGATAGCTTGATCATTACTTTGAAGCAAAATGTGTAGTTTCAGGTAGGGATATGCCTTGAAAATTTTAAAATGGCCGATTCAATGCCATAATTAACTTCAATATGCCTGATATTTGAAAATCGAGTCAGATAGCTATACCATCAAGTATAAAACAAAATGTGCAGTTTCAAGGAGGGAACATGACCTGACAAATGTCCAAATTCAACATGGCCGACTTGACGCTCTTATTGACATTATTATGGGTAATATAGGGAAAACTGTGCCAGATAACTAGACTATTACTATAAAACAAAATGTGTGGTTTCAGAGTGGGATATTGCCTGAAAAATGGCCAACTTGATCTAATTGAAAAAATGGCCGACTTGTGATCATCATTGACTTTAATATCCGTTATATATATGGCATACTGTGCTAAATAGGTAGACCATTACTGTAAAACAGAATGTTGGAAGTCAGGGAAGGATCCACCCTGAACAATTGCCATCACGCGAAAGGGGCGGTGGATTGTAGTGCCCAGGCTGGCCTCTTGTTTCTGTATACATTGGGCCAAGTATCACCAGGAATGAATCTTCACCAAATTCTGTTTGAGGTAATTTCCATTAGCGTTTCGTGGCCAGAGAAAAAAGTGGCGGATCCGCAAATATCACAGAGGTCTGACCAGGATTAAAATACTTGGTTGTGGTATGGGAATTTTCATTCTATGCCAAGCCATAGTTGGGCTGGTGGGCGAATCCATAAACAATGTCAACATGTACGATTAAGATGGTGGGAATGAAAATGGTTCTATAATGCTGGCATGGTACGCAACCCAAGAGATCCATTCCCCATCCTCGAGGTTATCTTATCTCTAGAAGTTTCTTGACATCGTCCAACCACTAGTACCCATCTTCGAAAATAGTTTTGGTGACAGGTTGGGGAACTGGATATGAATGACTGATATTGAGAGGAGGAATATGGAAAATTTCGTCATGTGAAAGGGTGATAGCTAGATACATCGTTCTGTAACAAGTAGGTAAAGATTTCACATGTTTTTGTCTCATTTCTGAAGGATCTAGGCTGTTATGAAAATGTTAACCCTGCTTGTATTCAGAATAATTTTTTTGTTGAATGCTTAGGCCTATGTATGTTCCATGAAGGGCAGATTTTGCTGTGGTCGGTGATTGGTTGTGGTCGATATTATCAAACCCACCTGCAGTGACACCCCGATGCCTGATGTGGAACAACGACACCAATTTGTTCCCAGTGCTTTAATATTAATTTTGTGATATCTGTGCTAAATATTCTCAGTCTGTCCTATGATACACACAGTCCTCGTTGATGCTTGGTTTGCAGTAGAGGGGCACTGCCAGTTTGAAGATGAAGCTTAAGTGCAACATATACCAGTGCTTTTCGCTATCCTATATGACTAAGAACGCTGCTAGGGTTTTTGGATCTACTCTTCACAGAGTTGAATGTAACATGTTGTCCAATGGACGCTGTAACTTTTGATTTGTCATGTCCAGGTGGTGGTTGATCAATACCTGATCCGTCAAGCATCATGTGTAAAAATGACTTCAAGATTGGCGGGATAGAATTAGATTCAGATGTTGTAGGAAAGGAACCTGTAAATTATTGCTGAAGAGAAAGATATCCCTCTATATTAATATTTTATACCTGTAATCGGCTGTATATAGCCTAAATATGTTGTTTTCGATGATTTTGCAGTTGTTTTTGGTATTCATAACCCGTAGGCGTAGCGAAAACAGCATCGAGACTGCGGCTGTCACTGTTACAGTGCAAAGCCATTACGATGTACGGCAAGCGCCAGTTGTTTCCGGTATTCATAGCTCGTTGTCGTAGCAAGTGTAAGGCATACGGCAGCAGTTATTTTCAAAGCTATAAATCAGCTTATACCGTTGTCTACTAATATGTCAATTCTTTATATTACAGATGATAAGGATGAAATTTCAACACAGCCGACATTCATAACCCGTCGCCGTAGACGTTGTAGAGGAAAGGAAATATGTCTACATGTCAGACTAGCGTGTCATGTCTAATTCTTACACGACCAACGCGACGCTATAACTTATTATCATAAAATATATTACTATTTTAAGTATTGCCTGTAGCGATGTTATTATTATAGGCTACATGTACGTTAGAGATATGTCCAAGTATTGGATATAAACTTGATGGAAGAAATGTATGCCTATACAAGAATGGCCCTAAATAGGTAGACCATTACTGTAAAACAGAATGTTGGAAGTCAGGGAAGGATCCACCCTGAACAATTGCCATCACGCGAAAGGGGCGGTGGATTGTAGTGCCCAGGCTGGCCTCTTGTTTCTGTATACATTGGGCCAAGTATCACCAGGAATGAATCTTCACCAAATTCTGTTTGAGGTAATTTCCATTAGCGTTTCGTGGCCAGAGAAAAAAGTGGCGGATCCGCAAATATCACAGAGGTCTGACCAGGATTAAAATACTTGGTTGTGGTATGGGAATTTTCATTCTATGCCAAGCCATAGTTGGGCTGGTGGGCGAATCCATAAACAATGTCAACATGTACGATTAAGATGGTGGGAATGAAAATGGTTCTATAATGCTGGCATGGTACGCAACCCAAGAGATCCATTCCCCATCCTCGAGGTTATCTTATCTCTAGAAGTTTCTTGACATCGTCCAACCACTAGTACCCATCTTCGAAAATAGTTTTGGTGACAGGTTGGGGAACTGGATATGAATGACTGATATTGAGAGGAGGAATATGGAAAATTTCGTCATGTGAAAGGGTGATAGCTAGATACATCGTTCTGTAACAAGTAGGTAAAGATTTCACATGTTTTTGTCTCATTTCTGAAGGATCTAGGCTGTTATGAAAATGTTAACCCTGCTTGTATTCAGAATAATTTTTTTGTTGAATGCTTAGGCCTATGTATGTTCCATGAAGGGCAGATTTTGCTGTGGTCGGTGATTGGTTGTGGTCGATATTATCAAACCCACCTGCAGTGACACCCCGATGCCTGATGTGGAACAACGACACCAATTTGTTCCCAGTGCTTTAATATTAATTTTGTGATATCTGTGCTAAATATTCTCAGTCTGTCCTATGATACACACAGTCCTCGTTGATGCTTGGTTTGCAGTAGAGAGGCACTGCCAGTTTGAAGATGAAGCTTAAGTGCAACATATACCAGTGCTTTTCGCTATCCTATATGACTAAGAACGCTGCTAGGGTTTTTGGATCTACTCTTCACAGAGTTGAATGTAACATGTTGTCCAATGGACGCTGTAACTTTTGATTTGTCATGTCCAGGTGGTGGTTGATCAATACCTGATCCGTCAAGCATCATGTGTAAAAATGACTTCAAGATTGGCGGGATAGAATTAGATTCAGATGTTGTAGGAAAGGAACCTGTAAATTATTGCTGAAGAGAAAGATATCCCTCTATATTAATATTTTATACCTGTAATCGGCTGTATATAGCCTAAATATGTTGTTTTCGATGATTTTGCAGTTGTTTTTGGTATTCATAACCCGTAGGCGTAGCGAAAACAGCATCGAGACTGCGGCTGTCACTGTTACAGTGCAAAGCCATTACGATGTACGGCAAGCGCCAGTTGTTTTCGGTATTCATAGCTCGTTGTCGTAGCAAGTGTAAGGCATACGGCAGCAGTTATTTTCAAAGCTATAAATCAGCTTATACCGTTGTCTACTAATATGTCAATTCTTTATATTACAGATGATAAGGATGAAATTTCAACACAGCCGACATTCATAACCCGTCGCCGTAGACGTTGTAGAGGAAAGGAAATATGTCTACATGTCAGACTAGCGTGTCATGTCTATTTCTTACACGACCAACGCGACGCTATAACTTATTATCATAAAATATATTACTATTTTAAGTATTGCCTGTAGCGATGTTATTATTATAGGCTACATGTACGTTAGAGATATGTCCAAGTATTGGATATAAACTTGATGGAAGAAATGTATGCCTATACAAGAATGCAAACACAGCCGTGGAGAAGTTGTTTTCGGTATTAATAACGTGAAAACAACCTGGATGGCAGCCCAACAAACATTAGGCATCGGCGGGCCAACATTAACCCGACACTGGGCCAATGTGTCATGGTTAGGTCAATAACCATTATTACTTTTTACCGACTTGAAGTTGTGTCTCGCTACTGCGACCCACAATTTAAATTGGCTGGAAGTTGTTTAGTTTGAGGTGAAACATTTGCTAATAAAACGGATTAAAATACGACTATAGTCAAGCAAGTGTGAATGTGTGTCTGTTTGTTCAGCATTCACGTAATAAATGGCACCTTCTCGGCCCACGAGGTAGATTAATGCCCATGTAAATTACCTCTACCGCAAAGCTCTTTATCAAACAATAATAGGAACAACACAATATAATTATGTACATGTTTTTATTATTGGTAAATGCAAGACATTCGTATATAAATATACATAGGCCTAATCCTTTGATATTAGAATTAGTTTCTGTTACGATATATCGTAACAGAGATTAATTTTAATGTCAAATGATGACCATATAATAATACAAATTGTATGTCATAATAGGGACCTACATGTCCAGTCTCAATGAAATATAAGGGCCTATATATCCCAGAGTTACAATCATAATTATCATGTACAATATGTAAATTTATGTGGAGTCCATTTCTCAATCACATATGACATTACACAATAGAGGAAATATTATATTCCAGAGTCACAATGATAATTTATATATGCAATATTTACATTTATGTGGAGTCCATTTCTCTATCACATATGACATTGCACAATACAAATATATACATAACAAATTAAGGTTTCCTTTTTTGGGCTGTCCTGGTTGTAGCAGCAACTTTCCTTTTCTGCTGGTTGGGTTTGCGGCCGTCGCTACCTGATCGCATCACGACAAGGCCACTGTCACTCGAAGTTACGGCTCTGTTGTTCAGTCGTTGTTTGGTGTTTAGAAATTTTGTCAGGTGTCGTTTTCTCACGTCGTCTTTTAAATTTAGCCAATCCCCCCGTGATTTCCGAAAACATAAAAAATCTGGCGCTAATTCGAAATTCCCCTGTCCGATAATTGCTCTCTCTAAATCTGTAACCTTAGTCTTACTGGTACCTGTATATATATGAGTTATGTGTGCTTAAAAAATCCAGAAAGTTTAGTTGTTCGTAATCACTTAGCATAGCACACAAGATCATAGACAGGTCGCACAAAACATTATGAGATGGTGTGAACACTAGTCACACCAGTACTTGTCACAAGTATATCTCGACTTGTGACAAGTCGCACTGTCAAACACATGCAAGACAGTAGGAACCTTAGTCTTACTGGTACCTGTATATATATGAGTTATGTGTGCTTAAAAAATAGCATAGCACTTAGCATAGCACACAAGATCATAAATAGACAGGTCGCACATTATGAGATGACAAAAACAAAACAAAAACACGCCAAAAACACGCCAAATTGGTGAATTGCTATTTGTACTTTTCACTTTATTTGTAATTAATTGTGTTTGGTCAAATTAATTTCTTCTTCTTTTTCTTCTTCTTCTTATAATGATCTACTCTGCATGTAGTGTGTGACTGGGTATCCGTCACTAGTAGATGTTTGCGAGTACACATAAAGTCTGACTTATATGGTGGTAAGGCGTGAACGGGTTAACAGGATTACGGATATATTTATTTTCTATACCATATCCAATAGGTATATTTTGAAGATTCACTTATATTATCTTAATGCGTTCTGTTGTCACGTGGTGGCCTGATAACAATCGCTTTATGTTTGTAGTTTAAAATATAATAATCATTTGACTGATGCGACTGGATGAATAATATTATACCGTACCTTACATGTATTTAATTGGAGTGATATACTGATGTATAAGTCAATTAGACATAGACACCACCGTATGAAACACTCCCCGTATGAAGAAATTAAATATAACAAAGGAAATTACGGGATTAGCATAACGATTGCATATTTTAATTTATAATATTCTTCAGCTTAGATAGCTAGACACGGATAAATAAGTAATAATAGATATTATTATAATTAACCATTCTTTTTGTACATATTTTAATCGTTGTTTTATTGCAAGTGTACAAAGAGGGCCAATTGCGTCGTCACCCCCACTCCCCCCCCCCCTTCTCCAAAGCTGGTGACAGTACGGGAGTTGTCGTCAGTCACACTTCGTTCGCTGGAGCAGTTCTAATCATTTGTCATCAGGGAAAAAAACACACTACAAATATAATTATTTACTACTTTCTCAGAGAAACAGTAATACGTTTTATAATAATTTATCATTCCTCTAGTTGTAAAACTGTATGCTAGATTTCTGTGTTACCGGTTGTTTTCGCTATTTAAGCGTTCTGCGCATTCTGGCTGTCCAATTCACTCTGACATCATATTGCCAAATACAGACATAAGCCTATATATGCTTTCACGGTACCGAGAACAATATATTATGATTATGATACAGTAATAAGAAATTGATTAACAAACAATACAGGAACAATATCGATATAACAATTAATATATACTAGTCTAGTATCGAAGCTACGGCAACGAGCTATACCGAAAACAACTCAACTGGCGCTTGCCGTACATCGTAGTGGCCTTTCACTGTAACAGTGACATTCGCAGTCTCGATGCCGTTTTCGCTACGCCTACGGGTTATGAATACCGAAAACAACTGCAAAATCATCGAAAACAACATATTTAGGCTACATACAGCCTATTACAGGTATAAAATATTATTATATATTTGCACATATGTATTGGGGAACTATTAACACAGTCTTAAGATGAAAATATGAAGTTGTTTTCGGTATTTTCAGGTTGTTTTCGGTTGTTTTCGGTAGTTTTGTTGTTATCGGTTGTTTTCGGTAATCATAAAGACCGCATTTCTCGGACCTTCGCCGTCGGGTCAGGATCGCCCTCACAGACACAGTCACACTCACACTCACAGGGCCTCAGTCACCGCCATCCATCCATGTTGCATTTTTCGGGTAAAGCAAATACATCCATCCATGCACGGCCTCAGAAAGGATGACACGACAACTGAAGCTGGCAGTTGAGTTAGTCAGTCACTGACATTGTAACTTAGCGCTAATCGGCCTTGCATGAGTGAGGCTACGCCGTTGCCGTTGGACGGTTGGGGGTTGACTGAATGGGCGATAATTGAGAAGATATACTAGATATTCAAATTTATACCATTTTCGTATTTAGTCCGAATATTTCCGTGAAAATAATAAATGTTATTCTTTCTATGGCACATAAGGCTCAGCACAATATTACATTACATCAGAATATTACCTTTTGCATGGCTTTAAAATCACAGCACTGCTTTTCAGCAGACGACCAAAGAGCACAGCTCTAGAAGCCATCTTCTCTATGCGTGAGTTAGGAATGTCGGATTTGAAAATGTATTCTAGTACAAAAGTACAGCAATTGATGCAGAGTATAAAATGGTAGCAACATGCAGCAAGTCTTCCAGACTCAATGTCATAACAGAAATTAATATACATGTGTGTATATATACCTCTTTTAACTTCTGGTAATTTGTGCACATTTCGGTATGCTCACATTTATGCCTTAGTATCAAATTTTAGCATTATCGTTATGGTATACAGGGCAGATAAATTCCCAGCAAACATGAGGCGCTGGGCCAACGTTGTTTTACTGTTGGGCCAACGCCGTAGACGATGGGCCATTAGTAAACCAACGTTGGGCCAACGTCTCATGTTTGCTTGGAAAGCACATTTTTGGGAGGGTTGGTTAGAAGCCTATTCTGATTAAAGTTAGCCTGGGAGTCCACAATTATTTTTTATTTTTGACTTCGAGCAGCGGCAGAATCCAAGATGGCCTCAATTTGTGCAAGGTGAAACAATAAAATGATATTATTTTCAACCAAATAGAAGCACATTCATGAAATTGGTGTCTATCATAAGGTTTTTGTGTGTGCCCGGCAGAGAGGCGTGGTCAGATCGAGTTATTTAAAACATTGCGATGTGGGTAAAATCCAAGGTGACCGCCATTTGTGCAAGGTAGAACAATAAACTGACTTATCGTTTTCGACAGAAGTAAATGTATAATTTCGGTGTCTGCCATAGGGTCACAGCCTATTTATGTAAGTGTGCCCGGTTTAGTTGTGTGGCCAGACAATACTTCAGGAATTGCATTGTGGGTAAAATCCATGATGGTCACCATTTGTTGAATTATCCTTAACTAAAGAATTTTAGGCCCTCCAGATTGGTACTTTGACATAGAGTTTGATATGGTGAAAACCAAGATGGTGGCCATACTGCAAACAAAATAGACGTCACATGACTCCCGGCATGACTGTGCAAAAATCTGTAGACCCATAACCTTTGAACATGTTGAAAGAATAGTGATAACTATTTTTGTGTTTCTATCATAGGTTTCTCAGGTTCATCCGACATGAGGGTGTCATCAGAAAGTAATTTGATAGATGATCTAGATGTTTAAAACTATGATTTCGGTCATAAGGCAAACATAATGACCGCCTTAGTGTCATGACCTAAAAAGAATGGATATAGATCGATGGTTTTGCTTACTATAACAAGAATTTTAGATATGCCAGACATTGTGGCATCATCACAAAAAGCTTAAGACATGGTAAAGGGATCAAAAAGGAAACTAAATTTAATGCTACATGGCCGTGACAGCACAACACATTATATTTTTATTATTTTTGTCAAGATTGTTTTAAACAGATGACTGTACCTCTTCCCCAGTTTTACTGGATAACTCATTGTAGCTGTCACAATACAACATGTAGACTAGTGCTTGAACAAACTGAAGAACCTGCTGAATGACACTTCGAATCAATTTGTTAATGTTTAGAGAAAATTATTAAATTGCTGTTCTCTCTCAATTTAAAAGGCTTATTGTCATTTATTTGGTTATAATCTCTAACGAGATCATGGTTGTGGAGCTTGATATATTGTTGCACAATGACGTAATAATTCCCGGACCTATTCAAGAATCTCAGAAGTTCAGCCACATTTATCAAGACTCGCTGCTCAGTGTAATACATTTTTAATTCCAGTACAATATCAGTGAAATATCATATTTACAGTGTTCTATAGCCTCCTTAAGGTCTCCATAGCCACCATGATCCCTAGAGATCCGCGTCCGACGTCACAGACAGTGACCCGTCCACTGTGTGCCTTGTCTAAGAATACGAGATCCCATCTTCCAGCTCCAGACAGGTGTCCTCACCAGCCACCATTATACAATAAGCTCCATTTTAGGCTTCATCAATATGTCCTTCTCTCACAACAGATTAGGCGTACCTCCGTCATAACTCTTGGCACTATCTCCGGCACATATTCTCTGAAACACTTGAATATCATTTTATAGCCAGCATAATATGAATCTGGGTACGCTCAGATTGACCGCACAGACAACAGCACTCGCTACACGGGGCGAGTGTACACCGCCGCCATAATGACGTACCCCAGTATATACTGTACTCCGGCCCGGTACCTTTGTAATCGTAGAGCGGGTAATTTTTGTGACAGTAGCTCACAATGATTAATTAACTGATCATTCATCATTTCTCTGAAATTATCAAATAATAGTAGAATTTCGTGACAGATAAATCGCCACTCGACTGTGATGCCCAAATCTTTGGTATTGCTCACAATTCTCCGTATCGAGCTGTCCTGTCGTCATAAAGCATTGAAATATTTCCTCCTTGAAGATTAGAAGATATACCTTTCAATATTGGCCACAATTTAGTAAAGGTAATTATTAATTCCCTACATCTTATAGACCATGTATATGTAAGCACTAAGCCTACGTGTAAGTTGACCGTTCAGGTGAGATAGACTCTAGTATTGTGTGTCCATGACAGCATTTCATATGGTGTATAAGTACGAAAAGTCCATTTTCACAATCACCCATCCACCACAACGGTATCAACCCCTAAGTGCTGCATTATAGAATATATATTTTATCTAATTAAAGTTGTGTCCCGATACCCGCAACTTTCAGTCGGTACAAATTAATAATATATGTACAATTTGATTAAGAATATATGTCTTGCAATTATAATGCTCATTTCTCAGACATGTTTGTGTTTTTTTAAGAAAAAACAGGCTAAAAGCAGTTATAAACTCGATTAGCACTATGAAAGCTATGCAGATGTTCTTGTTTGTATATGGACTATTGGCTCGCATTATGTCTGTCTAATAGCCACCATCTTGAATTTCGGCATCTAGACAACGACTAAAATGAGTTCTCACAATGCCAAAATGTCGTTTTACCATCTTCAAATTATTAATTATATTCATTGATCTATCGCAATCATAATGAAATTTATATACATTGTTTGCTCTGCTAAGGCATTCTGATGGCAATTTGTTACTCTGATGACGGCCATCTTGTTTTTTACCCCTCGGCTCGTTGGGCCCGAAGGTGGTATTGTCGTCCCCTTCGTGCGCCGCCGCCGCCGCCGCACACATTCTTTTGGCTACTACACCAACATGGTTCAACAGATTAAATTCATAATTCATACAAATATTCAACCCCTCTCTGCACTTTTTTTACCCAAGGTCAAAGGTAACTTGAATTTTTTTTTGGGATCTCTCCAATTTTTTACGTGAAGTTACCCATGAGTATGGAGATCACCTGATTAGATTTTCAGCTTTCCACCGAGATTCAAAATGGCCGCCACCTGGCGACTATTTTTTTTTTTCGACTTAATTTTTTTTTTTTTTCATAATTACCTTGAAACCTGGTATATATAGGTTTTCTGGGTCTTCGAGTCTGTTGGCATTATTCGTTTTCGCGTGCAACCGAAAACGAGGCTATGGCAGCCATCTTTATTTTTTATTTACAAAATTCCTTGTTAACGCGATAACTTGAAAAATTATTATTGGATCTCTTCAATTTTTCATGAGTATGGAGATGACCTGATTAGAATTTCAGCTTTCAACCGAAAATCAAAATGGCCGCCACCAGGCGATTAATTTAAAAAAAAAAAAAATTCTCAGATTTCCTTCGAAACCTGGTATATGTAGGTTCTCGGGGTCTGCGCATCTATTGGCATTGTCCGTTTTAGTGTGCGACTGAAAACGAGGCTATGGCGGCCATCTTGATTTTTAATTTAATGATTTCTTGTTAACGCGATAACTTGAAAAATAATTATTGAATCTTTCTAATTTTTTATGTGAAGTTATCTATGAGTATGGAGATGACCTGATTAGAATTTCAGATCTCCACCGATAATCAAAATGGCCGCCACCTGGCGACTAATTTTTTACCTTTTTTTTAAAAATTCCCTCGAAACCTGGTATATATATAGGTGTTCGGGGTCTGTGAGTCTATTAGTATTGCCCGTTTTCATGTAAGACTGAAAACTAAGCTGCGGCGGCCATTTTGGTTTTATCAATTTTAATAAATCGTTCTTATTTTCAATTAATTGCCTTGAAACCTGGCATATATAGAGTCACTGCATGAGCCGAGGGGTATTTGAGTGCTTGCACGGTATTTTTGAAATCTAGACTGTATCTAAAATGATTTTTGATAATACCACTCGCTTCATGGGGCGTATATAAAAATCTTATAAAGTACAGACCAAAAGCCTCAAAAGCATGAATCTTGCTTTCATTCTGTTAATTGTTGGACATTAAACAAATGGCGACCATATTGGATTTTACACAAAGTTATATGCTAACCCCGCAAACACGAGGCGTCGAGCCAATGTTATTTTAATGTTGGTCAGCGTCATAGACGGTGGCCCAACATCAAAACAAGATTGGGACAATGTGTCTGGTTTGCTGGGAACGCAATTGTTTGAGGGTTGCAAGTCTCTATTATCGCCCACAGACACTAGGAAGGGATTTTCAAAAAAATAATAGGAGATTCAATATTTTTTTTTTAAATAACAATCACTCAATTCTGTAGGTTCAGTAATAACAATAAATATGAAAATTGATTAAAAACAAACCATTTGTATGGCTGATTTTCAATGATTATAAATGACTATTAGAAATGTAGGCCCTAGTTCTACTCTCACAAATTTCTTGAGGTGTACTGGCTTGCATGTCACTCACTAGAGCCTAAGAGGGCGTGCTCCAAGTTGTATTCACAAAAACTCCTGTTGCATGGGTGACCAAGACCTCAGAATTAACTCACACATGTGAGTTCATCACCCTGAAGCAATGGGATGGTCACTGTGATGTCATTTAGGTGATGATGTAAAACGCAAAAATCCGAAATTGCCGCCGTTATGGCATAATATTATTTTTTCAAAGTCATTGTAGTGTCCTTCATAAAGTTAAATTATGACAAATCGTGATCGTAGCATACATCAGCCATGAATATTGCTCTTCACTAAGAAGGTGTTAGTCAAATCGATCCTTTTCCAAGATGATCGCAATTTAATTGACCAATAGCAAACATTAAATTTATATAATTTTCGATAAAATAGAAGCAGATTTATGATTTCGTCGTTTACCATGTAGGTATGCCCGGCAGGGTAGTTTGACCAAGGAGGTTATAACCAGGTTTGACCAGATATTGCATTGTGGGTAAAATCCAAGGTAACCACCATTTGTGCAAGGTCAAGCAATAAATTGATATCATTCTCGACAGAATGGAAGCATAGTCATGATTTTGGTGTCTACTATAGCGTTTTCGGTTCTAGTCGACATAGTGGTGCGGCCGGGAAGTATTCTAGATATTGAATTTTACTATGTTCTTCTTCATGCATGAGGTGACTACGGTGACTTACGAATTTTACTATGTCCTTCTTCGTGCATGCGGTGACTATGCTAGAATTTTAGTATGTCCTTCTTCGTGCATGAGGTGACTACGGTGATATACACATATCAGTATGTCTTTCTTCATGCATGAGGTGACTACAATAATATACGAATTTTATGTATGTCTTTCTTCATGCATCAGTTGACTACGGTGATATACGAATTTTAGTATGTCCTTCTTCATGCATGAGGTGACTATGGTGATATACGAATTTCGGCATGTCCTTCTTCATGCATGAGGTGACTACAGTGATCGTTTTTTAGCTTAATTTTAATACAAATGTGTGAAGGATAATTATTTAAAACTAAGTGAATTGTTGGACATCCATCCCTCTATGCACACGCGGGTCGCAGCCATCTTACTCTGACATACACATTGGATGATTATGGTAATATATGATGGCTTCTATCTATACCACAAGAACCTAACATATAATGCGTGTCATTGTTATGCAGACAGCAGGCCACTGATGGATCAACTTCATATTTTGCACAAGTTTAGGCCTCGATTGAGAGGTTGGCCAATACAGGAGTGGGGTCTGCCACAATGGCTTTTTCAAATTTTAGTAGGTGGTTCTTCATGATTCACTAAGTGAAAATTGTGGGTGCACAATGCAATGACCCACATGCGCAGCATGATCACCGTCCACAGAAAACAGTGGGGTCTGCCGCAATATAAATATCACGGTTCAGTAAAACATAGCAACATAGCTGCTTTAACCGTTGGTCCAACATTGCATGAAGTCATACAAATGTTTTGTGTTTACTGAGTGTCAATACAAGCTTTTGGGGTCAAGCAGTTTCCAAATCCCCGCAGTAATACAGTCAGTTTGTTTGCAAGCCAGCGACCAAGTAGGGGTAAGGGCAAAGTGCTTTGAATTATCAACTCATAGATGTCGCTCAAGTATATATGAACTTGCTGTGATTTGTGAACTTGCTCTTAATGAGACTTTGGGTACGAAATGCATATTTAGTATTATTATTGAATAGGGCCTTGGCCTACCCACGGGCACTATTGCCTTCTGGGGGACCCTTGTCCCGCGAATTTTGACAGTTTACCACACCTTTAATCTACTGGAAGCGTTTCCGCTCAACAAATCCCCGCAGTAATACAGTCAGTTTGTTTGCAAGCCAGCGACCAAGTAGGGGTAAGGGCAAAGTGCTTTGAATTATCAACTCATAGATGTCGCTCAAGTATATATGAACTTGCTGTGATTTGAGAACTTGCTCTTAATGAGACTTTGGGTACGAAATGCATATTTAGTATTATTATTGAATAGGGCCTTGGCCTACCCACGGCCACTATTGCCTTCTGGGGGACCCTTGTCCCGCGAATTTTGACAGTTGACCACACCTTTAATCTACTGGAAGCGTTTCCGCTCAACAAGATATGTTTTACCAATGTTGGTTTGATGCTTTGCCGTTGATGGTTCAACTTCCTAATTATTCTTGCATATTCTTGGAAGGCAAAATGTTGCAACTGCAATATTTGAAAAATTCAGGTTTTACTACTCTTTCTATCAATATATTTGTATCTTCGACATTTTGTGTTGATAACTCGAATAGATAATGCATGGTTTAACTTTGAAAAAGACTACATCTAACAAACCATGCTGGGTATCCAAAAAATGACAAACATTAGCCCCTAAATGTCCGAATTCTTGACCAAAAATATAAAAGCTGTAGTTATGACATTTTGCTCTAGAACAGCAACATATGGCGGCTAATAGACATTTCAATTGTAATTAACCTACTATAAAGGTGCTACCGGTAAACACAATACGTTGAACCAATGTTGGTTTAATGTCGATTCAGCGTATCAACTCAACGGGCCCAGCAAACACGAACACGAGGGTATTAATATATTGATGATGGTCACGATAGGTCGCATGTCTCTAGAGGAGCGAACATACCGTGAGTGACAAGTTATCTAGTTTTTACTGCAATATGAAACATTTTTTTACAACTACAGTATAACTTCGGTTACGGACCACCACAATCAACGGACCACCTCGCGTATCGGACCATTTTTGTCCAGTCCCAAAGTTTTCCCATTGACGCGATGCTCAAGAAAAAACCTTTAGTGGACCACCCCCGCTATTCGGGACTCGAACCACGGACCACGACGGACTAATTATATGCCGTCATACATTTGGGCCCAGTATTGGGGGAACATTACTGTCAGTAGTGAAAGGGTTAAAAGTCGCGCCTCCAGGCTTGGATGATGAGACCATATAATCTCAATGGTCCTTGTGAGCTGAACGCCCTGCACCGTGATATTTTGCTGGCCGTCTTGGTGAGGCATCAAAATTGCCATGATGGACGTCGAGCCTTCCCGCTTGCTTGCACACAAGCGACAGCCATCTATCTTATCGCTCAAAATGAATTATATTTACGTAAATTTTAATATATTTTTGGTAGCCTTTATTATCAGACGAGGTGGGGCCTTATGGAAGATTTCAGAGCTGCTAAGTTGCCAAGTGAACTGATTTTCTCTGTGAGGTCGGGAATGTTTTTCTTCGATTGTAACTCTGAGTAGGCCTATGTGGTATAACTAGGTAGTGATTGAAATAATATGAATTAAACAATATAGCTGTAATGTTTCTGTTCGAATGTCCTGTGTGAATGACACAAATAAGTATTATCCGCCATTATTACTGTTATTACGTTGTTAAGTTTGCACTACTAGTCAATATCAGGGAATCTCCGAGCTCATAGCGACTGTGCTTGCATGGTCACATGGCTAATAACTACCTGTTTCGCGGATTGCCAGAATATTGTACTTGCATGTTATTATATTTGATTTAAAAAAATGCCAGCTAATTTTCACTAAAATGTTTTTAAACATCATCTCTGACACGCGACATTGGCACAACCCTGGTATAATGTTGCGACAGCATCATAATGCTGGCCAAATGATGATCCAGCATCGCCAGTGGCGGATCCAGAATTTGACTGACAGGTGGGGGAGGGGTTGGTCTTTTTCACGAAACCGAGCGATACCGTACGAAACCGACCGAACCCGGCCTTAAAAACGCTAGTAAAGGTTTGAATAACGATGTAGGCCCCTACATGGGTACAGTCTGTTTTAGCAGATCCTGGGAGTAACCTTTGTTTCTATTTTCTCAACCGTTTTTTTAATTTTTGTTTACATTTTTTCTTGGATACTCTTTTCATCTTCCCCCAACATCTCTGATATTTTAGTGGAATTTTGTTGTGTATTTTTTTGTGTATTTCGTCATTTGGCATATAATATATTTCCTAATTCACGTTAATGGTCGCATAAGCGGATAAAATAAATGCCAATAGACTCGCAGACCCTGAAAACTTTTATAAACCAGGTTTCAAGGGGATTCAAAAAAAAAAATTAGTAAAAAAAATGTAGTCGACAGGTGGCGACCATTTTGATTATCGTTGGAAAGCTGAAAATCTAATCAGGTCATCATGGTACACGCGATCGATTTAACCCCTATTAACGCCCTCGAAATACATTTTAATTGGGTTAACCTAACTTAGTGACCTTTTATGCATCAATTCAGCTGATTTTGAAACATTCCATCAGTTATTTATCAAGTGATTGCATTTTTAAAACACCTCCCGAAAAATATTTCGGCCATTTTAACCATTTGTGATTATGTGAGTAGGCCTATCTTACGTTTCAGATACATGCTGCGTTCTAACCCGGAACATAGTGGAGGGTGAGATCGTTCTAACTATGTTCTGTGTGAGCATGACCTGGAACGTAGTCAAGGCTGTGGTGTACACAGAACATACATTATTTTTCTATGGTGGTGTAAGTATGCCTCATAACTTTTGGTAAAAAATCGGCGCCTGTCATTTCGTGCTTGTTGGTTAATATTTCAAATAAAAATGCAAAATACGTTTTTAAAATACGTTACATAACTAACAAAATTCATCATATGATAATGTAATGATATTTTATGTCACTATATCCAGTGACATAAAATGAGAAAATAGGTTTATTGTGTGATGCGCTGCGGGACTGAGAAGGTTAACGAGCAACAAGTCAAAGGAATTAGTCAATGGAGTGACGCTTGTTTACTGAAGGTGTTAGTCACGGTGAGTAAAGCTGGGAAGGAGGGTGACAATTAAAGGGACACTTAGAGGCCGGGTGAAGATTGAATTAGTGACATTAGGCCAACAAATAAAAACAAGTACTAATTAGTGTTATATATTTACATTTTATTAGCATATACCTAATTGTGGACTATTTTTACTTGCACAATAGCTCCATGATAGGATATAGGGCCTACCCATTGGGTCGCTCAGGGGGGAGTGGGGCAAAATTTATTCTGGGTTAAAATAGCAGAAAAGCAAGCCGATTCACATGCATTTTTTATATTTTATATTAAAAGAGAATAGGCTGATGGTTAAAATGATATATAGCCTTTAAAGGTTTATTTATATTTTCCCTTTTTAAGAGTGCTGGGAGGCCTGAGTGTATCGGTCATAATACATGTTTACTGTGGGACGGGTGTAGTGTGGTGAGACGTTAAAGCTAAATCGGACGTTCTTATTTCTGACATCATGGTAGGAAATGAAAACGAGGCAAGAACGAAGGTCATCGTCTTGACAACCGTTGGTTGACAGACAGACTGTAACTAAGCCCACGATCCTCCATGGTGGAGAACGACCAAGTTGTTCCGAACATTCTAAATTGGGCAGCATTCCTTTAAGACAAACATTAAAGTTACCATTCATGGTACAATAAATTCATAAGACTTTAAATGGATTGCTAGCGGCCCCTGTGGTGCTTCAGGAGTGAAACTTTTCTTGTTGAGTGAACAAGAAAACTCGACAAGATGTCTCTGGTCGCAGATCTCGAAATCAACGACACTCGTGTCGAGTTTGTCGCTGATTATGTTTTGAAAACTATGAAATTGAAAACAGACAAATGGTCGAAAATGTACAGTGTAGAAGATACAAAACAAATGATATTTGATTTTTTTGATAAAATCGATATTATGCAACTGCTCATCACGGCGAATTCCGCGGGTGTGTTGACAGTCAGTCATGAATGGCCAAGTCAACTGAGAAGCAAATCTTGTTATTTTGTGAAGAAGGGTAAAGAGACCATTACAAAAGATTCCCCTCTCAGAACTACACTTCTGTATGGTGATTTATCCGTCCCGATGGACCAACTATCTGCATTTGTAGATGAGGTCAGTGAGTTATAGTCGCCGTCAAATTAAAAATGATCAACCAGGATCGCATGATTTTCGGCGATTTCTCCGTCAATTTTGAACCGATTTCCTTGAAATTTTGCAGAGGCCATTTTCCATTAAAATCCTAACAGGGGTAAAAATTTCGCAAAATTATATTAAATATTTCAAAAGTTAGACCATTTGGCATGTAATAAAATTTTAAAATTAGTTTAATGGGGTTAAAGAGGAACGTCGTAATTTCAATTTATTACATGTCAAATGGTCTAACTTTTGAATTACGCTATATAATTTCACGAAATTTTCAGGGCTGTTAGGATTTGAATAGAAAATGGCCTTCGCAAAATTTGAAGAAAATCGGTTTAGAATTGACAGAGAAATCGCCGAAAATCATGCGATCCTGGTTAATTTGACGGCAAGTATAGTCTAACTTCCAACTGTGAAGAATCCATTTAATTGAGGGGAAAGAGTTCAAAGACTGGCATAGACTAACGTTAACAGTTAGGCCTATCAACTCGCCGTTAAATTAACCAGGATCGCTTGATTTTCGAAGATTTCTCCATCAATTCTGAACCGATTTTCTTGAAATTTTGCAAAGGCCATTTTCTATTCAAATTCTAACAGCGGTAAAAATTTCGCGAAATTATATTGAATATTTCAAAAGTTAGACCATTTGGCATGTAATAAAATTCTAGTCTCTAGAATTAGTTTAATGGGTTTATAGAGGGACTTCGTAATTTCAAATTATTACATGTCAAAGGGTCTAACTTTTGAAATACAATATACCAGTATAATTTTGCGAAATTTCCAGGGATAGATCTATTAGGATTCTGTTGAAATATGATTGTTACCAAATTTCTTGAAAATCGGTTGACAATTGACCGAGAAATCAATGAAAAACATGCGATCTTGGTTGATCTCTTTTAATGTGACTTTGGGTATAGTCTAGTCTATTGGCAAAGTCACATTAATTAAAGTTAAGAAAAAGGCTGCTTAACAGGAGTTCATGGAGTTGACAATCATTTATTTCGGTGTGGGCGATAGAACTGGAATACTGAATAGATCTATACCAGATGTCAGATTAACCTGTATCGCATGTTTTTCGCCGATTTCTCAGTCAATTCTCTACCGATTTTCATGACATTTTGCAGAGACTATTTTCGAGTCATGCGGCGACTAGTCTACCGTGAAATTTTCATCCGAAAATATTGTATATAGCAAAAAAGTTAGACCATCTTGCATGTGATGCAATTCAGGGCTAAAAACAAACTTTAATTTAACCAGTTTAATGGGTTTATAGAGGGACGTGGTAATTACAAATTTACTAGGCCTACATGTCAAATGGTCTAGCTTTTGAACTATACAAAATTTTTGATGAAAATTCCACGGCAGTCGCCGCGTGACACAAATAGTCCTTGCAAAATTTCGTCAAAATCGGTTGAGAATTGACTGTGAAATCGGCGAAAAACATGTGATACAAGTTAATCTGACGGCGGGTATAGTCATCATCGACATTACCCCAGCAAGCACAAAACATTTTCTAACATGTTTAAAAAAGTCACACAAAAATGTTTTAGAGTCTACAGCATTAAATTGTTGGGTCAACAGAATATTATTAAAAATTTAATACAAACATTATTCAGTATAAAACGTTTTTTAAACGTTTCAATCCCATTTTTCAAAATGCACTTCTTCAACATCAAATCACAAATGTAAATAGACTCTTATTATAAAAATGTTTTTAAAACGTTAATGATGTTTTTGAATAATATTTTAAATCATTGTTTTAATATTCTGTTGACCCGACGTTTAAATATTAAAAAAAAGTTACTGTCTATACCCGCCGTCAGATTAACTTGTATCGCATGTTTATTGCCGATTTCTCAGGCAATTCTCAACCGATTTTCATGAAATTTTGTATGGACTATTTGCGAGTCACTCGGCGACTGGACTACTGTGAAATTATAGCTAAAAAGTTAGACCGTCTGGCATATAATGCAATTCAGGGCTAAAGACAAACTTTAATTTAACCAGTTTAATGGGTTTATAGAGGGACGTTGTAATTTCAAATTTACTACGTGTCTAATGGTCTAACTTTTGAACTACATATTATTTTTTGATGATAATTATACGGTAGTCGCCGTGTGACTCGAAAAAAGTCCTTGCAAAATTTCATTAAAATCGGTTCAGAATTGCCTGAGAAATCGGCGAAAAACATGCGATACAAGTTAATCTGACGGCAGGTATAACATTTTCCAAATACCGGTATCCTTCCTTAAAATGTGTTTGTGTTTGCTGGGAACAATAGTAGACTACGGTACTCCAGTTGTCATCGCCAACCTTAACTCAGGTTTCCGTCAGGGGGGGAATACAAGGGGTCCGGACCACCCCCCCCCAAGGATTTTGGTTGCAAATCACTACACAATATTTTCAAAACAAATTGAACCCTGAACATAGTCTCATAGACATAGTAACTAACCCCTGCTAACCACATCGTTATTTACTATACGTCTAAGTACTGTTTTTATGGAAATAATGTAAATGAAACGTCCTAGTCTAATTTTGTTATTATTCATGTCTTTTTTTTATAGGTTTTAGTACCATTGTTATCAAATGACAGAAATCATGATCAGTGGCCACAAGTAGTTTCCTCAGATGTACAACGCCATGTGCACAACCTGAAAAGCAGTGTTTATGTAGTGTCTGGGCAAGTCAAAGGAAAAACATTGTTGCCACTTCCAGTTGGTACTGACAAAGTAATAGAAGAGGAAATCGAAGAAGAATTCAAGTGTGTAATATTCTTGTTCGTTATTAAAATATAATAAAAAAAGATTCATTGATGTTGCTGAAAGGTAATTTCCAAATATTATGTCAGTATTTATGTAGGCCTATTAACCTAGACCAAAATTAATATGATTCAAAAAAGTATAGCTGCACAGGAATTTCTGTCTTGTCTGCTGAAATGTTCAACGGACAGAATCGTCATATTTCCCAGCTAGCCTATAGATTAGCTAGGGCCTGCTTTTATCAACTGACTAGTAAACGTCCTCAGTCTATAACTCATTCAATCTTAAGTGTTGATAATTGAGACTAAATTTAAGTTGGTTGGTGAAGCAGAGCTCTGAAGGCTGAATAAGAAATCTGTCACATTAGAAACAGCACGCTATAGCGGTCTGTTTACAATTTTGGATGACAAATATTGTTGGTGGTCTCGATCTTAATTTTTTTGCAAATTTTATATAGATTACAGTTTTTTAGCAGTAGAATATCCCTGCTACTAATTCTAACATGTTTTAACATTGATGTGCATCTATATGAATTGTGAAGTATATATCTAGTGTTTATGATATCTCTTTCATTTTCTTTTTTTAAGACCTGATGTTTATGATAGACAACTTGTGCATGCAATTGAATCTGTCATTATTGACTGGACACATCAGATTAGAGATGTCCTTAAGAAAGACTCAGCCCAACCTTTGTTGGAAGGCCTCAATCCAGGTCCAATGGTGGAGATTGAATTTTGGAAAGCTAAGGCTCAAAACTTGGAATGCATATATGATCAGGTAATATATTAGGACATGCATGCATGATCAGTGCTCAAATATTTATCAGGCCTTCCGATTTAGCATGTGTGATTGCTCACACAAACAATAAATTAAACACACCTCAGTGTTGTCAGGTTGTTTTATAATTTATACTTTTTTTCAAGCTTCATAATCAGTTTGGCGTTGTGTTTTTAAAACTGTTCCTAATACTTTTGTGTGTGCATTTGTCCACTCCCCACCAATTTTAAAATCTGCAAGCCCGATTTCTTCATTAGCTTGTGTTAAAAGTAATTAACTGCCATTGTTTTTAACATCGAGATTCTTGCCTAGATTGTCAATGTTCTGTGGACATATATTGCGATATAGTGATATTTAAAAACAAGTAATGTTATCCTAAAGAATTATGAAATAATATAAGCTCGCTAGTATGACCATGAAATGACATGTTTATCATTTACTATGACCTTCATTTTCCAGCTCAGAGACCCAAAAGTGCGAAAAATGGCTGAAATGCTGGAGAATTGTAAAAGCAGCTATTTTCCTGCTTTTAAGTCCATTTTCAGAGAGGTAGTTGCTGGTAAGAATGATTTACAATATCTATATAGAAAAGTATGATCAATCATCCTATTTTTTCGGTGATCAATAATTTATTGCTGACTATCTGGGAATTCCTGAGAGAAATTACATTACCACAGCTCTGTGCAATAAATGTGCTAATAAAACCAATGTTTTTAACCAAGATGTGATTTCTAACCGGCAATATTCAGTACAAGACATTTGTTTCTATGTTTTGTGTTTATTGGGTGGGTGTGATTATAAAATTTCTTTTAATTGTAGCTCTCACTGAAGCACAAGATATTAACTTACATCTGAAACCTCTGGAAAACTATTTCTTGGATCTGGAACAAGCAGAATATGATGGTGATCCTGGTATAGATAAGATGCTTGCCCCATTGATGCATGTCATCTGCTTGGTATGGGCTAATTCAAGCTATTACAACCAACCAGCAAGAATAGTTGTTCTTTTACAAGAGACATGCAATCTCCTGATTGAAACTGTAAGTAATAAATAGATTTCTTTACAGCTTTATCTGCTTACATACAATTATATTTTATCACTGTTGACAAAAAATGAGCTTTTTAAAAAATTGTTGACAAATTATTTTAAGTGTGTTGAGATTTAGAGATTTTGTATAAAAAACAATTTGAAATGGAATACTTTTACTCGTTATGGCTCAAGTTGGACTGCTTCCACCAGTTGGCATTTATTTTGCATTAATTTGAGCTTTATAGTAATTATTTTGTGGCTTGTTTTTATTTGTATATTTTTTTTTTTCTTAGTGTCGCAATTTTCTTGAGCCACTTGAAATCTTCAAGGGAGAAGTTGAAGAGACTATTACAAAAGTTGCTTGTGCCAAGAAGGTGTTGAAACTCTTTAAGGATACTTATGAAGAACACCGTGCTAAAATCAAGGACTACTTCAAGAATGGTGATGCTAAAGAATGGGAATTTACTGCCCAGCTGGTTTTCCATCGCTATGACAAGTTTCTGGACAGAGTGGAAACCGTACATGTGTGTACAGTATTGTTCACTTTGATCCGCAGAATTTATATTTCAATCTTCTAGATTAAAATGAAAAAATATGTCATTTTTAATCCTAAATTCGAAATTATGCAATCAAATGATTTTTATATCAATCTCAGAGCTGACAAATCTTTAGTTGAATTTTTTAAAATTTTGTTGATATTTATCTGCCGATAGTGTTAATTTCATTGAAGTTATTATTATTTTTTTTTCAGGAACTCTTTGAAACTTGCATGGAATTCATGAAGCTGGAGAAAATTGAATATGGTGGCGTGAAGGGCAAGCCACTTAGTACATTAACTGTTCAAATTTTTGATGAGTTCAATGAGAAATACAAACATTTCACAGAAGTTACATACGATCCTCTGGATCCCCAAGATGACGTAAGTATTCCTAGTTGTAGGATGCAACTCTGTTTCAATGCTGGGCTAGCGTCTGCGATGCTGACCCAGCGTTGGTAGCGCTTGTGCAGCTGCAGCCGTATATTATACATTTTCAAGCATGGTTCAGTCCAGATGACATGTTTCACAAAATGATACATCAGTTTGTTGCAGATGCTCAGTTAATCAAATCATTCAATATGGTAGATGTCTATTTTTATTAATTTTAATTTTTTGTCATTTGAAGCTGGTAATTCCAGCTTGAAATGAATCAAAAATAGAAGCAAACAATTGAGCAGGACATGGTTACCCAGCAAACACGGGACGTTGACCCAACGTTTAGTTTAATGTTGGCCCATCGTCTGCGACGCTGGCCCAACATTAAATCAACATGGGTAGCCTTTAAACCTTGGAGCGCTGAATTATTTTGTATAAACGATGGAGACCAAAGTTATTTTTTTAAATTTGAAGTCATCATTAAGTTCTTCGTTATATCTTTCGGATTCATTTAAATGCCTATGTTATGGGTCTACGACTATGCTTACTCTTACAGTGCACAGGGGATCGACTTTAGTCGACGAATCTGACGTCTAAAGTTGATCCCGCGCTGTAATGCTTGAAGTGCTAATCACGGCTATAGAAAGCCATTTAATCTCTTTTTGTTGTTCAAAAAATAAAAATTTGTAAAAAGATATACATTACATAAAATAAAAAACTTACCCACTTGAAGTTGTGGGTTGCAGTAACGAGACCCAACTTCAAATGTCAATTTTATAATGTAGTGCTTTAACCCTTTCACCACTGAAGCCCGTTTTTATGTGCTGAATGCTATGGCATTCAGCACATAAAACGGGCTTCAGTGGTGAAAGGGTTAAGGGTTCACCCTAACCTTGTCTTTCCCAATTGTCAGTTCACTATCCTCATTTATTTGAAACTGGAACTACAAACACACTTTCGAGCTTCAAATGATGCAAAATATTTCTTACTATGTTTGATTTGATGATTTACACCGATTTAGTGACTGTTCTTTGAAAATACTCTTTTTTTATCCCATTAAGGAATTCGTTCAGGATTATGAACGGTTTCAGCAAGAAATAAGGGATTTGGATAGAAGACTTGCTTCAATTGTTTGTCAAGGGTTTGATGATTGCTCTGGATTGGAAGCTGTTTACAAGGTATTTCTTGCTAAATGACATTGGATGGATACAATTTTTTACAATTTTGTTTGGGTATTGTGTCACTTGTTTAATTTATTTTTAATAGCTACTGGACATCTTCGGCTCATTGCTGGAACGAAAACTTATTAAGGAAGACTTTGATTCTAATTATCCCAAAATTGTAACCCTGATGGATAAAGAGCTCACAATGGCCAAATCTATCTATGATGAGTATATGGACGCCCGCAAGCAACAAGGACGAATGGCAATTCACAAAAATATGTCAAACGTAGCCGGCGGTCTCAAGTGGGCACAAGAATTAAAAGAGAGAATTGTGGTCCCAATGCACAATTTCAAGCATATTGAGCATCCGTAAGTATTAGCCTTTGAGTGCGAATCACATCAATAATCGCTTTGCTTCTTATTATAATCAAATAACAGTTTGACATATTTGAGTAATTAGCAAAAAGGCTTAGTTTAGATTTCGATGTAATCAAATAGAAAGTGGTTTTTAACCTCGAGTTGTGGGTCTTGCTAGCAATGCAATCTTGTTTTAAATAAATGAGTAATAAATATATTTATATTTAACTTGGTTGTTCAAAAGAGTCATTCTATTTGCATTTTTTCTGTTTAAAATTTAGGTTCGTTCTATTTGCCTTTCTTCTGATTCATATAAATTCATCCTTGTAGAATTATCTGTCATCTGAAGTTAGCTAAATTTATTCAGGAATTATTACAATGATCAATATCTCAATATATTATATGTTCATTCTGGCAGTTGTATGGAAGGAGAAGAAGCAAAAGATGTATTTGATCATCATGAAAAAATGCTGCAGCTACTTTCTGGGTAAGTGTTATGTAGTTTATGAGTCAGAGTTATGCAGTGAACTATTTGCTGACCTCTGTCGAATGAAAAATGTTTGGTAAATAATCCACATAACGTTTTATTTGATATATTTTACTTGGGCTATTTTATAAACTCATCATTTTCACTCATGTTTGAGTGGCAATTCACATCTCAAGGTGGATGAAAATAAGGAATACCTACATGTATGTCTAAAAATCCCCATCGTTGTTGTTGTGATTAAAAACGAGTTCATTACCATTATTAAGTCTCTTTTTTTTTCAATAAGATTTGAAGAAGATGTTTACAAGGAATGGACTGCTGGTGTTGATGAAGCTTGCAAATTCAATATTGCACAACCACTCATTTCAAGGAATGAGGAGTCTAAACTTATTAAAGTTAACTTTGATGATCAGGTTTGTAAACATTCAGTATGTAAGAAGTAAAAGTTGGCGGCATCAAATTATATCTCAAAGTGTGAAATTAATTGATTTCAGAAGAATTTTTTCCAGTTGTATTACCTTGCAGTATATATGTCTACCTGTAGAGCAAAATACAATAGTATTAATGCCATGTTTGTCATTTCTTTTTTTGTGTATTGTATTTTTTCCTTAGAATATAATAATAATTATATTTCTTGTATATTTTACATTTCAGTTGGTGGCAGTACTGCGTGAAGTTCGATATCTGGAAATTCGTGGAGAAGAGGAAATTCCACAGAGTGCAGCTGATATGTACTCCAATAATGATACTTTCAGACAGTATAATGCTAATCTGGATCTAACTGTTCACTGGTACAATAAAGTAAGACAAACTGTGCTGGAAGTAGAATTTCCTCTGGTCGAGGGTCAGCTTGAAGAGATAGATGTGCAGTTGGAGCGCGCTGAGAAAGATCTGAATTGGAGTAGTGATGGTAAATTTCATGTTCTATGACTAGATTGATTAATCTGTACATGGGATTAAACCCTGTGTTGTTAAACTTTTATTAATTTTTTTCATCAGTTGTAGCTGGAATTGCTAACGCAATTTCCAGCTTCAAATGATGAAAAATATTATAAACCTCCAATATTGAATTATTGTAATAACTAATCATGCACCTAAAACTATTTTATCAAATTTAGTGATACTGTAGATCTGGTAATACTCACAAGGTTTTATTTTCGCAAAGAGGAAAAATTTGCGAAGTTGATAACTCGAAATTGATAATTCGCAAATTTTATACTTCACGAAAAGTCACAAAATCACAAATTCGCGAAAATCTAAGCACGTGAAAATTAACAGATCTACAGTATTTAACATGTTTAATATATTGATTTAAAACATGCTTGAAACTATATATATGGTTCCAGCAGCACAAGTGTTAGGCTGATAACATATTAGCTATTATTTATTTGTGTGAATCTTCTTTTAAAATCGGCAGGTATGCCAACATCTACGATTTGAGCATAGCAGACACAATTTTTAACATCCAACTAAGTTCTATGCTTGACTATATAAGTTATTTTACAATTTTGAATCTGTGAAAGAAATGTTTATGAGAAGAGCACATCTGATTAATTGTAAAGTAATATTAGGCTTCGGAAGGCCACCATTGCTTCACATTGAATTAACCCTTTCAGCGCGGGACTGTCTTTATACATCAGAATCTAGATTCTGAGGTATAAAGACTGTCCCACGCACTCAAAGAATTAAAAAAAATTTAACGGTCGTAGACCCATAACATAGGTATTTAAATGAAGCGGAAAGAGCTAACCTAGATATTTATGATGATTCTAATTTGAAAAAAACCTTTGGTTTCTATGTTTTCTACAAAAATATTTCAGCTTGGTATGGATTAAATTATCTAAAATATATATCAACAAAGTTTACAGCAATTCAATAAGTGTGAGGTGCATCCAAACATATGGAAATGAATCACTTGATAAAAAGAGTGGTAATATCAAATCAGTACATTTTATGTCATAGAATTAGTTTTTTCAGCTCAGAATTATTGTTTCAACGTTGGCATTTCTCACTTAGGATTAACCACATTGTTTGAATGCAGTGCCTATTAAGAATTGAATAAATAAATTTATTACCTGGTTATTCTTTCACGTTATAGATAAAAAAAACATGATTAACGCCATATTAAAAAATAAAAGAACAATACGGCATGTGTCATCTAATTGGTCAATAAAATGTTTTAATAGTTAAATATTTATGAGGAACTGTGTTGACATATGCGTTACTTTCAGGTTTATGGGATTATATCCAAGAAACAAGGGATAAAGTACAGGATCTGGAGAGCCGTGTGCAAAAAGCTAAAAGTAACGTTGAGCAGCTTCAAAAAATTATGAGCACTTGGAGTAAGTGTCCATTATTTGAACGCAAAGAAGGTAAAAATGAAAGCTTACTGAACCTTGATGACAGAGATGAGCGGCTGAGAAAGAGATATGAAGAAATCAACCAGGCTGGCGATAAAATCCATGGATTACTTAAGGTGCAAACATACACATCTTTCTCATTCAACAATTTATTTCATAATAGATGCATTTTCTTGAGCTAGCTTCAGAACTGGAGCCTATTGATAAATAAAGTGTTAATTGTTTCTATTTTCAACATGTTATTATTTTTTATCAATTTGTTGTTGGAATTTACGATACAATTTAAATGTAAATTGCCACTTTAGATACCCCTAATAATATTTTTATAGGCCTATTAATAATTATAATAATAGTTAACCGATCCTGTTCAACTTTACCTTAAAAAATTAGCTAATAATTTAAATAATAGTAGAATATCCAGTACTGTACATGTGCAGCCATAACAGTTTCCCTGATGTTTTTTGTGTGATTTACTTTGCAGGAAAACTTAGAACTTTTTAAAGCAGATGCTGAATCAGAGCACTGGAAGGCTTACGTGGATTACATTGATGAGATGGTGGTCGATGGCTTCTTTAGTACTATAGATTGTAGTCTCAAGTTTATGTTAGCCAGTACGGAAAGTAAACAAGAATTAGATGCATTATTCCAAGCACAGATGGAGTTACAAGCACCAGACATGGTGTTCACTCCATCACTAGACTATGGTGTGGCTGATGGGTTTTATGATCTCATTGATGGCTTAGTTGGTGACATTTATAAACAAGCATCCAAAATCAATAGGTTAGCTGTTCATAGTGGACAAGAACATTATCAACCAGATCTGGAGGATATGGAGGAATTATCCGAGATGAGGCAAGAGTTGATGGACAGAATACAAAATGTTATGAATAAAGCATGTGAATATAGAAATAGCTTTGACAATTATGCTTATCTGTGGGTAGATGACAGGAATGAGTTTATGAGACAATTTCTCCTGTACAACCATGTGTTGACCACGGAGGAGATTGAGGCACATGCAGAGGACGGTGTTCCTGAAAATCCACCTACATTAGCTCAGTTTAAAGATCAAATAGACACTTATGAAAAAGTATTTGAAGAAGTGGAAGGCATTGAAGGCACTACAATGTTTGAGTACTGGTTCAGGGTGGATGCTCGACCTTTCAGACAAGCATTATTAAACATTGTAAAGAGATGGAGTTTTATGTTCAAACAACATCTTGTTGATCATGTAACAAACAGGTATGTATCTATGGCAGCTTTTAACCAGCTGCTTTTGTTATCCTCAAGTTTTGAGTTGTTTTACAATATTTCCATCCATTCAAAGCTGAATTTCTATTGCTTTGGTGATTAATACCTCAAGTGTATTTGATCATTTTTTAAAGGAATTATTTATCAATTTAGATGAAAACTTAATGTGTAATAAATATGTGAACCATGTGCATGCCATCCACATCAAATCGATAACTGACACTTTAATTTTGTTTAGATTAAAATATAGAATAGACCGTGCTGTAGTCAGACCTACATACATGTATAACCTCAAACATACCCAATCTAGATACTATTACATGTACCGTACTAATAGTTAAATGACATATATTTAATCTTTGTTTTAGTCTAAATGATTTGGCAGAGTTCATCAAAGTTGCTGATGGTGGTTTAATGAAGCCAGTTGAAGAAGGGGACTATGATGGTTTAGTGGGGACAATGGGACATCTAATGGCTGTTAAGGAACGTCAATCTGTGACAGATGAAATGTTTGAGCCTTTAAAACAAACAATAGAGTTACTTAAAACATATGACCAGGAGATGCCTGAAGAAGTTCACATGCAATTACAGGTATTAATCTCCCTAGTACACCGTATGATGAAGTAAAGTAAACTTAAACCTGTGCCTGCTAAACACGACAATAGATGTTTTTAATCTTGTTTTATTAGCTAATTAAACCAGTGTTATTGGGAGTGAAATGACTAATATAGATATACGTATGTATAGTTACAAATACAAGATATGTCATTTTGACAATGTAATGCCACTCTGCCGTTAACCAACAATACAAATTGTCTTCCTGTTTCAAATTAGTGTTTCATGCTTCATGAAAACTGATCTAATGTCTTTAGCTGTCATGCTAATTGTATTTTTTAAATCTGACATTGACATTTTGTTATTACTAGGAATTGCCTGAGCAGTGGAACAACACCAAGAAAATAGGAATCACAACCAAGCAGCAGGTTGCACCACTTCATGCTAATGAAGTATCGAATCTCCGTAAAAAATCTGCATCATTTGATGTGAGACAGCATGAGTTCAGAGAAGTATTCAGAAAGATTGGTCCCTTCTTCTATGAGTGTGAAGACCCATATGACCAAATGGATCAGGTAATAATATTTTAGATAACTTCCAACCCTGTGCCCTCAAATCTGTGCAATTATAGTCATTAACCCTTACACTGCTATGGGCGACTATAGTCACCCAAAATAAACCAAGTGCAGCCTGCTGTGGGCGACTATAGTCTACCACAATAGTCGCCGAGTAAATTGAAAAAAATGCAGAAAAAAATGGTTTTGAATTTTTTTTTCACTTTTGTTTTGTGGTGTCTTTCTATTTGCACTTTAAGGATAGCTAATTGACTGATTTTGTAATATAATGGCTTTTAATATCAGTTGTTCATCTTTCTTGAAGAAACAAGGTGCCAGATAATACATGCAAATTTTATGCAGCAGTGTAAGGGTTAAAATCAACACAATTCATAGATTTAAAAAAAATGTAAAGAGAAATTATATCATAAAGCACATACAATGAAATCCAGCGCACATAAGTCAGTATGACAATTTTTAGTATATATTTGGTTAGTTAGTATGTGGTGGATAGTAGGTGTGAAATCTTTAAATTTGTATCACAACAACTTTTTGAATAAATATAAATTTAAAATTTACGTTCCTCAGCATTATGTAGAGAATTAGATCTAAAATATTATAAGATTTGTTGTTCGAAATGCTTTATATTTATTATTGAAGTTGATATGGTTTAGTGTGTATTGTGAAAGAAATTGTTTCTTATTAGCTTTCTATATAATGATTTTCTAACTTGTGTTCCCTAGAATCATGTGAGGATCTACAACTTGGAGAAGGACATGGCTTCACTCCTTGAATCAGCCAGCTTATTTGAGGTTAATGTACCAGACTTTAAACAGTTGAAACAATGCCGTAAAGAAATAATGTTGCTGAAAGTACTATGGGACTATGTCTATATAGTAAGAACAAGCATTGAAGATTGGAAGACCACCTCGTGGGCAGAAATTAATGTAGAACAGATGGAAATGGATTGCAAAAAATTTGCCAAAGACATACGCATGTTGGACAAGGAAATGCGAGCATGGGATACATATAATGGTGTAGAGAGCACAGTTAAGAACATGTTGACTTCATTACGAGCTGTATCTGAACTTCAAAATCCTGCCATCCGCGACAGGCATTGGCACCAGCTTATGCAGGCAACTGGGGTGAGTTTCATGTTTATAGTCAACAGTTTTTAAAATTACTTTATGCATGTTTCTATATACACATTTTTGCATTTGTTATCATATACTTGAAATAAAACTGTATAATTAAGGAACTTTTTTCTTTTAATCTTGTAATTATGAATGCTTGTAATTATATTTATACACATTCAGTCTTATATGTTACAAATAGATATCTAACAAGCTATCACTTTGACTCTTTCTATCTAGTGTATGGTCACAAACACCATCTCCTGATCAAGAATTAATTATCATCAAACTCCCATCATGTCGAAAATCATAGAAGTTAAAGTTTCCAACAAATATTTATTTTATATTCATTGGTATGAAAGATATTATCAATTGTTGTCTATTGATATGACCATACATCATTTTTTATGATCTTTACACTTTAGTTTTCAACATGTTTTTTGCATATACATTTGCACCTGTCTATCATGTCTATAATAAACTTTCATGTACATCTTTCACTGAATGAGCTATTTTCATATTTTCCACCTTTTCCCCTTCTTCTTTCTTTACTATTACCTACGCATTGGACAAATAGGCTCAAGCTGGGGTAGGTTTTGTTGTTCTACGGCAGTCATTGTTGTGATTGTGTGTTGTCAATTTAACTTAAGTATATCAAGATTGTTATCATGTTTAAGATGTTCTGTTCATGTTTATATTTACAACAGTGATGGATTTTCAGAATGGTTGTAGTAGGTTGCATTTATGCGAAATCCATATGTGTACATGCATTAATTGAATGGTTGAAAATCGCCAACCAGAATACTCAGTGACATGAACGCAATGTCCTCTTGCATTTTCAATTTGTGCGATGTGCCCATGAACATAGCTATAGCATGTATTGTGCCCAGCGTCTACCCCAGGGGTCCTCCTTAAAAAAAAGTGGTTTTCTGAGTGTAGTTTTATCGGGGGGAAGTCGGTAAAGAAAGTGTTAAACAAAAAGCTTAATCAAGCATACAGTTTTTAAGATTTAAATTTATTTATTGTCCTTCATAGTTTTTTGCAGCTAGAAAAACACCAGTGGATTATTTTGATAATATTAGATGTCTAAAAAAAAAATTTTGGGTAGACTAGATAAGTTATTTTAAATTTGATAAGAGTTTAAGGGTAATAGCAACCTATGGGTACATGTATGTATATCAGTGTCTCTGCTATGTACCGATGCTCGTTACGCTGGTTGCTGTAGATATATAGCTTTGCCACCACAAGTCAGGTGGTCTACCACCACCCCCCCCCCTCCTCTATTGTAAAGTATTTATGTTAGATATAAATGTTATCTGTAAAGTTTATTCAAGAAATTAGATGGCCACAAAACATATACAATTTCAGTTGTTGTACATGTATATCCCATTCAGTGGCATAATCAGAATAAAGGGATGTTTGTAATGCATGAGATTAACTAATTGCTTTAACAGTAGCTGGCTATCATAAGTTGCCTGTTCTTTTGGGGTACTGGGGCATACTCCTCAAGTTAGGAAATTTCGAAAAATAAAATACTGGTACCACATGTCATTTTGTGGCACATATAATAAAATAATTGCAAAACAATCATCACTGGAAATTAATGAAAAACTTGTTCGGCATTTTACAATTGATTGTGTCAATACCATTTCTTTGTTTTGGTCCTCTTATCATAAAGGTTGTGTGATACATGTATGCAAACGAATGAAATTGTGCTAGCTTCCCAAATATTTTTTTCTGATTTAAATTCACTATAACAATTACGGTATTTTTTTAACAGGTTCGGTTCACCATGGATGAGAATACGACTTTGGCCGATTTGCTTTCTTTGAACTTGCATGAGTTTGAAGATGAAGTGCGTGGTATTGTGGATAAAGCAGTAAAGGAGATGAGTATGGAGAAAGTTCTTAAGGAACTTGATGTCACTTGGAAAACTATGGAGTTTGAGCATGAAAAACATCCTCGTACTGATATTACTATTATCAAGGCTAGCGAGGAATTAATTGAAACACTAGAGGACAACCAGGTTTGTTTATAAAAATGTTCTCATTCCGCTCCTTATCAGAAGCACAGTTTGATAGGTTTATTGTCCCAGTAAAAAAACATAACAATATACTATCAACAAATGAACATTAAGTAAACTAATGTCAGTCACATTCAAGTCCTGAAATGAAGCCATACTTTTTTAGCATTATTTCTTTGGAAAAATTATTGAAACTACAAAAACAAGTCCAGGTAAAATGTTTAATCATACATAACTATTTAAAATTGCTTTGTTTCAACAGGTTCAACTGCAAAATATGAGTACTTCGAAATACATAGGGCATTTTGCCACTGAAGTGTCCAGCTGGCAAAAGAAATTGTCAACTGCAGATCAAGTAATTACAATATATCTTGAAGTACAGCGTACATGGTCTCATTTAGAAAGCATCTTCATCGGCTCTGAAGATATTCGCAGTCAGCTGCCTGAAGACTCTAAACGCTTCGATGGGATAGATTCAGATTTCAAGGTTTGTTTGACTAAATTTAATTTTAAAGAATACATTTTAACTTTAAGCCATTCAAGTCATAGTTAAATAGAACTGTCAGCTAGGGCTTGACAATAGCAATGGTCTGACGGTTCTTTTCACCCTTTCTGGGCTGGTTCATATTTAACTAGCTTGTACAGGCCACTAACAAATTAAAAAGTGGATTTTTAAAACTTTGATGCTTGCTGGTGCCACCGCACCCGCATTGCCCCAGGCCAGGAAAAATTTTCCTGGGCCAGTACTAAGGCCTACATGACTTTACAAATCTACTGGCCCAGTTATTGTCAAGGACTTGACTGTTTTCTCTATTACATAACTTCTAAAAAATATGTTAAAATTGTTGCTCTTTTTTGTTTAGGAGTTGGTGGGTGAAATGGAAAAGACCAAAAATGCAGTGGATGCTACTAACAAACCCAAACTGTTTGAGCGACTGGAAGTGCTGCAGAACAATCTATCACTCTGTGAAAAAGCCCTGGCTGAATATCTGGAAACAAAACGTCTAGCTTTCCCAAGATTCTACTTTGTCTCTTCTTCAGATCTTCTCGATATTCTCTCTAATGGAAATAACCCTACTGTGGTATGTTGAGTGTTTTTTTCATCTGATATTCATAATATTAAAAATTTGTTGGATTTGATTTCCGGTGAGGTTGAATCCATCATCTTATCACAAAACTGTTTTATATTTGGAAACTGTACATGCATGGCATTTTCCCTACATTTATTATCACTTTTTTTTCTCAGCCATATTAAACTACTAAACATTATGGTTGATTATATTATTAACAGCAGTTTATGATGATAGGTTTTCCCCGATATGGCAAAATTGCCACCGAACTTATGTTTCTTAGTTCAGTCTAAACTATTTAATGATCAAGTAAGTTTATTTTGCAATAATGGTGGGAGGCAATTTTATTTACCATATTGAGAAAACAAATTTCTAAAGTTAATAAAGCCTTACAATACCGAATTTTTTTTGTTTAAACCATGGAAACCAAAGGTGTAAATAAAGTTTAATACATGAGACTCAGTTATACATGTGAACAGCTACATTCAGGTTGTTTATGAAGCTATATATAAATTGTATAAGTTATCACATAACTAAAATAAAAAAGTTAACAAACTTGCAAAAATGGAAGGCCATGGCTATCAAATTTACCAAAAATGTTGACCTTGCATACCTTTTTTTCACAACCTTTTTGTGTACATAATAATATACAATAGCTTGACTTGCCATTATACATTGCTTACTTTGTTGACAGGTTTCCACACATTTGACCAAGCTGTTTGACAGCATGGCTAAGATTAAGTTTGAACAAGATAGTGAAGAAAATGATACCAAAACTGCACTGGCCATGTGGAGCAAAGATAATGAATATGTAGATTTCGCCCATGCCTGTGACTGCAATGGACAGGTGGGTACTGTTTATGTAAATTAAATAAAAATCCCTGTGCTACTGTGTTTCTATTTTTAATTCATTTTTAGCTGTAATTGCTCCAAATGATTAATATACATCCCCCAAACTGTATTTGCCAATATACAAAGTGGCAGATATATATTAATAGTCTCAGAATCACTAGGGGTTAATATATATCATTTGGTATTTATGCAAGATGACACAATATTCTCTTTGTGTTGGTTCACAAAGAGCAGTTTTAAAGTATATTTGTATTTACTAATTAGTTGACATTTCTAGCTGAATTTTTTATATCATCACATAGATGTGTCACAAATCTTGAATTTAGGAAAATGTACTACAAATAATAAATGATTTAAGTCCTTTCCCTTTATATAAAGGTTGAAGTTTGGTTAAATCGATTGTTGGATACAATGAAAGACACAATCCGACATGAAATGACTGAGGCATTCACCACATATGAAGAAAAACCACGTGAGCAATGGTTGTTTGACTTCCCCGCACAAGTTGCCCTGTGTGGTACACAGATTTGGTGGACAACAGAAGTGGGCATTGCCTTTGGACGGCTTGAAGAAGGCTATGAAAATGCACTTAAGGATTATAATAGGAAACAGGTACAATGCTTCTTTTAATCTGGTAACTCGCCTTGCATTAGTAGTAGTTTTTTTCCTACTGAAGGGATGCATTCACTGATGACTAATTGATGCAATATAGCATAATATAAATTATAGCATTTTCTCCTTCCATATTGTCTACACACATCCAGGTGCATGATGAAATTATTCTCAGATGCTAACATTTATGTTTTGAAAGATTTGAAAGAAGTATGCTTTAAAAAATATCCTAGACTTTATTCCCATAATGTTCAAGGGGATACCCTTAGCAGTAACCCCTCTGTTAACCCCCCCCCCCCCCCCCTATAAGTGATGTGTTGAAAAAATCTCACTTCCCAGTCATCCCGCCCTCATGTGTACTGTACAATGATTACCTGAGTGTGGGATGACTGGGTTTTTCTGTCAAGCCTTGTTTTCCCTAAAAATTTACAGAATGCACTAGTTCTAACGTACTGTATTACAAAGTCACTTAATTGGCACTCCTGCTTGAAAAGGACATTAAGCAATGTTTGTAGTTACTCATTTGTATTAACAGATCCAGCAGCTGAATAACTTGATCGTGATGCTGCTGGGAGACCTGACTCCAGGAGACAGACAGAAAATCATGACCATTTGTACTATTGATGTGCATGCACGTGATGTGGTCGCTAAAATTATCTCGCAAAAAGTTGACAACAGTCAGGCTTTCTTATGGTTATCTCAACTCCGTCATCGATGGGATGAGCTTGAAAAGGATTGTTTTGCAAATATCTGTGATGCTCAATTTCGATATTCTCATGAATACCTGGGCAATACTCCACGTCTTGTGATCACACCTTTAACAGATAGGTAAACATGCTTACATGGGCATGTGCTTTGTAATTGCACTGTCAAGAACGGCCTTTATATTTCTATGAAATCGTTTCACATCGTTTTTAGAGGTGTCAAAATATATATGTATGTTTAATGCTTTAAATTTATCTTTATAATTTGTTCAAATATATCACCAACCATCACCATTTAGTAATAATGTACTTGAAGGCAGAGAGTTCAGGTGCTGAGAACAACTTTTGAAAATCTAGACACCTCCTTTTTCCTTCACATTATCACATATATATATATCATAAAAATGTTCAAGCAGACAAGTGGATATGCTAGGGATATATAATTGCAAATTTTACTAATCTGTCTGATTTGTTACCAGGTGTTACATCACACTGACTCAATCTCTACATTTAACTATGAGTGGAGCTCCGGCGGGGCCAGCTGGTACCGGTAAAACTGAAACCACCAAAGATTTGGGCAGAGCGTTGGGTATCATGGTATACGTGTTCAACTGCTCTGAACAGATGGACTACAAATCTATTGGGAACATCTACAAAGGTTTGGCTCAGTCTGGAGCTTGGGGTTGTTTTGATGAGTTCAATCGTATCTCCGTTGAGGTGTTGTCTGTGGTGGCTGTGCAGGTAGGCCCTTTTCTTAAAACCACATTTTTATTTATTTTTTTGTTTTTATCAAGTAATAAATATATAATTATAAAACATATTGTATATTTCATGCCTTTATTTTTTCCCATACCAGGTCAAATGTATCCAAGACGCAATCCGTGATAAGAAAAAGAGGTTTGATTTCCTGGGTGAGGAGATTAACATGTTTCCCACAGTTGGTATTTTCATCACTATGAATCCTGGTTATGCCGGTCGTACAGAATTGCCTGAAAATTTGAAAGCTTTATTCAGGTATGCATACTTTGAAATCAGTTTCAAAATATCACTTGAGATATGAATTTCCACAGAAATTCCCACCTTAATGTATGAAGATATCCAGATCTTATCTAATACCCAAGTGTATTATCAGCAAGCTGTGAAAAAAATGGTCCCTACGCTGCCATTCCTAGAAATAAGCTTGTAGGGGCCTACTTGGACAGCCCTCAAATCCGCCATTCCTAATCATCTTTTGGCAGTACAGGACTGGAGGAATGCCATTATTTCGTACCCTGAATTTATATATTTTAAATAAATCATTGAACTATTATTTCCCACACATTCATCACATGATAACCTCCACAAAAACTAACTCATTTACTCAGGCTGTTTACTTTGATGTGACAATATACCGGTATAAAGTACAAAATATCCTCGTCTAAAGTCGATCCTCGCACTGTGAGAAGAAAAATGTTTGTAATGGTCTGTAGACTCATAACATGGTATTCAAATGAATCGGGAAGAGCTAACTAGGACAGTTATGATGATTTCAAAATGAAAAAAACCTTTGGTCGCCCAAGGTTTTCATAAAAAAATTTCAGCGCCCTACTTAAGGGTTAACCCTTACAACAACGAAGAATTATTTTTGTTTAAGCCACAGGAACTAAAGGGTTTTTTCAATTTGAAATCATCATAAATGTACTAATTAGCTTTTCTGTTTCATTTGGATATGTATGGTTCATGGGTCTATGACCATTATAAATATTTTAATTATTTCAGAGCGGGGACAGTCTTTATACGTCATAAAGATGTATAAAGACGGTCCCCACACTGAAAGGGTTAATGTACATGACACGTTAAATTCTTTGTTTATTATGTGTAAATGTAATTTTAGGAGGAATTATTTGTTTTTTTATGACAGGCCCTGTGCTATGGTAGTGCCCGATTTTGAGTTGATCTGTGAAATCATGTTGGTGGCAGAAGGTTTCCTCGAGGCACGTCTTTTGGCCAGAAAATTCATCACTCTTTACTCTCTATGTAAAGAACTTCTGTCTAAACAGGTAAATCCTCTCCTACTGCTGTTACTTCCAAAATAACTTGTTTAATTCCTCATGACTTAGAAATTTGTTTATTCAGGTCAAAGTTTGTAATACTTGCTAATTAATAAAAGTTTTTTTCTAAAGACGAAGTTACTTTTTAACATCTATTTTTTGTAGGATCATTATGATTGGGGTCTGCGTGCCATCAAATCTGTGCTGGTTGTAGCTGGTGCACTGAAAAGAAGTGATAAAACCCGTCCTGAAGATCAGGTAAAATTTAAATATTTATTTATTAAAAAATTTTAATGAAAAGGAAAGCAAAACCTTTAAGATTAACCTTTAATGTGCAAGTTACATAATTACATTTTTTACCTTAAAGTTGTGTCTTGCTAATCTGAACCACAACTTTAAATCACTTACATTATGTAAAACTTGTTTAAAATTTGCCAATTAGGCTAATAGCAAGTTTATTGCTTAATTTCCCTTCCAATTTTCTTGTTTAAAAACCAATTATAAAGGCTGAAAATCAATTCTAGATGCGATTAGTGCATTAGGGTTAAATATCTGATACACATGTGGCCTTTTTCCCAGGTGCTGATGAGAGCCTTGAGAGATTTCAACATTCCAAAGATTGTCTCGGATGATTTGCCCGTTTTCATGGGACTAATTTCCGATCTTTTCCCCGCACTTGATGTGCCCCGTAAAAGGGATTTTGACTTTGAAAAGCAAATCAAGGAAGCAGTACTGGATCAGAAATTGCAAGCTGAGGATAGCTTTGTCTTAAAGGTATTTTTTGTATATGTTGACATGTAAATGCAATGATAATAATCCCTAACACCATGTAAATTTCTGGATAAGACAACACTTAAATTTGATCACTAACAAAGTAACATTTTAACACTGACAACTTCGACCAGCAATACTATGTGTTACCCTTCACACTCAGATGTTCTACATTATATTATAGTATGATCCGACAACTTAACCCTAAGAGCACTGATGTCGACCGTTGTAGTCTAGCTTTCAGTGTTTTATTAGCACTTGTATACCCGTACCTTTCAATTTACCATCAACATATTAACCCTTAGAACACTGATGTCGACTACAGAAGACATTCTGTGTTTTTATTAGCACCTGTATAAGTAACCAATTGTTAAAAATAAAATATGCTTTCAATCTTGAAACAGAGATATATATTGGGACATAAATTTCACAAATAACACAAATTTTCAGTCACTTGTACCGCGATCCACAACTTCAAGTCACTGAAAATTTAGATCTCTTAGCTCAGTGCTCTAAGGGTTGACACGTCTCATCCAGCTGTAGCTTTGAGACCCCATTTTATTTGGAGTATACCCTAGAAATAAGCAAGATTAAGATAAGACATATTGACATTGTACAGTTACCTTTTACCAAAAAAATCTAAACCCCAGAGAGTAAAGATGTGAACATGTTTCAATTAATGTCCTTCTCATTTGCATATCATATTATATGTGTTGTGTGGTCCCATATGTCCATCTACATGACATACATAAAAGTATACACAAGATAGTTAATACTTCTACAATACTAATCTTTTTTCAGATTGTGCAACTGCAGGAGTTGTTCGATGTACGACATTCTGTGTTCATCGTGGGAAATGCTGGTACAGGCAAGAGTAAAGTATGGAGATCACTCTTCAGAGCAAATCAAAATAATAAAAAGAAGCCGATATCCATCGATTTGAATCCTAAAGCTGTTACCAATGACGAACTTTTTGGAATCATCAACCCAGCTACACGTGAATGGAAAGATGGTTTGTTCTCAACTATCATGCGAGATCTCTCTAATATTGCTAATGACGGGCCCAAGTGGATTGTTCTGGATGGTGACATAGATCCTATGTGGATTGAGTCTCTTAACACTGTCATGGACGACAATAAGGTAGGATTAGATATATATTAACCCTTGTCCTGCTAAAGCTGTATAAAAAAAAATTCGAGCGTGTTTCAAACCAATGAAATGGCAATGAGAATGAGAATGATAAAATTGTTTTTCATAGGCGATTAGTTAATAAAATAGTACATGTTTATTTTTTTACACATAACTATTTGTCAAAATTTAAAGCTGGAAATTGTGTTGATATCAGTTTAATGAAAAATAGAAACAAACAATTCAGCAGCAAAACCAATATATGCATCATGTACTTGTACATTTTTAATGTTTCCCGTTCTTTTTTTTCAAAAGTTATGCAATAATTATATTCCCCCAAAAAAATTATAAATTGAATAACAAGGATAGAGATGAATGCTGACGTCAATTATCTCCACCCAGTATTATCTCCACCCAGTATTTTTTCCTGTGGTGTTCCTTTTTTTGTTATTTCAAACTTAAATGAAACATGTTTTTTTATTCTTTAAAATATGGTGGCCTTGGATAGAGGTAGGACATTTATTGTTTTGTAAATAGAATACTTAAAATATAAAGGAATTATTTGTAGGTTTTGACATTGGCGAGTAACGAGAGAATTCCTCTGACAATGTCAATGAGACTTCTGTTTGAAATCAGCCATTTAAAGACTGCTACCCCAGCTACAGTATCCAGAGCTGGTATTCTTTACATCAACCCTGCTGATTTAGGATGGAATCCGTAAGTATCTTCTGAAATCTCACAATATAATAGGTTCTAAATACAGAAAAAATAATATAATTTACTAAGCAAATTACAAACATTATAGTGTTTCGGTACATGTGTTTGCTCCAGCTTTTCTAATGACGCAAATGTGTTGTGTGCCCTTGAAAGTGCTCTTCTTAAAACAAAATCCAATTTACTGAGCTTTATAACCTGAGGGAATGACTATAAAATGGGAAACAACAAATTAGGAGTGGTTCTGGTTAATGGGTCATTAAAATTTCTAAAATTAGATAAACAGCTCCAACTGATCATAGTGATAGATTTTTTTCTTTTCAAAACAGGACTACGTTGTGGGTCGTAGTAGCGAGACACAACTTAAAGCAGGTTTTCAATTCAATTATTTGATTTAGTACTTATGGGTTAAGTATCATTGGTGTTTTTGTTGTTGTTCAGCCCTGTGACCAGTTGGATAGATACCCGTGAAGTGCAGTCTGAGCGAGCCAATTTGACCATCCTATTTGACAAATATCTGCCATCTTGTCTGGAGGTCTGCAGACACCGCTTCAAGAAAATCACCCCCATTGGAGATATCAGTCATTTGCAAATGCTCTGCTATTTACTGGAAGTAATGCTCACGCCTGACAACACCCCTCCAGATTGCCCCAAAGAATGGTACGAGTTGTATTTTGTCTTCTGCTGCATCTGGGCGTTTGGTGGATGCCTCTTCCAGGATCAGCTAATTGATCATCGTGTTGAGTTCTCAAAATGGTGGGTTACAGAATTCAAGACCGTTAAATTCCCCGCACACGGAACGGTGTTCGACTATTATATAGACACTGAGACCAAGAAATTTGAGCCTTGGTCCAAGAGAGTACCAAATTTTGAATTGGATCCAGACATTCCTCTTCAAGCGGCTTTAGTTCACACTGCGGAAACCACTCGCGTACGCTTCTTCTTGGATCTACTTGTTGAGAAGCAACGGCCAGTTATGCTTGTTGGTAACGCTGGAACTGGCAAGACTGTACTGATTAATGACAAACTGAACTCTCTTCAAGAAGACTATATCGTAGGAAATGTTCCCTTCAACTTCTACACCACATCTGAGATGCTTCAACGAGTTCTTGAAAAACCTCTTGAAAAAAAAGCTGGTAGAAATTTTGGACCACCTGGAACTAAGAGGCTGATTTACTTTATTGATGACATGAATATGCCCGAGGTTTGCATTATTTTTCCTTTTAACTATGATCTATAAAATTCAATCCAATGTTTGACCAACGTTTGTCCAACATTGGTTTAATGTGTGCTGGGATAGTTTGTCTTGGATGCTCAAAAATCAAATCATTGCAATAATGATTTGAAACATTTTTCATCATTTAAAAATTGAAATTGAGTAAGCAATTCCAGTTTCAAATGAGTGAAAGGAACAAACAAGCAATTCAACAGGACAATAATTAAAATAACAACCTTTCTTGGTATCTACTGGTACACTCATCTTAGTAGATTCATAAGTTAAAAGAGAGAAAGTCGAATTATGCTAACGAGTCATTGCCAAACGGCTTATTTAAATGAAACATAAGAATATTATTGTTTTTTATGTTGGGAAGGTATATGAGAGACGTTCACGACATAATAATCGATGCTAAATAATCTGTTTTTGAATATCCACACAGGTTGACAAATATTTCACAGTACAGCCACATACTCTGATCAGACAGCATTTGGATTACAGCCATTGGTATGATCGTACAAAACTGTCATTGAAGGAGATCCACAACACCCAGTATGTTAGCTGCATGAATCCAACAGCTGGTAGTTTCACCATTAATACTCGGCTGCAGAGACATTTCTGTGTATTTGCTCTGAGTTTCCCTGGAAATGAGGCTCTGTCTACTATCTACACAAGTATCCTCTCACAGGTTTGTTATAATATTTAAGAACATACAGATTAGTAGTTAAGTGAAGGATGTTACCTGGAGAAGTTTTCTTCCAAGAACAAGCGCATCTCATGCAGTTATGTATATTCTTATTTCCAATTTTGGAATTGAGGTCAAAGTAAAAGATACAAGATAGTGATGAAAATTATATTAGTTAAAACTGGAAGCAGAATTAAAATGTAATATATGTATATATATAAAATTTTCTCTATTATCAAATATTATTCGCAGTAATGAATGGAAATTTTTTCAAAAATTGCATTCAAACTACGTTGAAATAGACTCCAGGTGTGATGCACATAATTCATTATAATCTTAATCGATGTACCGGTACATAGTTATTGGTGCATGCAGATCTATCCGAATTCACATATGTATGTTTCGAACAAAATGAACTATAAATGTACTTCTAAGTGAGTTGTAGAATAAATGTTATTATAATAATTCCAGCAGTAAGTATTATATTATATGACTACTTTATCATGTTGTTATAGCATCTGGCAGGAGGTTTCACAGCAGCAGTTCAAAAGTTGGCGAGTAACGTTGTCAATGTGGCTTTAATTCTCCATTCAAGAATCACTACTTCTTTCTTGCCCACAGCTATCAAATTCCATTATACTTTCAACCTGAGAGATCTTTCAAACATTTTCCAGGTAAGAAAATATCAAATCATGCATGGTTGTAAATGATAAATTGTGTTTCAACTTGTGGAATCTGCAATGTATATGTCTCGTTTGTAGGGTATGCTGTTTGCGCAGCCTGAGTGTGTGAAGGTACCAACAGATCTTGTCAGACTCTGGATGCATGAGGCTAGCCGTGTCTACAGGGACAAGTTTGTGGAACAAGTTGATATGGAACAGTATGATAAGTTACTGAAGGATTGTGTGAAAAAAACATTTGAGGTGAGAATAATATTAGCCTACCATTACTATAAGAGCAAATCTAATTGAATTAGTAAGACTTTGATGGATTCATATACAAATCAAAGGTGTAGATATATAGCCCATCCACACATGGGCAGTATGTGTGGGTCATTTTCATTTCATCTGGTAAGTGTAGGCTACAATACAAAGTTATGTTCACATACATGCCCCATCAATAGTTGAAAGGAATTTAATAAATTCTTCGTGCTTTAAACATTTACCAAAACAATTTTTTTTCAAAAATGACAAGTTAGAATACTGCTTTAATTCATACAGCATTAAGCAACTTTAAGATTGTAATAGGAGTATTTTAGAAATCAGATAATGTCATATTGTTATATGGAATTTTTTTTATATTTACCTAATCCTAATCCAGGTTTTACTATTGCATTTGAATGATTTGTGTATTTGCAGGACATGGATGAAGCCACAATATTTGAAACCCCATTGTTGTATTGCCATTTCGCGTCTGGAATTGGTGAACCAAAGTATCTGCCAGTCACACATTTTGCTGACCTGAATAAAACCTTAGTGGAGGCACTTGACGGATACAATGAGATAAATGCTGTGATGAATTTAGTGCTGTTTGAAGATGCTATATCACACATTTTGAGAATAAACCGTATCTTGGAAGCACCAAGAGGGAATGCCTTGTTGGTAGGTGTAGGAGGTTCTGGAAAGCAGAGTTTATCTCGTCTGTCTGCTTCTATCAGCGGTTTAGAGGTATTCCAGATCACTCTGAAAAAGGGTTATGGAATTCCGGATCTTAAATTGGATTTAGGTGGCCTCTACATGAAGGCTGGTGTGAAAAACATTGGTACAGTGCTCTTGATGACCGATGCACAAGTCTCTGATGAGAAATTCTTAGTTTTGATAAATGATTTACTGGCTTCTGGTGAAATACCAGATTTGTTTCCTGATGACGAAGTTGAGAATATCATAAGTGGTGTTAGGAATGAAGTGAAAGGAATGGGACTGGAAGATAGCAGGGAGAATTGCTGGAAGTTCTTTATTGACAGAGTGCGAAAACAATTGAAGGTATGTCAAAAATTGTCAACAATGACATGACTATCACCCTCATAAATATTACTTATAAACTGCATTTGGCTTATATCTTTAAGAATCCGAGCATATAAAAAATTACAGTGGTAAGATAGGAATTGCTATAATGCCAGAAATGTTTTCTTGTGTCCCAGGTTGTGCTCTGCTTTTCTCCTGTTGGTACAACGCTACGTGTAAGGAGTAGAAAATTCCCTGCTGTCACAAATTGCACGTCTATCGACTGGTTCCATGAATGGCCATCTGAGGCTCTGGTGTCTGTCAGTAGACGTTTCTTGGAGGATATAGAGCTTCTATCGGTAACTGGATTTTAATGTCCTTTTTAACATCTTCATTTTTCATATACAAGACTCACATAAATTTGCATCGTACACAAATAAAAAAGAGCTCTGCTGGCTAATGGTTGTAAACTTGATGTTAATCACAAATATAATTGTTTTTAATCATTTTTATTTGCCGAATAAATTACTATTATTTGGAATGAAATGTGTGTTTAACATCAAGATTTGCAAATGCTAATTGGTCTCGAATTAAACAAGTAATTTCACCCACTTCAAAATTTAAAAAAGAACTTAGCGGGTAAAAGGTTAGCATGGCTAACTAACATACATATTTTATTATTTAAATTTTGTAAGAACATTAATGTGTAAGTGACAAACATATATATCTAAGAAGCATTTGTGAAGTGTTCATAATTTGAGGACATTGATTTGGGAACAGTTAGCCTTCAGCACACTTACTTGATGGGCTAATCACAGTTAAAAATATCATGAATTTTAAATGCAGGTCAAAATGTCATAGAAATTAGCTAAATGCCAAATTAATTATCTCTGACAATATGCATCATTTGTCTTTTAGCCGGAAATGAAAGATTCAGTGTCAGATTTCATGTCGAACGTTCATAAGTCTGTTAACCTTATGAGTATGCAGTATCTGCAGAATGAGAGGCGCTATAACTATACAACACCAAAATCTTTCCTGGAGCAAATTAAGCTGTATCAAAACTTGCTCACTCAACAAGACCATGATCTACAGGCCAAAATGCAACGTTTGGAAAATGGTTTGGAGAAACTTAAGAGCACAGCATCTCAGGTAGATGACCTTAAAGCAAAATTAGCAGCTCAGGAGAAAGAACTTGGTATCAAAAATGAAGAGGCCAATAAACTTATCCAAGTGGTTGGTGCCGAAACTGAGAAGGTTGGTAAAGAGAAAGCGATTGCTGATGACGAGGAAAAGAAAGTACAGGTGATTAATGAAGATGTCTCTAAGAAAGCCAAATCTTGTGAAGAAGATCTATCTCGAGCTGAACCAGCCCTGCTAGCTGCTCAGGAAGCTTTAGACACCCTGAATAAGGTAACTAGTTACTACAACACAAAGCTATCAATTTTTTATTTTAAGTATTTTTATTTCAAGTATTTATACTTGAATGTTATCAAATAAAGTCTGATAATTGACACAGGCCCACTGTTCCCCAAAATACTTTTGCTTACTCTTTGTTATTCTACACTGTTGTAACAGCACACAAGAAGTGGTCCACACAAAAAAAGTAGAACATTACTAGAGTACAACATTTTTCTTGTTTATTTGTTGAAAGTAATACATGTAGTTGGAAGTAATAACGAGTTCTTGTTTTACTTTATAGAATAACTTGTCGGAGTTGAAAGCATTTGGTGCGCCACCACAAGCTGTGGTGAATGTGGTCGCTGCAGTGCAGGTGCTTATGGCTAGAGAAACAGGGAAAATACCCAAGGATCGAAGCTGGAAAGCAGGAAAAATCATGATGGGAAAGGTAGAAATAACTACAAGAAAAAAATAAATTATAAAATGTCAAATAATGTTGTTTGGGCCTTTGTAATCCTTAAGACAAATTACTTTTAACTGGAAATTTCAAATTAAATTTTGTTCTATTTTCAATTGTCATTTTTATTTTTTACAAATAAAAAATTTGAAACTTAAATTTCACTTGGTAACCACCTTTTTCTTCTTTGTATTCATCATAGATGTATCTAAATTGTAACACGATCGTGAACAGCTTTTACTGAGAAATGTACTAACATTAATCTTTTTTACAAAAAATCTGTTAACAGTAGTCTTAAAATACATCCTTTTTTTGTTATCCTACCAAATTTATTTTTCTTATAAGCCAAAAATAAGCCAAATTGGCCCGACATAAAATTGTGAAATGATATCTCCCATTATTTTGTGCATGTCTTTATACATGTCTTGATAATAAATAAATAATTAAACTGATTGATGCTTAACAGCCATTTCTTGAATCGCATTCTGGTATGCTATGGTGTTGCCTAATTATATGCTTATAAGGAAATATTTTAAAATATCTATTTTCCTTTTTAGGTTGATGCCTTCCTGGAAGATTTAAAAACTTATAAGAAAGAAGATATTCCAGAAAGTGTACAAAAGGCTGTTCAGCCTTACCTAAATGATCCAGAATTCACATATGACTGTGTGGTTTCCAAGTCACAGGCTGCTGCTGGACTCTGTGCATGGGTTTGCAATGTGATGATCTTTTTTAATGTGTTTTGTGAAGTAGAACCAAAGAGACTTGCTCTGGAGCAAGCCAATTCTCAGCTGGCTGCTGCTCAAGACAAACTACGTATTATTCAGAATAAGATTCAGCAGCTTGAGGAGGCATTGGGAAAACTGACAGCTGAATTTGAAAAGGCCACAGCTGAAAAACTGAAATGTCAACAAGAAGCAGAAGCAACCAATAAAACTATTGAACTGGCCAACAGACTTGTGGGAGGACTGGCATCAGAGAATGTTCGCTGGGCCGATTCTGTGGCAGCATTCAAAATATCAGAAAAAACTTTACCAGGAGATGTATTATTACTGACTGCTTTCTTGTCTTATGTAGGCTGTTTTACAAAACAGTACAGATTAGATTTGATGAACAAGCATTGGTTGCCCTATCTTCAACAATTAAAAACTCCCATTCCGATCACAGAAGATTTAAATCCATTGACTCTTGTGATTGACGGTGCCATGGTAGCTGGTTGGAACAACGAAGGTTTACCCAGTGATCAGATGTCAACAGAAAATGCCACAATTCTCACCAATGCTGAAAGATGGCCCCTCATGATTGATCCTCAGCTTCAGGGTGTTAAATGGATCAAAACCAAATATGCAGATAAGCTGATTGTGGTACGTCTGACACAGAAGGACTGCTTAAGTACATTAGAGAGAGCAATCAGTGCAGGAGATGTGGTCTTACTGGAAAATATGGGTGAAAATGTAGACCCTGTGTTAGATCCTTTAATTGGGCGTAATACTATTAAGAAAGGTCGAGCAATCAAGATGGGTGACAAAGAAGTTGAATACCATCCAGATTTCCGTCTTATTCTGCACACAAAACTTGCTAATCCTCATTATAAGCCTGAAATGCAGGCTCAGACCACCATCATTAACTTTACTGTCACCCGTGATGGTCTGGAAGATCAACTCTTAGCAGCTGTGGTCAGCAAAGAACGTCCTGATCTGGAACAGCTGAAAGCAGATCTAACACGACAACAGAATGAGTTTAAAATCACTTTGAAGGATTTGGAAGATTCTCTCCTCGCTCGACTGTCCACTGCAGAAGGTAACTTCCTTGGAGATTATGAACTTGTGGAAAATTTAGAGTCAACCAAACGTACAGCCACTGAAGTAGAGGTGAAAGTTGCAGAAGCCAAAATAACAGAAGTTAAAATCAATGATGCTCGTGAGCTTTATCGTGATGCAGCTGCTCGAGCTTCCCTTCTCTATTTTATCCTCAACGATCTGAATAAGATTCACTTAATGTATCAATTCTCTCTAAAGGTATGTGTCTTTTCATTATTCTTAGAAATTGTGCAATACACCTGTCACTGTTTTAGCTATTCTTCTATTGCAAATAGATTCATAGATAATTTATATCAATCATTAATTATTTTTCCTTGAAAAATAGTATGTAGCCATTATGCAGATGGAATTATAAAGTGAAGTATCTAAATAAAGTGTGTGGTATTTTCATTTTAGGCATTTAGTGTGGTGTTTGAGAAAGCAATTGACAAAGCAGAACCGGCTGAGGAAGTAAAGCAGAGAGTATTGAACCTGATTGACTGTATAACATACTCTGTATTCATCTACACCGGACGTGGCTTGTTTGAGAATGATAAGCTCACTTTCACGGCACAGATGACATTCCAGGTATTTAAATGTTGTTTCTTCACAGATAGCATAACAGGTAAACGGCGGGAAGATCCATTTGCCATTTGTAAACAATTATCATTAATATCCAGTGTTAGTGTATTATGGTATGTAAACACATTCCTTACAGTGAAGCCAATACACTACTTGGATAGTGTATTATGGTATGTAAACACATTCCTTACAGTGAAGCTAATACACTACTTAGAGCTGTGACGATGAACCTTGTAACATATGAAGTAATACTTTCAAAAGGATGCGCACATCTGTATTACATCATTCTGAATAATGCTCTTTAATATTTATTTTGGTTTAGATATTAATTATGGCTAAGGATCTGAATGGCACTGAGCTAGATTTCTTATTGCGCTTCCCTGCAACACCCAATGTAACCAGTCCTGTGGACTTCCTCAGTCATAACAGCTGGGGTGGAATCAAGGTAATATTGAAATGTTAATTATTATATGCTAAGAAATTTGTATACAGCTCCATGAATTACTGTTTGACACAAATTGCTATTTTAAATACTGCTCGAGTTATAATAAATATATGTGACTGATTAGGCTGCATATAGGTCTATGAATACATTTGTTGGCCTTTTTACAAGATGATAAATATTTTAAATGTTTTTCAAAGCTCTTTTTATGAGACTGGGTTGATTGATCAAAAAAAGTTTTTATTTGAAGTTATTGCAATGTATTTTGTCTGTTATGCGAATTATATACAGTGTTGTGTATTCATTTTAAAGTAGTTCGTTCAACGTTTTCCTTTGATCGCAGGCATTGTCTGGAATGGAAGAATTCAGAAATCTAGATCGTGACATTGAGGGTTCTGCAAAAAGATGGAAGAAATTTGTTGAAAGTGAATGTCCTGAGAAGGAAAAGTTTCCACAGGAATGGAAAAATAAGACGACATTGCAGAAATTGTGTATGATGCGTGCTCTGCGTCCGGACAGAATGACTTATGCCGTGAAGTAAGAGAGATTTGGACAGATCATCTGAAAATGCAAAATAAAAAACTATTAACCCCTAATTTAACCCTTTGAGGCCTGAATTTACCATTGTTGTCATATTCATCCACTAAAAGCCGCGAATTGCTGTCGCAATTCTCGACTTGAAGTGGATGAAGACAACTTTAAGTGGGTTGCAAATGAAAAAAATAAATATTATTAAAACAGTTTCATAAAGAACTCTTCTCAAAACCCGCTAGGTGTAGGGAATTAGGTCATTCTTCATAGATGCAAGATGATGCTCTGATGCATCGTGAGGGTTTACCCTTATTCTGCCAAACTTTTCAGACAATTTTTCATTCATACGAATGCGATTTCAAATGACAAAAAAAATATATATATTTTTTTTTAAATATAATTATTAGATTAAGTGAGCATCTACCACAAAACATTTCAGCAATTCGTGTTGAATTTATTTGGTCTGAAATTTGCTTGAAAACGAATATAAACGGTCCTGGCAGCATAGGGGTTAAAGTGCTAATCATGTCTATTTTATTTGTCTATGTTTCTTTCAAACAAGAAAATTAGAAGCAGAAATGAGCATTAAATTTGTCAGATTGTCATATTTTTTCAATTCACATTGTACGTGTGCGAGTAATTCTGACACACTTCCAAGTTGTGGGTCACAGTAGCAAGACACAACTTTAAGTGGGTATAACTTAGCCCTGCAGGGTTAATAAAATCCACTTCATATTTTCGAATAAGAGTGATGTACTATATTTACTGTTTACAACATTTAATTGTCTTCACCAGGGGTTTTGAGGTTTTGATTTTTGGGGGGCAAATTTTTAAAGGCCAATTTAGGGGACTTTCTATTTCATGTGTGTGGTGGGCAGGTATATCCCCACATGAGAGATAAATGCAAAATATTTTGAACATTAAAATGCCAATATTTTTTTCTTTTCATGTCTCTGAAAGATTTGGAAATATTGTGATCAGAATGAAATCCTATGCCCACCTATTGAACTATTTTTTGTTTCCGATAGGAATTTTGTAGAAGAGAAATTGGGAACCAAATATGTAGAAGGAAAAAGTGTGGAATTTGCGAAGTCGTTTGAGGAGTCTGGTCCGGGTACGCCAATCTTCTTTATTCTCTCTCCTGGTGTGGATCCTTTAAAGGATGTGGAAGCTATGGGCAAAAAATTAGGATTTACTGGAGATAACCGAAACTTTCACAACATTTCACTTGGTCAAGGGCAGGAGATTGTAGCTGAACAAGCAATGGATCTAGCCGCAAGGGAAGGTCATTGGGTCGTCCTGCAGGTTTGTCATCCAGCAACATTGTCCATTCTTGATACCTCAAAATAATGTTTTAAAAATCATTTCTGATTGCAGCTAGATTTAGTTTAATAGAGAATATTATACTTATTTTGATTACCGACTCAGTTAGCCTAAAATTTGCACATTATGAGGAGCAATACAAATTATTGAAAAAAAGTTGTGTTCAACTGTGCCCTCTAATTATTCTTGTGTTTTCCCGTGTACTTTCAGAATGTACATTTGGTTGCTAAGTGGCTTGCTACTCTGGAGAAGAAGATTGAGCAGTACAGTACTGACAGCCATGAGAGCTACAGATTATTTGTTAGTGCTGAGCCTTCAGGCACCCGAGATTCTCACATAATACCACAAGGAATTTTGGAATCTGCAATTAAGATCACTAACGAGCCTCCTACTGGAATGCATGCTAATCTGCACAAAGCACTTAACAATTTCACTCAGGTAATTATTAAAATCGTTCTTGTTTTGACCTTTGTGTAAGCTTATGTTTATTTAACCCTTTCAGCGCAAGGACAGTCTTTAGACGTCCGAATCTGACATCTAAATATCGCCCCAATGCTGAAAATGTTACATTGTTTAAAAGGATGCAAATCAAAGATTTATAATCATAGATTTATAACTGTTTGGTTCAACTTGTTGTATTTTTCCCCATTACAGGAAACACTTGAGATGTGTGCTCGTGAGACAGAGTTCAAAAGTATTCTTTTTGCCTTGTGCTATTTCCATGCTGTTGTGTGTGAGAGAAGAAAATTTGGTGCTCAAGGTTGGAATCGAGTGTATCCATACAATACTGGAGATTTAACAATCAGTGTGAATGTATTGTACAATTACCTGGAAGCAAATTCCAAGGTGCCATGGGAAGATTTGCGGTACTTGTTTGGTGAGATCATGTACGGTGGTCATATCACTGATGATTGGGATAGACGTCTGTGTCGCACATACCTGGAGGAATATATGAATCCAGATATGGTAAGAATAATCATTTATTTAAATTCATCAACACAAAAGATGCTAATTATTATCTCACTTTGAAATGCATGAGTTGTAAATATTTGTTGGGTTTCGGTGCGGGACCGACTTAATATACGTCAGGATCTGACATCTCACACGCCAGATTCTGACATATAAAGTCGGTCCCCACACCGAAACTGAGATTAAAATAACGGCCGTAAACCCATAACATAGGTATTCAAATGAAGCAGAAAGAGCTAGCTAAGACATTTACGATGATTAAAAATTGCGAAAACACTTTCCTACTAACTTTGTTGAGGTAAAATTGTTTATTTTATTACTATGAACTCACTTAAAGCGCTGAAATATTTTTACATAAAACAAGAGACCAAATGAATGGCTTAAATCTTTCCGCTTTATTTGAATATCTGTTATAGGTTCAGCTTATAAATATTTTAATATTTCTGTTTGGAAATCTAATCTACAGAGGTCAGATTCTGACGTATAAAGACGGTCCCCGCACTGAAAGGTTTAAATTATGAACTTTATTTGTAGCAAACTTTTTGTTTAGGAAGAAATTAAATATGACTTTGAATTTTTCAGTTGGATGGTGAGCTCTATCTTGCTCCTGCATTCCCAGTACCACCAAACTCTGATTTCAAAGGATACCAGACTTACATTGATGAAGTTTTACCAGCCGAGAGTCCATACCTCTACGGATTGCATCCCAATGCTGAAATTGAATTCTTAACCATCACTTCAGAGAATCTTTTCCGTACAGTTCTTGAGATGCAGCCACGTGATGCCGGTGCAGGGGCCGGTGGTGGTGCCAGCAGAGAAGAAAAGGTACAATCCCACAACAATTATAATGGAAAATCTTATTTTAAGTTGTGATAAATTTGCTAGTTTGCCTGCTATTTTATACAACCTTTTCAATGACAACACGCCACACAGTGACCAAAACTGAACTACTTTGTTCACACTTTTGTTACACCCTTTTCAATGACAACACGCCACACAGTGACCAAAACTGAACTATTTTGTTCAGACTTTGTTTACTCGCAAACTCTTGCAAAGAGTGTATTGTAGTATATTTTGAGTATGAAATAAATACAGTTGACAAGTACTAGTAAATATACTTGTGATGTCCAATTATCTTATTACGATATACTTGCTTTTGCAGATCAAATCAATTCTAGATGAAATTGTCGAAAAGATGCCTGAGGAATTTAACATGTTAGAGATTATGGCTAAAGTGCCACCAGAAGAGCGTACACCATATGTGATTGTGGCCTTCCAGGAATGCGAGCGTATGAACATGTTGCTATCAGAGATGAGACGCTCACTCAAAGAATTAGATCTAGGACTCAAGGTAAATCTAGTTGTTAATGCCCAACAATAAGCCGACATGGCAATGTATTGTGTTTGCTGAGAAAGATACAAGTGTGAAAAAATGCTTTAATCAAACCTCAATAAATTCAGTTTACTGGCCACAAACCACCAAATTATTACTTACAACACTATCCCGTTATAACAATGTAGTTTAGTGTGCTTAATGAGATGTTTAATGATTAAAACTCTAAATATAGAATTACATTTTTACCGACTTGGAAGCTGTCTCGCTACCGCGCCCACAACTTCAAGTGATTACAAATTATTTACATAACGGTACCGGGATATGTACAAGTCAAATTTTCTTGTTTGAAGGTCCAATCATAAAGGCTGAAAATGGCTATAGCCGTGATTACCACTTTATAAGAGTTGACAATTAGGTCTAATAATTTTGCATGTGGTTTGTATAAACCTTTGGACCAGATGTACCGATATATCAGTATTTTTGTTATGTGATACCGAAGTAGAGATATATCTGTAAGAAATTAACCATTTCAGCTCTGACATAATTACAAATATTGTGTAATGAACTAAGTTGAAAATTTACCACTTAGCATAATATATTCAATAAAAATATTACCAAATATGGCCTACTGCTCCAGGAGGGTCGGGTCCAAAGGGTTAAGGAACACAACTATTTACTGTATTCTGTTGGGTGATTACATTTGTAAAAATGCTACTTTTTCCAGGGCGAGCTTACAATCACTGGAGACATGGAGGAGTTGAGTGATTCTCTCTTCTTGGACAGTGTTCCTGAAAGCTGGAACAAACGTGCTTATCCATCACTGCTGGCATTGGGAGCCTGGTATGCAGACTTTCTGCAACGTGTGAAGGAACTGGAGACGTGGACATCTGATTTCCAGCTGCCGGCAGCTGTATGGTTGGCTGGTTTCTTCAACCCACAGTCATTCCTTACTGCTATTATGCAGCAAATGGCTCGTAAGAATGAGTGGCCTCTTGATAAGATGTTCTTACAATGTGATGTAACAAAGAAGAGTAAGGAGGATATGGGTGGACCACCACGTGAGGGGGCGTATGTGCATGGCTTGTTTATGGAAGGGGCTCGCTGGGACACACAAACTGGTATGATTAGTGAAGCACGTCTTAAAGAATTGGCACCACCAATGCCCGTCATGTTCATTAAGGCCATTCCAGTGGATCGCATGGATACCAGGAACATCTATGAGTGTCCTGTATACAAGACAAAGTTACGTGGACCAACATTTGTCTGGACATTTAATCTGAAATCTAAAGAGAAAGCAGCCCGCTGGACCCTTGGTGGTGTTGCCTTGTTGCTATCTGTTTGAGCGATATATATATGTTTTGAAGACATAGGCTAAATTCAAACTGAATAATAGAGACCATCATTGGAGAATGTCTAGTAACATTTAAAAACGCAAAAATGAATTATTTCCTCTGCACTGTAAATTATCAATATATTATGTAAATATTTATTTATCTCTGTAAATATTATACAACCAAAAGGGTTATAGATCTAGACTGTGATCAAAATAGCAGCAGCACTGTGATAACCAATGGACAACAATATACACACTATTTTGCCTAAAGTCTCTTAGGAATATGTTGAAGTTGAATTTTTGTTACTGCGCTTTTTTCAAGTGTGAGCATCTCTGATACATCTATGTTTTGTTTTTTCAGAGCTCGCTTTTCCGTTGCTATTAATGATAACTTAATTATTCTTGAATAAGTGGGAGAAACATTTTTATTGTATGTTTTTATATTATGTAAAACAAGTTTTTCTAATAATACCTGTCCATAATTTATAACTGCTTTCCCGTAGAAATAAAGAAACAGAAATATGCATTTGGAATATTTCCACACAAAACCCCAGTTGATTTCCAGTCAAGCATATAACGTCTTCTCTGGTAGTAGAATCAGCTGGGCAGCCAGAAAGCTGCATTTATCATGTACATTCTCTTGGCTTGTCAGTTAGCAATTTCTCTGCACCCTATTTATTATTGCTGTTTTTTAATCCTATTTATATAAAAAAAGTTATAGCTAGGAAATTTGTTCTAAAAAGATCAACATCATATTAAACTAAGAAACTGTATTTATTTTATGTGGAACTGTTGGATTTTTATTATAGATAAATCTATATGGCCACGAAAGTTATGTTTTTGTTACTGTTGAATAAATATATTTTGTATAAAATTATTTAGTTGTTTTTTTATCAATATTTACATAAATGGTGCACCATTCCAAATTTAAACGAGGCATTTCAGTGACGGAAAGTGGACTTTCCCTCTACTCACCAAAAATGTGATACTTCGTCAATTTAAAAACTAGATAATGAGAGAAAATCACAATTTTCCTACATGTAAAAATAAAAACCTGGACCCACTACCTTATTTTCACCAGATTTGCACTCATAAGGACATTATCAGGAATAATGCTGTCCGACTTACCACAGAAGGATATTGAAAAATTACATTAATTTCATTTTTGTACACCGAGCATAACCTCATAGGGCTTAGGTATAATTTAGTGCTTCTGATTACAATTACCTCGGGGGCTCACCACCCTAAATGCCGCTCCTATTTAAATACTTGTAAACTGCCTAGATGAGCCAATTGTACCTCTTTTCGACATTCCCGCATCTAGTGTCGCATATCATGACACAACCTTGTCTCTTCCTTTTCAAAAACTGGCCTGATATACGTTTGGTAGCCAGACAGATTTTGAGCTACAATCACCGTCGTGTATAAATGTCAGAACAGCTCGAAATTAGCTCTAATTTTTACCCACCGTTACAGACAAGACAGACATCAATTCAACCCACTGTACCCCTGCAAGATTATCAAGAAACAGTTATATCTTATATCCTGCACGAAGAAAACCACGTGTGCATCTTGTTTGTATTTTCTTAATTCAATAGGTTATAAAAAAAACATGCTTTCATTATTACTAGACACCTGGTCGGATTTCAAATTATTTTAGACCTCGGGGTGGTGAGACGGGGATAATTACTACTCAGTTATATTTGATGTTATATTTACATGGCTAAAACACAATTTTTATTGCCAATGCAACGCTTGGGATAATCATATGTACTAGAATCATGTGCCATGACGGTAATCCTGGAAACTTGACCAGCATTATCCATCGGTGTGCACAAAAAAATGTGTGAAGATCCAAATGAATATTGGTGACTGTAGATCGTCTACATCGTTCAAATTGTTGAAGATAAATAATAACAATAAACAACACTAAAAGTCTCCCCACATAGTAGTAGACTAAATAAAACAATAGACAGTACTTACTAAAACAAGGTCTCCACCATTGCTTGGAGACTCGAGAATTCAATTTTATTCAATCACAACTAATTATCACATTTATACAGCAATGGAGAAACACATTTTTTTCAAATGTAATTGCTCTGCAAATAAATTATCTGCTGCATTTAGAGCTTTAGTCTAGAATCTGTTTGATATGATGACAAAGAGTTTTTTAAATTGTTATAGCATGCATAAATAGGCCCATGTTTTGTTTTGGAAGGTAGAAATCAAAATCAGTGTCCATTTGGAGTGATTTCACAGGAAATTAATTATGAAGTGTACCATTTTTAATATTTATTAAACAATGGTATAATGTGTGACTATAGATTATTATTCTTGAGTTGAAATTCACCTTCAGGTGAGAATTACAGTGATTGAAATACATGTATATGAGGTTTAAAGTGTATTTCAGCATTCAAATTCGACTGAATGACCACTTGAACAATATTAACCCTTTAAGCCCTCACGATGCATTAAAGCATCATTTTACATCCCTAAAAACAGACCTAATTTTCCCACAACAAAGGGTTTTAGAACGAAAATTTCCGTGAAACTGGTTACCAATACATGGCAATTTTCAAACCACATCAAGTCATCTTCATCCACTACAAGTCGAGAATTCGCGGCTTGTAGTGGATGAAGATGACAATGGTAAATTCAGGCCTGAAAGGGTTAAAGGTCTGAGGTTAGCACAAGATTCCTCGGCGTGTCACCTCTGCCAATAATTTTTTTTACATGAATTATGTAAATCCAACAAACTGTGATAGAGCATAGTCTATCTTTATGTAAAAAGATTTTATCTTTAGTGAAATGTAAGTTAAGTATAAATAAAATGAATTTGAAATATGAATGTTAACAAATAATAATTATTGTAATAACAATCGACAAAGATAAAATCTTGACTGATTTTTGGTTGACAAATTTATGTCTGTACCTTCAAAATATATTTACATTTGTGTCAAAACATGATGCTGATAAAAAAATCATCACACATTTTTAACTGTAGGCTAGTTCATTATCGCTGAATAGCGATTATTACACATGCATATGCAGCTGAGATAAGAAAAATGACCCTGTACAAGAAGGTTTTTTTACAAAACTTGTTAAAAGATATGCATTCCAATTATATATGACTCCGTAAAGTTTCTGTTTAGTAATTGCTTCACAACAATTGTAAGCACTATTTGGTGCAATCAAATACTGAGTTTTACTTCCCCAAAAATTTAAAAATGGTTCACTCTCTTCTGTTCTGGAACTAATCATTTTAGATTCTTTGCTGCATCCCATTGAGAAAAAAATACGCACTGATTTTTTTCGAGGTGGCATAAATTATTTATTTTGTTTTCAGGAAATTTCTAACAAAATTTGACTGCGCCTTGGAAAATCTAAATAAATCTCACAGTGATATACACTATCTATATGAAGTATAAGAAAAGCACACTTGACAATAGCCTGCCGCCATTAAAAATTAATGACTTAAATGTTATAAATCAGCCATTTCGATTAACCATTATTAAACTTGTCCGAGAATGTAGCAACATTCAGGACAAATTTGTGCAGGATACATGAAAACTTAAATTTAAATAACCAACCTTAAAAGTGGGATAAAAAAGTAAAAATTTGTAGATTTTTGCATAGAAAACAAATAACAAACTAGATGCAACTGTTTTTGCCACATAAAAAATATTGCACCACCATATTTTTATTTTCATGATTGGGGAGGAATCCAACAAAAAACTTGCCGACTAATCGTGAAAATAATAATATGGTGGTACAATATTTGTTTATTTTTTATGTGGCAAAAACAGTTGCATCTAGCTTGTTATTTGTTATACAGATCTTTAGAAATACCTAACGATCACAGGACCGACCAGCACAGCCCCTTGCTGATTTGGCCTTGAATGCAATATGTTTCAGAATTTATACCGTTTTTTGGGTGTCCATAATGGAAAATAGAATTATGTTCATCGGTCCCAAAAATATTGTTTTCAACCAAAATAAATCGCAGCTTTTTAAAAAATTGTTTAATACCCTCCTCCCCAGTGCAATATTTATTTTTAAATGCCATTTAGTTTTTAATGGATTCCTCCCAGAAGTTAATAAGATCTTGAGAACAATTACAACAAATTTGAATGAAATCCAACCAACAATAAAGAAGATAGCAAGTTCACATTTTTTTATGCGGACCTCTAGGAAAAGGCATTTTTATATAATATATACAGTACAGTATATTTCACAACAACTTAGGTCATATATGTGAAAAATAAATTGACAAGGTAACTTTAACGAGTTAAATCAATCCACAGTGGTGGCGGAGGAAAAATGCCACGCACTATAAGCATTCAGTTAGCATCGGGATGCTTAAAACAAACATTCTGTAATACAGTAAGCAGGTGCCTCTGGCGTGGGTCACTTACTCATAGTTATTGTGGCTCAATCTACAGCTGCAAAGCCAAAAGCCGTATCTGTATACTTCACAAGTAAGCAGATACTGCTTTTTGGCTCACCGGGGCCCTATATAATCATCTACAGCACAATCACAGTTGTGGAGATCGCCTTATGTCCCACAAAAAGTGGAGAGCATGTTAAAAGAAAGCTACAAAACACTGCCATTTTATGAAGAATAGTAGATGGTTCAGGTAATGATTCGTTTGAAAATTATTGATTAGCAAATTTTCACTTTTAAGCTTTAAACCGCATAACATTTTTATCATTGATGTACAAATATGCTGCTAATCAAATTTAAATGTTCCTTGTAGGCAAAATGCTACAACGGGGTTTCCTGGAGTATTTTATGCTTTCGGGGCAAATTGAGTGACGGGATGGGGTGGGGGGGCTCCTGTGCGAGCGGAGTGATCATTTGTTTTTAAGGGGGGGGGGGGAGTGGCTAGTTTCAGGAAGGTAAGACCCCCCTCCCCCCATAAAAGGGCCTCCAGGAAACCCTGAACAAGGCAACCTCCAATTTAAAAGTGTCATTTTGTAGCTAGCACAAACAATGTCAAGTTTCTGCGTACGTGATAGCTGGATATTTCTTGACATAGATAATAGTGTCAACCAGTAATTTCACTGACACTGCTATCACCATGTGTTTGTGATGGTATACATGGACAAAAAAGGCTAATTATACAAAAATATCAAAATTTACATCCGAACGACCAGGCATACGAAATAAAACACATTTATATTAGTAATTGTTTTTTTTTCAGTCATTGCCTTTTTCAGCATCTTTGACATCATCTTTGTCGTCAGTCTTTACAGGGTTTTCAGTCTCAGCAGTATTGTTTCCATCAGGTGTTTGACTGTAAAGACCAGAGAAGTATAACACTAAGTACCATACATATTGTAATAACAATCATGACAATAGTACGATAATAAGCCAGAAAAGTGTCTGAGCTGTCCTTATTAAACAAACTTGTCTGGACGGACAGAACGACAATCCTATAGTGTAAAACACATGTACAGCTAAACAGGAGGCATAAAAAAGTGTGCTCATAACTTTTGTTCATATATATACAAACATTTATTTCAGTTTCCTTTCTGAATTCATATTTTAATTCAGTATGCCTTCAGCTATGATGAGACAAGATAGACATAAATTTGTGATTTTTTGGCACTGCTTTATATATTACAAAATTGTAGCAATTCTTTCATATCTTTATGTATTTTGTCAATCATTACATTTAACATTTACCTTTTAGTAGGGCACTTAAAACAAAAGTCATCTAAATTGAACACACAAAGGCTTAACTACATAAATGAATTTAAACAACTGGTGTTCACAAAATTTCCATTATACAAAATTGTATATATTTTTAGGTTATGGCAGAAAAAGCTACTTTGAAAGTATATTTTTTTATAGAGACAAAAGTTCGGGTTACCTATTCATGTCTTCTCTTTCGCCGACATTAGTAGATTTTGCGTTATCTAGCGGTGTGGACTTTTCAGCAGACTTTGATCTTGATTTTGATCTCGATCTAGTTGTTGACCTTGATTTTGATCTTGATCTGTCTCTGCTTCTAAACCAATAAAAATATCACATGAATAAAATGATCAAAGACAATTAGAAGAAGAATTTTATAACAAAACTAATTATTAGCGAAAGGATTGTGAACATCATCAGATTATTTATACATAGTACTTAAATACATTCAAAAGCCAACATAACATCTGACAAGTCACTGCTATGTCACATCAGTAAGTTTGCTGTGCACCACACCTTTTGGTAATTTTTTTACAATCTTGGTACAAATAATTGTATGAGTTAGAACTGGACCTAAAACAATGACAAGCTTACAAAGTCACTTAACCATTATCCTGCTCAATTAAATAATTTAAATTTTCACCCACTTGAAGTTGTGTGTCGCGGTACTTCAAGTGGCTGAAATTTTTTGATATCTGTTAAATTTAACACTGCACATTTGCAAATCTTAACGTGTGAACACTTATTTCATTCACAATAACTTGAAGAGGTGTGATTTAATCCACTAAAATAGTGGAGTGAAACGACTATAGTTTTGATCCGCAGGCACAGGGTTAAGGTAATTTTAAACTTGGGACAAAGTAAACAATTGTTAACATTCTGTGATGAGATATGTCAGATGGTGGACTAGGCCCATGTTTTTTGTTTTTTGCAAACCTGTCTCAAATACAATATCAACACACCATCCGAAATAAGACCAGGTTACTGAATGAAGAATCAACAAATCAGTCACCTTATAATGTCACAACATGTTTGTCCAGATCACTATCTAACAATTTTCTGTGCCTCTGATACAGCAGACTGAAAGACAAGATATTGGCAAAAATTGCCTGAGATGGAAGCTTTAAAGAACTGAAGATTACGTCCAGCAATGGTAAAATCAACCCTGCAACTAGATGGGCTATTTTCGGCACAAAAACATTTGGAATGTGCAACAATCAACCTCTCTGATGGGTATTGCACCTCTTTCCTGTAACCATACATGGGTATGTGCATACAGTAGCAGAGGTCAGAAACGTGAACACACTGATGGCAGCAGGACAAAGCTCAAAGTCAAATACTAAGTCTGGTGATCATGGCAGGTACGTGGTGAAGTATCTGCTGTATTCACGAGAGTAAACATCCACCAAACCGAGTCATATATTATTATAAAACATATTTATGCCAATTTTAGTGCTTGTGTTTCCATTTGAAAGAATGTTTCACTTATCTGCTGCTCCATATAATCATGCCACATTTTGTTACTAAATGCAGATGGATCTATTCATTCACAGGAATTTAGCGGATAAAGAAGCAGAATTTATACACAGTAAAATTTAGGAATTGAAAGGATAAACAATACCTTGGTCTACAGAAATACCGTGATCTGTACAAATTCCAATTTAAAAATTGCCATATCTGTGCATATACCATATATAAAAAATCTTGTCATTTACCATTTACCAGAATAAACAATGCATTTAACTGTTATCAGAATATTAAGATACCTTGATCTGTACTTTTCTGATGATCTCTTGTGATTATCACTTGATCTGCGATCTTTATCCCTTGAGCTATGTCTTCTTGTACGACTGTTACTTCGACTTCTAGAACGGTGCTGATACCTGGACCTATCTGCGGAGCGTTGCTTTTCAACTGATCTTTCTTTCTTACCATATTTGTAGCTGTCAGAGCGATGGCTCCTTTTCGATTGAGAACGACTTCTGGATCTAAAATACAGCATTTGATTTTTTACAGTTGAATTATTATGTCACTCATTTAAACTTTTCAGATTGAATAACAATGTCACTAAAACTAAATCTAGAAAAGACAATGATTTTTTTACCGAGATGTCATGCAATCTTCATAAGATACTAAGGCCCCTGTGGCGGGATAGCACAATAGTGCGTACTGCCACGTAATAAAGATATAGTGCAGGGCTCTAAATAATGCCATTCCTCCAGTCTGGTACTGCCAAAAAATGTACAGGAATGGCAAAATTTTTCACTAGCCATTCCGATGAAATGGCAAATTTAAGGCCATTCTAGGACAAAAGGCCATTTCTACGAATGAGAGTTTCTACTCAGGAATGACAGTTTCCAGGACTTGGCAGTCCTGTGGATTGGCATGCCCTCAACGTTTAATTCTACCCCTGCAGTGAGTAATGGCGGAAGTCCAAATTTTTATTGGAAGTCAAAATTGAGGCCATTTTAGGCCGTAGCATGAATATCCAGAAAACTGGCATCTATGTTTTTGTCCATCTAAAGCATAGTCTTTAACTCATTCAGTTCAGTATATTTTTGTATAAATCTGACTGTTTGTACAGTATACTTTTCAGTTTTGTTGCTTTTTTTGTGACTCTGAGTGGCTCTCAGTCCATTTGTAACGGTCATATAAAAGCTGCTGTGAGCGGGTCATAGGGCTCAAAGAGGTAAGCTGAACATGATAAAATTAACCTAAAATTAGCAGTAAAATTTGAATGCAGCTGTGCTGTTTGTATTTTTTTTTTTTAATTATTCAAGCATTTGATCAAAGATGGGAAAATATTTTGTGGAATGCCCTACAGGTAAAATGTTGATTTCAGACCAAATTTCAGACCAAAACACAAAAGCATAATAAGTCTGCCAATTTAGATTTCTATCTGCAAAAGTTGTGATGGGTTTATTTTATTTAACTTTTTTAACCTCCCTCGTCGCACAAATGGTCCAGTTATTCATAGGCCTACATATCAGGTCTTATGAAAATAAACCAAACCAAAGGTCATTAAACAGACATTTAAAATATTTAGTAGGGGCCTAACAATCAGGTCATATCTACCAAATTTGTGACCTTAATGTGACAATTGACTAATTAATGTAATCAGTGTTTGTAATGAGCCGAGATAAAATACCTGACTTGATGTGTGCGATGTGACCCACCCTCCCCCAGAGATTTGTATACCACATCTGCTATTTTGAGGTCAACGTATTGCAGAAAATAAAGAGTTTGTCAGTTATATTTTTGACCACAGATTGTGCTGAAGGAGTTCCTATTTGGATGTAATGATTATATCGCCAATATTTCCTCTAAAACTGAGCAATAGGGATCAAATTGTACCTTATCGAACAAATATGTTGAAAACCAAAAAATCTGACCTGTTACAAACACAGTGTAATTAATGTGATCAGTGATTGTCCTATATGATCGATTTTTCTCAGTTGATTTTTAGAAATGATCAATTAACCCTTAGAACACTGATGTCAACTGCAGTTGACATTCTGTGTTTTTATTAGCACCTGTATAAAATGTTTTAAAAAGTAAAATATGCCTTCAATCTTGAAACACTGATAGAAGTTGGGACTTCAAGTTCACAAATCACATAAATTTCCAGTCATTTGCAGTTGTGTATCGCGGTAGCGAAACACAACTTCAAGTGACTGAAAATTTCAAATGAATAAGTCAGTGATCTAGGAGTTAGCAACCAAAGTAAAAAAAAGAAAGTTAGAAGAATTTGTAGTCTGAATATATGACTGTTATTTTTTGTGCAAATCTAAAGGGGACAATTTAAGGCTTCAGAGTGGAAGGGATAACAATAAAATTACACATTCAAATGACATAAGCCACTGTGATTGCATTAAACTATTAATAGTTTGCAATAAGTTTCAACCTGGAATATCTATTTGAATCCCTTCTGGAACGTCTTCGATCTCTTGATCTTGATCTAGACTTACTTCGACGCCGGCCTCTAGATCTAGATCTGGAGCGGCTGCAACAAAAGGTCAAAAGCCATGTTTTATACAAAGAATACCTTTCAATATCATGACATTTATAATTGCATGCATGAAACAATTTGAAACATAATAAAATGATCTCCAGTTTCTTCGCCAGTCAAACATCGGATCATGATCATACCATTCCAACTACACTACAACCCACTGGAATAGCTCCATGTGCCATATTAACTTTCTGATATCCCACGAGTTGTGAAGTTAAGAGCCTTTGATCTTGTGAGAAGAATGATATCTAATATAAACTGATAACACAAATTACCTCCGATCAAAAGTTACAGTTTGTTAAAATATATTTATTTATTATAGAGTGGACAAACACTATTAGGTTTGTCACAGAATTTCATGAGAGTACATGTACATACATGAATGCAGATTCCACTGATTTTATATCTAAATGTTTACTTATCAATCATACAAGGAACAGCCATGTACAGGAAATCTTAAACCTGATTCTACAGATTATATATTTTTGAGAAATAACAATCTACTCTACTGAATTTGTCTGTGATAGTTACCTGCTACCACCGAAGTCAGTGGCATATACAATTCAGGATAAACCTGAAAGTTGACAAGTAGAAGTGTTTCTGTTTGCAGTAGGAGCGGATTGAGTGAAGCGACGTTCCATTAGGTATGATGTCTAAAGGTAGTAGTGTCGTAGCTAAGAATGAGATGGCTCAAATTGGATGAATTTGGGTGAGTGGTGGGTGGAGTCGGAGAGTGTAGTGGAATGCTTTCTACCTTGAGTTTGGTTGAGTGAACATCGCAGGAATCTGATGATGGGCTAGTAACAAATGGCAACAGTTAGCCCAGTTCCAGAAAATTGGGCGACTTATTCTGGGATAAACGGCTGTTGAGGTTGAAGTAGTGGTGGTAGTAGTAGTAGTTGTAGTAGTAGAAGTAACTGCAGCAAGATCCAATGTGAAAGTCACATAAAGATACACACCAAATGAATGTTTTGGTTTCTCAAATGACAATGTTCATAAGAGTAAATAAATAATATATTTAGAGGTTTTGGAGAAATTTCTGTGATACAATTTATGCTCATTTTACAGCGATAAAATGAAATACTGTCATCGTAAGATTAAATGGACTTCAATGCCACTTTTAAAGTGAGGCTGCTTTAAAAATGTCAGATACGTCCATGTAATCTCAACCTGACGATTCCTAAACAACAAAAACTCAATATAACACAGTACACTTGACTTTTTAATACTTGAGTTGAAATAGCATTTGTAGTTTAAACATCACATGATTGCTTTATGAACCACAGATTTTTCAAATTCCAAAGTAGCAGCCAATTCTAGTTTGCACACAAACTAAATATTTCAGAATGAAAGTATATTTCATGTCCCATTTGCAATGATGTTTGGGGATACATGATGCCAATAAATTAGAAGATATATAGCAAAAATGTATTCATGCATGACCAATTTTTTGCAGCCTTTAAATCTTTTAACACAAAAAATATGAGCTGTGAGTGGCACTGGTGAAAATGAGCTCACAATTTATGTAATTTATCCACAAACACTTTCACTGGGTATATATATATGGTCATAATCAAGTGGACGGTGTTATTGCGATAGCTGATGTCGGTGGACATGAAATCTCTTATTACATGTCTATCATGATGGTCACCTTCTTATTCAATAATTATATTACAAATCTGTTAATACTAATAGGTTCAGACTGAAGGATACCGGGGCTTATTAAATGTCATGCACCGCAGCCCATCAGGCAGGGTCATTAATTATATCGGGCCACTCTTCCTGGTGGGGAAGTGGACATTTCTACAAATTTACAAACCCTGGTTGGACACCTGAATTTCGGAAGCCACATAGTTGGTGTGTAATGTGAGGTCAAATTTGTTTCACAAGAATAATTCATCTGACACATATAAGCACATATAAAAAATTAGAAACAGTTTGATATGGCTAAAACAGAATGCGGAAGCAGTGTTGCGGTGATATCTAAAATTAAGCTTTCCCCGTTATTCATTTAAAGATTATGAAAAATTAAACTACATGTATTCAGGTAGTAGTATATCGAAGATGATTTAATACCGTTGTTAGATCATATACACTATAAAACAATGCTGGACAACTATACAAGAACTAGTTGACTGTACATGTACAGCTTGTGTGTACAAAACTGTGCATGCACAAGATGATGAGCCACTTTGTATCACAGTCGGCGATGTACAAAAAAACAATATTGAAACGTATTTGAAACAATTTGAAAACGTCCAATTGAAGCCGCAGGGCAATTTTTGGATTTGTCAAAGATCAAAACATTTTTCAGGCCGATTTCAGATGGCCGTTATCTTGAAAGGAGAATGCCAAGGTGTTAATCAAATCGGACGCTACGCTTAACTACGCTATAAGCGCAGACAGCTTTTAACCCTTTACAGACATAGGTGTCATATTCATAATAAATGTGTGACGATAGGGCAGGTAATGTAACCCTATGAGTTTTATAGTCTATGCCATGATTAGCTTACTTACATGGTCTAACAAATTGAAATTGTCTTTAGTTGACTTTGTACTATCTGTGTAGCCTACATATGTAATATGATTATGTCCTGGGTGAGCGCTAGCACACGCCATTTCACCAAATGTTAAAAGATTTCCCTTGTGGCTAAACTTATTTGGACCTTTTTTGCCAAATCCAGAGATCAGAAACGTGAAATTATGTTCCTTTAGCCACAGCCAGAGATTGTGGCTAATTTCATTTCCACTCTAGCGCCCACCCAGATGTCTATAGTAGAATACAAATGACAATTACACTCCAATCGTTATTTGTCATCATCCACCCACCCACCTACATAACCCTACTAAAACACGAAGAGCTGACTAAACTGCATTTCAGTCGGTGTGTGGTTAGACACTACACACGACGCTTGGTCTAATGTTAGGCCAGCATCACAGACTATGGACCAGCCTAACTCCAACAGTGTGTTAAGTTGTTTTGTTTCTCAGGCATTCAATCACCATTAGGGGAGGGAGGTGGGCGCATGGCCCTGCTGTACAGTTTCAAGGTGCTGCGAGGTCTACCAAAGCAATTTTATGCTATCATATTGAAAAAATGTTTAAATTAGCGTTTATATTGTCAGCAGCAAATTAAGTCACAAGGCACATCGTGATTTGCCCATTGGAAGGCTGCGAAGGGTTGGAATGTTTGCTACCGACAGTTCAGAGTGACAGCAGCGTGACGATTTTTTTTTCATATAAAACTCGTCCTCCAATAGAAGGTGCAACTAGAGTTTTGGCATAGGGCACTGGAAAATGATAATTTTCGTTCTAATTGAAATGGGCTAAGCTACAATTAGAGATTTTACTATAGTTTGTATTGGATTTGACACCCACCTACCCACAAAATACAAAAGGATGGGACATGAGAAATTTCATAGCAAACCCATTCATACAAAATTAGAACCGCATATATTGCCTACATATCGCTAGCTGAAGTTAAATTTACAAAGGAATATTATAACAAAGCAAAGCAAATGCAATATTTGTCTCAACAGTACTGTGAGTATGCACTTCAAAAAATCACAAAACGTCAAGACGCAGTCAACCATCCACCCACCAATACGAACAGTGTTTGTATTATGGAGCCCCTTACTCAAACAGGAAATATCCGAACAATAAATATGAGTATTTAATAAAGCTCTCTGCAAAACTGTGACAGAATGGAACACAGGACTAAGTAATTCAGTAGGCAACATGAGGAGTCTAGTTAATAAAATTGCATACATACAGGAAAAAAATTAACACGTCATAGATTTCAAACAAAGTTTTAACTTTAATGTCATTTCACATGAAGTAATATGGTATTTACAATAAGGACGTCATACTCAGCGAAACTAACAAGAAGAGCTCTGTCTCAATGTTGGGACAATATTGACAAAGATGGCAAGAATTAAAACAGCATTATGCCAGCAACCCATTGTTAGATAATACTTCAAATAAATACTAGCAACATTACATGCAGCAAGTAGAAATTTAAATAGCATTACATGTACATCAAAAATTTAGAACACTTCAGGCAAGTGAATAACATTATTTTCCATAAACCTTGGTTCTAATAACTTGTGAAAGAAGTTGGAACAATTAAAACCATACATAAGACTGGAAAAATCATCTACATAGCAAATTTAGCACAATAAATCTAAAGACGTAGGAAGTACTGTTTACAATATAAAGTGATTGTTTTCTATCATACCTGTAACGTGATGGCCTACGTCTGAGGGGTGGCGGCTGCTGGGGTCCACGACGTCTTTGCTCATAAGGACGAGCGTGCTCCACCCGAACCTTTCTACCACAAGCCTCTCTTAAGAAACAAATTAGGAAGAAACAAAATAAGCTCAAAGACTAATTTAAAAAAATGTTATTTTCCAATGATTACCCAGAACCTCATACTAGTATTTTGCTTTAAATACATGTATAGCTATCTTGCATCCATTTGTTAGATAATGAGCATAAACTAGTAAATAAATGGCATGGGTCAGCTATTTTTAATTTTATAGATTTGAATTTTTAATAGATGTAAAATTATGATAAAACTTTAGGAATCCCTCCATAAAACCTGATATTGCTTTATAGTATACATGTGTAATTCCATTTTTTATTAAAAAAAACTAGACAGTTGTAGAGCAGGTTATCCATAGCTTTAATTTTAAATGTTTCATTTTGAATTTTTTTTAAAACTTGGTATATTCAGCAAGGTTAAATTGTCATGTTTATACTGACCTTCCATCCACTTCCCGCACCGCCTTGTTAGCATCCTCAGCATGCTTGTATACTACAAAGGCAAAGCCTGGAGGATTTCTAAAAAAACAAGTACCCAGTATGGTTTTTACTGTAAATCATCAAACATGTGCATGCAGGTGGGTATGAATTCTAAGAAGCGAAAAGTTGTAATGGCGATTCGATTGTATTTGTTTTTACTTATAAATCCATACACTGCTGTAAAACAATTGGAACATTATTAGAATGATGAAACCGGTATTGGAATATCCCACATTTAGAAAATAATTGGAAGATCCCATATTTAGAAAATAATAAAACCAGAAAATATCCTTTGAAATGCGGATAGGGCAGATTTCATCACTCATATTTTGAAGGAAAAATATCTAAGTGTGCAAAAATAGGACAGACAAGACAAGAAAAAGAGTTTATTTATGTCTCACCCTAGTTACAATAAAAGATTACATGATTTACAATAAAAAACAGTTAAATCAAAAGTAACCAGGACACTCTTTTGGTCCAAGAGCTATGAGAGACCAATACTAAAACAAATTTTGAATTATATATTGCACATACATACTCGCATACATATGTGTATATATTCACATAAACATATACTCATCAGGGCTCGAAATAAGGCCGTTACTCCAGTCCCTGACTCCGGTAATGCTAAAAAATGTGCAGGAATGGCAAAATTTCTTATTAGCCATTCCGATGAACTGGCAAATTCAAGGTCATTCTAGGACAAAGGCCGTTTCTAGGAATAACAGTTTTACTCAGGAATTGCAGTTTCCTTGAATTGCCAGTCCTGGTAATTGGCATGCCCTCAACGTTTAATTCTACTCCTGCTTATTTATGTATACATGTACATCCACGCACACACACAATAGGACAATAATCTGAGCTATAGGGGCAAGGAATGGCATCAGAAGTGTGATTTTTTATACTAGAGACATGTTTTTGTTCAATCTGAAACAGAGGTATTTTTTTTACTGAGGCCAGACTTTTTTTATTATATTTCACGAGGGGAAATTGCCAGGATGCAATGTCGGTATTCGGGATAAAAATAAAATTCAGATATATCTTGAAAATGCGGACTGTGTTGAAAAGCATTTAATATAACTTTTTTGATGAGGAATGACCTCAGGCATGCGGGACAGCTTCATACGCCGCGGATAGTTGTGTATACATGTCAGCTATCAGGACAGCAAAACATGGTAAAACCCGAGAAAAAGAAGAAAAAAATGTATTATGTGAAACAACACGTTGGGGGATTGAAATCGGCATCGTAAAACATATAATAAAAGATGTCTTATGTTATTTTTTACTAGGGAGATCTATGGACAACCTTGTTTATAGAATAAGGGCGCTCCCATTGAGCGCCATTATTAGTCTGCCTTATGAATGGTAACTCCGTATCAACATATATTTGTATAATTTTTTCTGAGAATCGGACACATTGTAATGTGTTGAAAACCTATTTGTTTTATCCATACAAACATAACCCCTGCTGTCAGCATATCAATCAAACTCTCCACTCTTACCATGGCATATATCCATATAGACTACATTAAACCATCACATGTGAAGTAAATATAATTTATTTTTTTCAGCATAAATAAATACCATATTTAATCTAATAAACACCCTGGGTGTTAATTAGAATACCCGTTGAGGCTATGTGTGTGTGTGTGGGGGGGGGGGGGGGGGGGGGGGTTATAATGAATGGTTTGGGGAAAAAAGTGGTGCCTGAGGAGTCCCTGACATGATGATCGAATTCTATGCTCTAACAAGAGGACTGAAGTCCTATATCATCCCCCACCATAAATTAGGTTGGAGTTTTTAACAGTCACAAATATTTAAAAAGTCAATAGTTTGTGGTGGCCATTTTAAATTTTAGTAAAGTCACCTGCACATTATTTCTGACTTCAATTGTTGAGTTTTTGCGGCCACAAAAATGTTTGAAGTTCATGTATGACGGCCATTTTTAATTTCCGTAAAACCTTGAAAAAATCACATTCTCCATATTGTGGGGAATGTGATTGTAAAATTTGAATAATTTCTGACCTTAAGTTTAAAGTTTTTGCGCCCTCAAAAATTTTTAAAGTTGACTTTTGGCGGCCATTTTGAATTTTGGTAGCATCTTAAAAAATCACTTGCACATCCACATGTAGCTAGGAATGTGATGTTAAAATTTTAAAAAATTGAAAAAAATAATTTGCGCTCACCAAAAAATTGAAGTTGGTCCCTGGCGGCCATTTTGAATTTCAGTAAAACCTTGAAAATATCACCTGTACATTTCCATATGGTGGGGAATGTGATAGTAAAATTTGAATAATTTCTGACACCAAGTATTAGCCATCTCTGGCGGGCGTGCTTCGGGCATCACTGTTTCACCACACCGACAGCGCACTTTTATAAAATCCCCCCTCTTTTTTTAATTTTTCTGGGGAAAGCCCTCACTGTCTGATCATAGTATTATTATTGCGCCATGTTGTATTTTCATTACATATTATCGTTGTAGGCCTATTATCATTGTATATTGTCTGGTTATTTAGGAGTTCTTATTGAAATAGTTAAAATTGTATATTTTAATATTGCTATAAATTTTTGTGTTACACTGTCATTGTATATATTAATAATCTTTTGTACACTGAAGTGTTATAATAAAAAAATACATTGTAAAATTATCTTAATAGTATATATCAAGCGCTGGCGCTGGCTGCTCGCTACGTCGCCAAATGCGAAGAGATTTGCCATGTGGCGAAGGATTGTGATGTCTATTAGCCACAGTGGCGAAGACAAAAATGAGATAATTCTGCATTAGCATGATTAGGGGGCCTACTTCTGAAGAGCTGTCTTCACAGTAAAAATTGTGGCAAAAACGATGGCATTAAGACCTTTTTTTTCTAATATAAACATGATTATTTGTCAAAAACAGGGAGTTCATTTAACACAGGTCTGAGGCTCAGATGGTCAGTGTGAAAAAACTGAATCCACACACGGGGCCCTTTATGGGTGGGTCAGATTCTCACTTTCCTGGCATTTTAGAGGCAAATCCTCACTTTTTCAAAATCCTCACTTTCTTTACATTTTCAAAATCATAACTTTCCTCACTTTCTCCTTCTCCTTCAAAAAATAATTTTTAATGAGCATTTCATTCCCTAAAATTCCTCGTTTTTGCAGCTATATCTTCGCATATTTAGGCTTAAATCCTCGATCTTCAGTGCTATGATCCTCGATCCTCAGATTTTTCAAAATCCTCGATCCTCAGATTTAAAGAGATTTTTCAAATCCTCATCTTCATGTTCCTCGTTTTTACCCATAAAGGGCCCCCACACACTGATGCAGCCATGACATCTCTGTCTACCACTGCTACTTGCTTTCTCAAAGTTGGATCTTTTTGTCAGGACAAAGCAAAAAAGTAGGGGGGGGTAACTGGTTACATGGCTCTCCAAAAAAGGGGTGGGTATAGAGAAACTTTTTCTTTTAATTTAACTTAAAAAAATGACAGAGCTGCCCCAAAAAGGCTGTTCACACTAAATTACTTTCATAAAAACATGTAAAAGTGTTCTAAAAAAAAATATTTTATAAATTTTTTTTTGAAATTGTCATAAAAATTTAGGGTCAGGGATTCAAATGTTCGGTGAGCCAAAAATTTAGGTGGACAAAGCGAAATATAAGGCATGGTTGTCGCTGGAAAACTTTTATTTGAAACCTAATTTCGAGTGCTGTAACCTTCCTAAAGAAAAAGTTATTCGCTAAATGAAAACTAAATCGTGAATTGCTTCAACTTCAAGTAGGCCCAATATCTTTTTGAGGTGAGATGCAATTGTATCAATAGGCCTACTAGACCAGTATCAATTATCACCAATATATTGGATACTGGGTACATGATTAAATTGTGGCTACAAGAAAGAAAATGTGGCTAAAACTTTTCACAGGTTTTAGCCACAGTGGCTAAGATATATTTCATCTTACCGCCAACACTGTATATCTATGTATAATTGTATTATCATATATTGTATATTGTTTTATTTTTAAATATTTTTGTTGTTTTTAGTAAAATAAATATATTTTCAGTCAATAAACAGTATTGACTTGTTTTATAATGCATTCTAACATTGTGGCGAACCTTCCTATGATAGTTCAAGTTGTGGCAAACCTTCCAAAGCTGTGGTCAACCTTCCAATTTTGTGGCGAGCCTTCCTGTGGAAAACCTTCCAGGGCTGTGGCGAACCTTCCTGTATTCTTGGCAATTCTCAGAGAGTGGACTAGGACTTAACATTTCCATGTGAAAATAGGAAAAAGCCTGACGGTTAAGCATCTTTTTTTTATTTTTTATATTGCTAGAGTATGTCCTGTTGCGGGATGATTAAAAAAATATCGAGGTTTTATATTTTTTCACATTGTTCTGTCCGCACGGTTTTAATAATGTCCTCCAGAACTTCCTCATAGCGCAGTGGACATAGTCTATTTTCATTTTTTTTTTGCATTTTTTCACATAAATTAAAAAAACGGCACATGTGTAAAAAAATTATCAAGAATGCTCACAGCTGGGAGGCCCAAGTGTATGTGCCATAATACATGGAAGTCTATGGGAGGGGTATTACTATTATGTGTGGTGAAACGTTGTTATGTAGATTCAATAAATTTTTAAATTGTCCAATAAAATTATGCTGAGCCTTTTCTCGGAACTGCCGACATGCTAAAAGAAATATTTGACCACATTCCACAGTTTTCACTGAGCAAGAAAACTGCTGTTCTAGATCAAAATCTGAGCCTAATTATAAAAACGTCCAAAAGATGGCACCTCAATGTTGCAAATTGGTTGAAGGGATACAGAATCCAAAACATCACCCGGACACTTGAACTTTTTAAAGCAGCTGAAGAAAACTACTGAGGTGTTGTCACTGTTGAGAGTTCTAGTTTTTAGATACATCAGGGTACCCAATGAGTGCCCCGCAATACAGCAACAGTAGCAAATATATACCACATATGCAGATAAGAATTAGAAATTTGGGCAAAACTTCACCCAGGTTTTACCATGGGCAAACTAGTGCATCCTTCCCCAGGTATCTCATTTCTTTGAGACTCCCACATTGTTCTGTCCAAACGGTCTTAATAATGTCCTCCAGAACTTCCTCAGTGGACATAGTCTATTTTCATTTTTTGGCATTTTCTTACAAAAATTATAAAAATGGCATATGTGTAAAAATATTATCAGTAGGGGCCACAGCATGCTGTTCTACTTAACTCTTTAAGCATTTGTTGCAGTTATCATGAATTCAAAGGCTAGAGCCGGCATCACTTTTCGCAATTGCAAGAAATCCAATGATGGGAACCCCCGGAAAAGGTGATAAAGTGTCATTCAAAACAAATAACTCTTTTAATTCTACAATGATTGCTTCATTTCTATCAGTAATAGGTCTAGTGTGCAAAAAAAAAAAAAAAAAAAAAGAAAAATAAGACTTTTATTGCAGTGTGTCACAAATTCACATAAATTTTGAAATAACACGAAAAAAACACCAAAATGACTTCTTCAGATGTAAGCTGCCTACTGGTAACTTTATAATATAATTTTATAATATCACATTTTATCGCTCATAGTCATACTGAATCACTGCAATCAGTGAATGACGGAAACCATTTATTATCACCCAGGGAGGGGTTCGTATGAACAGCGAAAACAAACGAGAACAACAGAACAAGCGAAAACAAACCTATATATGAAGATACACGGCATAAAATATCTATAAGTGTTGCACCGTCATTGTCTAGGCATCTCTTCCTATATTATCCGAATTATATTTCCCCGATTAATGTAGAAAAATAAGTTTTATAAGATAAAATGACAGAGCGAAAACAAACGGAACGTTGCGGTAGTGCTTGGCGTGACTGTATGAACAGCGAAAACAAACAGGTCCTCGTAGCCTATGCTGCAGTCTTATGATTTAATCATAAATGTGCGAATACTATTCATATGATATCTATATAACAATATTTATATGATTATTATGAGTTATTTACGCTATAATCCTATATGACAAAGCGAAAACAATTATTTTCGAACTGGTGTATTGGATGTGAATGTATGAATAACGAAAAATACAATTTAGTTTTAGATTTCTATGATGGTATATAATACCCCACAATGTAAGTTTATAAAAATAATGGAAATATAGCTGAATGATAACAAACTCAGCGTGTCTAGTCTGGCTTTGGACGAGACTGTATGAATATCGAAAACAAACGTGACTGTGTGAACAGCGAGAACAAACCGTGACTTATGTTGATCTATATACTAACGTTACCGCTACAATCAGCTAATATAATTACCTACTATACCGTTAGAACTAGTAATATTATAACAGCTAATATAATCAGTCACATAATATAGAACTACAGTAATATCATCTAAATTATATTATATTAAGAGAATGGAAGAAAGATTAGAAAACCAACACATATATTTCACAGATGTATGAACAGCGAAAACAAACGTGACTGTATATGGCGTCAATGATGTATCAAACACGCAAACAAATCAATTACACAGTCATTAATATATTCAACTAATATAGAACTAGTAATAAATCATTTTGTAAGATGATAAATGGCAGAAAGAAAACAAACGCAGATATTTCACATATGATTATAGAAGATTTTATCAGATGAAATGACAGAGCGAAAACAAACACGCTTGACGTGAGTGACTGTATGAACAGCGAAAACAAACATGCAGGTCCATGCAGTATATGGAATGTATATAACGAACTTATTATAGTCTTCTTACAAACAACATACCATAGCTAAATCCGAGCATCTAGGTGCTTCACATACTGTCCATATAATTTACAAATACTTTCTATAGCACAATTTTTATATGTTATCTTGGTTATATGACTGAGTAAAAACGATTATTCAGAGCTGAGGTGTTGAGTGTGAATATTTGAAAAAAGGAAAGACTATGATATTTGGACAGTAGGCCTTTAATCCCCACAATGTAAGTTTTATAAGATTGAAATATAGCAGAATTATAACAGACGCAGCGTGTTAGGCCTATATGCCGGCTCTGGACTAGACCGTATGAACAGCGAAAACAAACCTCTGGCAGGTATGTATGTATGTACGTATGTATGCATGTATCTATGTATGTATGTATGAAGAGCGAAAACAAATCATATTTGGCTGGCATGGGAGGGCGGGTGGCTATACGAAGCAGTGACTTTAGGTCAGTTGTAAAGAAAAAAGGATGCATGGTTAGGCCTTATAGATTTGCGTTATTTAATTAAATTAGGCCTGCAACGTATCTATGACTGCGAACTGCAATTGCCAAAAGCAGTTTATACAGATTTTCATTGATATTATTTGTTATTATGAACTGCAATTTAAAAAAAAAGTTTACACAGCCTCTCTTTAATTGTCATTACGAAATGCAATTGACAAACCCAGTTTATGCAACTTCTCTTTGATTGTCATTATGAACTGCAATTGAAAAAACACAGTTTACACAGCTTCTCGTTCACAGTTGACCATGTGTTGACAACGTAATAGTAATTGAAGATCACAAATCGTAGTCACACCTCTCACACCTCTGGTTGATCACACTCTCCTACGGCTGCCATCACGTTAACTCAGCGTTACCACTGTCACTCTCAGTCCCTACAAACAATTAAGTATTACATTATATCTGTAACATCTAATAAATATTCGATTATAAAAATGTAGTTTTAATCAATACAAACATAATTACATGGCATGAAGTCACGACTCTATCATTTCACTATATTTCAGAATAACACTAATAGACAGTGTACATACAGAATTACGGTTGAATAGTTGGAGAACGCAATAGTAACAGAAGGGTTATGTCACAAATAACAGTATTGTATAATGATATCTATCCAAATTACACAAATTGGGGTACTTGGATAACACGGTGTAGTTATATAAATATAATTGTAAGTAACCATTACATTTAAATAAATGATGACACGAAGTTGTGTTACCCTGGATGATGCACTGTGGGACGAGCAGGAAAAAGAGTTAAGTTCGCCTGTGTTTTCCCACCTGACGGCGAATACAACTTCAAAGCGGCTTTGCTAAGGTAAGTATTTGCCATGTAATTTCCCATGTATATGCCCCTATGTTTTATAAAGGTAACAGTCGTTTAAACTAATAACACAATGGTGAAATTCGATTTTTTTTTTACATTATCAGGTTCAAGGAGTAATCGGATTAGTATATATTATTGAAACTGTACCTTATTAAAGTGACTATATAAATATTGATGGCAGTGGCCGCTATATATAGCGGTCGATTCACGCGATAGTGATGCTCTGCTTTGACCTTATTTAGAAAAATTATTATATTTAGATGTCACGTTCGACATATATATATAAATTAAATGTTATTTACATTACCTTCTAATTGGTGTGATTACCATATTATATATTTATATATACGTATTTGTAAGTATTTGTAAGCTATAGGCGACGAAAGGGTGTATGTTTAGATAACCGTTAAACGTCGATCACCCATCCTTGTCGCCGTAATGATTGTTGTTGCGTCATACCGTCATAAACCCTTTCGCTGTCAAGCCTTTCCAATTAAATTTTATAACAAGCGCGCGTTTCCCGTTTTTGTATGTAGGCCTATTTGTAGGCTTTAGATAGCTTATAGTATATACATTTTGAAATTAATTTGATATATTAAGATCATGGCTCTTTATTCAGAGAGCCGATTTAACTTCGTATAAGTGCAAATTAACATCATGCCTCCTTATTCAGATCTTGCCCATTTAACATGGCTTAACTTCGTACCAGTATAAATTAAAACCATACCGCCCCTAACATTATATTTTTGCGTATATTAAAGCATATAGTAATAATAAGATATATTTATAAAAACAAAATTGACATAGTATGCAGTGACAAGGGTGTGTTCACACGGGCGTAAAGGTGACCGAGGTAATTAGCAGCGCCACATTTTAGTATTTTATAGCAAATAAACAAGAGACATACCCGGTATATATCTGATATTAATTAACAAATAAGCAGTACAGGTCATAGACACTCTGTCGATTTTGTTACCCTTCACAAATGTTGATGACGAACAATAAACAGTAGGCTACAATAACAATTATATATAATTATATTTTTTTTATATATATTTATTTAAACAGCTGACGCCATTTACGAGTAACAGGAAGAAAAAGGTAACTATATATCAGTATATTTATTTATTAAAACAACTAATCCGCCGACATCACATTTACGGGAAACAGAAAGAAAAACATTATTTACAGTAATGTCAGCTAGAGTCTTTATCTCTTACAATATCTGATGATTGATATAAGTAACCCATAGTCTTTAAGAAATATAAAATATTTGTGGAAGTAATAAGTGATAATCCCTAGTTATTTATTGTACCGTAGCCCTACCGTATTAGTTTACACAAAAATATGATCTTTAAATTAATACATTACACTAAGTAAGTAAGTTACATCAGAAGTATATTGAATGTCTAATTATTAAATTATATTTGTTTTTGCTTGACCATCTATCCCTTATCTCGGCGTATTCTGTCACTGGACAGGCAGACCTGTTTGTTTTCGCTGTTCATACATCGCGGCCAGTATCGCCGTCATCGGCTATGCGTCTTGAGTGTGTGGGCAGGCAGACTGACTGTTTGTTTTTGCTGTTCATACATCGCCGAGTTGTTCTCGCTGTACTGACAGTTGGTCCATGTGCACCACTCGCCAGTTTGTTCTCGCTCTATATTGTAGGTCTATACAGGATGAGGTCGGTCCATCGACATGCCTACTGCTATTCAAGCATATCGTAGACCTACAAGTACAAGTACTGTATCCCGATGAAATTACAATTATTTATTTGGAAAATTCCAAAGCTACTCATACATGTAGGTCGAGGTGTGTGACAGGCAGACGTGTTTGTTTTCGCTGTTCATACATCGCCGTATGTGACCTGGTGACAGGCAGATGTGTAGGCCTGGTTTGTTTTCGCTGTTCATACATCGCTGTCATCTGCAAACGTGTGGGCAAGGGCCGCCAGTTTGTTCTCGCTGTAATGACAATTGAAAAGATATTTAAATTCAAATATATTATACAGTTATATGACTATTATTTATTTGGAAAATGTAATTTTTCATTGTAAGGAATTATGGATCTATTTCAAGACGATTATAATTTTGTTCTCGCTGCTCATGTAAGCCTATCGCGGGTATGACTCGGCCAGGTGTGTGACTTTGGTTTTATTTGTTTTCGCTACAATTAAACATATATTTCTACTAAAAGTAAAACTGAAAACACAGAATAACATTACCACAATAAGCTACAATAACAATATGTCGCATAAACGTTTGCCAATTACAAATAACGTGTTGTTTAGGCTGTGTTGAGGTTTGTTTTCGCTTGTTCTGTTGTTCTCGTTTGTTTTCGCTGTTCATACTGACCGCCCAGGGAGGTACAAAAAAACACTTAGCCTTAGGATCACCTCAACTTTGATCTGATTCATGGCTTGATCTTGTTTTATGCAATCGGACTTGCCCTTGGTGTGGTCGAGCTTGTAATCTATGTTTATCGGAAGGCCCGGGCAGCCTAACTTCTGGGCTAGCTAACAGGGCCTAGCCTGGGCTAGCCTAGCCCTAGGCCGGGCATGGGCCTAGCAAACAACAAACCTTAGCATGCAATAAACTAATAATTCAAGAAACGCACCGTGCAACCCAAACATCACAAATAGGGCCGAAATAGTCGAATTCTTTTTCCAGCTCATATTTGCCAACACGACTGCCTAGATCACCTACAAATACGCGATAGCCGTTGTGAGTGTGATCAAACACCGCCATTTTTGTTGTTTGCTTGTTTGTTTGTTTGGGTTAGCTAGCCCGCATGCAGGCTGCCCGGGCCTTTCGATAATTATCGATCGATCACAATCCCGCCTTTAGTCCAGTTGCTTTTTACTCGGAGCTGTGTATCACTAAGTTGTTAGAGCACGTAAATCAATAAATCAATCAGCCTGACCATATCACCGTTTCCTGAGCCACACTACGCGGCGCGGCCGAGCTTCATGTAGGCTCTGATAGGCAGCAGTGGTGAATGTTTGTGAAGTCCTACTCTCTTGTCCCTAATAGAAGAGCGTTCGGAATAAAAGCACCTGTTGAAAAAATCCTATATTTTTATTAATAGCACCTGTCCGCAATAAAAGCACCTCTTGGAAAAAGTATCCCACTACCGTATGTTTTAATCATTACCCGCATGTAACTTTCTCATTTTGTCTACGGAAAGTAGGCAAGTTTTAGAAATTAAAAAACTTTTTTCTGTCATCTAAAACTCATTTTCTATTAAACGAACCTGACCACAACAAACGAACCTGTCTGCAAAATCGGCCGCCGTTTAACAAACGAACCGGTTCGTCTATTACGGACAGGAGAGTAGCCTAGGTAATTGCTATTTTTAGATGAAAATAGGTAATCCCCGATTTCAGACATTTTTGAAAGGTCACTTCCCGGGATGTAGTGTTGTTTACAGTATCCTCAAAAACTGAACCGCCTTAACAGGCGTGACCTTGTGTGCGAATCAGGTGATAGAGGCAGTTTTGTCCCCACAAATTATCTTAAAATTAAGATCATCTTAACTTCCTCTTATTTGCATTAGAAAAGTTAAGATGATCTTAACTTTTCTAATGCAAATAAGAGGAAGTTAAGATGATCTTAATTTCAAGATGTTTAGTGAGACGGGCCCCTGATTTTTCACTACGTCAAGTATAAAAAGTAGCGATAGTAATACACATCCCCTGAAGTTACATTGTGCTTTATGTCGCTATAAACATGACAGGCTGTTATTCAACTTTGTCTATAATTTGCGTGCATATAATATAATTGTGGTTTTCAGTGGTTCTCAGTGTTTCTATTGATGACGGCTATAAATATATATTAATATACATTAGTTTTGAAATGTTATGTTATGACGCAAATCTGGCAAAAACATGGATTTTCGAAGGGGATGTCCCAACTTTCTAACATTAAATGTAGGCAGTAGCCTACATTGCAATATAATCCATTTGACAACCCAGGCGTTGTTGTCACCTAGTAGCTATCACGCAGTTAATGCTGACCTGTGATGACGTAACACAGTTTCTGAGAATTGTATTTCCCCTCTGACGTACTTCCTATTACTTGACCCAGAAAATTATTCGTGGGCCTGATTAACACATGCATGAAACTTCACAGTCCATGATCCAGCTTGTGAGCAGTCAACTCATCCCCTGTACCAACTCATCCCCAGGTATATCAGGGGACATCTTCATCTATCCAGTTGTCTGCTACTGGCAGACTCCTGGATATCACGCATATTTGCTATGAGTACAGAACCCCCCTCAATCATCCCTGGCCAACTCAGACAGCCCAGACAGTCTGACCTGAGTGTGACCTCCACACTGCAGTCAGTAAACCGGTGACGTCATAGTGAATATTCATGTTGTTCGCACCCCTCCCGTTCGTACGGGTTGGTCTAAACGGGTCAACATCATTAGTGAACGAAGTAAAGTCACTGATAAAGACAATCCAGGATTTTGGTACCCGGTAATCCATTACAGAAGCCAGGACTGTGTGTATTAGATACAAAACATATTATAGGGAAAGATGTCGTAAAGCCAGAGAGACAATTTGAGGAATTGGGAAGGAAACAATTTTTCTGACTAGGCCTATGTTGAAAAGAGGCTTGAGCAGAAAACAGAGCGTAAAGTTCCTAAAGAGAAACAGCATAACGCTGTTTAACTTCCCAACTAAAATGACAAATTCAGCTGATCAGTTATACCCCTGGGGAAACAGTTCTCACTCGTTTTCACGACTTTATATCGCATGTCAAATGAGAGATCAAGATCTGTATAAATTCTTCCATCATGAGAATGAGTCGTATAAAACATCCCTCTCAAACTCTGGGGAGGAAGTAGCCTATCATGTTTAAAGGTATATTGGGATTTATCACACTTCGATCCCATAACACTACATAATGCATCAATATAGCTTCGGGTGAGAGTAGGGATCGAGGTTGATAGAAAAGGTAGCCTGAATCACAAATTTGCCATAGATGTGAGTCGCTCAGTAGCTATATGCCTAGGACATAATATAAAACACACGTTAGGCCGATTTTTGGCGGCCATAATGGATTCCTAATTATAGACAGGGTAAATTTATACTATTGCTTCAACTTTTAGCGATACCTTTTAAGCTCAAATCGGCTTCCACTTTTTGTTCGGTATTTAATAATCAGTTATTGGTGCAGGCATGAATAAATGGAGTTTTTATATTAAAAACGGTTGATGACGACCATATTGGATTTGGCGGCCATATTGGAAAATAAAAGTTTGCCTCTTACTCAAGTAGCCTATGAAAAAGCACATCCAAAAGCGCATTGGTGCAAAATTTCATGCCTGTATGATAAAATGCACACACCATCCTGGATTTTGCACGATCCTGCTGGATTACCCATGATCACCCAGCCATATGCATATGCATATGCAAACCCAATTCTGTAAGTCGGCGTGACGTCACAGGTGGGTGAATAAACGGGAAATCATGGGGCATGTAAAAAACTTGTGGGATAAAATACTATTTCAACTTTTCAATCAACGTTCGGTAGACACTAAATATAATATTTGAGAATATGGAAAACAAAGTGCTGCGTTTAATTATCAGTCATGGCTGAAATATGTGGTTTATGTGTTGTTAAATGTGTGGTATTAGGGACCAAAGGGTCCCCGATCCAAGACGGCGACGTGTCGATCCGACCTCCAGAATGTAGCCCAGCGGCGGCGCCGCGTAGTGTAGCTCAGGGAACCAGATTAGGGAATCCCTAGTCCTCATCAAAACATTGCCACGTGTCATACTAGCTAAGATTTCAGTCCTCGGTCAAGCACGAGGGCTGAGAATTGATCTCAACATCGCCCATGTTTGTCGGCGAGAAATTAAAAAAATGAAACCCACCTTGCCATGAATTTACAAGTTTATAGAATACTCCTAGGCTTTGTCATTAATTTTCTCTTGATAGAGACTCCTTGATAGATTATGTATTTTATTGTGTTAGAATCATTTGCTATAAGAGTGTGCAAAAAACTATATCGAAGTTTTATCGCGACAATAATCATTTTCATAATTCAGCGCCGTCGCCATTTTGCTCTGTTGATAGTTGTACAACACGCTCTGATGTCTGTGGCGCTGCTGTGCACACACACTCACACTGCAGAATCAAAACCACGCCTATTGGTGAAGTGCAACGCTTCTCGGCGCTGAATTGTCTACTTTTTCAGAAATCTTTCACAATATTGACTGAAAAAAGGCCCATAATGTTCAATTTATGTCAATTAAAGATGTGCACGGAACAATAGTAGGCCTACATCTTACGAACCTCCACACATGGAATTTACATGGAAAAGTTGAATACATTTCTCAGACTAGTGAAAACAGTTTTGGTAGGCTACCCTACCTCAATACTGGACAGGATTCCATTCATATGTTATTTTTAAAATCTATTTACATATATGAGGGATTCTATAATTTTAAGCACCAGCACCGTCCGCACCTTGTAATATTTATTATTGAATATTTTGATTTAATTTGATTACATAAATGCAATGAATGACCTTTATTTTACAATATAGCAATATTAAAACTCAAAAAATTCTAACATAAATGTGTTTTTTGAAAGAAATATTGTGTAAATTTAGCTAATTTTAGCCAAAAAGCCTTGTCCCACATTCTAAATCCCACCTAAACAGGCTATTTATTCTAGACTTCCTGTATTATATATTATATTTGTTTCTGATATAATGTTAGTGCACAACACTATCTATCAGATTATATATACAAGTTTTTTTTTTAAATTTTATTATTTTACCACTTTTTATGCAATTTATGTCTGTCCCACGTTGCAGCGACTCTCCGTAACGCTTATAGTTTTCAGGTAATTTCTATACTTTTTCTGACCAAAATATCACTTGTCTGGTGCCAAAGAGTTGCGCCAGACCTTCATGCAGTAAATCGTGAAAAAAAAGTATAATAAATGTGTTTTTGTTTAGAAGTAATGTAAGGTTTGTGCAAGTCTTTGGGTGAGTATTTTAATTCAACGTCTCTCCATAACGGGATTTTTTACACATAAATACTGCAATTAAACTTTTAAGCACCCTACAACCTCCAAGCCTACTACAACCTCATTTGAAAAAAATAATCATAGTATAGCATAATACATAGATGAGGGATTCTATAATTTTAAGCACCAGCACTGTCCGCACCTTGTAATATTTATTATTGAATATTTTTATTTAATCCCATTACATTAATGCAATGAATGACCTTTATTTTACAATATACCAATATTAGAACGCAAAAAATTCTAACATAAATGTGTTTTTTGAAAGAAATGTTATGTAAATTTAGCCAATTTTATCCAAAAAGCCTTGTCCCACATTCTAAATCTCACATAAACAGGTGATTTATTCTAAACTTCCTGTATTCTGTATTATATTTGTTTCTGATATAATGTTAGCTTATAACAATATCTATAAGATTATATACGAGTTTTTTTTAAATAATTTTATTATTTTACCACTTTTTATGCAATTTATGTCTGTCCCACGTCGCAGCGACTCTCCGTAACGCTTATAGTTTCCAGGTAATCTCTATACTTGTTCTGCCCAAAATATCACTTGTCTGGTACAAAACAGTTGCGCGAGACCTTCATGCAGTGAATCGTGAAAAAAAAGTATAATAAATGTGTTTTTGTTTAGAAATAATGTAAGGTTTGTGCGAGTCTTTGGGTGAGTATTTTAATTCAACGTCTCTCCATAACGAGATTTTTTCCACATAAATACTGCAATTAAACTTTTAAGGACCATACAACCTCCAAGCCTACTACAACCTCATTTGAAAAAAACAAAAATAATCATACTATAGCATAATACATAGATGTTATGCACGATTTAGTTAAAAAAACGTCTCTCCATAACGCGTATTTTCTGTCTCTCCATAACAAAAATAAAAACGTTATGGAGAGAAAAAGTAGTCACAAATTACCTTTTTACTCATTTAAAAATAGCTATAAACCTTTATGAATTTGGTATTTTACCCAACAAGTGACACTTGTTGAAATAGTAACTTTTCTTTTTGTCATTTAAATTGTGTTAGCATCGATATTTAGTATTTGTTTATTGTCACTCCATAACAGAAATAATTGTCGTTATGGAGAGACAATGTTCGTTATTATTACTCTCCATAACGACAATAATCGTAACGGAGAGTAATTCTTATTTCATTATTTAAGGGTTATTATCATAAAGTGATTCTTTCTAAATTAAGTGATCAACATTATAATAGCCATGTTCAACTACTTGTTAAATATGGTATACTTTTGTGGAAAGGTCACTGAGAAATTTAAGTTTGAAGATTACTCCGTAACATAAATTGTTCTCTCCATAACGGTAAATTAGTCTCTCCATAACAGTAAGAAAAATTTAAATTGATAAAAATAAGCATTTAAAATTGAAATTAAGCTCTGCTGAAAACGCCATGTCAATAAACAAAGCTAAGTTGACATGTGTTTAAATTTTTGACAATATTCAGACAATCTCATATATCAAGGAAAATATCATCACTGGTGCCTAAAATTATAGAATCCCTCAGATGTTATGCACGATTTAGTAAAAAAAACGTCTCTCCATAACGCGTATTTCCTGTCTCTCCATAACAAAAATAAAAACGATATGGAGAGAAAAAGTAGTCACTAATTACCCTTTTACTCATTTAAAAATAGCTATAAACCTTTATGAATTTGGTATTTTAACCAACAAGTGACACTTGTTGAAATAATAACTTTTCTTTTTGTCTTTCAAATTGTGTTAGCATCGATATTTAGTATTTGTTTATTGTCACTCCATAACAGAAATAATTGTCGTTATGGAGAGACAATGTTCGTTATTATTACTCTCCATAACGACAATAATCGTAACGGAGAGAAATTCTTATTTCATTATTTAAGGGTTATTGTCATAAAGTGATTCTTTCTAAATTAGGTGATCAACATTATAATAGCTATGTTCAACTTCTTATTAAATATGGTATACTTTTGTAGAAGGGTCACTGAGACATTTAGGTTCGCAGATTATTCAGTAACATAAATTGGTCTCTCCATAACGGAAAATTAGTCTCTCCATAACGGTAAGAAAAATTAAAATTGATGAAAATAATCATTTAAAAGTGAAAATAAGCTCTGCTGACAACGCTATGTCAATAAACAGAGTTAAGTTGACATGTGGTGAAATTTTTGCCAATATCCAGACAATCTCATATATCAAGGAAAATATCATCACTGGTGCCTAAAATTATAGAATCCCTCATATATATACGTTCTATAATGGGATAGATTATGTTCAAGTAATTATGTTCTCGTACGCCACTGATATCATATTTATTTGTTTAATGACCTGCGTAGACAATAGTCCAAGCTGGGGACTTTTGCGCTATGCTCCAGAAGCAGAGTGGATCAGCCTGATCTATGTAGACAATAAACCGTTGAAACGTTGTAAAATCAGTATTGGTCGCACATCGGAGCAATGTGAAGACGCCTATTGGGGCAACTATATGTTAGTATTGGTATATATGGCTATGTTAAGTACGGATTTATTTTATCTAAGGCAATTTGCTTAAGCAGGACTATAGGCCTTAAGATTATTGTGTTATGTAGCATACAGCTGGAATAAATACATTTAAATGATATTTATAATATAGACTATAGCCTAATAAAATGTGCGTTAATATAAGGACAGTTATTAATCTTACTACATAGCCTACTGGTCCTATCACTGTTCTGCCATTGATAGGTAGGCCTATAGGCCTACACGAGGCATGGTGGTCTGATATTAGGCCCTATAGGTCTATGAACAGCTAATAGCCTAGACCTGTGATTTACTACAACGCGGGGGCGTGGACCATGGATTGTTGTGCTCCTTTTATCCTAGTAAATGAAAGTTTTTTAACATAATTATGGTGATGACTGAGAGCAATCTCGACTTCAACTCAAGACACAGTACATAACTTTTTAATGTTGCTTGTGACATATGAGTTGAGCATGGGATGTAGGGCCTAGCTGTAATGTCACTGATTCTAACCAACCAGTCCTATTATCGACCTGTGTAATCGAGGCCAAGCCTTTCATAATTATTATTATTTAATACATGTATGCAAATATATGTAAATAATGACTGTGTGATTATAAGACACTAATTTATCCTTGTTTTTTTATATCTGCCGCAGCAGGTGCTTGTCCAGCTTGACTCACACCTGTGCTAAGTTCCTATAGTGTACCATTGTCAATCAAGGCGCCAAAGTTTGTAAGTGTCATTAAATGACTTCCGAATTGTAATATTTATGATGTATAATTTCAATTTATTTATTGTATCACACTATTGTTAACGACATATTTCATTTGTTTCATGTAATAAAAATGAGGTATGTGTTTACACCAGTTTTGACATATGGGAATAAAACTAGTCAAACAACTCTTTCTTAAGTCATTTCTGCGTACATGATTGGCCTTGTCCCCGAGGGAAAGTAGGCTAACACATTTTTTATTGGAAGCCATGTGTTGCTGAAATCTTCAATTTCAAGTTTTGTTTCAGCGACGATCGGGCTATACTCATCCGGGCCTGCTTATTGCGTCACCCAAGTGTACGATAGGGCCTGCAGCATGTACATGGTCACACGAGTACACATGTAGGCTTTGTTCACATGACATGCATTGGGCGATTGGGAGAATAGGAGGATGAGGTTAATATGTAGCCCACACAAGGCTATAGTTACATGTAGGCCTACATGATGTACAGCGAAGAGTGACTCGTTGTCAGGTCTAGTCTTATCATACGGGACAAATAAATGTCAAGTCGACATTAAATCAGCCACAGGTAGGGTCCAAGCATGATAAGGCTGTAGGCCTACACAAGAAGAATTGCTGTCTAGGCCTACCCAATAAAGTTGCATACTGTCATCAGTGGTGATAGGCCTACACCTGTCATCTACATTATCACCATATAAGTTCTGATGGATGCCTATATTTGGTCTAAATCGTTTCATTACGCAAAGGCCTATATATTACCTGAACACTGTCACTACTCAGCAAAATTGAGACGTCGGCCCAACGTTGGTTTACCGTTAGCCTATCGTCTACGACGTTAGCTCAACAGTAAATCTAATGTTTGCTGGGTACGACATAGCCCTGAATACAAGTCTATTTTGCCCTCGGGTGGAATAGCCTTGTATTCAGGGCTAGCCTGTACGACAATCTTGGCTAGTTAGCAAAACCGTTGTAGGCGTCTTTAGCGTATATGACTAGTCTTAGCAATATAACGTTGAATAGGCCTACTACCTAAATTAAAGGCTGTTAAATGTAGCTGCCCATGCCAACAGTTCACTATCAATGTGAACAATGTTGGCAAAAAAACACTCTCCTAAGTGCACCCATTATAATAGTTTTTGGTATCCGAGTATGACATTATTGTTAACACCGTAACGTGTCCGAAAGGTGATTTTCTGTGTTTAATAACATTTTGCAACGTACATAAGTGCCAGGTATCTGGAAATGTATTTCCTAGTTTGTAACCTCAGGGAATACCAATCAGATCATACAGAGAAAAGGCTGCCGTATGGTAGCATACATGTTGCATTGACAAATGTGCCCATCAAAGTAATGTCAACACCGTAATACAGCATATTCATGAGGCTAGCTGGTGTTCATTGCAACTGGTATGTTGTGATGATCATTGCATACGACTGATCTTTTGTGTTCTAGCATGGGACACACAAGGTTGGTGAAAGTTTCATATTTTGTCTTTAAAAATACCAATCTAAGGAATAATTTTAAATGGAATGTTTATTGTATTTATTGTAAGTCATCACCTTAACGGCCCACATATAGCCACAGTTGAAAGTAGAAATCAAAAGTCAATGTCGTTAAGCTGATTTGTGTGACCCAAATATATGATATAGTTTGGGTGATAATATTGATTTTTTTCAGGGGGAAATATTCAATAGACATACAATTTGTCATAACAGTAACAGTCATCACCATAACATATTTCTGTTCCGGTGCTGACAAATTTTGTTATGGTGTTGACAGATTGTGTTGGAATGCTTTAATATTAATCCACTTTACATTTTTTGATGTTTAAAACGGCTGAACTAGATGGAAGTAGGTCAATTTTAATAATTAGTGAAATTGTATGTGTACATATGCACCTATTGGTTACGTCTGACAGGCTATGTTACGGTGTTGACGCCAATCTATTACGGTGATGACCTCTACATGTAACGTTTTCTTTTATATATGTTCCTGACCATGGGACCAAGGATAATTTTCAAAGCTCCTTTTTATAGAAATGGATCACTTGGATATAATGCAGACGCAAAACGTGAGGTTGTGGTGTAATGTGTGCTTAGCATTACAAAATGGTACGGTGTTGACATATTTGCCATCCATTAATTTTATTCCTCCCCGTGTTGGGGTACTAAACGATCACTGCCAAATACTGATTGATATTGTTCAGTTGTCTGACAAACATAATAAATCATTGCAATACGTTTGAATTTTTGTGGATTTTATTTTTATACAATGTGAAACCCCCAAATTCACTGTTTTTGTAGAATGGCTCTCATACATGTGAACTACATGTGCACTCGTGTGGCCATGTAGGCCCTATCGTACACTTGGGTGACACAATAAGCAGGGGGTAAGTAGCCTATAGGCCTAGCCCAATTGTGGCTGAAACAAAACTGGAAATTGAAGATTTCAGTCACAGATGGCTTCCAATAAAAAATGTGTTAGCCTAGTCTCCCTTTTGCCTTCATAATTATGAAAGACTTGGTCTCGATTAATCAGGTCGATAATTAGGTCAAGGCGGACCGTCGATTGTAGTACCCTCTTTTGGGTACTACGATCGACGTGCGTCCTTCGATCGTAGTACCTTTGTAAGTCAATGCAAGTACTTCCACTGATATTTAAATAGCTTCCAATACGATTGTAATAAGCTTTCCCATTGGTTAAACCCATCCAATCTTAGGTGTTGTTCTCCAGAAATGGGTGAAGTCATTTGTACTCCCCAGAACAACTCAACACGGTGTAGTGCCTTATTTTGTGAATAAAGCGGCAGCTTTGTTTAGGGGGTAAGATAATCATTGTCAACATATAGTGTAAGGTCTAAAGCAAGTATTGGACTTGATTTGCATTGGAATCTATGGCATATTAATGATAAAAATGTATTTTTAGTAGATAATGCTCAAATCACAGTACTTCAATCGAAGTACCACAAAGTACTACTCCAGCAAGGTACGTCAATCAAAGTACCCAATGGTACTTAAATGGACGTACTACACATGTGCATGGTTGAAAATTGCAGAGGGGGTGTGCTCAAATTTATCTTATTTCTATTATTTATGCCATAGAAAGTTCAATATTGTATATTCTAAATGTTCTTAATATATTTACCTTTCGTTATTGCCCAGTATTTTGTGTCCCCCATGCTTATTACACTAGAGTATCATGTGTGAAAATTATCCAGATAGTATTGGCATGCTTTGGGGAAAGTTTACTAATTTATAAACTTGCCTATGGGACGTTCAGATATTTCCAGCAGAAGCTGTTACATCAGAAGAAGGGAATCGCCAGTGTCAGGCAATCGGTAGACCTTACAAAACTGTTCATTAGATTTCTTAGGGGGCACCCATGAAAAGGCTAAATAATCTGGCTTATAAATGGCGGTACTTGGATTGACGTAGGATTACTAAGGTACTACGATTGAAGGATGTACGTCGATCAAAGTACCCACTGGAGGGTACTACAATAGGACTGGTTGGTTAGAATCAGTGACATTACAGCATTAAAAAGTTATGTACTGTGTCTTGAGTTGAAGTCGAGATTGCTCTCAGTCATCACCATAATTATGTTAAAAAACGTTCATTTTCTAGGATAAAAGGAGCACAACGATCCATGGTCCACGCCCCCACGTTGTAGTGAATCACAGGTCTAGGCTATTAGCTGTTCATGGACCTATAGGCCTATAGGGCCTAATATCAGACCACCATGCCTCGTGTAGGCCTATAGGCCAGCCTATCAATGACAGAACAGTGATCAGGTGATAGGTCCAGTAGGCTATGCAGTACGATTAATAATCTCTTTATATTAACGCACATTTTGTTAGGCTATAATCTACATGTAGACTATCAGGTTATATTATAAATATTATTTAAATTTATTTATCCCGCCGTAGGCTACATAACACATAAGTCCGGATTATGAAAATAGCCAAAGATAAAACAAATCCGTATTTAATATAGCCATACCAATACTAATATAGTTGCTCTAATAGGCGTCTTCAAATTGCTCCAATAGGCGGGCAACAATGATTTTACAGCGTTTCAACGGTTTATTGTCTACGCAGGTCAATAAACAAATAAATGAGATATCAGTGGCGTAAAACAGACTTATATGTAACATAATCTATCCCATTGTATATATAAACAGATTTTAAAAAAATACATATGAATGGAATCGTGCCCAGTTTTGAGGTAGGGTACCAAAACTGTTTTCACTAGTCTGAGAAATGTATTAAACTTTTCCATGTAAATTCCATGTGTGGAAGTCCGTAAGATGTACTACTGCTCCGTGCACACCTTTATTGGACAAAAAGTGAATATTTTGGCCTTTTTTCAGTCGATATTGCGAAAGATTTCTGAAACAATGACAGTTTGGCGCCGAGAAGCGTTGCACTTCGCCAATAGGCGTGTTCTCGATTCTCCAGTGTGATCACACGTGGTGCAATATTATATGCACAAAGGGCCGATCATGTGACAATGAAACGGACGTTTTATTGGTCACTGGATTTGCTGATTTCCGGAAGTGACAAGTTGGGCGGAATTTCTGAAAATAAAAATGACCGTTGTTTTCAGCTAACTGCGATTTTGTTGGATATATTACTTGATTTCAATCTTACATGTTATTTTATAAGTGTGCGCAGCTGGTTGAATATTCAGGAACATGCGTACACACATTAATACTTGCAGGTGGGTGTGATTCTCTCGTAATTCAGCTCCACGATAACCAGGGGTGGGGTGTCTCGCCAGAAGCGAATGTATGCATCTGTGACTGTACCGCTTGCCAGTACAGTCACGCTGGGGCTAGTGTCATACAAGCAAAAACAACAGTCAATTCAGTATCATTGATGATGAATAGGGCTAAATCATTTAAATACTTTGTCTTTGGATTTTTCCTAATCTTTCTGTCATTTGTGATCATCAATATTCAGGTTAGACTAACTAGAGTTAGACTAAGTAAATGTTATTATTATCAGATAAAAAACGGTAGGGCCTGGGCCATAGATGATTGTGTTTGCTTGGTTTAGCTAGCCTGCATGCAGGCTGCCCGGGCCTTCCGACTATATATCATTTGATATTCCCAATGACAATTTATGGGAAACTTCACACTACCGGGTAGCGTTATTTTCTTATAATATGGCGACTACTCTGAGAATGTTACACTGTATTTTTTTTATATGTAAATGTATTGTAGAGGGTATAATGTATAGAGTGCTAGCTGGCCCCGGGCTGGGGCCCTGGGCAGCTGTAGTTTGTTTGTTTGTGATACCAAGCCCTGAGAACTGGTTGCTCAGGTCTTCCGACTTTGTCAGTCGCTCTCTAACTCCCAGCAAAGAATTAAATGTAGGCTATTCCTTAGGACCGGTGAGTGAACGAGCCAATTTGTGGAGGTTTTATTATGGCGTGTCACATTATTGGGGGGGGGGGTATTAGTGGTTAAGACTAAGGTGGTCAAATCGATCCTTAGATTATTGACATTATAGGCCTACATGCTTTTAAACGGGACTGGTATTTCAATTCGATTAAAAATGCATTTATTGGCAGGACAAACGAAGTTCAATTTTAAGCATCAGAATACATAAAAAATACACCATGTTGTCATGTCAATAAGGACAGAATACCTACTGGTATTATGCCTTCAAAATACATACAATAATTAAGTTGTCTAAAGAAAAAATACAGAAAACATCAGTGCAAACAACCGACAACTGTTTTTTTTTGATAAATTGTGTTTTGAATGCCTGATAATATATATTTAATTTCAGAGAGTTACATCCCATACACAAGACTATATTTATTAATACAAGATGACCGCCATAATTCAAAATGGCCGCCAGCCGAACCTAAAATCAAGATATCTTAGCTTCTAGATATCTTATTTAAGCGATCTCAAGTGTCTAGATTAGGGGGTTTTTGGATCAAGGAATACAATGCCAGACATCATTATACTGTCAAATGATTTTTTAGAGGTTTTTGATGTCTTTTTGATCTCTATAGTTTGATATTTTGGCAAAATTGTGTGATCCATCTACATCATCATAGTTACATTTGAATGATTTCGTCCCGAAATGAGGTCATCATCCGTACTGAATTCACGTGCTAACATAATATAAAGTTAAACCATATAATTACATGTTAATGACAGCGATAAAAGACACGGCGTGTTGTAAAAGGTTGGGCACCTGAAATGCTATCTACATATATTTAGTATCACAACCTAGGTGCACAATCTTGCAAATCGACTACTGGAAATTGGCAGGAGGCCAATAATGGCGGCCATTACCGAAAAACCTTAATTTGTCAATATATCGGTCAATATTTAAGCTAACTTTCTTTTAAAATTGTCTAAACCTATGTTTTTAGAGTCAAGGATCAATATAGTGCCAACCCTGAAGTGATTTTATGTCAAGATATGTACACAAAGCTACAAAGCTATGCATTGATAGTGTGGAATTATTGTTTTGCGCTAGATATTAATCACGTTTGATAATAAAAACATTTGATGTGATAACGATGGTAAGTTTATTGATTATAAACTAGCATATTAATCCTTGTAGTGTTACATTAATCACTTTAAAACATAATTAGCCTAAAGTTACACGAAACAAAAATTAAGAGCGCTGAAAATAATAACGTCGAAGGAACTACTGTTTGCAGGAAGAAACATGTCCACAGCTATATCGATTAGAAGATTATTGAAAGTGGGTGTGGTTAAAAGAACACAAAAAAAATATATGATGCAGTAATGCTTTTTTATTATAAGGATTATGTGTTATGTTGTGCAAAGCTGCATTTGGGATCCCCGACAGTCACATCATACATAGCAGAGATTTCCTTTTTCTCACACTAGCAGCTCTTGTTGCAACCCTTCTTGCAGGGATGAAATTTTGTAAATCATATGTGGTGACGACGGTGAGTTTAAAAATGTAGATTTACCAGGAATCAGCTTGCCATTTTCTACAACCCATCCGTAATCCTAAGGCTTGAGGATGGCTTGGCTGCATGCTTTATATGCTGTTCGAAAGCATTTTATTTGGCTGGCAACAACTTCAGCAGTGTTGACTTATTATTTAAGAACGTGTTGTCTCTGAGCGTATTTATATCACAGCTTCGAAGTTGTCACTCTTGTTCAAATATGAGTTCACAAAAAGCTGCTGTGCCTGGTCACACACATCTATCGTGATTTGAATGGGAGCACCATCATCAGCAAAGTCTTCCAGTGTAGTTATATCATTCAGCCAACTTTACATGCCAGTAAAGAATGGATAGCCGATGGTATCTCGTCCACTGATAATGTGAATAAATGAGAGTGCCCTAAAGTTTGCTTGACCCATTGCAGCGGCAAAACTCGTGAATGGATAGCTGTCTTGAGATGAACGACCAATCACCAAATATACAATGCAATGTATGTGACCGTAATTAGTACACTCTGTTTTATCCACCACCTGAGTAAAATTTAGTTGAACAAATGGGAGGATCACTTTGTTCCTCCTGGTACCATCAGCATTGGAAAGCAAGAAAGCGAGTCTTGTTGGAAGAACTCTTGAAAACTTCTTGTATCGCTCCCTGCTAGCTATTTTGCTATGTTCAGCAGAGCTTCTGGTTTTGATGTGAAAGAAATGGTGTCCACAGCAGCTGCTGCCAATACTCTGAGTATCATAATTATAGGAACCTCTTGTACCCCGCGAATGACCAGACTCAGAACCAGAAACCAAAATAGTATATAAGCGAAATTGATTTGTCTGACAAGAGTGATGACATTTCTACTCTTCTGCAAATAACACAAAAATAGTAAGTGGTGGAGACATTAACATTAATAACTTTATGTGTGATCATGAATGTAGCAATATGCCTCCATCATTGCTCACATAAAACAGAAATAGCATGATAGCTGATGCTGCCATGGTGCTCACATTGAAATAACGGTATATGTGTATGACCAGGCAAAGTAGCTTCTTGTGAACACACAATCCAACTTCGAAGGCTGTGATATAGTTATATACTCAGACTCATCAAGTTTTATAATAACAAATCATCACTGCTGACATTGATGTCACCCTCTTGCTTCCGAAAAGCATCTAAAGTGTGCAGCACTTGACAAGTCAGCTTACATCGCCAAGCTTACCTGCAAGCCAGAGGAATATGGACGGGTTGTATTCAATGATAAACTGATCCCAGGTAAGTCCACAAACCCACCAAGGCCACCACATATGTCACACAAAATTTCATGTGGCTACAAGAAGGGTTGCAACAAAAACTGCTCGAGTGAGAAAAGAAAAATCCCCTGCTATGTAGAATGTGACTGTCAGAGATATCTAAGCAAAGGTAGTCGTGTACAAATACAATGAGACCTTAATCGAAAATGATCTTGATAATTGAATAACACAATTGTCTTTCATACACTAAAAAACTTTTTTATTATTTTTTTTTGTAACCACACCCAAATTCAATGATCCACTAACATGTCTAATATATAGCGAATCCCTGCAAACAGTGGTTATTTTGATAGTATTATATTCAGTGTTATTCAATTTTGTTGTGTGCAACTTCATGCTGACTACTAGCTGTCGTAGAATACCGGTAATGCTTATCGTCGCTCGGCACTAATGGTCATTAAAGTGATATTGTAGTACGATGAAAACAGTGCAGTCAATCGATATTCATTGGTGACTGATGTACATGATGACGTGAGGGTGTGGGTGATAGGGGATGGTGGGTTACTGCCCAAAGACTTCGGTTTTGATATGCAATTTAATGCTTAAACACCGAGGCCTTTAGCACAGCTCCGCTATCCTCAGGTCAAATAGTCCTCAGAGTCACAATAGTTGAGGGTAACTCCATTCACCCCACGTGAGAGACCTAAAGTCAAACACTATTGCCTGTAGTTTAAGGCTTTAACATGGCCAACATCAGTGCCTGCACTGATGCGGAGCTGCATTGGCACCACTATTGAGTGGAGGAAACAGGCTAACCTGCTGGCAATCCGCCACAATATCAACGACAGCTACATGTAAGCTGCAGCTTCCCTTGGATAATCGCTGTAGTCTAGTGCTTCTGTAGCATGCGGTACAACATGCAACAGACGGGACAGATCCCTAATGACCCTCCCCAAGTGGGTGCGAAACGTAGTACTACTAGCACCCATCCCAGTACCCCTTAGACTGACTATGTTATCATGGTTATGAAGTGATTATAATTCCAAATGATTTATTTTATATCAAGTTTATGATCAATAAACATTATCATTGTATGACATCGAATGCTCGTAATGTTTTTTATTAAAAGTGATTATTAATATCCAGAGCGAAACATTATTTCCAAAACATAAAAGCAGAGTTGTGTGTAGTGGTATACATATTTATAACACATAACATCACTTTATGACTCGTTTTATATTTATCTTTGACCCTGAAAATATTGGTCTAGACAACTTTAAAAGAAAATTATCTTAAATATTGACCAATATATTGAATTGACAAATTCAGGTTTTTTATGTAATGGTCGCCATTATTGGCTTCCTGTGAATTTCCAGTAGTCGATATGCAAGGTTGTGCACCTAGGTTGTGATCATAAATATATGTAGATATCATTTCAGGTGCTACACCTTTTATAACCCGCCGTGTCAGTTTTCCAGAAAATATGATGTTAACCCCCTGCGTAGTAGTTCTACATACTCTACAACATAACAGTGCTGTATTATAATGTAAATGATATGTCTATTTACCTTTTTTATCGTTGTCATACACACGTAATGTATAAGGTTTAACTTTATATTTGTTAGCATGTGAATTTAGAACAGTGTGCGGATAATAACCTCTTTCTGGGAGGAAGTTATTTAAATATAACTATGATATAGCACAATTTTTCCAAAAAATCAAACTATAGAGATCAAAAAGACATCAAAAACCTCTAAAAAGTCATTTGACAGTATAGTGATGTCTGGCATTGTATTCCTTGACCAAAAACCCCCTAATCTAGACACTTCGGTCGCTTAAATATGATATCTAGAAGCTAAGATATCTTGATTTTAGGTTCGGCTGGCGGCCATTTTTAATTATAGCGGCTATTTTGTATTATTAAATATAGTCTTGTGTATGAGATGTAATTTTCTGAAATTAAATATATATTATCAGGCATTCAAATCATCATTTTATCCAAAGAAGTCAAGTTGTGCACTTTTTTCTAAAACGTAAATGTAGGATATTGTATTTCAATGGGCACGTGACCTATGAATTTCTAATGACCCCCCGAAAATATCGTCGTCAAAATTGCATTATGGGATCTCAAAACCCAAATTTTGGGGCTAAACAACATACATTTCTAGGATTGCCGGGACTGTATTGATAGACGATTATTTTTTTGGCGGCCGTTTTGGAAATATGCAAATTAGCTAATTTAATATGAAAAATCTCGAATGGTATCTGGGAGATTTGAAATCTACGGGAAAATGCATGTAGGACACGGAAATTGTATGTTCAGTGAAAGTAGTAATTAAACCTTTTTACCTTTTTTTTGTTTCCTAATATTAGGCCTACCTTTCTTCTGTATTTGCATCATATCCCTTCGCTTTTTAGTTTATTTTTCAAGGATAGTATGGCATAGTGTTAAAATTGTGACATGATTTAGTAGTATAGTAGTAGTCTATAGGACACGTCATGTTTCGACCGCCAAAAATGATTGCTCAATATGTTTTGCAATGAAAGGAATCGGGCTTTAGGCCACCTTTGTGCACATATAGGCTAAACTGGGCCAGGAGAACCTCCTGAAGATGGTGAGATGATTGAGATGACACTGTCCTCCAGACACAGGATTCGAAAGTCGAGCCCTGGCGGTCTGAGGCCGAGCACGCTACCTCTCGGTCACGGAAGCTCCCCACAATACTGACTATAGGACACGTAATGTTACGACCGCAATTGCTCAATATGTTTTATAAAAAGGTATAAAATTATTATAATTGATTTGCAATAAATAAAGCGTCAAAAAGCAGTAAAATTAGTCATAACTAATATAATAAATGATCATATTTAGATTTAAAAGCTCTTCCAGCTTCTTTATTTTGCTAAAAATTCGAAAGTATGAAAATAATCTCAAGTATGTCTAAAGAAATATCTTTTTTGTCTATTTATAACAAATACCCCATTTTTCTACGCCCATAGCCTATATGTATCTATATGTAAGATATATATATATGTTATATCAGTTTCTGAGTACATTCTTACACACCAAAATTTGTCTTTAAATTGGTCTTACTAGTGATGTGTAGAGTAAAAGCTCTAGACACTATCCAGGTATACATATGTATGTATTTGCTCTTCTTATTATAGCTAATGTTGCATTTGCTTTGTTTCTCACCTTTGTCTATGTTTATTGATTCGCAGTTTATTGTCCACCCATATAGCTAAATCCTTTTCAACTGGTGTTTCTCTAATCCTGTTTGTTCTTCTTACATTTTGTATTTGTAGTCATTAAATATAAATAAGTTTTGTAGTCATTGTTTTATAGTCATTGTGTATACAAAGAGAGAGAGAGAAAAAATATTTATTGACATAGGTATACATAGTGGGTACCCCCAGCCCCCTTGGGCTTACATGTCACAAGTAATTGTACTGTATAATTAAAAAAAAAAAAAAAAAAAAAAACTAAAGTCAGTTGACCATTACATAATGATAATAATAATGCTATTATCCGTGTGAATAAATGAGTGAATGGGTGAACGAAAAATGGAATAATTACTATAACTATCGAACAGTGCATATATAATAATTTGTGTCATTTTGTCATTTTGGTCTTTGAGTTTGTATCATCGGCAAATATTTTTATGGCTGATTTTACCATGTTCACATAATCTGGGGATGCCACTTGTCACTTCGGCCCATTCAGATTGAGATTGGAGATGACTAACATTTTTTTTACTTTTATCCGTTGAAAATGCATTTATCAATGATAGTACCCTGCCGTTTACTCCATAGCCTTTTCAATTTAATATAAAGAGCCTTTTGTGAGCCACCGTATCGAAAGCCTTGCGAAAATCCCGGTACACACTACACAGCATACATAGAATTGCCTCTGTCACAAGAAACTGTGTAATATATATATATGAACATTTTTTTTTCAAATATATATACAGTGGAAACCGGGTATCGGACCGCCTCACAAAGCGGACCATCCCGAAATACGGACCACCTTTTTTCAGTCCCAAATATTTCCCCATTCACATAATGTATTATAAGATTCAGAAAGCGGACCCACCCGCGATTCGGGACACGGACCACCCTTTTTCAGTCCCAAGTCATAAACGGACCAGCAAAAAAAAATAATTCACACATTTACAGTTATTTATGCATCAATTAAGGGACTAGCTGCGGCTGGATTCACTAATGGGACCAGCTGTAGCTGGATCCACTAAGGGACCAGCACTGGCATAATTTACTAAGTTCACTAGCCCTGGTTGGATGTAATAAAGGGACCAGATCTGATTGAATCCAAGGGACTGGATCCACTGAGCTCAGATTGGATCACGAAAAGGATTAGCGCTGGTGAGATAAATCATACAATGTTAATGCAACATTTAAACATTGTCATCAGTGCAAATTGCAATCAGTCCGTCGCCTTATCATGTCATGTGCCTTCCTTGAGTCGCGCCTCTTCGGCTGGTTGATTATCAACGGTGTAGTGTTTTAGCTCCTACGACCTTCTTTCCTTGTTAAAGGGACTGGCCCAGACTAAAATCATAAAAAAATCGGTGAATTTATTTTGGCTTCTCAATATCACCATATGATGTAAACATGTCCATAGACTAGACCTGCAAAAGTTTTTAAATTTTTCTGCTGCGCATTCACCAGTTAGACAAGATATAGAGACGAAATTCCCGTATTTCTAATTTTTGACATGGTTGTCAATAATTACAAATCAGGAATTTCGTCTCTATATCTAGTCTAACTGGTGAATGCGCAGCAGAAAAATTTAAAAACTTTTGCAGTTCTAGTCTATGGACATGTTTACATCATATGGTCATATTAAGAAGCCAAAATAAAATCAACTATTTTTTGATGATTTTAGCCTGGGCCAGTCCCTTTAAACGGAATAATTATCTGATGTATTTGTACGCGAGAAAGTATAAATTATATCCAGTTAATGGACTGTAAATTACATAGGGTTATTCACGGCTGATAGATTTCCCGTTCACAGCTGCATGGCCTGATCACCCTAAACAAACGATACTATCACACTAGGAACGTAATGAAAGAAATATTTTTTACTCCAAGTTGATCATAATGACTCCGTGCACGACTCCCGAGTTTTTATAAAATTAGAAACGTGACTATTATGAACACTGCTAATTAATATCATATTTGTCAATACAATTCTCAAGATAAACATGATAAATGTCACTTCAAAACAAATTTACCCGAAATATGATAAATGAAGAAATGTCACTTCGAAATCAATTAAAAAAATTGAAGCCAGCGAATCTCGCTGTCTTTTATATTGAGGCAATAGCAAACAACCCAGCAAACACAATACATTTATTATATGTTGGCTCAATGTTGTGATAGCTTCGCAGACGGTGGCCCAACATTGAGCCAACATAGAATCAATGTATCGTGTTTGTTGGGAATATTGACAGTCATAATAAAGGACTTTAGGTGTCATAGGGTTATTCACGGTTATTTACAGAAATAAATATAATTATGTATAATATTTTTTCCATATATATTTTTATATGCATTTAATACAACTCTTTTTAATTGTGTGTTTTTTATTATAACTTGACGTCATATTCAATACATTAGTTTAATAATCGCCCTTGATATCAACACGTAACAAGGCATATCTATAAACAGACCGACTAGTATAGACTCTCTCCACTCATAATTAGCTGGTTACACAAATCGGACCGATTCCAAAATGGGACCACTTTCAGTCAGTCCCATAGGTGGTCCGATTTCCGGGTCTCCACTGTATGAACATTTGTCGAGCATTTGCGTCAATTCCTCTATGGTCTTTATTAGCTGAGTGACACATGATCTTCTGCTTACAAATCCGTGTTAAGCGTCTGCCAGAAGTTTTTCATTTCGTTACGTAGATGTCCTATTATGTTATTTCTTACTATAGTTTCCATTAATTTATTTTGAAATTACACACTTTAGACTGACGAAACGGTAATTTGAGACTGAGCTCTTGTCACCTTTCTTACAAAACAGAATTACTTCTTCTTTCCAAGCTGTTGGTATTTGCTTATACCGGTATTCTATTTTTTTCTAAAGATGACTTCATTGTGTAGCCTATGTGACGGTAAATTCGCAGACAAGCTTGCTTTACATTTTCAGGAGAGAGTCGCTTCAATCATGATCCATTCTAATCTTCATGTATTTTAGCCACCTAATTCTCTAAATTCTCGTAAAAGCGGTTACGAAAATCATGCAGCCACTTCTGCCTCAATGACGATTTATTGGGGTTAAGATGGCTTGCAACACTTTCTTGTAGCCTAGATAATCACGTCGTCTCTTTTACGACGTTAATGCGTTCTCAAGAGACCATTGTTTGCTTTCATCATCTTGTTCATGATAATAAATAACACGGTATAATCAAAGCATGTATCGAGAACACCTGTGTGAATGGTGACTTCACAACCTTGAATGTGGCATAGATATACACGGTTTTACTAGCCTTGGTCAGGAAGTTCAGCTGAGATAGCTTAGCGTCAGTGATGGAGAGCATAGCAAAAGCTGTGTTTCTGTATGCTGGTAGCTAGTGTACGCTGAGATCATTAATTACATGAGACATACAGGCCTAAGGGTAGGCTACTGGTAACCCTATTCAAATGATACATTCACCTATCAAGACGTTTAAATCATCACGTTAAGACATTATTTGAATGAAATGTAAATTTGTCATTATAAAATAAAAAATATATATATTGATCAAACAATGACACATTAGACCTAATTCATTGCGCAATTATCTTCCGCGCACCGGATTTTTGGGGCACAACTTGACGAATGGCAACTATCATCACTGATTACAGACTCTGTATCGCAAACAGAGTCTGTTGTTGTGGAGTGGGATGCACGACGGGGCGATCCTCCTGTCATGCGAGGTTCAACGGATATCAGGCGCAGAAGTTTCGTCTAGACGATATATGAGGGCGTCAACATGTACTGGTAAATCACCACCTTTGGCCTTTATAAACACTAAACTTTGTCTAGCAATTAGCCTATATAACCTGATAACAGTACAAAACTACATTACATGTCTGTCTCTTCACATGACCCTGACTTCAGAGAAATGAAACAAGTCCAAATGATGTTAATCTTTATCCCATGATGGGAGTGGATCTAGAACGATATCTACGTGGTATACTGATTTTGGAAACTATCTAAAAAAATATATTCTCATTATAAAATTGTGCGTAGACAAGCCAAATGTTTAAATTTACCTTATAAAAGGCTTCTGGCTTCAGCCTTGATGCCACACAGCGCCGGATATAGGTGGCTGAGGACCCTAGGCCAAAAGTGTTGGTGGGGCCTATTAGGCAGGGGGTAATTGGGTAAAGCAATCTAAAAATCTTCAGTATGACAATTTTTAGATTGCTGAAGATGAACTCTGGGGAGTTAAGAGGGTCAATTTGCTTTCTATTATGAGTTTATTTATAACACCTCGGCCTACTTTTAAGCACTGATTTGCAATAAAAAAAATCGCTGTTTATTTGAAAAAGTCAGAAAATAATGGCAGCTAGCTCATTATGTCACTGATGTGGGAAGTAGGCCTACGTAAGCCTATAGCTTAAAAATCACTGAAGAACGTTTGGATCTTCACATAATAATGACAGTTGTCATGTAATCACCCGGGATTTACGCCACGATGTCCAATAAGACCCCCAAAAATGTCTCTGTTTCCGAATACAAAGCCTTCCCAAACAGGGTAGGTAGGTTATTATTATTTTTTTTTTGGGGGGGGGGGGGAGGGGGTGATTCCAGTGTAGACATAACACTCCAAAATTGGGTCGGTAGTGAAACATTTTTTTTTTAATTTTACTTTTAAAAAAACTGCTAAATTGCTCCAAAAGGGCTATTCACACAAAAATACAGACTGATAAAAAAATTCTCATAAAAATAATTACCAAGTTTGACTTTTAGAGCTGTTGACTCGGGACAAATTGTAATTATTTCACATTGCAAATCATACATCTAACTTGAACATTAACATATATTGCTGTATCATTTAAATTTCTCCGTCTTATCAAATTCCTAAAATGAAATTTAACGTTTCCTAGGCTTAGTGTGATATTGGTATACCTACTTATGAATGGCAAGAAATCATTAATATAGGCCTAGTTCGTGGCACAGAGGGCCCCAACCAGTTATTAATTGATCTCATGCTTCATGGAACAAAATAGCCCTCTCCGCACGTTATATGCCGTTTATGTATCAGTCAAACCTATGCATTTCATTAAAATTATCAGAGAACATAATAGGATTAGATGCTGTTTATGTCAATGGCTCAATAAAACTGATGAATTGAATGAAACCAGTTGTTAAGCGATGACATGCTTCATGAGACAGAATAGGGCCCCTAAAAAATTACCAATGACAAAGTGTTAGAGACCGAGCATATTATGTGGAAGGCCCACATGAAAAAGTGGGCCCTAGGCAAATGGCCTATATGGCCTGGTAAATCCGGCGCTGTTGCCACATGGACCAAGCCTGCTCCTCTTGGCACTCTGGCTTGCAAAAACAATAGGGCATGTACCATGAATTGCAGATCTGTTTTAGATCTTACCCACGTAGCCTATAGCCACAAATTAAAGTTACTCAGAATTTAAACCGCCAAATCGGCTCCAGGTTAAATTAGAGTACAACAAATTGTTTCTAACAACATCTATAGACTGGTCTTACTCTAATGGGCATCTGTACGAATGTATGATAAAGCGACGACACACCCTTTACCCTCCAAGTTATCTTTATTAAATTTTCACCCACTTAAAGTTGTCTCTCGCTACCTCGACCCACGACTACAAGTGGGTGAAAATTACTCGTGCTTAGCGCTGTAAGGGTTAAGACTGTCCATGGCAGCCTAATGCACCTCTCCACAGAGGGCATTTCCATGGTCCATGACCGACGTTCATATAACCTGATAACACCACACCACATATAGTGCTCTGTCATCAGTTCTGCCTAGGGTTAACAATTGAGGAGACGAATCATTTTCATGCTATATACTTGTCAGTCGGTACGGTACTGTAATCGGTTGCCAACCAATATTTGATCTACTGATCAACCCTTCGCATTTTCGCTAAAAAATATATCACGTTATTGGTAAAAAACAAAGAAGAAAACTTCTATGTGTAATTGCTCCAATGTTTCAATTGGCAATTAACACATGCATGGCTGTGCTGTTAGGGAGTGTCTATTTTATATTGTTATTCCTGGGTGAGCAATGGCGCCGCCACCATTATACTACCCTCCCTGTAGTTCACAGGACTTAATATCAGACTCCAGTGGTGGCAGGTCACCGGTTGATATTAGTTACTGTTTTGACCTGTTAATGACATTAAGACTCCTTCAGACAGGTACTTCCCTTTACTTTACATTCTTTTCGACAGTTACACTTCACATTCACAAGATTTGATGTTGCTACAGCAAAATTATACACAAGAGAATAGACCAGGATACAAAGCAGGTTATATGCCTATCCGTCTGTCAATAAAAGGCCTGTACGCTAGATTTTTGTCCGAAATTAGGTGTAAAGTGTAGACCTACTCCCTGTACCACATATCACAACACGACTGCCTCAAACACCTCGAAGCCCAATTCAATTCCCGCGAATACTGTAAACATCGGCTCCGTGGTGGCAACCAGGAGTGTGTCTGTTCAGCCTAGATATTATGTTATACCTATACGTGCAAGTACCAATAAATGTTGCAACCAGTCAGTGATGTTTCTTCAAAGTGTAACAGACGACCAATGAACAACAGTGTTAGTATATGGATTGCTAGATATTATACATGTGCATTTAATAACTTACATTTGTTCTACGTACATTTGTTTTAGATGCTGGATGAAGGTAGCCATAACCATGAAATGATGCTTGTGCTAGACGATTTTGAAGAAGGTATGACTATGACACTGTTCATTGTTGCATAAAATTTGGCCGGGGGCCCTAGGGTAGTGGTTAGCACAGCTGCCTTTCACGCTAGAGTCCGGGGTTCGGTTCCCGGTCTCGGCGGTTTGAAAGAAACAAAAATGTTTCTTCCCCATCCACGTGTGAAACCAGGGCTCGAATTTCGAATCCTCTGTCTGGAGGACAGTGTCATCTCATTCATCTCACCATCCTCAGGAGATTCTCCTGGCCCAGTTTAGGCTATATGTGCACAAAGGTGCATAAAACCCGATTCACTTCATTTTGCATAAAATTTAATCACCTGTCCTAATTAATCTACACAAATGCTCCATTAGGAAAACTAAGAAATATATATATAGCTATACATATAATATATGCATACAAGTGAACTATGTCGAGGAGTATAATGAAAAATAACAGGTTTAAGCCGATTTGAAATGTGTCCGGTGCCTTTTAAGGAAAACGTTCTTTATTTATTATGCTTTATATACACAAATATATAAAATAATCGTACAAATATGCAATTGTAAGTAAAATTGTGTACATCAGTATGTCGAGTGCAGTTGACCAGCGCCCTAACAAAGTTCTACATCCAGGATACAATTTATATACATGGTATTTACACTAAAAAGTAAAATTATAGTTTATTAAAAAGTAATATAGTTTTATAAAGTCTTCACAATTTCAATGTTGTAGATATTTGCTTGACTGCGGAGCAAATAGAAGGTGACCAGGGTACCCTGATCCACCACACAAGTTTAGCTCATTATGCACTCCACTGATAATAGGGCCAAATACCATAATAATACAATGAAACAATAGGGCCTACTATATTAGGCGTCTTTATAAAAATAATACAACTATGTGGTATTAAATAGAGCCCTTTTAACATATACCTCGACAAGTAGGCCCCTACATAACGTTAGTCCCTTTAGAATAAAATTGCTTTGATTAGTCATCTGCTGGCGTCTGCTCGCATAGCCTACTATACTAATCTGAGTTAGACTGGTGGCTCTCGCCTGCCAAACACATAGGGCCTAAGTATCGACACATGAGAATCCTCCGTCATTCTCAGGACGCATAGCAAAAAGCTTTCTCCCATCAACTCAGCAATATAGGTTGCAGTAGTATTGATGATATGCCATGCATATTGAATGTTGGTATTATTGGGTTATTACATGTTGATTATGATTATTCAAATACCACGCACACGCATGACGTCCAAAAGTACTTGTCCAGGAGCAAACATTATCACAGTTAAAACTGTTTTGAAATATAAGAAAAGCTATTCAGTTTACGTAGAGAGCCATCTAATGATTGTTCCTGACGCAGATCTGTTGGTAATCTATTCCAATACTGACCACTCGATTTGTATAACGCTTTGTTAAAGGGACTGGCCCAGGCTTAAATCATCAAAAAATAGGTGATTTTATTTTGGCTTCTTAATATGACCATATGATGTAAACATGTCCGTAGACTAGAACTGCAAAAGTTTTTTATTTTTTCTGCTGCGCATTCACCAGTTAGACTAAATATAGAGACGAAATTCCCGCATTTCTAATTATTGACATGGTTGTCAATAATTAGAAAGCGGGAATTTCGTCTTTATATCTAGCCTAACTGGTGAATGCGCAGCACAAAAATTTAAAAACTTTTGCAGTTCTAGTCTATGGACATGTTTACATCATATGGTCATATTGAGAAGCCAAAATAAAATCACCGATTTTTTTATGATTTTAGCCTGGGCCAGTCCCTTTAAACGTCTTAGTTCTGATTTGCCTCGGATAAAAGAGTGATCCGTACTGACTCGACCGAGGTATACTGTCAGGCTTGTAGTCACTCAATCGAGATGTGACAATATCAGAAAAATCTGACAGAAATAAAGTTAAATCAATTTGATGTATGTATGCTTTGACTGTCCCTCCGATGCTCCGGAACAGTCTGTACTTCATTAAAGTACCCGAACACTTGAGCACCAATTTGTGTAGTTACTAGCCAGCGCTATCCATGATTCTGGTCCATTATCAGTTGAGCTAACTTGAACAGCTACTGGTTTATTAATTGGTCGCTAAGAGTAGAATTTCAGATTGTTTCATATATCAGAGAAACATATTCATTTACATAATTTATTGACATGTTATCGTGATAACAGTGTCGAGAGCATGTCCACCTCGGCGGGATATCAGATAAGATGACTGCTTTTTCCATTGCTCTTTTTATTAGGGGGGCTATATAAATTTATCCCAGGCTTATGATTTTTAGGTGTATTCGTCCTCACACAGAAACTCAGTGGTATGTTAACCCTTAGCACACTGATGTCGACTACAGTAGACATTCTGTGTTTTTATTAGCACCTGCATAACCAGTTGTTAAAAGTAAAATAAGCTTTCAATATTGAAACACTGATAGATGTTGGGATTTAAATTTTACAAATAACACAAATTTTCAGTCACTTGAAGTTGTGGATCGCGGTAGCGACACACAACTTCGAGTGGCTGAAAATTGAAATACACCTTACTGTATATGACGGAATAATTACCTGCAATCGTACCAATGAGTTATATTTTAATAAAAGACACACCTAGTTACGTCCACCTTTTGTTTACTTCATTTCTAAGATGTGTACATTTAATTATTTTGGTAGGCTGGTTCTGTTTCTGTTTTAGATTATGACATGAATTATGAGACTGACGACCGTAATATAAAAGGCAAGCATTATCACGGAAAGGGTGGGAATGAAGAAGCCATGTCCCAGCCAATTAATTCTCCTATTCTGCTATGGTGGACACCATTTACAGGAGAACGGGGAAGAGTGAAGAGATGTGGAAAAGTGGAGTGTTTTTTTACCATTGACAGACATTTTCAAGATCACCCGAACACTATGGTAAGGCTGAAAACCAGCTTCAGGATACAAGTTAATGATTCAAGTTATATATACACTGTGTATAATTTACACTGTTAATAATTTCAAAAGCATATTATAAGTACGTTGTTACGATGAAAATGTATCAACAATTTAACTCTATTAATATAATTAAATCTATCGTTCAAGTAAATTTGCTGAATTTCCATGTCTGTGATAAATGTACTATTATTTGAGGATTAGAACCTATTACATACGATCTGTGAATAGAATATGAATCAGCTTCTTTTTACATTTAATTATTTTACGCACAATAGTAATCCTTTTTGGGAAATTATCCCACTACTTTTAGTTTTAAATGTCAGTCATTTTATTTTTACCAGTTTACTTTTAAATATATCTCATATATATATCTCATATATCATGTATGTTCAAGTATGTAAATGGGCGGGAAATCATACAGAAGGTTTAAATTCTACAGAGGCACGACTGTTACTAGACATGCATATAATTAATAACACACAGCATCATGAAGAGACTGTCGCTTTCTTTTTGTTTGTTTTGTTTTGACCTCCTACACTGGATGCAATAGTGTCCAGTGTTGCGCAAACATAACCCACCGGAACTTTTGTAAATACAAGTGTCCGATAACCTTTCCTGTGCTGAGCAATGATAACAAATTTCTCAGGTTCAAAATAAACAACATGTGATGATAGATGACTGCTTTCGTGATCGCAACGAACACATCTTTCTAACACCACATCTATATTCGAATATAATTGTATTGTGATTCTACGTAGATAATATAGTTGATATTATTTCTACCTGTACTCAGTCTCTTAACCCTTACAGCGCGGGGATCGACTTTAGTCGTCAGAATCTGACGTCTGTAGACGTCAGATTCTGACGACTAAAGTCGATCCCCGCACTGTAAGAGTAAAAATATTTCTAATGGCCGTAGACCCATAACATAGGTATTCAAATGAATCAGAAAGAGATGACTAAGACATTTATGATGATTTCAAATTGAAAAAAACCCTTTGTTTTCCATGATTTTCTTTAAAAAAATTCAGCGCTTTAAGGGTTAATTACCAATATTCATGGTGTGATTACAGGCATTTCTTTTCTACGGCACAGACCTTCAGCCAGCCAACCTGCCGTTGCCGCGTAAACCACAACATGACTGGGCATTACTACACGAAGAATCTCCTAAAAACCAGTATTTATTTTCACACAAGGAAGTTATGGAACTTTTTAACCACACTTCAACTTTTAAGCGAGAATCCAACGTTCCCCTGCATACACACTGGCTCGATTCCCTTGATAAAATCACATCAACAAAGTATGTAGTATCCACAAAACGGAAAAATAAGCTGAGATCGGAGCTGCCACTGGTAAACTACCTGTATAGTGACTGTAATACGCCTTCAGATCGTGATCATTTCGTACAGATGATGCAGCGACTCACTCCTGTAGACGCGTTGGGCAGTTGTGAGCATAACAAGGATTTACCACCACAGTAAGATTACTTGTTCTCACTACAACTTATCTAGATATAATTTCACTTTGAAATATATGTATCCTAAATTATTATTGATTTGATAGCTTTTAGTTATCATCTTAGATTTTTTAAACAGATGTCACAATCAATATCACAACAGCCTTTTCTTATCTTTATTGACAATTTGCTTACAGTCTGAGAAATGCCGTGCAGACAATGTTCCATGAGGATTTGTATTCCATCCTGTCTCAGTATAAGTTTACATTAGCTATGGAGAACGCGGTTTGTGATGACTACATTACAGAGAAGTTCTGGCGTCCCTTCATGCTGGGCTCAGTGCCTATCGTCCTTGGATCATCAAAAATTAAGGTTTGTTTTCAATAATGGAATAATCTTTTTTTTTAATAATTCCTATCATCTGATCATTTAATTTCTGACCAAGCTCTATTTTACAGGAATTTTTACCGAGCAATCACTCAGCAATTCTAGTGGACGATTTTGCTAACATGAGAGAGCTGGTAGATTATTTGAAGAAATTAGATGCTGATGACAAATTATATGATGAATATCTGAGCTTTAAAAAGACGGGCGTTACAAACAACAATTTAAAGAAGCTTATGGTTGAGAGAGTGTATGGCGCCAGAAGTACTGGATATGGACATGTAAGTTGGGTAGATTCTTTTGAGTGCATGGTGTGCGAAAGAATACACAACAACCTAGAGCGTGAAGTATCAAATAAACCGCCATTACATTATCAAGCCAATGTGGAACACTACGGATGTCCGAAACCAAAGAGATTTGCTGACGATGATGGTCAAGGGAATCTGAAGAGAGTAGATAATGACTGGTGGGCAACTGAATGGCTGTCAGCTAAATACCAAGCAACAGCATTAAAACAACTTCTCCATTTAAATGTACCATTCACCAAGAAGATGTTGAACAATCTAACAATGGATCTTTACGAAAGTGATAAAAATAGGTCGTAGACATTATTATAATTAATAATACTTTTTAAACTTGTAATGTAAAGTATTACACAAATTAATAATTAACGATCAATTTGGGCCGCCGATAAAGAGTTAGAGTGGTACTCAATGTCGCTAATATTATAAGTGCCTTAGGTATTAAACAGGAGTGACCTGATGATATTAAACCGTAGTTCATCAAATGAACAAGCATAACCTATACTATATATTGTTATTATCACCTGACCGTGCCTTAATTGTACTAATACTCACTAATACTCTGAAGCCTTATATGTTCCCCACCACAGGGCTGAGGACTCGTGTACCCATGTAATAAACCGCATACACACACCACTATATATAGCTAATATATTTTAGAAATATTTTGTATGCCTTTATTCATTCGCTTTTATTTTTTGTTAAATTGTTAGCACACTTTATGATATGGAGTTGGAAGAAACCCATGACAACGTGGTCTCTTTTAGGCCTACTTCACTTTGTGATTGTGGCCCATGATTATCAGTTGAGCTAACTTGAACTATAGTCTATTAATTGGCCGCTGAGAGTAGAATTTCAGATTGCTCCGAGAAACAGAACCATTTTCATAATCTCTTGTTGTCGTGAAAAACAAATACAATGACGGAGTGAATATGCGACACAATAAACTCATTTAGAAGCCCCAAATAAGGCCTACCACTGTAAAATATATCTTTGTGAAACCAACTGAAGATATACGCATGGCTTTCAAAAGGAGTCCATAGCGGTTGCATTCAGTTTTATTTCTCCACATTGAGACACAGAGCCAAGGTGATATTAAGGGGACGTGCAGTAGATTATACATTATTTTCTGGAACCGTATTCTCGTACAAGTTACGATATATCGTAGGCTTCTGATTGGTCGAGATGGCCATCTCGACCAATCAGAAGCCTACGATATATCGTGGTAGTGTTGGGGTATCAACCCTTAAAGCGCTGATATATTTTTGTGTAAACCATTGAGACCATTTTTTTACCAATTTGAATCATCATAAATGTCTTAGTTAGCTTTTTCCGCTTCATTTGAATACCTATGTCTACGGCCATTATAAATATATTAATAATATGTTTTCAGTGTGGGGATCGACTTTAGATGTCAGAATATGACATTTGAAGTCGATCCCCGCACTGAAAGGGTTAATAGGGAGGGATCCTGTACGCGTTTTTAAATGTTGATAAATGATAATCCTGTGATGACCTTGTTAACGCAGCACGTTTATATGTTAGATCTTATCTGCTGTGAAGGCGAGAGGACAATAATGATAACATAATTATGAGCACTAATATCACACTAAATTACATACAAGTATTAATGGCAGCGTATGTTCTACACGTTATCATTGTTGTCGGTAGTGGACGTTTTTTTACATTGAAATATATTCTTTTTTACTGTTATTCCACAGTTTTTCTACTGACCGAGGTGACATATAATTAAATATGCATTTTTTGTAAACATTGTGGTGTTACTTTGTATTTTGTAAACATTTATACGTCATATATATCCATTGTGACCACAACAATAATAATCCGATTTTTGACATGGATGCTATTTTGTAATAAATATTCATACATTATTTACAATCTACAGATGATAGTTTTTGTAGCTATATTATAAATGTGAAGTATATATCGTGTATATCAACAGAGAGAGAGATAGAGAGTGAGTGTGAGACAAAGTAGATGGGTTGTTATCTAGCAAAGGCGTCAAGCCAATGCTGGATCAACGTTGGTCCACAGTACACGCCGCTGGTCCAACTTTGATCCAACACTGATGTTTTGTCTTTTGTTTCCTGGGATACTCACTTCGCTGTCAGACAGAAAAAACAATACACACTCAAGTGACTTTGTATTTTATTTCATATTCACTCGTCCCACCATACTGTTAGAAACGGAGCAAAATAATAACTAGTTATCAACAAATACGTTAACCCTTTAACCGCCGGTGTCGCATATAATCGGCTTTTCATTTTCTATTATCACATTAAGTACCACCTTTTAAACATGTTAAATATAAAATGGGATATTAATCAGCACTATTTGAAAACAGTTGACCTAATTTTGTCGAATCTGAATAATTTTCACTCGCTTGAAGCTGTGGATCGCGTCAGCGAGACACAACTTCAAGTGGGTGAAAATTCAAATTGAATAATTTGGCGGTTAAAGGGTTAAATAAATATATAATTTCTTAACAGCGTCTTCACTATACACACAATATAAATTACAAGATGACACAAACATTGGATTTCTTGTTGGATATTTCCTTGCGAGGAGCATGTAAGACTCCTGAACTCGAGAGCTCTTTTGCAATCCTTGAATTTTCTCTGATTTCCTTTTTTTGTTTCTGAGCGATGATCGTGGTTTGAAGTGGAGCCTTCATTGGAGATAGCTGATGAAAAATCAACGCATGTCATTTTTTATTGTTATTATACGATTGAAAACGTCGACAGTATAGATCCTACTTTGATTTTTTTTTTTCAAAAATATTTTACGTGATATATGCGTTAATTAACTATAAGTCTGTAAGTGCTCTATATTGCCAACATATTGAACCATTTTTTGATACATTCTGCTCAAAGAGGAAATCGTAATAAAAATCTGACAGCTATAGTAAACTGTTTTAAAACTCAACAATGATCAAAAGCATAGATGTTCTTATTTTTTTCAATATTTTAGTTTATCTTAAGTGTAGTAGTAGTAGGTGATAATTCTACAAAACAATCATTGACACTGAGATAAAACAAATAAGGTGGTCCAAAATTGTATGTGCCACGGACCAATAGCGTATGTCGGTGGTATGTGTGATTGACAATATATTTCAGTGGACACTTCATTGGATACAAATATTTTATTATTTCAAAGGATTCTGACCCGGTTTCTCAAATATAACTTAAAGCGACACAATCAGGCTAAAATAATAAAAAAAACAGTTTTTTTATTTTGGCTTCTTATTGGGGTCACAAGATGTGAAAATATCCATAGACTAGAATTGCGGAAATCTTTTAAATTTTGGGCTGCTGTGGCAACGGAGCTAGTGTGCCGAAAGCCCTGTTTATTTTATTTTGGACATGCATGTCCGAAATTAAATCTCTTCCTTATTTCTCGCTTAATTGGCAAATGCGCACCACAAAATTTGAAAATAAATACGCAAATCTAGTAGTCTATGGACATGTTGACATATAATGGACATGTTAAGGAGCCAAAATAAAAATACTGATTTTTTGATGATTTTAGCCTGATTGTGTCGCTTTAAACCAATAATAATGTTGCTAATCATTCAATATTATGTATAATAAGGTCTGTCGACTTTGCTCGTCAGCACAACAAAATGACGGGTGTTGTAAAACAAACAGCTAACCTTGATGATTTCTGGAATGGTAGAGATTGAGGGACATCTGTTTTGACTTGGCCCACTACTTATGAGTCTGTAAGCCTGGGGTGTCGTCATTGGGTGTGGTCGGATGGGTAACACAGGCTGATCTAAACAAACACAACAAACACACTAAGCATTTTCACAATAACACCTATATATTCATTTTAAAAATATTTAGATTGTAAGTTAAAATCTAATATCACAAAAAAATTGAGTCCAGATCTCTAAAGGTTAAGTGAATTACCCTACTATTTTGTCTTCGGTCTTCCAAGTATTGTCAATAATGAATGTTTAAGTGTGATTTCCACCGAGTAACTCACCCCCTTGCACTTCAATATCAATCTGGCTCTGAGATTTCACCTCTCCAGCAGGACTGTTATGTAAACACATGAGCGGTACCTTGGAACTATGTTCCAGCTTGACAACAATACGACTGGCATCAGAAGTAATACGTAAATCTCTGACGACCACGTGTATATGGTACTGTGTGATGAGGAGGCCATGGTGGACATGCCATACACGTAATGTGCCATCTCTAGACCCTGGTAACATTAGCACATATACTACTATTACAATGTATTATGCATGCGATACGCAGATTAATTCATAGAATTCATAGAACATATTTTGATACGCAAACTTTCGAAAATTCGATCAAGAAGCTTTTCATTGCGATAAAGGTCGAGAGGCTAACATTCTCTACACACTGATACAATATAGGTAAAACCCTAATTAATCATACTATATTTATAATATATATCCGCCCATACAATGGTAATGTTGCATTGGAAACGCCGTTGTGCAAGGAAACTGAGTATACCACAAATACCACACATGATTAATAATCTTAAATTAAGCCTCACATTTTGTTTTATAGTAATTGTCTAGCTATCTGACATGGTTTACCAGGTATATAAAAGTAAATAATGGCAATTTTAAATTTGATCAACTTGACGTTTCTCAGGGAATACCCCCCTCCCCCCTTGAAACCTCACATTTTCTTTGGTATACTAATAGTCTAGCTATCTTGAACGGGTTTCGCGATATTCCGCAACATATTTTTATTGTAGAAACGGTAAAGGTAAAGCCGACTTTACATTTTATACCCTAGTCACTGGACCTGTTCGTTCGTGTGCCATTTCAACTCCACAGGGAGCATACAGTCCTGCAGCCATTTCGGCACATTAAACTTTATCGTACACACTGCCATCTTTGTCCTACCAGATACTCATTTATACCTGAGTCAAGTGAAGCATGTGAGGGTAAAGTGGCCAAGACACAACATCGAAACAATGTCCCAACATTGAGAGGGGAGAAACATGATATCTCTGCACCAAGCGGTGTTCGACGCCACAGGGCAGACAGCGACATTGGCAATGCGCCACGCTCTAACGGTTAATCATTGCGCTACGTCCCTCTCTGACATACGTCCTTTGGGATCACCCATATGCTATATGGCTGTAATCCACCCAGTATGTCTAATGCCAATATGTCAGATTAGGCCATAATACATCTTCAAAGAATGCACAGAAGAAATCTGTTTTTTTGCATACGTACAGACTATGTTACATACATGTAAAGTGACTTTCTATTTACAAAGCTTCTACCTGAGATAGCTGTGGTTCCATCACTGGTGAGTTTTACACAGGTGACTGCGTCTGTATGACCTATAAGCTGATGCTCCACTGCTCCAGTAGACAGTCCCCACACCAGCAACCTCTTATCATGAGATCCTGACACCAAATGACTATTATTCTCTGATATTGCTATACAGGTGATCATGTCCTCATGCTCCACTAACACCTGCTCAGAACAATACACACATTGGTTTGCATATTATAACTCACATTCTCAAGACCACGTAAATTGTATTTCTATTGAACCCACAAGATGACCAATAGAATCTGATTGTAAAGTGTTGATTTTGAAAAAAAACGTCTACGAGAGTCATCTTCTGAACTAGTCGAGTGGTTTATTATTTTATTTGGTGAAACATATCACACAAAAAAAAAACAAATAACTTTAGGTGAAGTAAATAATGTGAGCTATATTTTCTTATGTTGGGCTGCTGTCGGAATTATTGATATGGAATCTGTAACTACACAGAAAGATGCGGTCCGTTTAATCACTGACTAATATTCACTAGGTTTTGAATTTTCCAAGCTCACCTGTGTCAGTTTGCCAGTGTTAGCCTCCCAAACTTTGACTGAGAGGTCCAGTGAAGACGTGGCCACATATTGTGAATCGGGAGAGAAAATGGCGCACGTTATTATCTTTTTGTGGTTCACTGTGGCCACCACCTGACAATTCTCTACATTCCAGATTTTTACACTGCAACGAATAATAAAAAAACATAATTTTAAAACTATGTAAATTTCATTTTATTTGAAGTATACGTATTCCCCTTTTTCTATCGCATATGCGTAGGCTATATGAATATATGAGTAGGCTGTTATGTTATTCGCGAGCACAAATATGATTATGAAGTTTTGTTTTTATATTTTACTTATTAGGCTAAAGGTCCTATTTACTGGGTCATATACGCCCTTATTAAAGAGAATGCGAACATTTGCTCAACATCGCTACTATTAAAGGACGCCTTAATACAAGTTTTACGAAAAAAGTATATATTTTATTGTTAACTCGATAGATATCATGAAAAAAAGGTAGGCCTACACTATGATTCTAATGGTCCAGCTCTTTTTAATAAGCAATTTTCATACGATACTTTCGGACCTCAAAGATATCATTCACACAGCTAGACGTGTTCAACCTTGTAACAAGAATGTACATTTAACTTTTGATGATAATCTGAAGAGCATTGTCGAAAGTTTAGGCCTATCTGCGCCTGTCAGAATTGACCAACTGCATCAGGATCTGAGGGCAGTTACAAAAATAGAGAAAAATCCAACATAGGGTCAAAGTCAGATAGTCTGGTGTTTTCTGTTTATAGGGATTGATTAGCCTACCTGGTTTCTTCTGCCGCCTCAGACACACCGAGCAGCCTGTTGGGAGAGATCTGATGCAAGAAGGAGGCGCCGACGACACACGTGAACGTCGACCCATCCTCAGCATTCCACAGTTTCATCGTCCCGCTCTCTTCAGCTGACAAAATTTTCAGATTGTCAGAAAATATGTATACAGCAGTTATTGTCGTTTGGTGTTCCTGTCACAAACAATGTGAAATTTATATTAATTACAATGCAAATGTATATTATTTGCTGTTTCGAGCGTTCTCACAATGTCCAGCATCAAATATGATTGATCCCAGGTGATTGATCTCATTGCACCTTACGTGTTATATAGAATATTTGTGCGCAGTGAATATATAGCACACGAGAAAGAAACGTAAGCATAGGTTAGCGCGACACAATCAGTCTAAAATCATTAAAAAATCTGTATTTTTATTTTGGCTTCGTAATATGATCATAATTATGATGTATAAAACATGTCCATAGACTATAACTGCAAAAGTTTTTTTTAATTTTTGTGTTGCGTATAAACCAGTTAAGCGAGATATGAAGACGAAATGGCCGTATTTCTTATTTTGGACATGCATGTTCGAAATAAGAAATTCATCTTTATATCTCGCTTAACTCATTCAAGACGGCACTCTCAGTAAATACATGTTTCTGTGGACGGGGCATTTTTAAATGTTTACTTTTTTATGACGTCATATAACACGAGTTATCTCGGGCTCCGTCTTGTAGCGTCGAAGTAGCTTACCCGAGATATCTCGGGCTCCGTCTGGAATGAGTTAACTGGTAAATGCGCAACACAAAAATAAAAATACTGATTTTTTGATGATTTTAGCCTGATTGTGTCGCTTTAACACCACATACCAAGGGATTATTAGTAAATTCTCAGAATTTTTAATTTGGAACAGCTGTTTTTTTAATTATTTGACAAGTAGCTATTCACCGTGTAATCGGTGATGACACATCCCATAACAATACTCCAGGCTTTCACTGTAGTGTCTTCACTGCCAGACAATGCGAACGAGTCATCAGACGACAGAGCTACACACGTCACGGGAGCCTTGTGTCCATCCAGACTCACAGCCAGGTCACTGATCTCCAAATTCCACAACTTAACGCAATTGTCATGACCACCTGCACAAGATATGTTCATCATACGATGAAACATTTGCCATTAGTGTCTTTACTGCTTACTTAGCAATTACTATGATAAATATCTATTAATTTTTATTGACGACAGGAAGTCTATATTGATACAGGAAATGCGTGTATGTCATTGCAATGTGCATTGTAATACATTTATTATATTGACAAGACAAATAGATGACAAATGATATAAACACTGATAAATCAGATAGGACGATGGCCAAGGACATCTACACAGGGGGGGGGGGGGGGGGAGAAATTTCAACTGGCACCTCCATCAATGCACAGCACATTTAGCATTAACTGTGAAATTTAAGTAGTAATATAATTATGTCGTATATATATATCCTGTTGATGTAAGATACTTGTCCCTATATATTCGTCAAGTAGAAATATGACCATTACAAGAAGTTTCACCAGGTAAAGTTTAATAAATGAGTGAATGAATAAATGAATGGGTGAATGGGATTCTAGGATAATATTGTGCACATACAGGCTAAGCTGGACCAGACATATTAAGGATAATGTAAAGATAATCAAACGACGCTGCCCTCCAGACACAGGAATCAAACTGGTTTTCCAAGAACTGAAACCCATTTTGTAGAGATGAAACTTATTTTGTATAGATTTTAAACGTGAATAGTGAATACCGGGAGCGGGGTACGGATCCCGAGTTATGTCGTGACAGGCGGTAGCGTTGACAACTGCACTGAACACAACAGTGAATGACATTACTTATCTCACCAGTTATTGCAGTTTTTCCGTCTTCTGAGATGTCGATACAGGTGACATCGTCGGTATGTTCATCAGTGTGAATGTCCCGTGTATGGCGCTTGTACATATTCCACACATGTACCTGATTCTATAAATAGTCACAGAATTAACACAAAAATAATGTGGTATACCAAGTATGATCAAATGCTGGGGTTTTTTTATTCACATAATATATATATTTACTTTCTTGTAGGCTCTACTTAAAAAAAATCTACACAATAGCTCAGTGGATATTTTTTTATTCATGAGATTTATTATTATAATATCACATATTATCCAATGTAGACTAAATCGGTCACAATTGTTCGTGCCAATTTTCAGTTCTTACTATTTTTGGCGTTTGTAAACTTTCTTATGAAGTTGGAAATGCTGCCGTTTAAATAGCCTATGAATGTGTTAGGAACACCTTAATGTCGCCTCATGATCCTCCTATCCACACATGAAGGCTCGTACACGACATCCTTGCAACAACCAGAAGAGGTCGATGATAACAGTTACTTTAAGAATCTTTATTTTTCTTTCTTTGTATACTCAGCACAACTTCCTAGTTTGGAAGACTAACGGCTCAGGCAGAGCTATCGCCATGGTGCTATCGCGTCACGGGCGCTATCGCTCCACATTGTGGATTTTCTGGGGTCTCGCCGGATGGAAACTGCGCCTACGTCCATTGAGGTTCTTTTACGTCCAAATCTAGGTCAGTCAGACGAGCCATTTGATTTACGTGGTTCTCTGAGCCCCACGACACGACATCGCTGCACGCATGTCCTAGTGTATACAGCACCTGGTAGTCCCAGGCGGTCACCCATCCAAGTATGGACCGGGCCCGGCGTTGCTTACCTTCAGTGATCGAGCCAACACCGATAAGCTAACGCCGTATTCGGTATTCGGCATGGTAACGATCACCGTAGGTATAACGGTGCTATTATTGGGCTCTGTAGTTCTTTCCTGTAAAAGGCTTGGTCACAATGACCTGTTCGAACGCCGTATCAATGATTTCTCAATGCGGTCGTAAGGGAAAACATTTGTATGCTTTTCTTAAACTCGTAGCCAGGTCTTAGGCATCTCTAAGAATTCAACAAAAAAGTCACAAGGGAAGTAAATAGCACACTAATAACACAATTTTTCCTACGATGGCCGTGAACATGTCGCAATGACTCATACGAATGCTGTACGGATTTGCAGTTTTATCGTTCGTCAACATTCGTGCTGCATCTATACGGGAAACGTAACAGCTCTACAGCAACCGTGCAAAGAACATCACATAATATTATCAGCTGTGTCACAAGCTACTGTTACGAATTCAACTGCAACCCTGCAAATATCGTAATAAGGTTGTCGGAAATGAAACAAATTGTGAAAAAAGCTGCGAATATGGTACATAGTTCTGATCATACGTCAACCCTGCGATGACCCAGCAATGGACTTGGCACAATGTTGTTTCAATATTGGCCCACCGCCTACGGCGCTGGTCCAATATTGAAAAACCATTGGATCAAGTCCTCGCGTTTGTTTTCTTGATGCATTCAAGTTCTTAGACATGACCCAATACGTGACCCAAGAGGCCAAGACCTCGTGAAACCCGCAAGAAACTCGTCCGTACGGCGTTCTTTAGTCGTTCGTCATTGTGACAGAATTCCTAGATCATGTAGACTAAGTGGAAGTGCTTTTGAGTTGAGACTTACTTTGGCAGCTGTGATGATAAATGTCTCGTCAGTGGACAATCTCATATCAGTAAGAATATCCTGATGTGTATCAAATTGGTCCAACAGCTCTTGTGTACATAAATTATAGATGTACACTCTTCCTTCATTACTCGCCACAGCACAATGAAAAGAATCATCACATACAGCAACGTTGATCACCTGAAAGTATGCAATACGCAAAATTATCAAAAAATTAGTTAACATTGCTGAAGTAGTGAGTGAGTAAATACTGCTTGAGGTCGCTTCCTGTTCATTACGGTAATATCGTGACAGGAGCAAGCCCGAAGTCGGTACCGTATGCCCTATTCTTATCGAATGTGCATAGTACCACTGCACACTAGTAGGCCTACTCCAGGCCTACTCCAGCCTTTCAACAGTTTAGAGCACTGACCAGCACTGTATATATGCTACCACGATGGCAAATATCTGCCCGGCCGGAATTCTAACCATGTACGTAAGAGTTTTGAACAACAGCTGAAGCAAATGAGCCACCGGCCTGAATTTTGTGCAATATGAAGAATCCGGCTTGGGGCGAATACTGGACAAAAGTTCTCAAGCACAAGTACAAGTTCTTGAACAAATCACAAGCACTCTTCAGAAGAATTATAAATATTTAGCTGGGTTGGAGAGGCATGCCCATGTACAGGAAATATCTAAAGAGAGGAAGAAGAGCGACAATAAACATAGTTTAATACTAAGTTTGTGATTACTAGGACAACAATAGGCCTATATTAGTATCTACCTGACCAATGTGGCCTTCTAGTTTGTGTATGTCGGTACCAGTGGTAAAGGATTTCACATGTAAGGAACCATCGTCACATCCTGCAACAAAAAGTACAATGTCACAAAATGCCCGCGATATGACAACACAAGACGTTCACCTGATGTTGGTTTAATATTGGACCAGTGTAAGTGCTTAGTCAATTCGCTCTAAATTAATTTTTGTCTGACGACACTCTTAGCTTCAAATGAATACAACTATTTTCTTTTGGATAAAACATTTCTACATTTCATTGCGGATTATTATCTATTCACTCGCGTATATCTTTATTAATTTGCGTAAAAGTATTTATGATTCTAACATGATGACAATATCTTAATGGTATTAATATTTTGTCTTCCGATATTTAAAATAACATGATTGAAATGTTTAGTTTTTACAGTATAATAAATGCCATGATTATGACAACAAATAAACATACCTAGTATGAGAAAAGTGTTGTCATTTGACAATACCATAGATATCACCGGACAGCAGATGCCACTCTCTATAGTTGTAAGCAATGACACATCTTCTAAATACCAAGTTTTCACTGTACAATCACTTGAGCCTGGTGATCAATAAATAAAAAAATGTAGTTTGAATATAAATTAGCCTACTTTGTTATATGTTTGGTAATCGTTTTATTACATGCATTATGAGTGGGGTTTTTTTTATCTAAACACTGATCTGCCATGTCCCATAGCAGTGTACACCAAAAAGACGACAACCCACGTCAGGAGTCGTCTGTTTTGCCTACGACCACGATTTCACCAAAACCCTTGTATCTTATGCGGTCGTGAAGACTAAACATGTTCAGTCTTAACTCTTTACCTCTTTAAAGTTATTTAATGACAACTTTCACCCACTTGAAGTTGTGTCTCGCTGACGCGATTCACAACTTCAAGTGGGTGAAAAATATTCAGATTTGACAAAATAGAGGTCAACGATTTTGAAATATTTCTGATTGATGTCACGTTTTATCAGTAAGAAATTTAAAGAGCTGATATTTGATGCGCCAACTAAAAAAAACGAAAAACCCGAATATAATCGTGACCGGCGGCTTAAGGCCAGTCTACACCAGAAGACGACGAGGTATATCTGGCATTACACATGAATTACAGCATGCTGTGTATAAATGATATACCTGTTATGAGTATGCTGCCGGTACTGTTGAGGCACATACAGTTGATAGAACTCTCATGTGCACGGTAAGAATGCAGTACTTCTCCAGTTAAAAAGTACATCACTTTAATTAAGCAGTCTTGGGATCCTGTTATCATTAAGTCGTTATATCTTGTCAGTGCTAGGCAGGTTACCGCTGAGCTGTGCTCTCTGTAAGACAAGCAAATCTATTATAAGGGTATGGGTAGGGGTGGGGGTGAATGGATTGTTAGGAGGGGGGGGGGAAGGCTATTGATTTTGTACAAAATAAGTGCAGGGCAAAATGTTGATAAAAAATGAAAATACAGTTTATTTTTTAACATGATGCTTGATTTATGTTAATTGAGCATCCCTGCTTACAATTAGGATGCTCGTAGTTTTTTCATATTATCGCTGTTGTATCCTATCACTAAACAGTTAACTGACGAGCCATAAAAGGAGATTTTCGAGAATAGCCGCCAAAAAAGATTGTAAACACGATGTCTTATGAACTGTTGGTTGGATCACTTTCAAATTGATTCATATTACCCTTTGGTTGGATCGAATTCAAATTTGATGTGGTGGTTTTCATGATCTGATTATTTTTTGTAAATATTTTTGTAAATTTCGTGAAAACCCAGCTTTGGCAGAATCTGAAAAAAATGAAAACTCCCACCATGCTGTTGGTGGGAGGGGATTTCCCACTGAAATGGTATTACCCGTTGCCAATTAACCACATTTGGCAATGTCATATAGGCCTGCAGGGTACGGTTGACACTGCTGAAGTAAAGTGATGTGATTGGTGATTGATGTGATTTAGTGTTGGTGGCCCAGAGTTGGAAACGATGCGCCAACACTGGTCAGCACTGGTTCGGGGTCTCGTGTTTGCTGGGAACCACGGACGATAATCATAACGGTTTGTTTTTAGATTACCAGTTATTATTTGTATTGTTTGTGATAATGAATAATTTGTATACATGTTTTGATACGTGGTTTGTAAATAAAAATATTGAAAAAAAAAGTGATATGATTGGTGTACATCCTCTCCAGCATTGTTGTTAATGGACTGACAGGGCAATATCTATCGTGTCATACCTAGTTTTCAACGGAGAGGGGGGGGGGATAACTGATATTGTACTATTATAGATTTTGAAGGGGTGATCATGCATTTCGAACATTTTTGGTTACGGGGCGGCGGGGGAACGATTTCGAAAAAATCCTCTCATCCCCATGCATAAATTATGAATGCTTCCTAACTGCTGTCAGAGCTACTCACTGTAACCATTGTTATATAATACACAGTATAATAAATCTGTCTGGAATTAGTTACCTGTGTATCTGTAGATTCCTGCCTGTAGACACGTCCCAAATCCACACTGAGCCATCTTCACAACCACTCAGTAAGGTCTTGTTGTCATGTGTTACACGAAGACACGTGATCTTATCACGATGACCTGAGGGTAGATGTTACATTAAATACAACCACTACAAGATAGAAATAAATAAGGTCTTGTAGTCACCGTGATGACCCGTGACCGTGATAACCCCGTTACCCCGTCATGACGCCATCTTGAATAAGCCAGGTTATACCATGATAGAATAAATCCCACTGGGCACACGACGTTGTTGCGACGTTGAATTAACGTCAATGACGTTGATTCAACGTCGCAACAGCGTCGTGTGCCAGTATGATGCTTCATCATCTACAAACGTACATGTAGCCAGCAATATGGCCGTCTAAATCACACTCGAAAACACCAATCAATCAATTATTTAGTCGAATTAATAAGTTAGACTATTTGTGATAGTGATAAAACAAATTAAAAAACTATGAACAACCCATGTATTCCTTTACACTCTTATATACTACCAGAAAAATAACACATTATGCATTTCTGACAATACTAATGTTAAACCTAGTGTAAGCATGCGTTACCAACATTTTAGCTAAATGTTGGACCACTGTTTACGACGCTTCTCCAACATTAATTCAACATCGGCGCACTTTGTAAGAAACGTGGTATGACTACTGGCTACCTCTCATCAAACACGCGATGTGACCCGGTGATTGATTGCGGTTGGGCCAGCATCTCGGACAGTGGGCCAACATCGTCTACGGCCATTATAAATTTGTCATTCTTTGAGTGCACGGATCGTCTTTAGACGTCATAATCTGACGTATAGACGTCAGATTCTGACGGTCCCCGCGCTGCAAGGGTTAAATGTTTTATTCTATTATAGTATAGATAATCACGAGATATATAATTACACAAAAAAATATATTTCGTGAACATATATGATATATATATATATATAGCTTTAAGTTTTATCTATTAAAACCATTATATTACTGACCATTACTGACTTGCCATTACATCAGTCAGTTCATTAGCTAAATTTAAGCAAGACACTGGCCGGAGGTTTGTTCTACGTCTTTGCCATTGTCCATAACGATTTAGCATATTGTCCAGGTCCGGACAGTACGCAAAAAAACCACTCGATAGTTGTAAATGCGATTTAGGGATATAGGCCCCTACCCCAACGACGTTGGTCCAGCATTGTATAAATGTTATACAAAGGTTTTGTGTTTACTGGGTAGCGATAGTATCACATTATGAACTTTCCCATGAAGCACTGGACGCTGATTTATTGTTGGTTTGATATAAGACCAGCGCCTGTGAGGTTGGACCAACATGATTACACAACATAAGCTTAACATTTAGTATGGGGTTATATTATAAAGTCAGTATAAGAAGAGAGATAGACGAACCTGTGAGAACTCTGATGAGTTTACGTGAAGCCACGTGATACATTCTGATGTCATAGGTTTTTGTTGCACAGAACACGTGCTGTGTGTTTTGTGTGGGGCACACTTTAGTGATAGTCTCAGGCGAATTGATACACGTGATAAGCGGGGTTCTGGGATCTGGTAACCATGACGACAACGGTACTATAATAGGCAGGTGGTAGGAGTCACACCATTCCATGCACTGTTGAACTAGCGGGTCCAATGCCCGCGGATAGAAATCTGAAAAATATAATAATTCTCTCTTAAAGTGACACAATCAGGCCAAAATCATAAAAAAATCAGTATTTTTATATTGGCTTCTTAATATGGCCATACGATGTGAACATGTCCATAGACTAGAATGGCGGAAGTCTTTTATATTTTTGGCTGCTGTGGCAACGTAGAAAGTGTGCCAAAAGCCCTATTTATCAGTTATTCTCGTATTTCTCCTTTTGGACATGTATGTCCGAAATTAAATTTCGGCCTTATTTCTCGCTCAACTGGCAAATGCGCAGCACAAAATTTAAAAACATTTACTGTCAGATATGCCCGCATAGAGTTTATATATTTATGATGCTTGTGTGCAATTACAATGTTTTGCAAATGTTAATACTATCGTAACAAAAGGACAAATGTGTGTACTGTTTTCACCTTTGACTTGTCTGAGCCGTCCTATTAACTCACACGCGAGTAGTAATGGGTCTGTATGTAGAGTATGAGCAGCTCGAGATATAGTACGTAACAACAGATGAAGTTCTGCGTCCAAGGCATGCACGAACGTAGCATACAGATCATCTAACAAACGATGAATTGACGTGGCATGCAACTTGGCAAGAAGAAATTCAAAATTACACCAACACTCTTCTTTAAATCGGTCCAATTCTCCTGAAAAACAACTTGACATTGGTTTAAGATGTCACAATATAACAGTAGGAGCAACGTGAGCCATTAAATATTATAAAGAAATATTCAAACATCTGTAATTTTTTTAAAAGCTGTAAAAAGTTGGGTACGTTAATAAACCATTTGGAACTAAATATATGCGGTGAAAGTTAGTCGGCATGAGTCGCTGCGTTCCGTCAATGTTTCCCTACGTCGAGTGTATATCAACATCCGCGCCCGCGTACGTTCAGGAGCGCCAGTAGTCACTAACTATTAACCCTTTAACCGCCGGTGCCGCATATATTTGGGTTTTCATTTTTTAGTAGAACATTATGTACCACCTTTTGAACATGTTAAGGATAAAAAATGTGACATCAATTAGCAATATTTGAAAACAGTTGACCTCCATTTTGTCAAATCTGAATAATTTTCACTCACTTGAAGTTGTGGATCGCGAAGTTGTGGATCGCGTCAGCGAGACACAACTTCAAGTGGGTGAAAATCCAGATTGAATAATTTGGCGGTTAAAGGGTTAAACGTCCTCAATTTTGTTGAAGGAATGTAGTACAACGTACAAGTGTTCGCCGACATTGTCCAACGAACGGAATTTTTTTTCAGTGGAGCTTGGTGGAGTCCAAAGAACCCCCGAAATTCGATTATAAAAGTCGGAAAAATGTCCACCATGTTGATACTTGGGAGAGCGTAGACAAACGGTAAAATCTGAAAAGATTTGCCAACAGGGGGCCAACGCCATTAAATAATTTCACGTCCAGTGTGCCATCTCGACAATAGTTCTATAAATATATGTTTTTAAATTCACTAAATTAGTTTTCTAAACGTAGTTTTCAGTGCGGAGATCAAATTTTAGTTCAATATCAGTTCACGAATAAACATAGATACATTGTCAAATAACAGAAATACACTGTATAGATAGACAGACTATCAACATGATTTGTCGTTTTGTTAATTTAAACCTTTTTCTTTCAATTGCACATAGATGCAACGCTGGCTTAAAGCTGGATCATCGTCCACGACGCTGGCTCAATGTTAACGTCTCGTGTATAGAACAGACGGTCGCTGCCATTTACCTGCTTACGGCCGCCACATAAAATAACAATGCTACCTGAACAATGTAGGCGTCATGTGACGACCTGTTACATGAGTCTGTTACGTTACCATTTCCCTTCGGGGCATAGTTAACATATAGAAAATGGTCCATGGGGATTGAAGGGCCATAATCTGCCAATACCACCCTTTCCTCTCAAGGTGGCGAAATATAAGGACTATCATCTAAATATTATAACACCAATATAATAGAACACGCATGTTCCAGCAGAAACTGTATGACACTGTTGTCTTCAGGGGCCCAAGGAATGTATTTTATTGCAATATAAATAACATCTAAATGACGACAGGGAATATACCTGATTAGGTGACGTGATACCCAGTAAACACAAAATATTTGTATAACACTTATACAACGTCGTCCCAACGTCTTCGACGTTGGTCCGACATTGTATAAATGTTATACAAATATTTTGTACTTACCTAACTGGGTATAATGTGTGACCGTCATATCACGAGGGAGTGAAGTACAATCAATATGGGTATCATCAGGCTATTACCAGGTATCATTGACGTCTGAGCGCCTTTGTTTGGTTCTCACCTGTTCTCAGACATTGGTACCAGAGCTCACTGAGCCGACGAAAATTGTATTTAGTTTCACTGTAGAGCAATGGCTGTGGCGCGATGTAGCGGTAGCCATTGTCTATGATTTTAATGTCTTGTTGAGGGATCACCATGGGCTTATTATCCAGCCATGTCTCCAGAAACAGCTCACCGATATCTCTGTGGGTCTGCTTAATGAGGTCCGTCTTCACGAAATAGCACATGTTAGCGGCCGCTGACACTGACTGATGGGACCACGTCAACAATACCTTATTATCCAGATAACGCTTCTCCAAAAGCGTACCTGGAATCAAATAAACAACTTCACCTAGATGGAGGTTCACTGCTAGTAAAAATGTAATGTTACTGAACATAACCCAGTAAACACAGAACATTTGTATAACATTTGCACAATGTTGGACCAACGTCGAAGACGTTGGTCCGACATTGTGCAAATGTTATACAAATGTTTTGTGTTTGCTGGGAAGGCGGTGATGTATCAGTATGCTCATCCCAGTAAACACAAAACAATTGTATAACATTTGTACAATGTTGGACCAACGTCGAAGACGTTGGGCCGATGTTGTACAAATGTTATACAAATGTTTTGTGTTTGCTGGGATCAATGAAATGCTGCATAGCAGTTAATTTATGGAATGACGGGTATATCATCAATGCTTATATCGACTTTTATATGAGCGCTAATCGCAACAACGACAAAGGTTACTGTTTTTAATTAGCAAACCAAAAACGTTTATGGGAGTAAAATTTGTAATGTAAATACTTGACAAATGACGACTTAAGTCGTCATTGCGGCACAGGGGAGCGACAATAGTATGATGACTTAAGTCGTCATAGTGGCACTCAAGAGGTTAATCTCTAAATAATTCAATACCCATGCACCTGAATTTCTAGGTGTCAGTAGCGAGACATAGCTTTATGTGAGTAAAATTCTAAATATTTGGGCGTCATTGATAGAGACAATTCTATTATTCTATAGTAAGATGTTGCCGTAACTTACCGAATCTTCTTTTGATTTGACACCATAGTATGTAAGGAAAGCGTATGATTGTCTGATTGTTAACAGTAATCACCCATGGCATCACGTCATTATTACACGACAGTAAGTCTAACATCTCCATCTCTGATAACCCATGATTAGCTGCTAACAAATAGCGGGAGATGGCGGAAATGACAACAGAGCCAAATTCCCGCTCCATACTCTCCATTCTCCGAGACACAAAGTCTTCTATAGAGAGAGGTGATCGAGTCTGATGAGGCGAGGAGTCTGCCCGCCAGCTGATGGCATCCTCTAGTAATATCTTCACACCCAGAGGACAGCCTTTATCTCCCGCCATGTGAGTTATAAAGTCTACTTGTGTATCTGTTAAATCTCTATGGTATTTGGCTGCGTAATCTTTGATTATAGTCCTAACGTGCAATGTTTCCAGTTTTGTGATTGGAATGAGCGCTTGAACACCGTATCCTTTCAATATGTTCATCGTTCTAGAGTTTTGTTGTGTATTTGAGACAGATGCGAACACGTGCACACAAGGCGGCAGTGTGGTGGTCAACCAGTCCAAATTCTGGTTGTCGTTAGAAGATTCGTTAAAATTGTCAATTCCGTCAATAATCAGCACTACGTGACGTGTAACTTTGGAAACTTTCTTGAGCAATCCAAGATATATAGGCACAAGTTTGGCTAGGTCCATCGTGTGTAGATCCACGTCCTCACTTTTAATTATATACGCCAGTTGCATACATATGCTTTTGAGGAATGTTTTTACTGTTTTTGAGGCAGGCGATAGACCAATGTACCGTACGATTAACACTACGTCCCTGCCTAATGTCTCCAATGCCACGTAAGCTGCTCTAGAAAGTAGAGCTGTCTTTCCGCAGCCATCAGGACCATAAAACACAGTGGCCTGGTGCTCCTCCTTACAACCTTGAATAATAATATCTTTGACTCTGAGCAGTAAATCCTCAAATCCTCTCAGTTTGGATGGAGCGTGTTTTTTGCAGTACAGGAGGTGTATGAGTGCCTCTTTTTGGAGCTGCTGGAACTTATCTGCAGTGTCTTGTGTACCAGTAGTCAAACTAATGGATCTGTGGATCATCTGAGACAGCTGGTCTAGAACTGTAGCGTGAAAATTCTCTATGTATTCAGCATGCTGGTGAAATCTGAATATAATATACGTAAATAAATATACAAATATAGACCACGCTAAGCCAAGTGTCCAAATATTTCTGCACTTCGTTAAAATTACATTTAGTGTATAGTTAATTAGTGTTTAATAAAGTAAACACAAATACATATACAGTGTCCCTGTGTATGTCGCCCCGTTTTAATATGCTTACAAAATTGTCATGATTTGACCATTAGCAGTGTATATTCGGTTAAAAAGCGACTGCTATGTTATGTTTGCAAACTTAACACAGTCGACCACATTGTATAGGTGTATATTTTAGACTTTTTACAAGAAAGAAAGAGAACACGTATAGTTAGGAGAGCCGTAGTTTACCATAGACATGAACCGTATGTCTAAGAGTTTACACATCACAATAGTTTGAATTGATTACTTAATTGAGCCTAATTAATTTTAAAAAGGTGAAAGTAATATTTTGTGGAATTTAACAGATTTTTTCACAAATTTTGAGGGATCAATAAAAATGAAAGGACAATTACGTATAATACCTAACATTAACCGCTAAGTTATCTAACTATATATTTCACCGTCTTGAAGTTGTGTCTTGTTGATCAACGCGGGCTTGGGGTAGGACTGGGGTGGTTGCTAGTAGTATTACTTTTAGCAGGTCATTAGGGATCTGTTCCGTCTGTTGCATGTTGTACGGCATGGTACGGAACTTCCGAAGAACTAGTCTACAGCGATCATTAAGGGAAGCTGCAGCCTCCACATGTCTGGCTATGACCTTCGGGCGGATTGCGAGCGGCGTACCCTGGTTCCTCCACTGAACAACGGTGCCAATGAAGCACACGCATCAGTCCAGGTACTGATGTTGGCCGTTGTAGGGCTTTAATCTACCGAGAATAGAGTGTTTGACATTAGGTCTCTCACGTGGGATGAATGGAGTTACTCTCAACTATTGTTAATTTTGGGGACAGGACTATTCGACCCGAGGATAGGGGAGATGTGCGAAACGCCATGAAGTCCTAGCATTAAATTGTATTGCGAAACCCAAGTCCCCAACCATCTGGGCATGCCTAGCAGTAAATCCCTTAAACATGCCCAGAATCCCTTATCGGTGCATCATTCATCTCACCAATGGACTGCGCTGTTTTTAAATAACCATTAGTGCCGATAAGCATTATTTTACTCTTACTCTTACCACTACTACCACTACTACTACTACTACTACTACTACTACTACTACTACTACTACTACTACTACTACTACTACTACTACTACTACTACTACTACTACTACTACTACTACTACTGGGCATATCTGGGGGTAAATCCCCTAGACATGCCAACGTTTTTAGCGTATTAAAATGTCACCTCAATGACTATTTGTGCCGAAAAGTGACGTAAAGCAATAATTTACTACTACTACTACTACTACTACTACTACTACTACTACTACTACTACTACTACTACTACTACTACTACTACTACTACTACTACATTATATTATGAGATGAAGTATAGTGCCTACTTGGCAGGAAGAAGACCCGGGGCTTTCCAGGCTACCATCAAGTTGTGTTTACACTGTTGTTCCAGTTTGGACGAGAGGACATCCTGTAGCACCTTCAATCTCTGCTGGGCTGTGTGGTCCACGCCGCCACTCCTCTTCAAGTCCAGGTATTTATCTGATCCTTCTTCTGAAGATTTGATACCTGAAGAAAAAACAAGTCAATGAGCTAATCTGCAAAAAAATGAGGTAGATACTAAGTTTATGAAGCAAAATGTTGTGATCTGAAGTGTCGAAAGCTTTAGATAAATCTATAAGGATTGCCAATGAAACTTGCCCAGTGAATGCCCACCATCCATTGCACCAGATAGTATCCTATTGATTAACTTGAGTGCGATAAGTTATGTTGAATCGTTAGAACGAAAACCATATTGACTTTCATATACAAGATTATATTTTAAAAGGTATGAATTTAATTGTTGATGAAATAGGTATATAATTACTGGCGCTATTACTAGCGGTTTAGTAATACCGCTAGTAATTTAAGGCTATCTGGTTATTCCACTCCTCACTAATTGATGCCGGGACATTTCACCACAATTTTGAGCCACTTGAGGTTGTGGATCGCGGTAACCAACTCGTCGTGTTGTAATTTAAATACAAAAGAAAAGGATTACATGATGTCATATCCTTCCCAATTTGTTCCACTTTTGACAAAAGCTATTAATTTTTTTTTTACGGACATGACGCGCTAATTAGATTAATATATACCAATGAAATGTTCGATTTCCAAAAGAGTAACGTTGGTGCATGTAATTAATAAGTCATTAATAAATCTGAGATAATCTATATCGACCAGGAATTGTTAATATAAAAGCGCTGTACGTATCATATCATGATCTATGACATGTATTAGTCCGAGTTTAGGCGCATTCGGATAGTTTAGCCTCAGAGTTGTTGATCAGAATATAAATCTGTATTTCTGTATGCTGGTTCCATGCAGTGTAGTCAACGCTGAGAGCACCAATTTCATAAAAAAAATGATGGTAACCCTATACAAACGATAAATTCAACTGTAAAGACCGAAAGTTAAGGCACAATTCCAATGAGATGTAAATCTGTCAATATCAACTAAAATAGAAATCATTTATCAAACAAAGACGCCTTAACCCTATCAGCGCGGGGGCTGTCTTTATATGTCAAAATCTGACGTCTGTAGACGTCAGATTCTGAGGTAGGCTACAAAGACGGTACCAACACTGATAGAATTAAAATAATTCTAATGGCCGTAGACCCATAACATAGGTCTTCAACTGAATCGGAAAGAGCTAACTAAGACATTTATGTTAATTTCAAATTTAAAAAAAACCTCTCCATGATTTAATTTGAACAAAAATGAATCAGCGTTACAGCGCTGATTCATTTATGTTTAAATTAAATCATGGAGAGGTTTTTAATTCATTGCATAATCGATCGGTTACGTAAGTGGAATTCCCCGCACTGCTTTTCGAATGGCAACTACATGTATCACACACTCGCGCAGACCAGCAGGGTCTGTTATTATAAACTATAAATCTACGGGCATCACATAATATAAGCACAGAAGACACGAAAAGAATACATTGATAAAACATACCTCGCAATTACTACGAGATGTTTTATCGCCAGTTTGAGTGTTTTGTGATCTCACCTACAAAATGGCGTGAAATAATCAGGCAGCCGGATGTGGACGTTTCCAAGGCTTGCTGAATCTCCTGTTCAACACCTGAAACAATGCAGTGATTGCTGAATCTCCTCTAAATTCACGCTCTATAGTCTTTACTATTTCCTGTTTTTCTTCGGTTTGTAAACCACCCAGCAAACACAAAACATTTGTATGATATTTGTACTATGTCGACCCAACGTCGAAGACGTTGGGTCGACGTTGTTCAAATGTTATACAAATGTTTTGTGTTTACAGGGACAGCCTTTGAAATATCCTTAATCGCTCCAATTACTAATATCCGTATTGATTGTGTTGTTCTAAAATTATTAGTTGAATAACAATTAAATCACCTGACATGAAGTATTTCTGCTGATGATGAGAATTTTCTTGGTTTATTTTTCCGTTTTTATAACATACTGCTGCTGCATATTGTAACGACTCCTGCAGCGAGGAAAATATTTTGCTCCATTCTTTCGCTTGTTTCTTTTGTTGTGCAGAAAGTCGTACGTTTCTACAAACAAAGCGTATAAGTAATATTGAATAAAATGTTTAGCAGCAATCTGCTGCTTATTTCAATGTAATATGCCTCACGAAACATACAGTGTGATGTTTTATATATATACACAGCAAAGACGGCCACCTCAATACCACCAGAATGTATTATTCTCATTTCAACTTTGTACATATCCCGGCAAATACGATACACTGATTCAATGTGGGTTAAATGAAAATTATGTTGCGCCAGAGTCGCAGACGATGGTCCAGCATTGGACCAACATTTAAGTGTGTCGTGCTGACTGGCAATTAAAAAATGTTTCTTTTCTGCTTATTTCGGAGTTCTAATATACTTCTGCAAATAAAAGTTGGAAGAAAAAGATCGAAATGGCATCACGTTCTAAAAGGTTTTCCTCGGTCACACAATGAGGGCCGCATTGATTACTGGCCTCTTAATGCATCATTATTGACACAGTTATTGTATAATCTGCTGAAAATCAATGTGATACCTCACCTTGTATGGCAAGAATACATACAAATATGACAATAAAAAAGGTTTTAGTTCGGCATGTAAACCACTGTACTAATTACACGAATATCCGATACTGGTGGGGCTTTTGTATTAATTAATTAGTCATAAATCTATATTTATATATTTATACACACAGTGACTGTAATATTTTACATGTATGTAAATATAAGTATATCCCAGTCAACACAAAACATTTGTATAACATTTATACAACGTCGGCCCAACGTCTTCGACGTTGGTCCAACATTGTATAAATGTTATACAAATGTTTTGTGTTGACTGGTATGTTCTACATACTCCCCTGGGATGTACTTACGTGCTATTGTAATTGTCGAATTTGGAGGTCAATGAACGTTGAGTATAAACAGGAGGATTAGCGTTGTCGTCTTTTAAAAACCATTCATCCAGTAAATTGACATCTGATATACGGTAATAAAATGCATTAAATCCAGGGTCTTCAATATCAAAAGTTAACGTATATTTAATATATATGTATCTTATCGCTGGTGATACAAGTTGCATTATTTCTTGAACACAAACTGATCCAAAATAGTAGTTTGACTGTTTTTCTCAAGGTGATATCACGCTGAAACTAATATTTCTGCGTAGTTAGTGAAAACGACTCGATAATGACAGGAAGTTTCATTTTAGATGAAGGGTTTACCTTTTTTGGCTTCCATAATTGCTTCCCGCAGATGACTGTATTCTGCCTGACTGAGATGGGCTGGCAGGGGTATCGGTCCACGCTTATTTCCAAGTAAAGACTAAAAGGTAAAACATATTTTAATAGAGCACTGATGAAGGCAGGTTAGATGAAAAGCGTCAACTCGTGATATGAGAGGACAACCATTTTAACTGCGGAAATATTTACTATTAACTATTTCCCATCCATCTAAAGCTGTAATTGCGAATGCATTTTCCATCTTTAAATGGATGGAAAACGGCATTGTAAAACTTATTGTATGCATGATCTACATAATAATTCACACCGTGTGTGCACGGACCTGCAATATCAGGAGTCACATCATCGTAGTATTCAAAGATAGATTGAGAATGTCAATATCTCTACAAACCTCGGAATAATTTATCTTATAAATATACCTTTAAATCACTCAGCTGTGCTACAACATTAAACTTACGAGAAAAAATATTCCAGGAGAGACTTTGTGACAGAGTGTTATTTCTCGTAGATGTTGACTGAATTTGTGGCGATCGTAGGTGTGATCAGGTAGGGATGTTTGATGGCTGTCCACAAAGATGATGTCGAGTCCCAGTGGCACAAACTCTCTGTGGAGCTCTGGTAGGATCTGATCCCACAACAGACGACGCTCCAACTCAAAATCTGCACAAACAAACTCAAAATGATAACGAATTCAAGCCTGTGCTGTTCTATTTTTCTTTCATGTAAAGCTGAACAAAAAAGATTTTTTTTTTCATATTTATGGTAAATTTTAGTCTTCCGAAGTGAGATTAAATATCCTGTTATTTGAACAGCTGAACATCTACCAAAAAGTATTCTACCACTCTTAGTGACGTTTTATTTGGTTTAACCCTTTGCCTGCTAATCACGACTATTGACGTTTTAGTCCGCTTTATTAGCCGATCAAATCACAGTTATTGGGAATGAAATGAGTTTATAAATATCAACATTTGCAAATGTTTGGTCACAAATATGAGTGATTTTCACCCACTTGAGGTTGTGGGTCGCGATAGCGACACACAACTTCAAGTGGGTGAAAATTTAAATGAATTAACTTAGCAGGATAAAGGTAAAGCTATGCTTGATATACACTGATATGTGAGACTAGCAGCACATGGGTTAACTACACGTCCAGGCCACAGCCAGCGCGCCTCGCTTATGTATATCATCATTATATTTTAGCTTATCACACACTTTTTACCACACATTTAACATATAACTGAAAAAGTAACGTTGTCTTGATTCATCTGAATTAAAATATTACGAAGCCAAACGTCCTCAGAAAACAAGTTCATAACTACCATTTTCAAAGATATTTTTCCTGATGTACTGAACCTGCTGAATATTCGTGTTATTTATCTATTACATCTGTGTGAACCACTATCCCAGCAAACACAAGACGTCCAACCAATGTTGCTTTAATGTTGGGCAACCGTCTACGACGCTGACCCAACAATAAACCAACATTGGCTGGACGTCTCGTGTTTGCTGGGATATGATCGACCATCGTCTGTTACACGGCGACCAGCCGCTTATTATGACGTTACCTTCTCTAGTTGAGGAGATATAAATTTTGATGGTGTTGCTGGGCACCACGGGCAGATCAGCCAGGCGGCCAGTGAGGATATTCTCCATGGGGTCGCTGCCATGATGACGTTTCTGGGAGCCGCTTCGCCCTATCAAACTCTCATTTGCAGGGGATTTCGCCATCTATTTGCAGTCTGTCTGGTGGCCTTGAAAAAAAGACACAATAACAATAATTGCATTTTTGTTATCTTGAATACCAGGCCTCCATGTTAACAATTTAATATACAGCCAACCTATAACTATATAGTTGTCATATTTATTACATCAAATGAGACATAAACAACTGATAACAACATATCTCTCAAGTAACCGAATGCAATTGTTACAATGTGTTGGTTTTGATAGGTGTCTAAGCGTCATTTAAGAGTCATTTTTCCCTTTTGCAAACAGATGATTAAAAAGCCGCCAAATCATACATACGCATATGTACGGGTTTTTTCACGAGCCATCCAGCGATATATTGATTTAATTGAAAAATATTTATTTCCCACGCACGCAGTAAACAGTGCTTAGTGATTTTTTTGAATCAACACAATCAAAGAAAAAATGCTCATTGATTTGAAAAATTATAATATATTTTTAGGACTTCGTGAGTAAATAATTTAAATAATTTATTAAGATTGGTGGTGGTTGACACTTTAAACGAAGTCAATACATAAAGTAGACCATCGGTTCGGAAACTAACAGAAACAAACAACTGGAAAATGATGAGATACTTAGAACAATTAGGCCTATCACGTGGCTAGAAATTGTCGTAATCATCTATGTTGTTATCATCATTCACGGGTAATTATCGGGTGTGCGGGGTCTCTTCTCCTATTAATAGACACAGGTGTATCCTGAGAATCAAGCTAATCACAACCCTACAATTACTTACGTCACTGCGTGGCCGCGCATTTTCCATCATTACGATTAGTGAGACGAGATGGGGTGGGGTGGGGGGGGGGAGGGGTATACGTCACGAGGCAGGTGCAAGACCAAATTAACCCTTCTCATACAGTATCAGATCAAATGAAGTGCCACTGTAATCCATAACATAGTTTGTGGTAGATGCTCAGTTAAAGAATTAATTTATATTCAAATAGGTTTATTTTTCATAATTAGTAATAATTTTCTACATTTGAAGATGGGAACTGCGTTAACTAATCTATCTTTAAATGATTTAAAAATAGAACAAACAATTCAAGAGCACAAGGTAGTGTAAACACATTTAATGGTAGACAATCAAGACATCAAGTGAATAACTTTTCGGATTTACAGATATTTTTAAATTATATTCCTATTTCCTTTCAATCTAGACTCAAATGAAAGAAAAGACAATAGGAATGAAACACTGAAAGTGTTAGTTGATTTTCATGATGCAGGCGGGGTGCGTCAGAGAAATATGTGCTATTCTCAAAAGGTGCGTCGAAAATGGGGTATTTGTTTTAAATGGACATAAAAAAAATCAAAAATTGGTATTACCGGAAACCAATTAGTTCTTCATATGCATTTGATGGACTAAATTGTGGAGGGAAAGTAATTTTCTATAAAAAAAATAAAACACGACATTAGCAACTAAATTACAATAACTTTTTTATAAAATATATTGAGCAATGGTGGTCGTAACATTTCGTGTCCTATAGACTACTACTACTAAATCATACTAAGTTTTAACACTATGTCATAATCGCTTGAAAAGTAAACTAAAAAGCGGAGGAGTAGGATGCAAATATAGAAATATTACTTGGAAACAAACAAAAAAAACAAGTAAAAAGGTTAAATCACTACTTTCACTGAATACAAAATTTTCGTGTCCCACATGCATTTTCTTTTGATATCATTTTATCAAACATAATTCGCCATTTAGACCCGTAATCTAAAACTAGTTTCAAGTTGACCCCTCTAGTTTCAAATTACCCCCCCCCCCCCGAATGTTATCGTTCAACTTCCAAAAAGAAACATTTAATGGACTTTATATTATCATCACGCTGGGTTTCCTTTTATACTATCGCGAAATAATTGTCATAATAAAAATGATTCATGAGTAAGCGACGTAAAACAATATTCAGTCAAAATGATCGCTGGAAGCATCGTTTTCCAAACAATTGCAGCCAGGTATCGATCGTCCCTATTAACAGTGATTAACCCTTTAAGCCCTCACGGTGCATTAACCCTTTAAGCCCTCACGATGCCTCAACGCATCATCTTGCATCTCTGAAAAAATACTTAATTTCCTACAACTAGTGCTTTTAGAGCGACAATTTTCGTGGAACTGTCTTAAAAATAACACTACCTTTTTTCATTTGTCACCCATTGTAAGTCATCTTCACTCACTACAAGTCGAGAATTGCGATAGCAATTCGCGGCTTGTAGTGAATGAATATGACAATGGTGAATTCAGGCTCGAAAGGGTTAAAGCATCATTTCACATCCATGAAAACATAACTAATTTTCCTAAACGAAGGGTTTTAGAATGGAGATTTCCATTAAACGGGTTTACCAATACATTGTAATTTTCCTTAATTTTTATACCACATCAAATCATCTTCATCCACTACAAGTCGGGAATTGCGACAGCAATTCGCGGCTTGTAGTGGATGAAGATGACAATGGTAAATTCAGGACTGAAAGGGTTAAAGTGGTTTGCAGATTGGTAAAAACAGGTATTGTTATCTTGTTGTTTGCCTGAGTGTACCAAGTGCCATTTCCCAAACCCCGGCCCTCCGAACGTTGTTTTCGTGTTGTGTTTCTGGATGTGTGCTTTAATCATGTTAATACTTTAATGCACAACATAGCACTCCATAACTTCATGTCGCATGTTGTTGTCAGTGATGCCTCGATATGATGAAAGGATAGCTCGATGGGAGAAAAAAGTGATGATTATAGTAAAACCCGACTTGAATGTCAAGTACGCATATCCAGCAAACACGACAGATAGACCCAATGTTGGGCCGCCGTCGTAGACGGTGGGCCCAACATCCAGAAACACAACACGAAAACAACATTGGGTCTATGTGTCGTTTTTGCTGGGTACTCAGTCAGCGCAAAAGGGTACATTGAATTGATGTTGTTTCAGCGTTGGCCTACCATCTGCATTAACTTAACATTGGTTCAATGCAAATCGTTGCATGGCTACGTACATATGCTACCCAGTGAATGCAAGACATTGAACCAATTCGGGATTAATGTTGGCCCACCGTCTATAACGCTGGCCCAGCATTAAGTCATTATTGGTTCGATGTATCTCGTTGGCTGGGCATGCACATATGGACAGCAGTTGTGAGCGAGTTAACCCGACGAAAACGCGACGCTGACCCAATGTTGGTTTATTGTTGGGCAACCGACTACGACGCTGTCCCAACATTAAACCAACATGTTTGAAAATCTCGTGTTTGCTGGAAACTTCTAACCATCAGTTTGTAGCCCCAGTGGCTGAAGCCACATATTGACCCCATATAAAATCGTGGGACATTTTTTTGGACGGTCATATCTAAGAGTTGGCCTCGAATAAGATCGCATAAATTGTAGGCTTCTGATTGGTCGAGATGGTCATCTCGACCAATCAGAAGCCTACGATTTATCGTAACTTGTACGAGAATACGGGTCCAACTCATTTTCCGCAAAGTCATTAAAAAGTTATGGCCATTTGTCAGACTTTGGGGTCGGGATCGCTCTCAGTCATATCCCCGCCATGTTAAAAAAACATCGATTTTTTCGGTAATACGACCACAGCAATCCACGGCCTCGGAGAGGACGTGAGGGCTAGGTAGCCTGATTCACTTATTAATTAGGGCGGTTACAGCGGGCGCCATGTACATGATAAAGCCTACAGCTGAGGTTGCTAAGATCTCCTTTCATCTTTACATGACCGTCACTTTCATCTGCCAGCTAGGGCCTACATCAACCAATCGACGAGACATCACCAGGTGCAAGCGTCACATCCAGATCCTGCAGATTGGCCCTGTGTGTGTGGAGGAACAACCACCCAATAGGATGCAATTTCAAATTGTTCATTCGCAAATCACAGAGCAGGTACCGTAAAGTAGCATGCTTCAATAAAACATTCTATTTCATTCATGAATGAATGTTATGCCCGGATATATACGGGGTTAAAGATGTTTTAGATCAATAAAAATATCACTCAATTTTGATAAAATTGTTTTTACTAGACGCTTTGTTGATCCAAAAATTTAATTTTAGACATGACTATTTTTCATAAATAGTAATATATTTCGTCGTTTGAAGCTAGAAATTGCGTTAGCAATTCCAGCTTTAAATGACGAAAAATACAATTGAAGCAATGCAGCAGGACAAGGGCTAACTGAAAATCACCATCACGCTCACTATTATGACTTTATGTATTATACATAGATATATGCTACCTAATCTATAACTATGTTATTATATATAAGTACTGTCTAATACCTGATTTGGGCTGAATTTGGCGCGAACAAGACCCCTTCCTGTTCGAGATGTAAGTCTTAATTGGATTTTATAATCAAGAGGCCGACCCCGCCCCTGCCATAGGGCAACATTATCGATCTCATCCCACCAATCACAATACATTCCCAATGTTCAATCAATGATGGGCCAACGCCGTAGAGGGTGAACCCATATTATTTCATCATTGGGTCAATGTCTTGCGTTTCTGGGTGAGGTTTAAGTCAATGACCTTTGTAACATAGATATGTAGAACACAGCTTTCGCATAGAATGCGTCCCGCTTCTAAACCCCGCTGATTCTGCGAGGTTTTTTTTTCAGAGCAATATCTTTGTTTCTCCCTTCTCACTGTGACTAGGTGATAACGTTAACCCTTTAACCGCCAAATTATTCAATTTGAATTTTCACCCACTTGAAGTTGTGTCTCGCTGACGCGATCCACAACTTCAAGTGAGTGAAAATTATTCAGATTTGGCAAAATGGAAGTCAACTCTTTTCAAATCGTGCTGATTGATGTCACATAATGGCTATAACATGCTTAAAAGGCGGTACTGAATGTGGTAATAATTGAGTGAAAAACTCAATATATGCGACACCGGCGGTTAAAGGCCTCATGCGGGCTCGTCGATTTCAGGTTGTAATTTCGCGCAGTGTTAGGCCACGCACTTTGCTATAATGAAACAATGGTGATAATTTTGCCTTCATAATGTTTTTTAAATAAGTCATCGATACTACATTCTTGGCACTAGAAAAAAACAACCTCAGAGATGGTTTTATTTTAATCCTCAGGAAGACACAATAGTTCTATCAGGATTTCCCATTCTACAGATTTATCCAGATTCTATGGATATTTTCATGTTTTTTAATTCTACGGGTGGATTTTTTTTAAAGATTTTTGTAAAAAAATATTTATCTTCCGTGCCGTCCAGATTGGTTGTTATTTCGCCTGTAAACTCCTCATATAATCACTGATTATCAGATTATGCCGTGAGATATTGGTTGCGCCTAATCTTGAACACAACGCACCCAGTCTGACATTTCCAACACCACGCCCTCCCCAAATTAAGATTTAGGACCACAATCAATTAAGTATGTAAACATCGCCATCGACGACCACGAGTCACAAGCCATCATCAAGTATTACGTCATAGGTGTGAAACCTTGGTGTTTTAAATAGGCTTGAACCGTCATACGGCTTGGGCGGTGGCCCTGGTGCAGTGGTTAAAGCTGCCTGCTTGGAAAGTCGGAGATCGCGGATTCGAGCCCCTCTATGGCATTCAAGTTCAAAGAAACAAAATGTTTCTTCCCTGCTCATTCGTAAAGATTCACTATTGTGGGGAGCCTCGGTGACCAAGAGGTAGTGAGTTCGGCCTCAGATCGCCAGGGTTCGAATTTCGAATCCTGTGTCTGGAGGGAAGTGTCATCTCATTCATATCATCATCCTCAGGAGGTTCTCCTAGCCCAGTTTAGCCTATATGTGCACAAATGTGGCCTAAAAGCCCATTCTTTCATTTTTCATAAGGCCTGAGCGTGGCAATCGTATAAATGGCCAGATGTGGCACTAGTTTAAAGGCGCCTTCTACATATTTAAAGATAAAAATCTTTGTAAGATTTCACAATCAGCTGTTTCAGGGTCTGTGACAATAATTATTATAGAGTTATTTAGTAGGTCATACATCAATATAATTTGAAATAATATTGTATTTATTTCTGGACAATGATAGTAATTACATAATTGAAACTTAAAAGAAAAAAAATCAACATAGCAAATGTAGTTTTCTGAGTAAGCGATTCATTAGTGTCATGAATTTTTATTTTGCGCGCCATCAAAGTGTCGCGAATTATGATTTTGCGCGCTATCAAAGTTATCCTGATATTGTTTCTGCACATTGGATATCCCTGCCATCTACAGGGTTTTAAATGAATAAAATCCCTATATGCAACTCTACAGTTAAAGTGATTTTTTTTCTGCTGGGCTACAAAAAAAAAGAAAAACTTCATTTTGAAAAATCACTATTTTCCTCACATCACACATACTTCCGCTTTGGGTGAATTTTTATTTGGTATTCTACATTGATTTGAAGCTTGGGTTCCTAATTAATGTGATTCTCAATCATTGTTAGGTTTCATTAAAAGTATAAGGCAGCTTGGTATATCAGTCGTTTTTCACATGCGGTGCAGATTGATATTCGTTACCGGCTTTATTTGCTCCAATTATTTGAACAGTTGGGTGTAACTGTTTTCATGCATGCACCACAGAAACAATGTCGACCGCATTGGGAATAGAGCCTTGAACCATAGGACCAAATTCACCCACACTACTAGCTTAGCAATACAACACCTCATATTATATATATACATGTATATCAAAAAGATGCTAACAAGTTATATATTTCTACCGAATGTTAGTTAGGGCATCAACCTAATTTGCTAAATATCTGTATAAAATAATTAAGTCCATATAGTTAGGCCTCCTAGGCCAGTATTACGTATGAGAGCTAAATATACTCCACCCGAACTAGACTGGTGGCGACGACAAGATAATATATAAGATAAGATCAACTTTATTTTGAATCGGCATGGTACAGGTAAACCATAAAAAACACTAGCCTGGGGCTGTTCAACCGATCTATGGTATGAATTCGACGAAGAATAACAACAACAATATAACACAGTCTACATCACATATTCAAACATTATATAAGCTTTTTCTAGTCTTTGTATTGGTGTTATAAGTTTTTTCAAATAGGTAGAAGCCAGATTGCTACTAATTTTGTATGTCTGAATAGCTATGTTTCTTTCTCTCTGCAATTTCAAACTTGGCATTTTGGTTTGACAAAGAGAATCATAATCTGAAGTGTAGTCCCAGTAAACAAAATGCAGCCCTCTTTCCTGATTTTTTTCTCATCTTAGTGTTCCCCAATCCACAAAAATGACACACAATGTTACAGAACTGGAAATGGCACAAAATAAAATAGCGAGATATCGCCATTCTGTGGTTGACACTTATATATGGCAAAAGTCTTTTTAATGCATTTAAATGGTTGCCAGCTGTTTTATAAATCTGTTGTATATGTATATCATAATCTAGATTTTTATTCAGATTGACTCCAAGGAGCTTAACATATGCCTTTGCAACTAATGTGATGTCATCAATTTTTAATTTAATCTCCATGTCTGCGGATGCCAGAAAAATTGCCTGAAATTTGTGGGGATTTTCATTTAAAATGAACCAATTGATGGCAGCCTTGGATTCAATCTGGAGAGTTTGTACAACCAGCTGTTGTGAGGACTCTATGGCATTAATGGTATTGTCATCGGCGTAGTTTACAAGACCGGTTTTTGGATAAATTTGAACATGTCATTAAGAAAAATGTTGAATAAATAGGCCCCAGGATATAACCTTGGGGTACGCCTTTAAGGATATCAGCCCATTCACTTGTGCCATTTCCAATTTTTACTCTCTGTTTTCTTCCAGTCAGATATGATCGCATTATATTGATGCTATTTCCGCTGAGGCCGTATCAGCTCGTATCTTGGCAAAACGTGTTTGTTTCCAGTAAGGACGAGACGTTGAACCAATGTCGGCTTAATATTGGACCAGCGTCGCAGACGATGGGCAAATATTAAAGGAACATTGGTCAACGTTTCGTATTTATTGGGTTCACGCCTGGTTGCGCCTCTGAGCTCGGTATTTCAACCCTAGGCCCTTAGCAAAAGCAAATCTACATGCTTATTTGATATGAGACATATCATTACCATGTAGGGCCCTACATTTGAGCCACACAGAGAAAATGGCCTAGAGGTGTATGGAGTGCTTGTAATTCCAATAATTTAACCAGATTTTCTAGCACTTCTGTTAAACGCAGTGACGTCACCAGAAACCTTTTTGAATGGCTACTCGGTGAAAGTAATGTTATATAAGACCCCCATACTTCATTGTACTAGCTAGCTCGGTAAAAAACATTGGAGGCTATTGAATCTCACAGAATATATACATCAAAATGAAAGATTTCATTAAAACAATACATTGATCCAATTTTGGATTAATCCAACAAGGGTTATTTTCCCGTGCTATATGAGAGACATACCTTACTTAGCCACGTGCTGCCTGGTTCCCTGTATCATAGTATCATAGTCTGGGAACATGTAACCACTGGTAAGCAGGCTGCAGCAGGCGACACAGCTATATAAAGCACATCTAGAAGCAACTGGTAGAAGATCAACCTGATGTCAAAGTACTTCCTCTTCACAGCAGAAATCAATTCCCAATGATAGAGGCAGGAATGAATCCAAGTGGTTGATGTCTAGGTTTTCATTCAATCTGCTTATTTGCCATCGTCAATCATTCACCTCATTTCACCACTCTCATATTAAAATCATCTTCCGTAAAAATATAACAGTTGTGCGTGCTGCCGCTACAAGAATGGCGGGAGCTGGCGACATTAGCACCGGGGATGCTGTCCGTTACACAAACACACCTGTGGCGAGCTAGGCGGCGGTCATATCTGCCACCCTATCTGCCGACATAGTCACTGATTGGTAGGTAGGAGAGCGGCTATTGATTTTTCTGGTGACATGGACATGGGTGTCACTTGGTGATGGTGACGTGTGGCCGGGCAGTAGAGAGAGGAGGGTGTCACAGCATGATGTATAATCATCAGCCATGTCTGCGGCCACAGCCAACCTCTGATTACTTTACCTGTGTCACTAGCAATCAGTCCCACCTGTAAATGTGCACGTACAATCCCGCCCCTCACCAAGCAACCGCACCATACCCAGCAAACATGAGACGTTGGCCCAACGTTGGTTTACAGTTGGGCCAACGTCGTAGACGGTGGGCCAACTGTAAACCAACGTTGGGCCAACGTCTCATGTTTGCTGGGTATACGTTCAGCCTATGTTGGTTTAATGTTGGGCCAGCGGCACAGACGGTGGACCATAGGGTTAAATGTCATGCTGGATGGGTAATGACAGAGACAGAGATATTATGGAAAATTGGCGTAGATATGTCGCAAAAGGACAGCCCCTTCCTCTTTGGAAGATCTCCGGGAAATCGACGGATCAACATGATCATTTTTGGGCTATAGGTATAATAAACGATTCCAAATTGACTTGAAAAATATGGATCCTCTTCAGAGTTATGTTATGTCCAAGATGAATCGAAAATAAATTACGCATTCTGATTTATTTTCAAATTGGGTGCAAAATTATGCATGTAATTTCCGACACGACTTGTAAATTATAATACATCATTGTACAAGAATTTCCGACGCGGCTCGAAATTTAAGCATCCATGTGATATACAATGTGGCTAAAAAATTCAAACTGGCGTAAAATTAGACACATGCTATCGTGAAAATGTAAAATTATTTATTTCTATAAAACCTTTTTTTATAAGTCCTCAGTATTCAGATTTATGAACAGTTTCATCACCGTTCACCAAAAAATATACATTATTGGGTGGAACCTCTGTGATCGAGAGGTAGTGTTCTTGACCTCAGACTACCAGGGTAGTTTCGAATATTTTACCTCAAGGGTAGTGTCATTTTGATTCATATCACCGTCCTCAAGACGTTCTCATGGCCCAGTTTATCCTGTATGTAGGCTATACAGAAACTGCTTAAAAGCCCCATTCATTGATTTTAGTAGATATATTGCCAGATAACAAAACAGTAGGCATAATAATATAATATCATTATTGAAATATACTATAAATCATTACCGATTTGTTTCTAAATTGTTCTTGAGATTATGAACAACAATGGCCAAACGAATGACCTATGATTTTTTACGCTAGAAGATATGTTACCTCAAAACCGAGAAGTAGCGTGCCTAGCCTTAGATCGCCATGACTCGAATTTCGAATTCTGTGTCTGGAGGGCAGTATCATCTCATGGCGGCCTCGTCGGGTTATAAGGTTCAGACCAGTGTATCGAAGTTAATTTCTCGCAGGGCCCCGCTCTGCACGTTACTCACACATAATACAGTTCTTAATGAATGAATGAATAATTCAATGAATGAATAAATGAATGAATGAATGAATGAATGAATGAATAAATGAATGAATGAATGAATGAATGAATGAATGAATGAATGATTGAATGAATGAATGAATGAATGAATGAATGAATGAATAAATGAATGAATGAATGAATGAATGAATGAATGAATGAATAAATGAATGAATGCATGAATGAATGAATGAATGAATGAATGAATGAATGAATGAATGAATGAATGAATGAATGAATGAATGAAAGAATGAATGAACAAATTATTTATTAATTAATTAATGAACGAGCACAGTAACGAATAAGCGAACAACCGAATGAATGGGCAAATGAATAAATGAACAATGGTGTGCTTAGGCAGAGCTGGATCGAGGATTTCCCTGTGGAATAATAAACAGGTAAGTTTGGAAACGAAGCCGGGATCTAGTGATTTCCTGAAAATTGTGCAAATAAGGCCTAGTGCTGAACCAAAAGCACCCCTAAGTGACTCATGAAGACATGACAATAGATCGCTGTTCTCAAAGCTTCGGGAAATTACTTAAATCTCACCTATTTGATCTGGCTTACATCCCCAGCTCATCGGTTGCCCGGCTTCCTGTTGACGAACCTGATTTGGCCTTGATTATGACACATGATCATGTTGAAGAGTTGTGCGCCTTTGAGCTCGGTTCGTTGAGGCGCTATCGAAGTTGTATTGATTGATTTATTTAACCTTGTCATTTCACTTTACAATAAACAAAACGGTACTGAAATGCTAAGGAAATTAGTAGAACTGTAGCTATTGAAATAGTAACTACGCAGCCACTAGCTAGGCCTATACAACAAACGTGTACGATCGATGAAACCCGTTTTATTTTAGCAACTTATTTTACTCTGGAGTCTGAGTAAAGATACATGCTTTTGAAAGAATTGCCAGTTCTACGGATTTTTTTCATGTTTTTTAATTCTACGGGCGTATATTTTTTATCAGGTCGATTCTATGGATTTTTTGCAAATATATTTTTACATTTTTGTAAAACACATTTTACGCGTCCGTGACGCCCGGATCGGTTGCTTTTTTGAATGTTAACTCCTCATATAATCAATTATTATGCCGTGAGATCTAGGTTGCGTCTAATCACTAATTTAACGTATATACATGTACCCGGTCAGACCTTTCACACGAGTCACAAACCGTCATCAGGTATTACATCATAGGTGTGAGCGCTCTATCTTAGTGAATGGGTGTCATGGTGTTTTAAAACATAGGCTTGAACCGTCACAATGACCCGGGCGTGGCAATCGTATAAATGGCCTGACGTGGCAATAATTTAAAGGAGCCTTCTAAATATTTAAAGATGAAACACTTTGTATGGTAAAATTCTAAAAAAAAATATTTTTTTAATAATCAATATATTTTACAATTTCACAATCAGCCGTTTTCTGGGTCTGACTTTGACAAATATAGAGATATTTAGTATATTATTAAATTATCTTGTACTTATTTATTAACACACAATGTTATTAATTACAAAATTTAAATTTAAATACACATGTATCAAATGAAATTTTCCGAGTTAGCGATTGATTAGTGTCGCTTTTTATGATTTCTTGAGCTATGGAAATGTCGCGAATGATGACTTCGCTCGCTATCACAGTTGAATAAAATTCTCTTGGTTTTTTTCAGAACTCTGTCCATTGGGAAACCCTGCTTTTGAGGTTCCTCATAATTGATGCAATATTGCTCTCCATGCCATTAGCAAATATACACTAAAATAATTTTATGTCCCAAAAGGTGAAATTAAAGAGACGTTGGAGTCCTGATTGTGCAGCTGTATTGTCAGTTATCAATGGGATACAGAGTGCACTGTGCGCAGTGGAGCGGATCACAAAACCAATCAAAGAGGTAAATCTTGATTATACATGACTATTCACCAGGTGATGCTTTCCTTATTCGTCAGTTAACACTTGTGGATCACAACAGATTCTAAACAATTAACCTAGACATTCCACCATATTTTGGACAAAGGCCAACATTCATGATTTTTGAACTTTTTTTATCAGGTTATTTCAATTTCATACAGTAGGCAAGTATTTTAAGTACTATAATCCATACAATTGAAGATTATTTTTTTCAATGCGGCGTCATTTGTTGTTTCAGATTTGGGTTTTTAATTTTCGCGGACGGGACAATAGATTTTTCAGGAAAAATACATCCACTTCATAAAGAAACAATTTAAAAACTTAAAATTCATATAAACACATAGTCTGCATAACACCACCATCTTACATCTGTGATTGTTAATTTGATTGAACTTTATTTACACTTCAAGGTCGTTTGTAAGTTTGAGTGTCCCGTCCGCGACACTATTGAAAATACAGAAGTCTCTCTCTTTTATCAGTATAAGTTAAATAGCTTGTAAACTATTAATTGATATCACTCGTCAATGCTTCATTACATTTTTAACACTAGTTTGCTATTTCAATTTATCAGCAATAAACATGTGTCCTGTCGGGGACAATTTGTAATGTCCTGTCAGCGACAATATATTTTTAAATATAAACTATTTTAAATAAGTTGGGAACAAAACCAAGAAATGAATAAAAAAAGATTTACACAGCATTTACTTTTTTTCAGGGCTGTATCCAAGATCTTACCAAAAGACGGGGTGTCGGGGGGGGGGGGGGGTTGGGGCCTTCCCCCAAGATTTGTGGGACATAATTAGGTTGAATTGGGGGAATTTTAAAAAAATTGTGCTCCCCCACGCCTCCTGGATTAGCGCCTGATTTTTTAATTATTTTTGAGAATTGATGTTCGACATACCTGTATGTAGACATGTATAATAGATTGAGTATTAGGTCAAATAATTATACTCAAAGCCACCTGAGTAACATTAAAACATTCATGACCACATGTCTATACTGATCATGTGATCTCAACTGCCATTATTGAGTAGTAGTAGTAAATCATTGCTTTACGTCACTTTTCGGCACAAATGGTATTTTAAGTGACATTGTAATACGTGTCACTGCCATTTTTGAACATGCCTGCAGTATTTTCAGATAGTAGTAGTAAATTGTTGCTTTATGTCACTTTTCGGCACTAATGTTTATTTAAATGACATTGTAATACGACAAAAACAGTGCAGTCCTTTGATGAGATGAATGATGAACAGATAATGACGTGAGGGTGGGGCGATAGGCCATAGTGGGTTGTTGCGAGTGTCTTCCTTCCCTCACCCAAAAAGGGGTTCTGGGCATTTTTAGGGGATTTACCGCCCAGGCATGCCCAGACGTCCAGACTCAGTTCTATTTCTACAAAACATGACTCTGCTATCATCGGATCAGATAGTCCCCAACGTAACAATAGGTAAGGGTAACTCATTCATCGCACGTGAGACACATATTGTCTAACTCTCTTTTTCCGGTTGATTCAAGGCTACGACAGCTACCATCAGTGCCCTGTAGTGACACTGCACCGGCAGTGCCTCCACTGATACGGGAACTGCAATAGCACCGCTGTTGAACGGAGGAACCAGTGTAAACCGCTGGCAATCTGCCCGAAGATTATGGCCAGGCAAATGGAGGCTGCAGCTTTGAATGATTGCTATAGATTAGTGATTCTGGACCACGCCTTACAGCATGCAACAGACGGAACCAGTGTATGCCGTGCACCAATTTGGTTGTGGTTTGGGGAACTATACATCAGGCTAAATTGCTTTTGTATTTTTTTGCAGAGTGCGTCCTGAATGACCTTGACAATATCTTTTTACTAATCATTGTAATACTTATAACCCCGGAATCTCTATAATCTAGTCTAATTATAACTGATGGGTATCTACAGCTGTTGCACAAGGCCACATGCAGGGGGATCAACGCAAAATGTATAGGCATGCAGCTCACCTTAGCTGCATTTCTTTTGAACTAGAAAGCTTCCCCCGACGGTGGCGGATTTGGAAGGGGTCAGATGGGGGAGGGTGTAGAACCCGCAGGGTATGATTTAAAAATCCCATAAATCGGTATGAGATAAAATCAAGTGAGTGGAATTTTAAATGAAATAATTTTGCGGTGACCGGTAGGCTTCTTTAAAGAATAGTATATGCCAATTTGCAAAGTGACATATGATATACCATCCTTTGATACCGCCATGCTTTTTCTAAGTAACATATTTAAAATTTATTTATTAAATTTTATTAATTTTAATTTCATCAGTGCATATTAATCACATCACAATTTGGTACAAATCATTGGTCTCAATTACTCATAAATGAGTAATAAGACGAAGACTGACACCCCGTCAAATAGGATCGGATGCCCTTACATGGGATTAGCTTGCAATGGTCGATTTTTTTTACTACAGTACAGGGATGGTATCAGCAGAATATGTTCAGGCCGAAAAGACAATATTTCAATCAGAACAGAGGATGGTTGCCAACATCGGCAGAAGAGGTACCTGAACTATAATTTGAGTGAAGTCCATGCTCTTTTCAACAAGGGATATGACAGTAAAATATATATTTAGGTAGATTTAGGTGAATTTTAAAGAATTGTGCTCCCCCACGCCCACTGGATTAGCGCCTGATTTTTAAATTATTTTTGAGAATTGATGTTTGACATAGATATATGTAGACATGTATAATAGATTGAGTATTAGGTCAAATAATTATACTCAGAGCCACCTGCTGAGTAACATTAAAAAAATTTATGACCACATGTCTATACTGATCATGTTATCTCAACTGCCATTTTTGAGTAGTGGTAGTAAATCATTGCTTTACGTCACTTTTCGGCACAAATGGTATTTTAAGTGACATTGTTATACGTGTCACTGCCATCTTTGAACATGCCTGCAGTATTTTCAGATAGTAGTAGTAAATTGTTCCTTTATGTCACTTTTCGTTCATTTAAGTGACATTGTAATACGATAAAAACAGTGCAGTCCTTTGATGAGATGAATGAAGAACAGATGATGACGTAAGGGTGGGGCGATGGGCATGATGGGTTTTTGCGAGTGTCTTCCTTCACTCACCCAATAAGGGGTTCTGGGCATTTTAGGGGATTTAGCGCCCAGGCATGCCCAGACGTCCAGACTCAGGTTTTTTTCTACAAAACACGGCGCCGCTATCCTCGGATCGGATAGTCCCCAAAAAACAATAGGTAAGGGTGACTCATGCATCCCACGTGAGACACATATTATCTAACACCCTTTTCCGGTTGTTTCAAGGCTACGACAACTACCATCAGTGCCCTGTAGTGACACTGCACCGGCAGTGCCTGCACTGATACGGGAACTGCAATAGCACTGCTGTTGAACGGAGGAACCAGTGTATGCCACTGGCAATCCGCCCGAAGATTATGGCCAGACAAGTGGAGGCTGCAGCTTTGATACAGTCTACTCTTCTTTAAAGAATAGTATCTGCCAATTTGCAAAGTGACATATGATATACCATCCTTTGATACCGCAATGATTTTTTTTCAGGAACATATTTAAAATTTATTATAATAATTTGTATTAATTTTAATTTCATTAGTGCATATTAATCACATCACAATTTGGTACAAATAATTGGTCTCATTTACTCATAAATGCAACACATTTTTTTCATATTCAACCTAGTTACAAACACTCCATTTCAAAATCAAAATGCTACTGTGCTTAAACCAAAGTGGAAAATTAATATTAAATCATATGACAACAAGCACACAAAGAACACAGCTAGTCCGTAAAGAATTGAAACTAGATCCTGTGAAGTTTGAAGAGTACCCCGGTACAAAGAACAGGACAGGATAAGGAAGAAACTTGAGAGAGAAAAGATAAGAATCACTGCTACTGATCAGCGAAATCTATGATTGATCCAAGACGAAGACTGACACCCCGTCAAATAGGATCGGATGCCCTCACATGCGATTAGCTTGCAATGGTCGATTTTTTTTATACAGTACAGGGATGGTATCAGCAGAATATGTACAGGCCGAAAAGACAATATTTCAATCAGAACAGAGGATGGTCGCCAACATCGGCAGAAGAGGTACCTGAACTATAATTTGGGTGAAGTCCATGCTCTTTTCAACAAGGAATATGACAGTAAAATAACAAGACTACATACGTGCAGTTGCTCCAGCTCCGAATTAGAATTTGATTTAAGCAATTTTGTGTAGGGATATCAATGTAGTCCTAGGCTAGGTCAAAAATCAAGACGCAAGACAACTAGGTCTAAAAAGCCCAGTCTAAGAGTAAGATAAGAACTAGACAGTCTGTCAGAGATTGCAAACCTCCATTGAAATTAATGATCCTAATCAGTATCCCAGTAATGGTCTACCTATCTGGCACGGTTTACCCGATATCAGGCCAATCGAGGTAACTAATAGCTGATTTACGGTCATTTTGAATTCGATATAAATTAGTCAAAAACTTAGGGTGCATCCTCCCCCGAAACCTCAAATTTTGTTTTATAGTAATGGACTAACATCTAACACAGTTTGCAAAATATTGGGCATGTGAAAGTAAATAATGGCCGATAGGGGGCCACTTTGAATTTGATCGAGTCAGAATTGTTCAAGATGCATCCTCAGCTGAAATCTCACATTTCATTCTATAGTAATCGTCTAGCTATCTAGCACGGTTTACCAAATATCGGCCATGTGAAAGTGAATAATGGCCTAAAGGCGGCCATTTTGAATTTGATCAAGTCGAAATTTTCCAAGATGCATCCTCAGCTGAAATCTCACATTTCATTCTATAGTAATGGTCTAGCCATCTAGCACGGTTTACCAAAAACCGGCTATGTGAAAGTGAATAATGGCCGATAGCGGCCATTTTGAATTTGATCTAGTCAATTTTTTTCAAGATGCATCTTCTCTTGTAATCTCACATTTTGTTTTATAGTAATAGTCCAGCTGTCTAACACGGTTTACCAAATATCAGCAATGTGAAAGTAAATAGTGGCGATAGGCGGCCATTTTGAACTCGATTGAGTCGAAAGTTTTTGAAAGGCATCCTCTCTCGAAACGTCACATTTTGTTTTATAGTAATGGTCTAGCTATCTAGCACGGTTTACCTGATATCAGGCCTATCGAGGTAAATAATGCTGATTGTCGGCCATTTTGAATTCGTAAGTTAAAAATTTTCAGGGTGCATCCTCCCCCGAAAACTCACACTTTGTTTAATAGTAATCTGGTAATGGTCTAGCCATCTAGCACGGTTTACCAAATATCAGCCATGTGAAAATGAATAATGGCCAAAAAGGCGGCCATTTTAAATTTGATCAAGTCAAACTTTTTCAAGATGCATCCTCATCTGAAATCTCACATTTCGATTCATAGTAATGGTCCAGCCATCTAGCACGGTTGACCAAATATCGGCCATGTGAAAGTGAATAATGGCCGATAAGCGGCCATTTTGAATTTTATCGAGTCAAATTTTTTCAAGATGCATCCTCTCCTGAAATCACACATTTTGTTTTATAGTAATGGTCTAGCCATCTAGCACGGCTTACCAAATAACGGCCATGTGAAAGTGAATGATGGCCGATTGGCGGCCATTTTGAACTTGGACAAGTTGAATTTTTTCAAAATACATCCTCTCCTGAAACCTTACAATTTGTTTTAAAGTAATGGTGTAGATATCTTGAGCGGTTTTCATGATATTCCACAATATCAGGCCTGTTGAGGTGAATAATGGCCGATAAGCGGCCATTTTGAATTTTATCAACTTGAAATTTTTCAAGATGCATCCTCTCCTGAAACCTTACAATTTATTTGATATTAATGGTGTAGCTATCTTGAGCGGTGTTCATGATATTCCGCAATATCAGGCCTGTCGAGGTGAATAATGGCCGATAGGCGGCCATTTTTAATTTTAACAACTTGAAATTTTTCAAGATGCATCCTCTCCTGAAACCTCACAATTTGTTTTATAGTAATGGTGTAGCTATCTTGAGCGGTTTTCATGATATTCCGCAAAATCTTTCAGTCGGATTTACCGATGTTATAAATTAGGTCAAAGTGCTGGGTCAACTTCCAGGTCAAGGTCCAAAAACCTGAAAAAGCACAACTAGGGACCTTAGAGAACATGTATGTGCAATATGACTGTCATCGGCCCAGTACTTTTCGAGATCTGCTCCGGAAACGAAGTGCGCGTCAAAACGTCTAAATAGGTCATAGTTCTAAACCAGAAAAAGGTCAAAGTTCAAATACCCCAAAAAGCACAACTAGACCCCCTAGGGGTGTTGTGTGTAAAATTTGAAGACAATCGGACAAGTACTTTCAGAGATATGTCCCGGAAACGAATTGTTTACGGACGGCCCAACGCCGTAACATCATCATTTTCTCCTCTGCGACCTTGCGTATTGAATTCAGATTAAAAATATTTTAACCTGTCCATTAGCCACCTGGAAGTAACCCACATACCAAAAATTGTTATCCTAGCTTATTTTCTTACAAAGTTATAGGCAAAAGAAAAGGCAAAAAAAAAACGGAGGTAGAATCCATAGCTCCCTCCGTCTCACCTACGGTGACGGCGGGAGCTAAAAATAGGACGGTCAAAATTATGTGAACTGAGACCGAAGGACATTACCCTATGCCATATACCAGCCACGAGTTTTGCATATATACAGATACCATGCAAATATTTATATTTTACTTGATGGTACAAAGAATGTAACAAAGGACAAGAAGATCATAACTGGCAAAGAAATCGTGAGAATGACAGTATGGGACATTACATGTAGTCGTAGTGAATGCAGGCGGCGTGAATGTGAAAACTGTCCAGAAAGCTATCACTGAAATATTTGACACACGTACTGAAAACCAGAATGATGTTAACTACAGTACCAGTTGAGATTAAGTGATGCGGTGATGAGACAAATATTTTATCAATTGTTCAGCTGATGAAGCAAAAACCGATTTAGTTAATCAGCTCGAATCTTTTGCAAGATATGAAAATGGTGCGCAATATCAACACCAAGAGTTGAGGTGGTTGAAACATAATTTAAATTCTGATGAAGTGATCGTACATTTTTCTGAAATCTCCGGTTTGAAACACCAAGGCGGGTTGACAATCTCCACAGCCGTATCCATTGCAACTGGTCAGTCACGGGTGATTTACTTTACCAACCTTATGCGCTTGTATCTGATGAACTAGGCCATAATAAATTGTCAGTGTATGCTTTTAACAAGGCGATATTGAATGACATTTGTAAAATCATTTAATGTGAAATGTGTACATTAATGGAGTGATGGGGCAGCAAGCCAGTTTAAAAATCGATTCACGTTAAGCAATATCCTTTATCATGATAGGCAATGTTTTAAACGCTTCCTGGGCATAAGTTCCAGCCTTGACTGACGGATCCAGTAACTCCAGGTGCAATCGTCTCGCGCATCTATACATAATACAGCCTTAATCCAGTTTGAATCTGATGTTTGACTCGTATACCCTTAATATCCGGTTGTCTGATCACCACCCCAGTCATTGATGGATATAATTTAGAACAACTGTAATGATCTCTATATTTCTTTTCAATATAAGTAATGTACAAAAAAAATGTGCAAAATACAAAGAACTTTAATGCCGCCACAAAGTTAGTCAGAAACGACATATCACTATATAGCTATTCGACCGCTTATGAAAAAGTTGTATTTTCACGATGACCGCTGGTGATCATTTCTGGTCTTCATGCGGCAATTGCGGGGATCACAGAAAAAGGTTTTCAAGGTCAATAATGCCAAGAATTACATTTTTGATACCAGAAATGCATTATGTGCCCCAAAGTTAAAAACCACAGATCACATGTAGCTATTGGACCACTTATGAATGACACTGCTGAGAATGACATTATTGATGCCAGAAATGGCTTCTGCGTCACACGGCAGTTAATAAATTAGTCGGAAATGACATATGTATGTATTGGATCACTTATGAATAAGTTGTATTTTCCCTATTTCCGCTGGTACTTATTTCTGCACTCCATATGGAGGTTGAATGTCATAGAATAAGGTTTTTAAGTCACTGATGTCTAAAATGACATTATTGATATGAGAAATATATTATGTGCCACACATTTGGCCAGAAGGGACATATCACATTATGTAACTATTCGACCAATAGTAAAAAAAAAAAATTCAATATAACCGCTATACTGATCATGTGTTGACCTTCATGTTATGCTTGAATGTACTTTGAGGTCCAGAAATGGGTTCCACGCCCCAAATTAATCAGAAATGACATTACGGATTACTAGAGGCCGCTGGTGGCCATTTTTTATTTTTTTGCCGTTTTCGGCCAAACGCGACATGCATCTTTGAAAATATGAGCTGGTTGACCTCCATGATTCCATTTTCTACCTAAATGCATTAAAAAACAAGACTACATAAGTCCAGAAGCTCCCGCTCCGAATTAGAATTTGATTTAAGCAATTTTGTATAGGGTTATTAATGTAGTCCTAGTCTAGGTCAAAAATCAAGACGCAAGACAACTAGGTCTAAGAAGCCCAGTCTAAGAGTAAGATAAGAACTAGACAGTCTGTCAGAGATTGCAAACCTCCATTGAAATTAATGATCCTAATCAGTATCCCAGTAATGGTCTACCTATCTTGCATGGTTTACCCGATATCAGGCCAATCAAGTTAACTAATAGCTGATTTACGGTCATTTTGAATTTGATATAAATTAGTTAAAAACTTAGGGTGCATCCTCCCCCGAAACCTCAAATTTTGTTTTATAGTAATGGACTAACATCTAACACAGTTCGCAAAATATTGGGCATGTGAAAGTAAATAATGGCCGATAGAGGGCCATTTTGAATTTGATCAAGTCAAAATTTGCCAAGATGCATCCTCAGCTGAAATCTCACATTTCATTCTATAGTAATGGTCTAGCCATCTAGCACGGTTTACCAAATATCGCCCATGTGAAAGTGAATAATGGCCGATAGGAGGCCATTTTGAATTTGATCAATTCAAAATTTTTCAAGATGCATCCTCTCTTGTAATCTCACATTTTGTTTTATAGTAATGGTCCAGCTATCTAACACGGTTTACCACATATCAGCAATGTGAAAGTAAATAGTGGCCGATAGGCGGCCATTTTGAATTCGATTGAGTCGAAAGTGTTTTAAAGGCATCCTCTCTCTAAACGTCACATTTTGTTTTATAGTAATGGTCTAGCTATCTAGCACGGTTTACCTGATATCAGGCCTATCGAGGTAAATAATGCTGATTGTCGGCCATTTTGAATTCGTAAGTTAAAAATTTTCAGGTTGCATCCTCCCCCGAAAACTCACACTTTGTTTTATAGTAATCAGGTAATGGTCTAGCCATCTAGCACGGTTTACCAAATATCAGCCATGTGAAAATGAATAATGGCCGAAAAGGCGGCCATTTTAAATTTGATCAAGTCAATTTTTTTCAAGATGCATCCTCATCTGAAATCTCACATTTCGTTTTACAGTAATGGTCTAGCCATCTAGCACGGTTGACCAAATAACGGCCATGTGAAAGTGAATAATGGCCGATAAGCGGCCATTTTGAATTTTATCGAGTCTAATTTTTTCAAGATGCATCTCTCCTGAAATCACACATTTTGTTTTATAGTAATGGTCTAGCCATCTAGCACGGTTTACCAAATAACGGCCATGTGAAAGTGAATAATGGCCAATAAGCGGCCATTTTGAATTTTATCAAGTCGAATTTTTTCAAGATGCATCCTCTCCTGAAATCACACATTTTGTTTTATAGTAATGGTCTAGCCATCTAGCACGGTTTACCAAATAACGGCCATGTGAAAGTGAATAATGGCCGATAAGCGGCCATTTTCAATTTTATCGAGTCAAATTTTTTCAAGATGCATCCTCTCCTGAAATCACACATTTTGTTTTATAGTAATGGTCTAGCCATCTAGCACGGTTTACCAAATAACGGCCATGTGAAAGTGAATAATGGCCGATTGGCGGCCATTTTGAACTTTGACAAAAATAATTTTTTCAAAATACATCCTCTCCTGAAGCCTTACAATTTGTTTTATAGTAATGGTGTAGATATCTTGAGCGGTTTTCATGATATTCCACAATATCAGGCCTGTCGAGGTGAATAATGGCTGATAGGCGGCCATTTTGAATTTTATCAACTTCAAATTTTTCAGGATGCATCCTCTCCTGAAACCTTACAATTTATTTGATATTAATGGTGTAGCTATCTTGAGCGGTTTTCATGATATTCCGCAATATCAGGCCTGTCGAGGTGAATAATGGCCGATAGGCGGCCATTTTTAATTTTATCGACTTGAAATTTTTCAAGATGCATCCTCTCCTGAAACCTCACAATTTGTTTTATAGTAATGGTGTAGCTATCTTGAGCGGTTTTCATGATATTCCGCAAAATCTTTCAGTCGGATTTACCGATGTTATAAATTAGGTCAAAGTGCTGGGTCAACTTCAAGGTCAAGGTCCAAAAACCTGAAAAGGCACAACTAGGGACCTTAGAGAACATGTATGTGCAATATGACTGTCATCGGCCCAGTACTTTTCGAGATCTGCTCCGGAAACGAAGTGCGCGTCAAAACGTCTAAATAGGTCATAGTTCTGAACCAGAAGTAGGTCAAAGTTCAAATATCCCAAAAGGCACAACTAGACCCCCTAGGGGTGTTGTGTGTAAAATTTGAAGACAATCGGACAAGTACTTTCAGAGATATGCTCCGGAAACGAATTGTTTACGGACGGCCCAACGGCCCAACGGCCCAACGGCCCAACGCCGTCACATCATCATTTTCTCCTCTGCAACCTTGCGTATTGAATTCAGATTAAAAATATTTTAACCCGTCAATTAGCCACCTGGAAGTAACCCACATACCAAAAATTGTTATCCTAGCTTATTTTCTCACAAAGTTATAGGCAAAAGAAGAGGCCAAAAAAAAAACGGAGGTAGAATCCATAGCTCCCTTCGCTCACCTACGGTGACGGCGGGAGCTAATTATATGAAATAAGTGAATGCTTACTTTTCACTGTGATCGATGGCGGCCATTTTTGATTTTATGCTCCACCTTTTCTAGAGAGGCGGAGGAGCTTATTTTTTTGACAAATACATTAAGCTACTTAAAATCAATTATCAAACCTTACTTGCTGAAGGTTGGTCATGGAATTATGGTTTTGGACCCTACTAGATATAGTTATATATTGTCTATTGTTCATCATTTGTAGTTGGAAACTGTTTTGCGTTTGCAGTTTCATCTTCAAATGAATGACAAATAATAACTAACAATTGGACAGCAAAGGGCTACGAGTGAGCTTTCACAATTTTTAAATTAAGAACAAAAAAGCGAAGAAGATGTTAAATACATCTGGAGAGATGTATAATGGTATATTATGCTGCATTCCCAAAATTACCGTGGATGATTCAGTATTAACATGTATAATTAAGTTGCCTAATTATTTAGGCCTAAATAATAATGTGAATAATGATATGTTGAGCCACATTGGTAAATCACATGGAGAATGCAGTATTAACAAGCATAATGTACTATGTGCAAACTATTAAAATAATAATAAAAACAGGTAATTCGATCGAGCACAGCTTCGAACCTGATCCGTGCCATTCTCCAACTCGTCCGGCAGGTTTGTATTGGCCAAGTCTCAGAATACAATCGAATAAAAGTGGATCAATTGCGGACATACAGACGGAGAGACAGACGTCATGAGGACAATAGCCTTCAGCCAAATTTTGCTGAGGGTTAAACATCATTTCCAAATATATAAGAGTCTGAGGTGACGCGTGCTATATGCACTGTCGCTCGAGCCTTGATAATTGTTGCATTCACCAGATGTCGTCCACGAACAAGAGTTTCTTTTGAAACTATCCTCATTTTTTTATTTGCATTGTTAAAATATAGACAACAATCTTTGAAATACCAATGGATTAGGGTATGCAGATTAACATAAATGGTTCCTTGTTGCACACTAACACATATGTAGGCATATCTGAAGCCCAAACATACATACAATGAGATTAATAATACCACTTTAAACAAATTGAGAACAGGAATGCATTCTGATGTGATTATCTGATACGTAGAAATTAAGCATAATGCAAAATTAAGCATCTAATACTTTTTTTGTAGTAGTAGTAAATTATTGCTTTACATCATTTTTCGGCACCAATGGTCATTTAAGTGATATATTTTTTTTTTGTATAAACATATTTGCTACATGGCTACTGATGACCGGTGATGTTTTTGTCGTGGCAATCGATAAGAAGAATCCTAGTGCAAAGCTTTTGTTCGACAACTGACAGGGAAATCAGACCAAATGAATTTATTAGTGGTACACAGGGCAAGGACTAAGGTATTAAAACACAATTAGATCCTGACAATAATGTCAGCAACAAGGAAACGTAGGGTGAAAGATGATATAAGTTTGATTTGTCAAACCCTGGTGGCAACTGAAATGCTAACCAGTAGTGATCTCACCCATCTCAGTATGAGCAAGTTATAAATAAGCTCACACTGAGAGAGATGAGAAAACACCTTCAGTCCGGTAAATTTAACATAGTTAAAGGGACTGGCCCAGGCTAAAATCATCAAAAAATCGGTGATTTTATTTCGGGTTCTTAATATGACCATATGATGTAAACATGTACATAGACTAGAACTGCAAATTTTTATAATTTTTGTGCTGCGCACTTACCAGTTAGACTAGATATAGAGACGAAATTCCCGCATTTCTTATTTTTGACATGGTTGTCAATAATTACAAATCAGGAATTTCGTCTCTATATCTAGCCTAACTGGTGAATGCGCAGCACAAAAATTATAAAAATTTGCAGTTCTAGTCTATGTACATGCTTACATCATATGGTCATATTAAGGACTCGAAATAAAATCACCGATTTTTTGATGATTTTAGCCTGGTCCAGTCCCTTTAATGTAAATCTCTGGGTTGTGGTTAAAAATGTTTCGATTGCAATAACCAATTCTGGTAAGTTGCCCGAGGGAGCATCACCAAAAAGTACAGTGTTTAGAGTGGGGATTAATTGAAGTTGAAACAGTTCAGCTGTAAGCTCTTCCCTAGCAATGTGGTGCAGTGGACAGTCAAAAAAATAATGTTGAGGGGTTTCTATTACTCCACAGGGACAATTGGGACCATCAGCAACGTGATTGAAGTTGAAGTGGTATAGCAGCTCACTGCACTGCATTCTAATTCTAGCTAATGTAATGTTAACTCGTCTGGAATACATGTAAAAATACGATATTTTGTTAGGTAAACTGCGATATAAATATGATTTAAGGTTATTGCAATCATCTATATTTTTAATTGTCTCGTCTGTGGAGTTCCAATTGTTAGTTGTGGATGGGAAAAAAAGAATTTCGAAAAGTTTCAGTTCGTGTGTGGAATTGACTGAGGTCTGACCTATTTCGCAAGTGATATTGTAATCGATAAAAATAGTGCAGTCCTATGATGAGATACAGATGATGATGTGAGGGTAAGGCGATATGGCCTGGTGGGTTGTTGCGAGTGTTTTCCTTCACTCACCCAATAAGGGGTTGTGGGCATCAAAAGCGGCCCCGCTACCCTCGGGTCAGATAATCTCCAGAGTAGCTGAGGGTAACTCCATTCATCCCACGTGGGATATAATGTCTGCACTGCTGACAGCGCCTGCACTGATACGAGAGGTACATTAGCACCGTTTTTGAACGGAGGATACGCCACTGGCAACCGCCCGAAGATTATGGCCAGACATTGGAGGCTGCAGCTTCCCTTGGATGATTGCTCTAGACTAGTGCTCCCGTACCATGTGACAGATCCCTGTGACCATCCCCGGATGGGGGCGAAAAGTACTACTACTAGCAATAATCCCAGTACCCCAAGCATATAATATACCTGCGCTGTTGGATGCATAGGGGCCAAATAGCCACCCCGATTTAATATGCTATATAATGCAAACAACATGGACATTTTAATCACGGGTGTGATAACTAGGTAACCTCTAAGGAAACTATATGTTTAGTTTCCTTAGGTCTGTCAGTGAGATAGAGTCACATAGACTTGACTTAAAAAACTAGAGTTTAATGGTGTTAGCGTTCATCACGAGACTGTCAAATTATCACACAACTGTCTCACATACATATGAGATTAAGTATGTCTAGAGGGATGGGTTGCGATTCTGGTAAGTAGAAATATAATCTTGATCAATCGTCTGGTATTCCTGTTCAAATTTACTATTGGCTGATCACATGTCCTCTATTGGAAAATTAGATGCATACAGATTATTCTCCAACATATATCTAGGCTTATAGGTTACGGAACTAGGCATACCTGGTAATATAGTCATTGTCGAGACAAAGAAAACAAAACAATGAAAACGTACTTCTCACTCGATTTCGATGAATTTGAATACTATAATTTTCGACGTTTCAAAATAATATTAGGACCATGTTACAAAAGTTATGTTTTTCTTCTGTGTTCATTCAACAAGAACTGGTCCCGGGCCCCCTCAGCGAAAAAATTGAAATTCAAACGCCATTTCTAGTAATCTGACTGGGCCTATATGTAATTATATAATTATAGCAAAGAAAAATATTATATATGGTTTTCACCATATTTATCTATTGACTTATGACAGGTGTTATGTTTGGCGTTTACTAGTAGCCTTATATGATATAATATTTCCGATGTCAACAGTAGACAATGCATTTTAAATTGTGTTTTTACTCTAAACGTCAACATTTTAGTAATTCGAAAAATAGAATAAGAAACATTCACATTATTATTCCCAATATATAGAAGCGTGACTTGGTTGTTAAATGCCATTCAATCATGGTAAATAAAAAAATAACCCTACCCTACGCTCTGATAACTTACCTCTACTGTATCCTAACACAACCCTGTTGTGTAGCTAATAGTAGAGGACATTATAATTTACAAAATGGTTGCCGTGACCTCAGTTATGCCCAAATTGTTCCCATGTTATTTAGCACCTATATCAGTTATCAGTGGAATGCACATTAACACTATCAGAGGAATACTCTCAAAAATATCCAGTATATCGTGTTATCGTGCGCATTGAAAAAAATCGTGGTTCCTAAGGTCAAAGAAATGTAAAAAATGAAATCAGTCAAGATTAAGTCATAACCTCATCAATATTCACACTGAGAGACTCAATCGATCTATAATTCTGAAATCTAGACTTTGGTGTGTTCCAAGAATATTCATTTTAATAGACTGTTTGTGCCAATCATTTCAGATTAAAATACTTTTTATCATAAAATTGCCGGGATGGATTTTATATATATAGGCCGTATCGCAAGAAATTCGCCATGGGCCTTGGAAGAAATTGAGAGTGGTGAAAACGGAATAAAATAATTTACAAATCCGCCAAGATCGGCTGAGCCTTGATTAGGCCTATTCACCAGTTAGAGCGTTAAAACAGAAAGATGTGTCGCTGTATATATACTAAATGTAGAGGAACAGCATTTGCGATAATCGAAGTCAGCAACAAAGTGTTTTTCCTGAAAATATCGGCCCCCTCTCATTTTTTTACCAGCTTCAATCCTAAAGCTCCTAGTACGGCGCAGGTATAACACAATTCAACAACTTATAATTGTGAGATGTTACTGGGTTTTAGTTCCATCGATACAGTAGCTATGAAAATCGCCGAGTTTTGCAAATAAAAATCATGATTTGACTGTGAAAACATTTGCAGTTCTAGTCTATGGACATGTATACATCATATGGTCATATTAAGAAGCCAAAATAAAATCACCGATTTTTTAATGATTTTAGCCTGGGCCAGTCCCTTTAAAATCAATTTAATTAACACTGCCATATGAAGCTCTTTAAAAGCACATGTTATTATGTGGATACAATTTATTCATTTTTAATATTTGTCATAGAAAATAACAAAATAAAAATGTGGCCAATTATTTTATGCTATAAAAGTACAATAATTGTATATTACTACCTCAGTTGTAATGTGTTTATTTGCCCGCCTCCTCCCATGCTCACCGCTGAAATGAATGGCGAAGGCGAGGGGTCACGCCATTCAAAGGATTGTCCTACCTGAGTTCACACAATGTTGTATATATTTAATAAATCTTTTAGATGATTTTAAGTGTTTTAAAATAACAATATATAAAAATATCTTATTATTCTTAGATGCTTCATGTTACCGATGTTGTTAGTATATTCCTACTTGTTTATTTCGGTTACCTTATCGAAAACCATCAGAAGATATGGTTTATCTCAAGCATTATAATATACATTGTATTTTCATATTTTAATCTGGTTACATTATCAATAAAGCATCATAAGATATTGTATTTTGATAAACATCTCAAGATATTGTTTTTACATTATTGTAAAATTTTATATAAAAAAAGTCGTTTTAACGGCCATTTACACCCAATCTGTTTTGTTGTGGTTTTCAAGCGACATATCCATAAATGCACAGCATGGATACATCGAGTGTAACAACTACATGTTCGTTATTAGAAACCGGAAGTCAGTTTTGTGGAGGATAGATACGGTGACAAGGAAGAGCTTGTGAAAAAAGAGCATTGGTCACATTGTACAAATGCATGTGGTTCAGGTGAAAATAACGTTTACGTTGGAATAACGTTGGGTGGAGGTATGATATCATTATTGACACGCTCAGAACATGGTGGTGTATAAGCAAGTGTAGAATGACAACCTTTGGCCCCATCGTTTCCTTCCGCTATAGACATGTTCGTACACTTGATAGTCTAACATAATGAGTTGTTTATATGCACAAAATATTTACTAGATAATCGATATGCTGTCTACAGCTTAACCCATAGATAGCTAAAACACTGAATGTAGCCATTTAAATTGCTCTTTTCCATTGATGTGAAGCTCGGGTCAATTAATTACGGAATCTCCAGCGTCATATTACTTGTAACACGTCAGCCAGATAATTCACTGAAGGTTATGTTGGCATTATTTTGGTTGTTAATTCAATTTCATTTAATATGAGTTATTATAATACGGCTAGACATTCAAAGTGATGTATCACCCCACCTTCTATCACAAATTAATACATTATATAATGTTTAGAATGATTTTTATATACGTTTATGAAGCGCAAAATTAAATTGTAGTTTCAATCGAGAACACGTGCTTTCTCAAGCCACAACATATTATTTCATAAAAAAACCATAGGGCCTACGTGACAATAAGTGCAACCACTTTATTCAGAATATTCTTTGAGATATATTATAATCCACAGAGCAGAGAGGGTCATCTGGTACTTGACACATCTTGTAAATATATTACAGTGCTTGTCACTATCGGTGTCTGTACAGTAATGTAACATATACATTAGTCACAGGGGTACAACAACAGACATATCTCTGAACGTATTATCTAAGGCAAGTTATCACTTTCAAATCTACATAAGGTTAGATAAGCATTATCTGAGGCATTGTGATCATACTGATTAGCCTTACGTTTACAGGGTGGAAAAAAATATAACGTGTGAAGTAGGTCCTGTTGTCTCAGCGGTAGGCCAGAGTACATATGACGCATTTTTTTAAATTGTGAACATCAAGTTTTAATTTTATAGCCGATCAATCAACGGGAATTTACGAACAGATTTAAAAGTGGAAAGGCTCATGTTAACATTTGATAGAAAGTTGGTCTGCATTGAAATTTCGCTATGGAATAAAGTGTTTAGCACGTATTTGATTCAATCAATATACTAGTATACTATTTACATATATGTCTTATTGTAGATTTCTCAAAGTAAATAAAATATCTGTCACTCACTGACACTCACCATAGAAGTTAAATAGGGTAATAAATAAATAGGGTAATATATGCCTACTTCTAAATGCGTCATAAATTAAAAACTTCTGAAAAAAGTACATTGAAAAAATATATATCCATCCAGGAGTTTTTATAAATTCTACTTTGGTTAGCATAGACATAATTGGCCAATTTTATCTTTTCTTTGGTGGTGTATAGCCCACGTGATTGTTATCTTATGTTTCCATATGTAAAATAGAACATTGTGATCTGATTTAATATCACTAAATTACAATCAGATTAGATTTTAATGAAGATACATGATAAACTAGATTTGCCTGAGGGGCAAAGCTTGCGTCTCCACCCGCCCCACATAGTACATTATAAATACAGTGCTGTCACCAAATTTTTATGTAAACCACATGAAAATGTGATGTCAGAATCACACCAAAATCTAATCAACATATGGCCAGGGTAAGTTGCTTCCTTGGAACAAATCCGTGAAGCAGTTCAAGCTTTTCAGAGTAACATGTGATTCGTCGGCCATGTTGAATTTTGTTGAAAAAATAAAAAAGACAATTCTCCTGACATTTTTCTCAGGGCCACTGAGCATACACAAAAGATAAAATTTGAGCTGTATAACCATATTACCAAATTTAGATAATAGCCAAAATGAGCAAAACTGAAATATCAGCTAAAATCATAAAAAGTAAAAAAAATATAAGTTTTTATTATCACAATCACACAAAAAACTAATCAGCACACATCCAGGGTAGGTTTATTCCTTTGAACCAAACATGAAATAAATCCGTGAAGCAGCTCAAGCACTAGAGAGTGACAGGATTTTGGCGGCCATCTTGGATTTTGTTGAAGAAACTGGAAAACGCAAAAATAAAATTACCAGGCAATGTCCCCAGGGCCAGTATGCATACTGCAAATATTTGGAAATAATCCGAGTAGGGGTTTTCGAGTGAGAGCAGAAACAATTGGCGGCGGTGGGCGGACTCAGCAAAAACAAGTCTCCAGCACCACATAGAGGGTGGAGACTTAAAAATAATAATTAGCCAAGAATATTTGTATCAGATATAGGGCACCAAATAAAACGTTTTTTTTGAATTGTGATCAATGAGCCGTGTTGTTCCCACTTAAATCTGAGTGATCTTATATGTAGGCGTCGCGTGGGCGAGATTTACCGTGATAATAGAGGTATTGAGGTGAAATAATATCTAGTCACATTTCATTTGTTCACTGACTGGGCATTGACATGAGGGATTGAGATGAAGAATTGCAACATTTCACTATTGGGATGTATCTACACGTTTAGGATATTAATAGAAATATATATTAATCCTCTGTGTGGCCACACAGGGGATTAATATATATTTCTATTAATATCATACCATGTCAATAATGATTCTACAATATGTGCGTATGCGCTATTTTCAAAGAATTAGATTTGGCCAAGATATCAACACTGTGTGTGTGAAGTTTTCTTGAAAAGCAAAAAGTTAGTTTTTAACCGATCGTCATCAAATCAAAGCTCAGTCGCCATTAATTGCTGGCAGTTTTAAATTACACTGTACAGTACCGCCCAGACATGTGTGCCACATTCAGCATACATAAGTCTATAGAACGAGGCGTCCAAAAAGTGCAAACGCTACCAAGTCCTATCTCTTCACACTATACATAGCAATAATGTTTTTGATTTCGGTGCAATTGTGTAGGTCTACCCTGAATGCCTTACTGGTTGTCCCTGATATCTCAATTCTCAACCAATTTTCATGAAATTTAAACAAAAATCACTGGTCCTCTGGAAACATCGATAATATACTGTGTTTCATCCTCACGCGCATAATATACAACACAGAGAAAAATTCTGTGATTCTGTGAAATGAATTCGCTCCACGGATATTGCTTGTGGTTCAACTCGTTGTGTATGCGATAGTCCAATTTGGCCTTTGCAAACCGAAACTCCCGAAACTTCCAAAACTCATTTTAATGAAATTTTATACAGAATAAATCTATAAGATTTGCACTACACGGCGCGATTTTCAAATTTGTCGTCGCCTTCGTGTCGCCTTTGAAACAAAAGGGTAGTAGGCCTAATAGTGTCACTCTATTTGTCACAAATGGATGATATATAAAACGTATTATATTTCAGAAGAAGACAAGATGTCAGACACAGCTCCACCTCCTCCCTATCCTGGAGCAGCCAAACCTTACCCTCCACAGCCTAACTATGGTCAACCACCAGGCTACCCTAATCAACAAGCACCATACCCAGCTTACCCGGCACCTCCACCAGGAGAATCAGCTTACCCTGGCTACCCGCCACCCCCACCAGGACAATCAGCTTACCCTGGCTACCCTCCACCCCCACCAGGAGAAGCAGCTTACCCTTACCCCGCTTACCCGGCACCAGGAGGATACCCTGCGGCAGGAGGGTATCCTCCACCTCCACAGACTCAGAACATGAATCACCAAGGAGGTGCTCATCCACAGTCTGGTGGAACAACAGTGTAAGTAACACCAATTGAATAGACAAGTGATTCATTGTGAGTGAACAAAACAGTTACATAGCCAAGTGATTCATTGTAAGTGAACAAAATAGTTCCATAGTCTTAGTTATAGTCTTAGTTATAGTCTTAGTTATGTAGTTCTCTCGCTCTCTTATACTGGAATTATACATCAGCTAAGTATGATAATATTCTTTTTATTTTGTTTGTCAGGGTGATGGTGAGTGATCCACAAGCTGAGGCCAGAGCACGTGAGGCAGAGAAAAGAGCTGATAGGTCGAACACCTGCGCCATCTTGGCATGTTGTGGCGCCGTGCTGTTCTGCTGCTGTGCTGGATAATACAAATGACGGCAAAGTTATGGAAATTGCCACAAATTCACAAATTACTTCATATCCTTATGCCAGTAAAAGGGTGTATTATTCAGATACATATATATACCATAATATGCAGAGAAATGTTACGAGTGGAGTGCATAAGCAGTGATTGAAGAACACCATATAATTTGTTAGTTACAGCAAAGAATCTCCATATATTTCTTAGTGTTTGATGTGAAACCATAGAAAACACTCTGTGTGGAAGCTATGTGATAGCTTCCAGATATTGCTAAAATATCCCAATATACCGGAAATCGATCCTTCTCCTTTAAGTCGATTTGTTTACCTAAATCTATTTCTGTAAAAGTTATTTAGGACGGCGACAAAGCAAATTTATAATATACCATGACACTGAAATAGTTTATTTAGGAAAATTAATATGGTTATGATCAATTACGATTTTCTTCAACCAGCAAGAACTTTCGTCAATGTAACTGGATGATAGCTGTTAAAGTGAAGGCCTACACGTCAATGATTGCGTTTTTTATAGGCGTAATTAAAGTATATTTTTTATTTAAATACTTTCAAAATATATACGATTGTCCTTATTTATCTTAAAAAATGTCTAGTACATATGTATGATGTATATATCACTAATTTCAATTTAATAGTAATGCTCATTATATCTACTTTTTCACAGACTTAGGCATACAATAGACTGGTCTATGACTTGTTTCTTATATTTATAAATAATTGCCGTTTTACATGGCATGTATTTTACAAGAGGAAGCCATGGGTTAAATACTGGTGTGTGTTTTATAAAAAGCTACTTAATTCCTACTTTGTAGATATCATATAGGCTTGTGCCAGGTGCGTGGTCAAAATCGTTTTACAGCTCGACCCAAATATTTTTTTTTCAAATAATCTCTCAATACACCAGTGATTCAAATGTGGTGATTTTAACTGTTAGAAGGTGGTGATTTACATTTTTACTGATATGCGCCGTCATCATAGGTTTTTTGGCTTGGCCCCATAAATCATTTCTCTTCATAAATTTACATTATTGCACCAATGACACTTTTGCGCCAAATAAACAACTGTTATGGTATATTTAACGATCATATACTATGTTAAAAGGCTGCTATTTTGAAAATGACCCGTTTCAGAACGTCTCTTCGGCTTGACCCCACATCCCAGGGTCCAAATTGAGCAGTGAGCTCAATTCCGCGCGGCTAAACTTAAAGCGCAACTATATCCACAATCTGCCAGACTTCTATACATACGATATGTCACGCCACGCCAAGAGATAAATAAATGTCACTTGTGATTATTGCAAGCATATTGCTGATTCCAGAAGTTAAACAGATCACCAGAGGTACCTAGAAAAGTATAGTGTGGTGCCTCCAAAAAATATGTTAAAAATTTCCTAGGCACACAGGTCATATGAAAAGATGAATGCGTAAAAAAAAGTTCAAACGGTGCCACCAAAAAACTATTTAAACTTGGTGAGACTACTCGAAAAAATAATAATAATAAATCTCAATTTTTTGAAGATGTCTGTCGTCAGCCATTTTTTTACGTGGATTCTTCTCAAAAGTTAATCAGATCATCAGAAATATAGAGAATCACCCTATCAAATTTGAATGTGATCCAACCAACGGTTTTTTAAGAGACTATTCCAATATAAATATATATAAAACATTTTGTGCGATCCGTCCATTTTGATTTTTTCTAATCCATTTTGAACAGAACAAATTTGAACAGGATACATGATAATCTATTGAAGTTATAACGCCCACAATAGCCCACCTTTTTAATTAAAAGGCGGGCTGAAAAATGACCGCCTTCCCTCGCTATGTCATTTTTTTCGTCAGGCATTTTGTTTCACATGGACTCTTGTGAAAAGTAATCAGATCATCAGAAATACCTAGATAACCACCGTATCAAATTTGAATGCGATGCAACGGATCATGAGATTTCGCACCTACAAGCTTTTTGGTGCCAAAAAATATATGGTACCAAAAAATATATGGGAAAAATTGCCCAGGCACATAGGTCAAATTTATGGAAAATAAACAAAATTCATCAGTTAAAGGGACTCAATCAGGCTAAAATCATCAAAATATCGGTGATTTTATTTTGGCACCGACTTCTTATGTCGGACATGCATGTCCAAAATAAGAAATAAGGGAATTCCGTCTCTATATCTAGTCTAACTGGTAAATGCGTAGCACAAAAATTAAAAAACTTTCGCAGTTCTAGTCTGTGGACATGTTTACATCATATGGTCATATTAAGAAGCGAAAATAAAATCACCCATTTTTTATGATTTCAGCCTGATTGAGTCGCTTTAACTTTCTAGTGAGAGCTATATATTGCGGATACGCCTGAGGCGGTGGAGACAGCGTCGGAAAAATGCTGAACAATATAAACACAAGACTAAAAAAGTCCAGGAGCTCCCGCTCCGAATTAGAATTTGATTTAAGCAATTTTGTGTAGGGTTATTAATGTAGTCCTAGGCTAGGTCAAAAATCAAGACGCAAGACAACTAGGTCTAAGAAGCCCAGTCTAAGAGTAAGATAAGAACTAGACAGTCTGTCAGAGATTGCAAACCTCCATTGAAATTAATGATCCTAATCAGTATCCCAGTAATGGTCTACCTATCTGGCACGGTTTACCCGATATCAGGCCAATCGAGTTAACTAATAGCTGATTTACGGTCATTTTGAATTCGATATAAATTAGTTTAAAACTTAGGGTGCATCCTCCCCCGAAACCTCAAATTTTGTTTTATAGTAATGGACTAACATCTAACACAGTTTGCAAAATATTGGGCATGTGAAAGTAAATAATGGCCGATAGGGGGCCATTTTGAATTTGATCGAGTCAGAACTTTTCAAGATGCATCCTCAGCTGAAATCTCACATTTCATTCTATAGTAATCGTCTAGCTATCTAGCACGGTTTACCAAATATCGGCCATGTGAAAGTGAATAATGGCCTAAAGCGGCCATTTTGAATTTGATCAAGTAAAAATTTTCCAAGATGCATCCTCAGCTGAAATCTCACATTTCATTCTATAGTAATGGTCTAGCCATCTAGCACGGTTCCCAAATATCGCCCATGTGAAAGTGAATAATGGCCGATAGGAGGCCATTTTGAATTTGATCAAGTCCAAATTTTTCAAGATGCATCCTCTCCTGAAATCTCACATTTTGTTTTATAGTAATGGTCTAGCCATCTAGTACGGTTACCAAAAAACGGCTATGTGAAAGTGAATAATGGCCGATAGGCGGCCATTTTGAATTTGATCGAGTCAATTTTTTTCAAGATGCATCATCTCTTGTAATCTCACATTTTGTTTTATAGTAATGGTCCAGCTATCTAACACGGTATACCAAATATAAGCAATGTGAAAGTAAATAGTGGCCGATAGGCGGCCATTTTGAATTTGATTGATTCGAAAGTTTTTAAAAGGAATCCTCTCTCGAAACGTCTCATTTTGTTTTATAGTAATGGTCTAGCTATCTAGCACGGTTTACCTGATATCAGGCCTATCGAGGTAAATAATGCTGATTGTCGGCCATTTTGAATTCGTAAGTTAAAAATTTTCAGGGTGCATCCTCCCCCGTAAACTCACACTTTGTTTTATAGTAATCAGGTAATGGTCTAGTCATCTAGCACGGTTTACCAAATATCAGCCATGTGAAAATGAATAATGACCGAAAAGGCGGCCATTTTAAATTTGATCAAGTCAAATTTTTTCAAGATGCATCCTCATCTGAAATCTCACATTTCGTTTTACAGTAATGGTCTAGCCATCTAGCTCGGTTGACCAAATAACGGCCATGTGAAAGTGAATAATGGCCGATAAGCGGCGATTTTGAATTTTATCGAGTCGAATTTTTTAAAGATGCATCCTCTCCTGAAATCACACATTTTGTTTTATAGTAATGGTCTAGCCATCTAGCACGGTTTACCAAATAACGGCCATGTGAAAGTGAATAATGGCCGATTGGCGGCCATTTTGAACTTGGACCAGTTGATTTTTTTCAAAATGCATCCTCTCCTGAAACCTTACAATTTGTTTTATAGTAATGGTGTAGATATCTTGAGCGGTTTTCATGATATTCCACAATATCAGGCCTGTCGAGGTGAATAATGGCCGATAGGCGGCCATTTTCAATTTTATCGACTTGAAATTTTCAAGATGCATCCTCTCCTGAAACCTCACAATTTGTTTTATAGTAATGGTGTAGCTATCTTGAGCGGTTTTCATGATATTCCGCAAAATCTTTCAGTCGGATTTACCGATGTTATAAATTAGGTCAAAGTGCTGGGTCAACTTCAAGGTCAAGGTCCAAAAACCTGAAAAGGCACAACTAGGGACCTTAGAGAACATGTATGTGCAATATGACTGTCATCGGCACAGTACTTTTCGAGATCTGCTCCGGAAACGAAGTGCGCGTCAAAACGTCTAAATAGGTCATAGTTCTGAACCAGAAGTAGGTCAAAGTTCAAATACTCCGTCTCACCTACGGTAAAATATCAGTCCTCACTGGGTAATATACCAATAGGGTGTGTTTGGAGTGTAATGTAATAGCCCTTAAATCCAACTGGGTAATATAACAATAGGTTGTGTTTGGAGTGTAATGTAATAACCCTAAATAGCGAGTGTAATGTAATAGCCCTAAATAGCAGTCCTCACTGGGTAACATAACAATAGGTTGTCTTTGGAGTGTATAACCCTAAATAGCCGTCCTTACTGGGTAATATAACAATAGGTTGTCTTTGGAGTGTAATATAATAACCCTTAAATAGCCGTCCTTACTGGGTAATATAACAATAGGGTGTGTTTGAAGTGTAATATAATAACCCTAAATAGCCGTCCTTACTGGGTAATATGACAATAGGGTGTCTTTGGAGTGTAATGTAATAACCCTCAAATAGCAGTCCTTACTGGATATTTTATCAATAGGGTGTCTTTGGAGTGTGATGTAATAACCCTAAATAGCAGTCCTCACTGGGTAACATAACAATAGGTTGTGTTTGGAGTGTATAACCCTAAATAGCAGTCCTTACTGGGTAATATAACAACAGGGTGTCTTTGGAGTGTAATGTAATAACCCTAAATAGCCATCCTTACTGGGTAATACTAGCTATCTAGCACGGTTTACCTGATATCAGGCCTATCGAGGTGAATAATGCTGATTGTCGGCCATTTTGAATTCGTATTTAAAAATTGTCAGGGTGCATCCTCCCCCGAAAACTCACACTTTGTTTTATAGTAATCAGGTAATGGTCTAGCCATCTAGCACGGTTTACCAAATATCAGCCTTGTGAAAATGAATAATGGCCGAAAAGGCGGCCATTTTAAATTTGATCAAGTCAAATTTTTTCAAGATGCATCCTCATCTGAAATCTCAGATTTTGTTTTACAGTAATGGTCTAGCCATCTAGCACGGTTGACCAAATAACGGCCATGTGAAAGTGAATAAGGGCCAATAAGCGGCCATTTTGAATTTTATCGAGTCGAATTTTTTCAAGATGCATCCTCTCCTGAAATCACACATTTTGTTTTATAGTAATGGTCTAGCCATCTAGCACGGTTTACCAAATAACGGACATGTGAAAGTGAATAATGACCGATTGGCGGCCATTTTGACCTTGGACGAGTTGAATTTTTTCAAAATGCATCCTCTCCTGAAGCCTAACAATTTGTTTTATAGTAATGGTGTAGATATCTTGAGCGGTTTTCATGATATTCCACAATATCAGGCCTGCTGAGGTGAATCATGGCTGATAGGCGGCCATTTTGAATTTTATCAACTTCAAATTTTTCAAGATGCATCCTCTCCTGAAACCTAACAATTTATTTGATATTAATGGTGTAGCTATCTTGAGCAGTTTTCATGATATTCCGCAATATCAGGCCTGTCGAGGTGAATAATGGCCGATAGGCGGCCATTTTTATTTTTATCGACCTGAAATTTTTCAAGATGCATCCTCTCCTGAAACCTCACAATTTGTTTTATAGTAATGGTGTAGCTATCTTGAGCGGTTTTCATGATATTCCGCAAAATCTTTCAGTCGGATTTACCGATGTTATAAATTAGGCCAAAGTGCTGGGTCAACTTCAAGGTCAAGGTCCAAAAACCTGAAAAGGCACAACTAGGGACCTTAGAGAACATGTATGTGCAATATGACTGTCATCGGCCCAGTACTTTTCGAGATCTGCTCCGGAAACGAAGTGCGCGTCAAAACGTCTAAATAGGTCATAGTTCTGAACCAGAAGTAGGTCAAAGTTCAAATACCCCAAAAGGCACAACTAGACCCCCTAGGGGTGTTGTGTGGAAAATTTGAAGACAATCGGACAAGTACTTTCAGAGATATGCTCCTCTGCAACCTTGCGTATTGAATTCAGAATTAAAATATTTTAACCTGTCCATTAGCCACCTGGAAGTAACCCACATACCAAAAATTGTTATCCTAGCTTATTTTCTTACAAAGTTATAGGCAAAAAAAAGAGGCCAAAAAAAACGGAGGTAGAATCCATAGCTCCCTCCGTCTCACCTACGGTGACGGCGGGAGCTAATAATAATAATACCCCGGGGATGTTTACTACTATTACTGCTACCGCTACCGCTACTGCTACTACTACTACCATTACTAATAGTAATAGTAGTAATAGTAGTAGACGTGAGGGTGGGGTGAAAGGGCATGCTGGGTAAAATTGTTGTGAGTGTTTTCCTTCACTCGCCCAATAAGGGGTTCTGGGCATATCTAGGAGATTCATCCCCCAGGCATGCTCAGACGTCCGTTTTTTCCTACAAAACACAGCTCCGCTATACTCGGGTCGGACATAGTCCCCGGAAAAGCAATAGCTGAGGGTAACTCTATTCATCCCACGTGAGGCACGTCTGACACTCTATTGCCGGTTGTTTCAAGGTCAACGTCAGTGCCACTCTATTGTCGGTTGTTTCAAGGTCAACGTCATTGCTTGTAGTGAAACTGCACTTGACGTGCCTGCACTGATACCGGAGCTGCATTGGCACCGCGGTTGAACAGAGGAACCAGGGTACGCCGCTGGTAATCCGGCCGAAAATTATGTACAGACACGTGGAGGCTGCAGGTTCGCTTGCATAATTGCAATAGACTAGTGCTTCCGTAACATGCAATAAAGCATGCAACAGACTGAACAGATCCCAATGACCTTCCCCGGATGGGGGTGAAAAGTACTACTACTAGCAATCATAACAGTACCCCAAGTGGAAGCAGGATACATGTATATGGGAAAATGGTAGTCGTCTGACTCTCCTGTCCACTGGTCGATAAATGAACTTCGGCATGTTACATTAAAGAAGTAGTCCACTGCGTACAAACAGCGGGACACATTTGTACCCAGAAAGCACCAAGCACGATTTATGTTTATCAATCACATTTGTATAACTGGGATTATGTACGTCATCTGGAAATGAGACAAATATCTTATAGCTCATTAATCGATTTAGTATTACCGTACATGAATGTTGACTAGGAGGCCTACAATAAATAAAGCATGACGGTCATGACCTGGAAGTTGCTTGGAACCAAAACAAAGCAACAAAGAAAAGTAAACTTGTGGCTTAACATACAGATGTTACAGATTCCGCAATTGAATGGGGAAACCAGGGCACATAACTTGCAGCCTTCTCATACGATTATAGCCAGACTCCAGAAGGCTTCAGTTTCTCTTGCATGGTTGTTGTAATCTGTAAATAAAAAATAAAAGAAGTACAGGTGATGACGTGGGGTGTGATGATTGGGCATGGCGAGAGCTGTATTTTCTCAGCTGTTGAGTGGAGGAATCAGGGTACATAACTGGTAACCTGCCCTTATGATTATAGCCTGCCTCAAAGAGGCTGCAACTTCTCTTAGATGGGTGATGTAGGAGAGCTATTTCATTCCAGGATATATACAGCATGCGACTGACGGCACAAGTCCCTGATTAGCTGCACCAAATGGAGACAAAATACATTACGGCTATAGCAGTTGAATGTGATGCAAATTAACCTGTTTTCAAATTCACCAAGTATTTAGATTTTTTGTAAAGATCAGATGAATATTGGCGACTGTTCAGTGTTTATGTCGATATATAAGGAAGAGATGTGGCGGCAATCTCGGGTAATCCATCAGTGCATGTACAGATATGCAAATTAACCGATTTTTGAACACAACAAGGGTAATTTAGAAGAATGTTTAACTTGTTTTTGTAGATCGGTTAAATATTGACGTCTGTAGAGCGTTTACGTCTATTTGTAAGGAAGAGCGAGGGCAGGGCGACCATATTGGATATCCACATTAGAAGATTTTCGAACTCAACCAGGGTAATCTATCAGTGTTCGAAAAAATATGCGTTTCATACCCAAAGCCGCTTCAAGAGCAAGCTGACCCCATAATTGCATTTATTGCCAGGGAGAGCTTTCCCAGCAAACATGGCACACTCACGCAATGCTGGTTTGATGTTGGGCCAGCGTCGCAGACATTGGTCCAATATTAAAACAGCATTGGATCAATGTCTCGTTGGAGTAGTATCCATAGTATCTTGAAATCAGGTTAGTTCGAGCTGAATGCAATCAACATGTACTGCATACTGCAGGCACGATACATCGACCCAATGTTGGGCCAAATCTGTGTGACTCGGTTCGTAATCCGGTTCATGGATATCATCCCCAAATTTAATGGATTGTTCCTTGACCCACCAGTGGTAACCGTTTCATGCAAATCCGTTTATTACTTTGCTCATTACTTTGTACTGATGGACAAACAAACAGACAAACAAACAAACAAGACCAAACCTAATCTCCTTTGAGGAGGTGATATAATAACTAGACAGTCAGTGAAAGACTGCAAACCTGCGTCGGGTGACACGGATCGTAATCCGGATTATCTACAAAATCGAACGGATTGTTCCTTGGCCCGAGACACAATTTTTTTTAAAGATTATACTATTAAATTACTACTATTCAATTGTGGGGATGATCCGGATTACGATCCGGATTCAGATCCTGATCTATAATCCGGATAATCCTCAAAATGTAATGGATCATTCCTTGGAGACACACATCTGTTAGTAATTCTGCTGGCGGACAGACAGACAGAATGAAAGTACAAAACAGCGTGAACAATGATATGGACTTTAGTACCGACAACGTGCTATTGAGCAGATGTAGCTGGGATAACTAGGTACTAGGCCTACTACATAACATCTATACTTAGTCACACAAGTGATGTACATAGGGCTATATCTGAATCATTATCAGAAGAATCATTGATCAAAATTGTGGGTTCTTAAGAAACAGTATCGTTTTATGTGTATCACTTGCAGGGAGGATTAATAGGCGAGCGTTAGTCTCAAATATATCTATAAAAAAAGGGTTCATTGGAAAAACGACTCTAAGTCACATTTTTTATATTTTTTATTTTTTGATAAAATACAAATTTGTGGACCTATCCCCACCTACTGATAAACTCTTCGTGTCGCTTCTACTGATATTGTTGATGAAAAACGTGTTTGAACTCACTGTAACTCAGTAGTAAAACGAGGCTAAGTCCAGTATGGATTTAGACCCGTTTTTCTACTAACGATGGCACTTCCACTGTAAGTCAGTAGGGAAACGGGGATAAGTCATCTAAGGACTTAGGCCTGTTTTTCGACTAACGATGGCACCTTCAGTACCCTACAAGGCTATATGGCCCTCAACTGGCTGAAGGGCACCTGTCGATTATGATGATTTTTGCCCCAAGCTCAAAAATAGTGCAGACCTGGTGATACATAATGTTTCAAAAAAGAAAGGAATCGTTGAGTGGGACTGAGGTTTTAGACCTTATTGGTGAGCTTGATAAAATAGACACGCTGAATCAATCAGACGATGAAACTTTAAATTCTGATGCCGAAAAACCAACCGTTGCACCAGTGATCAACCTTGAGAGTGTTCTGCAGGAAAGGACAATTGACACGGGTCTAATACTTTACATATGCCCAACATTCCTGCTGATATATCTCACCATGGCAATCTACAAAGTGGTGACAGTGAAAGTGACGATCCTAATGACGAAACGTACTCACCTGATTACAGCGAATTAGACGAAAGTGACTTGTTTGGTAGGATATCTCACGATGAGACAGTTCAGTATCAACTCAATAGAAGGCCTATTAATTTAACACCACAAGCCTCAACATCCATAGAAACCTCCCCCACAATTCATCAAGCTGAAAGTACGTAAATTAGAGTAATAGCAGAAATGGAATCATCCTAAACCGATAAAAATATCATCGAGAGGTAGAAAAAGGAAACGCAATCCTGCTTCCTGGGAGCAATTTCTCAGTAAATTAAAATCTGCCAGAGGGGAAAAGTTCATAAATAACAGAAGAAAACTTATACCAATGAGAAAGATAAGACCAAGATAAGTCTCATCTTTTTGGTTTGATGGATAAAAGTTTGGGTATAAAGCGAGTTCGTAGTAGATCAAATCAAAGAGGGTCTGATTACCGAAAATTAACATGCATATTCCACAAGAAATTCAGATGTATTTCGTATTTCGATATGTGCAAAAGTTTTCAGAAACATATACGATATAGGAAAAACCAGAGTATTAGGGCTCAGCAAACATTCTTTGACTGTACAACTAACAGATCGGAGAGGCAAACATAATCAGCATCCTAAAATAGGACCTGAAATTCGGGAAAAGGTAAGGGTACATATATCTTCTTTTCCCAAGCAGCAGTCTCACTACTCCCGTGAGCAAACTGGTGAGCAGAATTCGACACGCTGTTATTTGGGTCCAAATTTGACAGTCCGAAGAATGTGGTTCTTATATTTAATACAAAATGATTCTGAACAAGTAACCATTTTACAAAATAAAGAAAAATGCACAGCGGAAGTGAAATTACACTTGTATCGTGAAGAATTCCCAGGGATGAATCTCGGTTTCGGGCTACCACGGCCAGATACATGCATAAAATGTGACAAAAATTATATATCTGTCAATGGCGCAACAATGACAGGAGATCAGGCAAGATTATCGCAGTTATTAATATAAAAAGAACAACACCACAGGAAAGCAGAAAAGGCGTATGAATAGATTTCTCAAAGGAGGCTTCTACATCTCCCAACCGTGCTATGTACACGTTTGACTTTCAGCAGAATCTGCCAATACCTGATATCAGTGGTGATATGTTCTACATCAGAATGCTATGGGTCTACAATTTTGTTGTGCACGATGGCTCGAATAGTGACGGGATCATGCATTTATGGGATGAGACTATCGCTGAGCGAGGGTCTGTCGAAGTAGACCAAATAAAGCTAGGAACATGTGTATTACCTCTTTTTCGTGGGATTTTGTCTGAAATGACCTTTCGACCTTGAAGATGACCCCGGATCACCAAAATAATACCATACATGTTTTTTTCAGACAAAATTCCATGAAAAAGAGGTACAGTGTAATACACATGTTCCTAGCTTTATTTGTTAAAAATGGTATTTTTGCTTACTTGACCTTGAAATTGACTTTTTGACCTTGAAGATGACCTAAAGTCATAAAACAAATACAAGAAATGGATGGCCCAGTCAAAAGCACATGAAAATGAGGTATTACACTTGTTCCTGGATTCATTTGTTTAAAAATCATATTTGACCGCTAAGCGAGGGTCTGCCGAAGTATACCAAAAAAGGCTAGGAAATGTGTAATACCTCTTTTTCGTTGGATTTTGTCTGAAATGAGATTTTGTCTGAAATGACCTTTGGGCCTTGAAGATGAACTCGGATCACCAAAATAATACCATAAATGGATTTTTCACACAAAATTCCATGAAAAAGGGTTATTACACATGTTCCTAGCTTTGTTTGTTAAAAATGGTATTTTTGCTTACTTCACCTTGAAATTGACTTTTTGACCTTGAAGATGACATAAGGTCAGAAAAATAATACAAGAAAAGGATTGCCCAGTCAAAATCACATGAAAATGAGGTATTACACTTGTTTCTGGCTTCATTTGTTTAAAAATCATATTTGACCTTGAAATATGTGGCGGCCATTTTGTTTTTGCCCTCAAAAAAATCCGCACAAGGGTGCCAAAGTGGCACCCGGCTGATTTCTGCTGGGGACACCCAATAGTATCAGAATCAATCATAAACCATCGTTCATACCGCGAAACACGCTTTAGTCAAAATCCACAGGACTAACTTCAACATTTTGTAAAAAAGGCTAGCTTTTTCACAACAATTCAAACGCTTTGGTACTCTGGATAGCGAAATATTATGCAAATATGCAGCTAGAGCCTACTCTACACGCAGTTTAACATTGTTCATCTGTGTATTTTAATTTAAATGGCCCGGGCGAACATGGGTGAAGAAAGACGATGCGAATGGTGTAATTTAGTAGTCTAAAGGACTATATTGGTTGACTCAGTGGAAAAACGAGTCTAAATCCAATTGTGGACTTGGACCTGTTTTTCCATTGACACATAGAGCCAAATCTGCGCTTCAGTCTCTGAATGTCAAATTATATAGGCTAGTATTACACAACTGAGAAATATCGCTTTCTCGACTTCCCACCTAACCATTGTAAATCATTTTCCAGTGAAAATATTTTTTTTGCGTTTTTTCTCAAAACTACTTAAATGTGACGTAGACTCGTTTTTCTACTGAGCCCTTCAAATATATTTCATTAAATGAGTAATCCACTGTATACGAACAGCGGGACACATCTGTACCTATAAAGCAACACGCTGATTACAGAGATAGAGATCTAAAACATAAGAGTGGCCTATATGAGCGAAAATTGTCTTGGTTACAAAATAAGAATAGCTATTAGCTTGTAACGTTACTTTACACTACTTAATGTTATCACCATCAAAGCAGCTATTACTGAAGTATTACTGATATGGATTGTATTTGTTGCATTGAATGACAAAATATCACAGAACTAGGACATACACGCAGTGTGTATACATTCTAATTACTAAAATTACCATCACACGTACAAATTGTCCACATGATAAAAATGCAGGTGAATATACCTGTATATATACATCAATCAGCATAGTAGTGCATAAGATAGTGATAATCTGCATTGTTATCTTATTAGTTCACCCCTATTGCATATAACAGTACTGTCCCTGCTCCATATAGACCCGTATACATTCCGATGTACCCTAAATTTCTCGATGGTTTCATTCAAAGTGACCAATCCCTGATGAAATGATCAGGGTAGACTTTTGGCCAGCGGGGCATAACTCGGCTAAGAGCATTATTCGAAATGGCCACCAGAAGTAGTAGTAAATCATTGCTTTACGTCACTTTTCGGCACAAAAGGTCTTTTAAGTGACATTATAATACGATAAAAACGTTGTAGTCAATTGATGAAATGAATGATGTACAGATGATGATGTGAGGGTGGGGGTGATAGGGCATGGTGGGTTATTGAGAGCGTTTTCCTTCGCTTGCCCGATAAGGGGTTCTGGGCATGTCTAGGGGATATACCCCCAGACATGCCCAGACGACCGGAGACTTGAGTTTCGCTGTACAATTTAATGATGAAACTCTGTGGCATTTCGCGCAGCTCCGCTATCCTCGGGTCGGATAGTCCCCAGAGTAACAATAGGAAGGATCACTCCCTCTGGGTAACTCCATTCATCCCACGTGAGAGACCTAATGTCAAACACGCTATTGCCGGTTATTTAGGGCTACCACGGCCTACATCAGCACCAGCACTGATGCGGGTACTGCATTGGCTCCGCTGTTGAGCGGAGGAACCAGGATACGCCACTGGCAATCCGCCCGAAGATTATAGCCAGATACGAGGAGGCTGCAGCTGCCCTTGGATGATTGCTGTAGACTAGTGCTTCCGTACAATGCCGTACACAGCAACCAACAGACGGAACAGATCCCTAATGAGGGTAGACTTTTGGCCAGCGGGGCATAACTCGGCTAGGAGCATTATTCGAAATGGCCACCAGAAGACATTAAAAAATTATATATTGAACTATTTGTTCAGGTTTGGCCTGGAGCCTGTTCGAATACCACTGCAGACACATTTGAGAAGTTTCGACATGACAGCTCTTAACTGATTCACCACCAACCTCGTCAGCATTCTGTGGTCACATTAGGCGGTGCTTCTGTGTGATCAGAAATGCTATCACACTACTAGAAACTCACCAGCATGGCCCTCTCCCTCAAAACTTTGGTTGGACCAAGAACTTTATATAAATGTCTTGGTTGGACCAATGAGGGCGGTGTTATGATTCTTACAGCATCGATTAAAACCATTCCACTTGAACTCCCTGCTCGTTGTCAGTGCGGTGGTAGATGTGAAACTTGAAAATGCAAATGCAAAGCAAACGGTCTTATATGACTTTCTTCTGTCACAAAGAGAAGAGATCTATCAGTACATGTGTCAACAAATGATGAAAATATGCTGGTGAATTGATGTAACTTGACATATATTACATTGCAATTAAACGGTTTATAAAAGTTTTTGTGAAATTATTTCTTTAATAAAATTATATCATCTCTTTTATCGACATTAAACTTTGATGAGGTTCCTTTAGATTATCCAAAACAACAGAAAGATATTTTATGGTTTCCAAATAGCAGAAAAATCTAAACCAATTGTCAAGGGATTGCATTTATCATGCTTACAAAAGTTGTAGTAAATTATATTTTCATACGACAGCTGGCCACCATTTTAGATTTATATGTAAATTGTTACATACCCGTGTATCGTCAAAATAACCTGACAAATGGATTCCTGGAACCCAAATTAGTTGAAAATAGGTATTAGTTGAGATTTTTCGACAAATAGTTCAATATATATTTTTGAATATGTCGTTTGGCGGCCATTTTGGATTTATATGTCAATAGTTACTTATATCGTCATAATAACTGGACAAATGGATTTCTGGACATCAAATTAGTCGAAAAAGAGGTATTGGTTGAGATTTTTGGACAAATAGTTCAAAATATAATTTTTTTAATATGTCGTCTGGCAGCCATTTTGAATAATGCTCGTAGCCGAGCTATTCCCCGTTGGTCGGATGTCTTCCTGGTCATTTTCATCGGGGATTGGTCCCTTTACATAAGACCATTAAGAAATTTAGGGTACATCTAAATGTACACGGGGTTGTGGGACAGGGCCTGGACTAATAATACGGATCATTAATTATAATGAATACGTACCAGTTACATAGGTTATACTATCAATTTAATGAACATGACCACTACAGCATATGCTGGTGATTAACATAATCGATATCACATGGTGATTATTGGATTTATAATTATGTGACGTAGAGTATAGAAGTGGATCATGAGCCCAGAACGTGTCGGGCGACCACAAATTATAATACCAGAGATAACCGTCATTAATTACCCTTATCCTACTAAGATAATTTATTTACTTTTTTACCCACTTGAAGTTGTGTCTCGCTACCGCGACCCACAACTTCAAATGGCTGCAAATTACTCATATTTGTTTATTTTAAGCACAAATATTTGCAAATCTTGATGTTTAGACACACATTTCATTCCCAATAACAGTGATTTGGTCGACTAATTACAGATTAAAAACGACAGTAGTCGTGGTCAGCAGGATAAGGGTTAATCTGGTTTATATCAGAGTTGGGCAACTAATAACAACCAATGAGAATGTGTGATTGGGTCTAATAAACTGGTTTATTTGTTGTAGTTTTACACTTGACTGCAGCCAATCACCCACATAATAGATAACACAACCACAATTAATATCAACAACTCAACAAAACAGAATACAATGAGTGAACTGTCCCATGACCATTATTCCATTACCCAAACAATTCCCTGTATTATCTATTAGTAATCACTGATGCGACTCTCTAATAACATTGTGTGTTTTAGATTATTATTATTCTTTATTTGTCTTTTTTATAATTTGTTGTGATGTGTATTTTAAATTATTTATAAATTATCAGCTGATTTATATTAGCTGTGTAGCTACATGCTGATTCTGAGCACATTTGTTTGTATGAACGTACAATTAATTTCCATGGTGTAGGACCCATTAGTGTTCCTTTGTGACTACTGACCATGCATGCAGAGAAGGGGACGTGGCGCCTTGGTAGAGTGCCTGACTGCCTCGCCAGTCATACATACGAAATATAAAATACTATAATTGTTTCCTGGGTTACAAAAACAAACAATTGGGATATCGTCTACAATAATGGTAGGCTACAGCTGTAACTACTAATTTTACCGAACCTCGGGTAATACATGTTAATATTGGCTGTACTGGACGAAAAAAGTACATCGTCTGATCACGGTTATCATATGGATCATTCAATCCAGTGCCCTTTGATTCTATCAATGCAGACTGAGATATCATTGAGCATACACTTGATCACTTCCATAATAATAAGTATATATACTAATTAACGTCCATTTCCTGATGTAAATAAAATATATTCCAAACTATCTTGCTCAATGTAAACTTTACAGATGCGTCGACATTTTCTGGAATTCATTGATCAGAAAACTATGCTCGCCAGCACATGTCCTCGCTATAAAGAAAATATTTTGTTTAAAACCATGGTTGTAAATCTATTTCACGGGTGACATGTATACATTAGCTTGATGAGATCCATGATTGCTTGGTATGACATAATTCCGTGTACTGCATGTAAAACAACAACTGTAGTGAAGATGCTGTTAGAATGTAAGCGGAGCACCATAGAATGTCGGGTAGGCTTGGAGGAAATATTAGGTGATAAAAAGTTTGACATAATGAAATACATGATATAGTGAAATAAAAAATTCTGTTGTTTGCTCTCATATTAGTAAATAAACCTTGTGCAGCCCAATAGGCTTTAGTTTACGTAAGCCTTATACTAACCATCCGATCCATAAAAAATGAATTTGAAAAAAATCATCTGGTTAATTTTACTTAATATGTCAGGATTTTTACCAAGAATTGAACCAATAGCAAGAGATTGACCGCGTAAATGAATTGCTCAACATGAATTAAATATCCACTGTAGGTATGTTTGTAATTTTTTTAGTCAAAAGTTATTTTGATGGCGACGACCATAAGAAAATAATTTATGCAAATTAGGTGTTTAACACCACTAGAAAAAAATCGAAGCCCAACATTTTATGTTGATACGGAGTTTTGCGTATCGAATTCTTCAATAAAAAACAAATAATTTTAGCTCAAAAATCCTACGGGGAGATGAGAAGAAATGAGCGCGCTTGCCGGTCCGTGATTTTTTTATCAAAATATGGCTGATCCTGTAACTACGAGAGGGCAGACACGTTGGTTCTCTAAGTTGTAGTATGTATGCTATAATCATCTTGTAAACGTGGACAAACATCAACTCAAATTAAGATGCAAAAAACGCAGCTTTGATCTCATTGTCGTCAGATTTGCGCTCATGTTGAAACGTAACTGGGCTATCAGCAAAACACACATGTGGTACACATTTCAGAGGAATTCTCCCAAAAAGGTTGAAGTTAGAGAGACTCAAATTTAAAATTTCAAAAATTAACTCAATCAAGGTTCATTTATGGCCAGCCTTATCAGTATCGATTTGAAATTAGACCTATAATTTTGGAGCCCCTTTTCCTCCCGAAATATGTGATTGGCGGTTTTCACATTGCACCACGGATTCCAAAAATATTGGTGTGTTCCTGAACTATTCATTTTAATTTAAGGCAGTTTGGGCCAAGTATTTGAGATAGTAACATGGTTTTATCTGATCATAAAATTTGCGTTTATTGACCTGTAGTTGTTATAACTGCGTCGTTTTATGCAGCGAGTTTCATAGATACTTCTATAATATTAAAGGGCTTAATTTTACTGTATCCCCAGAACCTCCTTTTTAATTGCAGACATGTCATACAGTTGATAAGAAAGACAAATACAATTGAATTCTTCACCGGAGAAGGGTCGATTTTGAACCCGTCAGCACTAAAATTTACCAAATAGCGGCTTTCAAGCAATTATTAATTTTATTTCCATGGGTTTCGAAAAAATGGACATCCTGACCTCATTTTTCCACGAATTGCGCCTAAGTTCTAACTAGTTTGAGGTACATGTATTATTGGAATACACCTATCGCACAAATTTTAAATGTGGAGTTTATCGCTTTAACGAGAAAAAATGCCGATCGAAAAAATTAAGGTAATAGAGGTCAAATGTGGAATCATTTAAGTTTTAATTGGATATCGCATGTCTAAAAAAGGTCATGTATTTTCTGAGGGGTAAAAGCGATTTGACCACATTTTCTGTTTGATCAAAATAACGAAGTTGCGAAATTATATGTTTCCAGCATGTTTTTTTAATTGCCCTTTTGTACAATTTGGCAGAGCGAATGTGTAGGTCTACAACTTTTCAAATTGTATGTAGCATGATAAAACTCGATTATGCCACTATTTTTTTACTGATAAATACTGTTATTGTATAAAATAGTAAATGGTCGTCAATGCCATATTAGAATTCTTCCTTTTTCACTATTCGACAAAAAAGATGCGTAATGACACTTTTCCAATTTAATTTAGTGTCATTTCTGACACTACATTTTATTTTGAGATCTCGTTTATGTGTAAATCCTAGATGAGTCGTATGAACAATAACTTGTCTGTCTCCAGAACACTGTTTTATAGTAGCACGGGTTACTAACTTGAGTGAGCAACATTGTTGGGCCGATCAAGGAATCATATATTATATCTACCGTGAAACGTTTAATCTAAAAATAGCTAATACTGGTTTATTATCGGTTTTCCATCATCAATATACTAGCAGTGGTGGAGATAGTTAGTCTAAAATCAAAAGGTGGGTGCAAGGTTCCCAAGATTTCATGGAAACAAAACTCCCTGATGTTTCCCTGATTTTTCCCTGATGAATTTTCTAAATTCCATGATGCGGGTATAGATCAAATTCACCAAAGCCACCAAGCGAGAGATAGAAGAGGAGGGATTTCAGAATATGCTATTTGGTTATGAAAAAAGCAAACCTGTAACTCATTTTCCAGGGTGGCTTGGAATTCCGGAGTGTACTGTTAGTGTCGTCTGAATCCACTCATTCGGCTCTAAATTTGTGGATGACATTTAGCTTAAAAGCATCCTACAAGCAGCCTCCCAGCTGCAAAGCGGATGATATAATTTAATGCATAGTCATAGAAAGTAAACTACGACTTGTCTTGTGGAAAAAATTGCCCCCTCCCAAAAAAAAAATATAGCTGAAAAGGATAGATTACTTCAACCACATTAACCCTTTCATCACGGGGACCGTAAGAAAAAAACTTTTATAATGGCTGCAGACCCATAACATAGGTATTCAAATGAAGCGGAAAGAGCTAACAAAGACATTTATGATGATTTTAAATAGCAACAAACCCTTAGGTTTCCATAGTTTATACAAAAATATTTGAGCGCTTTAAGGGTTAACCCTTACAACACTTACAACCCTTACAACGCTGTAAGACTGAGGGTTAAGTGAAACATGACATCTTTTTTAATTGCTGTTGTCATCACTTTTTGATCAACAGAGTGATCCTAAAAGTGAGAAATATCTTATAAACATGATAAAGTTATAGTTGAACGCAATCCATCATCAGACATATTAAAAAAAAGTTAATTCTTAAACAAACAACATTTTTCAATTGACTTGTGAGTGAGAGTCCAGATCAATTCGCGTTGCTGGAAGTAAAATGACTGAACACTATTCCACACTATTCCAATTATATCAGAGATAATTAACTAAAACCCTTAACTATTACAGCGCGGGGATCGACTTTAGTCGCCGGAATCTGACGTCTGTGACATCAGATTCTGACGACTAAAGTCGATCCACTTTAGTCGTCAGAATCTGACGTCTGTGACGTCAAATTCTGACGACTGAAGTCGATCCCCGCACTGAAAGAATAAAAATATTTATAATGGTTGTAGACCCATAACATAGGTATTGAAATGAATCAGAAAGAGATACCTAAGACATTTATGATGATTTCAAATTGAAAAAAACCCTTTAGTTGCGATGTTTTTTTACAAATTTATTCAGTGCTTGAAGGGTTAAACTGCTAAGCACTCAACTAACCCCTTCAACTGGAGATACTTAACTTGAACCCTTAAGCTGTCAATCACGACTAGAGTCACTTTTATTTGGTTACCAGGTTAAGGGGTTTTGTCAAGTTAAAAAAAAACCAAAAATCCGAGAAAAACTCAGAAGTGGTTGGGTGGGTCAAGCCCCAACTCGGATTTTTTTTTTTTTTTTTTTGGAAAATTTCTGTTTTTTTTGTGTTTTATGTCTTGTTTTCATGTTTCCATATGTTTACGAAAAAAATAAAAATCGGATAGGGGGTGGGTGGTTGGGGTCTGACCAATCCGAGTTTTTCTCGGATTTTTGGAATTTCTTTAACTTGACAAAACCCCCAAATCACTGTTATCAATATTTGCAAATGCTTGGTCTCAAATTTTACAAATGTGAGTAATTTTCAGCCACTTGGAAAGTGTGGGTTTCAGCCACTTGGAAAGTGTGGGTCACGGTGACGAGACACAACTTCAAGTGGGTGAAAATTTAAATTATTTAATTTAGCAGTTTGAGGGTTGATTATGCACGATCATTATAAATCTATGCAGTCATAGGCTTTGAAATTTTGCGTGGATTCTTGCAGCGACTGAATATTTTGAACTATTAAATGGCTGCTTCCACAGTCATCTCTGTTATAAATACAACACATTCTTTGTGATTGAAAATATACCAAAATAAAAAAGGTAAAAAACAACCTTTTATTTTCAAAAATAACTACTGAGAAACAATAACACATACTATAACCATGATAACAACATACTACTTATTATTAAAGTATTACTTTAAACATGTTAAATACCTCCACTCCTTCACACTTTGGATGTTGTTGAGATTTCATACTCTACATTGAACAAAAATATATAAAAAATATATAAATGAATCACCTGTTTATATGTCAGTCAGATAAACATTGGTCATCATACATTGTGGCTACAAATATTACCATGTCATATCAGCTACAAAGTGTCTACAGGAGCGGATCCGTGATTTGAAAAATGAGGGGGTGTGGGTGTATATTTAGGCCAATTTAGGTAACTTTTTAAAAGAATTTTGCGAAAATAGGACGGTTGTCTGCACCCAAACCCCCTGGATCCGTGCCTGTTCTAGGTGGGTAACTCACGGTAAGTTGATTTCTAGCCCTAAAAAACATTGTCATCCGTTATTAGCTTTGGGAAGTGTATATATATAGCAGTTAAATTCATATTATCATATATATATATAGCAGTTAAATTCCTGGTTTATAAAGCAGAATACAGTGTGGCCAAGAATTTACATTATTCCTTGTCCAATCAGACTCGATAAGCAGACATAATTATAGATGTACTACCACTCTTCCCCATATTCCTCAATATTAACCCTTCAAATGCTCAGGGTTGAAAAACTTCAGGGATGCGTCATCAATAAATCTTCTCAAAATCATCTAAAACTAGTGTTATTTATGATGCACATAAATGTATAGTGTGACCCTATGTTGTCATTGTCACCCAAATAAAAATAGGCATGATTCTAGCACAAAACAACATAACTATATTATTTTTTTGTAAGTTTTACCCTATTAAAATTGTGCTACCACGACATACCACATTTGTAGATTTTGAATCTAAACATGTATCGATCTAGCAAATTTAATTCACAAATAAATCCACACGTGATGAGCACCTTAACTCATTCCAAACAGAGCCCGAGACATTCCGAGCAAGCTACTTCGACAATACAAGACGGAGCTCGAGTAACTCGTGTCTTGAATGAGTTAAGGGTTAATGTGAGTTTAAGACACCTTTTTCAGATGCAAGCCGTTCAAACATGTACTTTGTGTCTTCAAATATGCATAATTCACCTAAATCTTCATTCAGTAGCTAATCAAGAAGATGATGTATTAGTTATTTAGGAAAATTCACAATCAGACATCAAGTGTGGTAGCTTACACCTTCCATGGAGGTCACATAAAATCCATACAGGTGAGGCAGTCATAAATTAAAATGTCATTATTTTGTAGAATTAAGTACCAATTGTGAACAATATAATGAAAAGTGACTCTTGGTACCTTTTAGAAAACTTCTGGCCGGTGGGTGACATAATAATGGATAGGCTGAATGTGAGTAATAAACGTCAAGTTACATTATTTTATTAGAAAATGTTTTGCACTGTCAATTGCATAGTGGTAAATGATAGCAAAACTGTATAAACACATTTTCTACATATTACTGATCTAAGAGCAGTGCAAGTAGCAATTGCAAAAAATGCATCATACAAGAGGAGTCTGTGATGCACTTTAACATGAGATATGTATACATACTTCCTGCAAATATAAAGAAGTGATGTCTGACATCATACTAAGTATGGCTGATTTAAAATTAGAAAATTCACCCAAAAACAATTCAGCTGAAAAGGATTAATCCTTTTCCTCTATGTTGAGTGCAGTGTCCGTAATAATGCCGACCTCGTATAATGTACTGTTAGCACAGGTTGATAAAGAAAAGCGTGGATAGCTTGTACTAACTGTGTATACACGTCTGCTGAATCCACAAGTAGTCATATAATCCAAAACAGTCTGCAAAAAAAATATCCTTATTAAGTAAGCAATCGAGGTTTTTTGTTTTTAAATCTCATTTGGGATTTTGTGAGCAACTTTAACCCTTTCAGCACCAATAATTTCTAAAATTGTTTTTAATCCATCTTGTTCCAATACCAATTAACGATCACTCAGCATAAATTTGTTTCTAAGGATTGCAAAAATACTTGTACTCAAATTAAACAAATATTATTATTTTATCCCTTTGGAAATTACTTAATTTGTTACCTGAGGATCTAATTAAACACAACATTGCTTGATAGCCTCATTGTCATCATACATGTAAGTTACAATTGTAAGTTTATGACTTAGATATCACTAGAAGCCACCTTCTCTGAAATGCTCTTAGCTGGGTGTTGGGTTTGAAAGCTAACTGTTGTGTTACTGCAGGGAGCTTGAAACAACTGACCCCCCCCCCCCCCCCCCTCCTATGCATGTATTTTGACAGAGGGGCTTTCTCTTTCCCAGCAATGCTGATTTAATGTTGGGCCAGCTTTGCAGATATTGGTCTAACATTAAAAGAGTGTTGGGTGAGTTTCTTATCAGAGTAGTATCCATAGTCTTGTAACTCAGGTTAGTTAATCGAGCTGAATGCAATCAACCTGTACTGTATACTGAAGGAATACACGTGACCTACATGTACGCACGCGAATGTCCGACATGACTGGCGGTTTAGGCATTTTAATTTTAACAATAACATGGCATGCTGCCTAGGCATTTTGGCTAAGCACTGCTCACAATATTGATCATCGATCAACACACATGCCATCTCAGACGGTCATATCTACTAAAACTTGATGTGAAATGTTCGGCAAAAAACCCCATTAAGATTATTCTAGGAATCAGTGTATCAGTGAGGACATTTGTTTTCAATGGATTTTTCCCAAAAGTTAATCAGAATATGAGCGATATAATAGAGAAGCATCAGGACAAATTGGAATACAATCTAACCAGCAGTTCAGAAGATATCTAATGAGCAATTTTTTTCAGTGGCCATCTCAGTTGACAGTAAAATACAATTGATCATTCTTACTTGTATAGAATCAGATGTAAGAAACCGCCTCTTTAATGTACAGCTAATAGGTGTTCTAAACATTAGAGTGACACATCCCTCTGCATCTGCTGATGGTTCGTCTGCTAATGTTATCTTCTACAACAACAAAAAACATTTAGAATCTTCTATATTAAATATGCGTTTTTTTTTTAAATTCTACCACTAGACAGTGTGCTGAAAAGATAGTAAATGATTATTTTTTATATTCTGTTGTCACATTCAGGCTCATCAACCTGTGTGAAATAGTTTATATTGGGAATTACAGCACTAATTCACTGCTCGAGGTGAATTAACCCTTTAGGTCCTCACGATGCATTAAAGCATCATTTTACATCCCTAAAAACAGAATTAATTTGTTTGCAACCAAGGGTTTTAGAACAAAAAATTTCATGAAACTGGTTCACCAATACATGGCAATTTTTTGTAATTTTTAAAACACATCAAATCATCTTCATCCACTACAAGTCGAGAATTGCGACAGCAATTCGCGGCTTGTAGTGGATGAAGATGACTATGGCAAATTTAGGCCTGAAAGGGTTAATAACGAAAATGAGAAAGGTGAGTGCTAACCCTTTCAGGCCTGAATTTACCATTGTCATCTTCATCCACTACAAGCCGCGAATTGTTGTCGCATTTTTCAACTTGTAGTGGATGAAGATGACTTGAAGAGGATGACAAATTCATGGAAATTGTCTTTTGAAAACCTCTAGTCCTAAGAAAATCATGTCAGTTTTAAGGGATGTAAAAAGATGCTTTTATGCATCGTAAGAACCAAAAGTGTTAAATAAGAGGGTTTAATAACAGATAGCTCACCCTGGGTGGCTTGGGTTGCGGTGATGGAGTGGGTGGATTCATCACTTCATCCGGCAGCTGGCGCAACTCTGAAGCTTCTTTTGCTGGTTTAGAATCTGTTTTTTTGGCAGGTGGGTCCGCTCCATGTTGATGCTACAAAAAACTATTAATGTCAGAAATATATATAATATATCTATCTGAACAATCGGTTGAATATCAAGGATTGCCCCCAATTATTATAAAACAGCCCTCCTATCGAACATGATCAAGCTATGGGGAAGTTGGAAGCATGTGAAAAGGGCCGACAGGGAAATGTGCCTGGATGCATGGACAAACCGACACAGGAACTCAAAGAAAAGTATAATATATTGATAATATATAACCCATTTAAAAAACTTACCCCAACTTTCTCAAAAGCACCTTTCCATGCTGGTCCGCTAAACTTATAGAAATCGTTTTCTTTTTTCTTCAATCTTGCTTCTTCCTTTGGCTTAACAACATGTTGCTCATGATCAGCCACCTGTAGAATATTAATTAGTTGCACAAGTGTTCCATACATGCAAATTACCATGATTACCATGATTACAATAACTAGTCTTTGCCCAAGTTCGCAAAAATTAAAATCCTCAGTCGCCACCTAAGTTTGCAATAATGGGATTTTCATACACTAGAAAAATCAGCTTACTTTACATTGCAATGACCTTGGTGCCAGCTTACAACTATACCACATAACATTAAAGCCCTGAGGGTTATATAGCTATGTGCCAAGTTTTATTATGCTGCTTCTAATGGCTTCTTAGAGGTAGAAAACGGAAGCGATCAGAGAAAATAACTATTTTTTAAATCTTCCCTAACCAATTTTGAGAAAAAAGACCATCAGTAATTGATAAAATGCAACTATTTTTTCACAAATGAAATACAATAATTACCCCCTCCATGCGGCTCCCGAACCCCAGCTGGAATTCGCAAACGTTCCTTATTTACGGCTCTTTGACCCCAGCTGGGATTATGTATAGTTAAAGTTAATCACTGGTAATTCTGGTACAGACAAGGCCATGTGTATGAATTGCCACAAGTTGTGTTGTGAAACGTTCAGATGTCATTTTGTAGACATTTATGTATAATCTACCCCTGCTTTACTATGGGGGGGGGGGAGGGGGCATGAAGCCGTTTAACGCTGTATTCCCATCACAGCCTGCCTGTTCCACCGCAATAAACCAAGCTACTTCAGAATGTAGATTTGAAAAAAAATGTGTTCATTTAGCAAGTTGAGTGGAACTTGTATTTTAAAGGTTCAAATTTCAAAAAAATATTTAGGGCATGCATACATGTAAATTGTTACATATTCAACCTACCCCTTATATTAGATAATATAATATTCGAATGTATCTTATGATATAATACTGACCACTCTTCCACATATTTAATGTACAATATTTCACTTTATAATAACATATACCCGGTACTAGTAACTAGGTAGCTCTGGTACTGGTAACTAGGCAGCACAGCTACATAACTATATACAGTATATATATATATCAAACCTGCTCAGTGTAGTCTTCTTGAATTTGCTGCCTACGTCTTTTTCTCAAAGCATCATCCTTCACATCGGGGGATGTTCGTCCAGCTACAAAATTATTAATGTACAACAATGCATGACATAATTTTTTCAAAAAAATTCTAAGCAGAATTAGACAGAGAAACACTTGAATGCATCACAAGTTATTATATCATAAATATTAACCACAGCTGCAGCCAACATTCTGCCTAAGACCTACATGTAATCAATTTTGTACCAAAGTGCACTGAGGGTTAACCCTTACAGCGCGGGGATCGACTTTAGATGTCAGAAGCTGACGTCAGATTCTGACATCTAAAATCGATCCCCGCACTGTAAGAATTGAAATATATCTAGGTATTCAAATGAAGCGTAAAGAGCCAGCTAAGACATTTATGACGATTCCAAATTGAATAAAACCCTTTGGACGCCATAGTTGATATGAAAATAATTCAGCGCTGCAAGGGTTAATCTTGGGTAACAAAAGGTCAGCTATTGTGACAAACTTAAAACAATATAAACAGTTCATGAGTGGATGTCTGATGGAATGTCAATAAAGGCTTGGTACTGATATAAACTAAAGCCCCAAATTCCAGGGATGTTCACTAACATGACTAAGCTAGTATGTTTTTCTGTTTTTAAACCCAAGATATGTCCATTTAGCCTACATGACTACAGTAGTGCATCACCAATCTAAGCGAAGAGCCATATATTATGGTGATTACAATTTTTTGGTGCTGGTCTCACAGAAAAGTTTTTTGCTGGCTCAAAAGTTAGAAGTTGTGTATTTAAATCCTCTAACTTACAAATATTCTTAACAAGGAGGTATGCATGTGATCAAATCTTAAAATTAATCCTTACAACACTGAATTATTTTCGTATCAACCATGGAGAACAAAGGGTTTTTTCAATTTGAAATGATCATAAATGTCTTAGGTAGCTCTTTCAAATTCATTCGAATACCTATGTTATGGGTCTACAGCCATTACAAATATTTCATTTCTGTCAGTGTGGGGGATTTGTGGTTTGTGGTTGTGGTTATTATCACAAAATTTTGTCATCATATTGAGATGACTTCTTTTTAGACATGGACCATGTGGACTATTTCTTGAGAAAAATAATTAATTTCAAACACATCATGCCATTGGTGTAATTCACTTTAATATGTTCTACATGTACAATTTGTGCCATTTAAGGTTTCAATTTACTTCAATTCAACCTTATAGATCATTGACCACAGGCGATAATGAACACATTAAAAAAATTTCTAAATGTTCAAAACAACAACACTAAATATTGATGTGTCCATGCTAACAGACATCACCAGTCATTTATATCAGCTTTCAGATGTGAATTACTGCAGCAATTCACACCTCAAGGTGAATGAAAATTACTAAATGTTATAAAATACAGGTTTTAAATGTTCATCAGCACAATGCAACACAAAATTTACTGTAAAGAGACTTAGCTAGGTATTTGTAATGCCTAAATTATTCTGATTTTACAAATAGGACTCAAGTTTAGTGGCAAATAATAACGTAGGCTTTGAATGTGCTTTAACTTTAACTGGGAGCCAAGTTTCAAAAAGCTGCTAGATTTTGAGTTCGCTTGACCCAAAAAGTGGCAAAGATCTGATATGTGCATATGACAGGAAAATATCCCTGGGACATTAATATGGTGGGTGCAGAAGTTGATTGTGGCAGCAAAGTTTTTAAAATGAGGGATGTTCAAGGGTACCCTCGAGCGCCAGAGACTGTACATTTTTAACCCCAGGTTATTAAAAACCCAAACCACAATTGCTATTAACAATTTTTAAATCACTGTCGTCCATATATCTCTTTAATTAAAGATAAGATGCAGGGAATAATTTGTCTGGTGTAGCGGTGCAGTTTGCTACGCAATTTTGGGCAAATGCTACACAATAATATGTTGGTGTAGCAGTTCTTCGTATGGAGAATAGTAGCTTGACACATGCCAGTATGCTAAACTGCTACACAATTTTTCTGAAGCAAATTATTCCCTGAAGATGTCAAATTATTGGAGTTTCAATTGTTTTCACAAAACATAAATCCACTTTTAGAGCGCTGGAAGTCAATATTAAAAAAACAATTTTGCCGTTTTCCTGTACATTTCTATAATTATGATTATGCTAATGTCTGTTGACTTCATTTGGTACATCGGCCATCTGATAACACTGTATCAAATTAGAAAAATTCTACCTTGTTGTGTGAAGGACTTATGAGGTCGAAAGAGCAAATGGGGTACTCTCACAAGTTACATTTTTTCAACCCCTGTAATAACATAATCATCATTATTATAGTTATAAAAAAAATTAATACCACTCTGGCCACATTTTGTCATTGGATATATTCAGGGTGAAACAGATGTGAGGTTTAGAGTTTTTTCATTAAATGTAAACCCACCCTTAGGGCACTGAAAGACAATATTTCAAAAAAACTTGAACACAGTTCGTAGTATGTAACTTTCCGTTTTCTGTACATTTGTATGATTATGAGCATGCTAATTTCTGCTAACGTCATTTGATAAATCAGTCATCTGGTACCACTATGTCAAATTATAAAAATCACACCATGTTGCATTAAGGACTTATGAGGTCAAAAGTCCAGATGGGGTACTCTCACTAGTTACATTTTGTCGACCCCTTGTAACAACAAAGTTGTCATTCTTATAGTTATAAACAACTTTAATTCCACTCTTGCCATTGAATATACTCAGGACGAAACATGACTGAAGTTTGGATTTTTTTCAGAAAACGTAGACCCACCCTTAGAGCGCTAAAAGTGAATATAAAAAAATAAATAAACACAGTTTGTAGTATGCCCACGTTTCCCTTTACTGTACATCTAAATAATTATGAGCATGCTAATGTCTACTGACTTCATATGATAAATCTGTCATTTGGTACAACTATGTCAAATTTAAAAAAAACCTACCATGTTGCCTTGAGAATGAGATCAAAAGTCCGGATAAGGTATTCTCAGTTATATTTTTTCGACCACTTTGCATTAAAAAAATCTTATTTTTTATAATTATAAACAGCTCTTAATACCACTGTTGCCACATTGTGTCATTTAATACATTCCAAACAAATCATATATAAAGTATTTATATTTTTGACAGAATAAATCGAACCTTAGACGTCAACAGGTGCTGGGTTTTTACATATTTTCACTGTTCACCAAGACGTAACATTTCCGACTCTTATTTGAACTAATCCTATGATAACTTCCTCAGTGATCAAATAGGAACTAGAGCACGTAATTATATTTTTTCAAGTTTATTATATCCACAGGTAGTAAAACATAATAAAGTTAATTTGTATTTTTAGTAAAACATAATAAAGTTAATTTATATTTTTAGTCAATTTGTAAAAAAATATAACCAATTTTAACAACACCTAGAAGAGTATCTGGTAAAGCCATAGTTGTGTTTGTGACAATGCATCAGCCATGTAGCTTCGTTTCTCAAAAATGTGTTGTCTTCACATAATCCTTTTTTCTCAGACAATGCAAAGACAAATTGTTAAACCACCTTTTGATATCACCAATATCACCCCAAGATTCTGTAATGCCTGGAATTGTTCAACATCTTGGATTAGTATCTGAGGTGGCATCAAGCAGCATTTGTGGGGGAGGACGTATCAAGGGTTAAACTAGTTCTGCTAAGTGCAGCATAGTGCCAGTTCCTGAATATGTTATGTCATAACTAAAATCAACTGCAGCATATATTCCAGAAGCATATATATAAATATATATATAGCAATGGTTCAATAAATGTTTGTCTCCTAAATGCAAGTTTTTTATGCTGAATCATATTTACAGAACGTCCTGTTCTATTCACATACCACTCAGCCAACGATGTAAGTACTACTACTACTATCTGCATCATGCCTCTTCTCATTTAAATATGTTTTAATGGTGTATACTTCAAATTCATAATGATTGCATCAGACATTACTTTTTTCAGATGTTTTTCTCAATATGTAGGTTTAATCTTTGCTAATAACTGTTGCCTTATCATGAGCAACGTCTTAAAACTCTAAACATTAGGAAAAGTCAATGATTGTTCCTAGCTGTATATAAATCTCTCATTAGATATAAACTTGTCTAGTATCATTAAATTTTATCATGTACTATTCTAGTATGAATATATTTATTTTTAAATAAACACACAATTATCTGAAATACTACACAACATTTAAAATTATTAATTGTTCCGTTTTGTGCTTTGTAGATAATTATATATTATCTATAATTATGTAATCATCATTTAGTATTCCAAGACACAGATAAGAATAAAGTAGTATGACCATGACAAAGTCGACATAAACTCATTTGAGGCGATTGTTATGGATATGTCATAAGAAACTTTAGACCCTGCCTTCCCTTTGCAGGCAAATTACCCTATTACCCAACTTTTGCCCATTGGCAACACGTCACCATATGTTATGGGCCTCAATGAGCTTCGTAATGCGCATTCTAACCAAGTAATCTAGATTCCTTGTTCAACTATCAGTGGGACAGATTTATATCTGCTACCATTGACAACCCTTTTATTAACTGAAATATGGCTAACAATCTAAGTATATCAGCCTGTGGTTCCACACAATCCACAACACATTACTGACTGTGACGTAAGACAGATTTGTATGCCACCTGGTGGTGAATAGTGTGTTTAGAATACATTTGACCAGTGCTCTAGCTGTGTTGAGTTCTTTTTAAATATCTAAGGGTGGGTTTAAAACAATAAAAATTTCACACGTGCTTTGTTTATAACTATACAAATGAGGATTTTGTTGTCACATAGGGTCGTCAAAATGTAACTAGTGAGAGTACCCCATTCGGACCTTTGACCTCATAAATCCTTCATGCAACAAAATGAGGTTTATCTAACTTGATATGATAGAACCAGATGACAGATATACAAAATGAAGACAACAGACATTAGCATGCGCATAATCATACACATGCAGAGCAAACGAAGGAGTTACATTGTACGAAATTTGTAAAAAAAATTAATTGGAAATTATGACTTTCAGCGATCAAAGGGTGGGTTCATGTTTTCTGAAAAATGTCATTACTTCATCTATGTTTCGTCCGTAATGTATTCAATGAAAATATGTGACAAGAGTGATATTAAAGCTGTTTATAACTATAAAAATAAAGATTATGTTATTACACGGGGTCGACAAAATGTAATTAGTAAGAGTACCCCATCCGGACCTTTGACCTCATAAGTCCTTCATGCAACAAGATAAGTTTTTTTCTAACTTGACACGGTGGAACCAGATGACAGATACACAAAATGAAGACAACAGACATTAGCATTCTCATAAACATACACATACAGAGTGAACGAAAGAGTTACATTGTACGAAATTTGTGCTTTTTTTATTGGAAATATTGACTTTCAGCGCTATAGGGGTGGGTTCATGTTTCTTGAAAAATATCACAACTCCACATATGTTTAGTCTGGAATGTATTTAATGACAATATGTGGCAAGAATTGTAATGAAACTGTTTAAAGCTTTAAAAATAAAGATTATGTTATTAGACGGGATCGACAAAATGTAACTAGTGGGAGTACCCTATCCGGACCTTGACCTCATAAGTCCTTCGTGCAACAAGATAAAGTTTTTCTAACTTGATACAGTGGAACCAGATGACATAAAATAAAGACAAGAGACATTAGCATTCTCATAATCATACACATGCAGAGCAAACGAAAGACTTAATTCTACGAACTTTGTGATTTTTTTTTTTAATATTGACTTTCAGCGCTCTAAGGGTGGGCTCACGTTTTCTGAAAAGTATCATAACTTCACCTATGTTTCGTCCAAAATGTATTTAATGACAAAATGTGGCAAGAGTAGTTTTAAAGTTGTTTATAGCTATAAAAATAAAAATAAATATTATTACAATGGGTCGACAAAATGTAACTAGTGAAAGTACCCCATCCGGACCTTTGACCATGTTGACCTTCACGCAACAACTCATGGGTTATCAAATGGGACATAGTGGTACCAGATGAGTGATGGACCAAATGAGGTGAGCATACCTTTGCATGCTCATAAACATGCAAATTTACAGGAAACTGAAGTTACATCTGGAGAACAAAGCTACCTTTAATTTGGATTATTGACTTTCAGCGCGTAAAAGGTAGGTTAATTATTTTTTCTGAAATATTTCAAAACTTTAGTAGTATGTTATTCTGTATGTAATAAAAAAGAAATAGGATTTACAATGATTTGAAGATTGTTTGAAACCTTTGAGTTTTGAATTTTGCATTACCTGGTGTTTTAAAAAATGCAGTATTTAGACTCGAGGGTACCCTTGAACATCCCTCATTTCAGGGACTTTGCTGCCACACCAAAGTTCTACACCCACCCTAATGATGTCCTGGGGATATTTTCCTGTCATAATAACAACTCATACCTTTGCCACTTTTTGGGTCAAGCGAAGTGACACGTTACAGGACTTGGTTCCCAGACTATGTAGGTATCTCTGCAAAGTCATTTCAATGTCAAACTAGCCAAAATTAGAAAAAACTTTTTATCAATAGTAAGGCTAAGTCCATTTGTCAGTTTGTGGTGCAGGCATATTGTATTACAAGGAGTGTGATTTTCCACAAACCACCATTTTAAAAACCATCAGCACTGGTCAAGTGTCATGCTCTGGTAGTCAATCATCTTACTTTAGGTAATACATGTATGTAAGAGTTTAATCATGAATGGACAAAGGAATTCCAATCTTAAATTGACCAATTCACACCTACCGTCAGATAATTACTGCCTAGAAAATAAAATTCAGATCATATCTTTGAAGACAGAATGTATTTTTTTTTAATAAATACTGTTTTTACTATTTTTATGGATGTAGGATTTCTATGATTTACTCTAGGTTTAACATACTCATAATATATTATTTTAAAAGATATCTTATGATAAACTTGGGATGGGCTTATATCCCTAATTATAATGTTTCCTCGTAGAAATTTATGGTGATAATTGCCGGGTAATATAAAAATAGAATGTCTTGAGATGCATGTAGGTCTTTGCCATACTGAGCTCACCTCAACCTGTTTAAATTGTACGCTACTGTATATCCCCGCGTATAGTGCGACGCCATGTATAAGACAAGTTAAGATTTGAGGCCTCAGATGACCTGAAAAACGCCCACGCCTCTGTATAATACGACCTCAAATTTTGGATGTCGGCAGTGTCCCGGTCGGCAGCGTTCCAGGCCATGTAAATTTGAGGCATGGATATTATCTTATTCTACTAATACTCCGTGACACTTTTATACACGATGACGGGAACAGCGGCAACAGTACAGCTCTGCAAAACCAAAGGGCAGTATCTGCTCACTTGTAAAGTGAGCAGATACTGTATTTTCATCTTCCACGGCATCGGGCCTGTCTCGGTGGGCAGACATTCTGAGGCCTGCATAGGCTACATATATATACACACAGATTTTAAAATAACGGTATTTATATTTCGCCGACAAATTTATATTATTTTAATTATTCTATTACAAAGACTATATTTTAATATCATCTTGCTCAAATAAGAACATTCCAAGATGAAATGTGATTGTAAAACATTTGCAGACTAGCCGCATTGTCTAGACACAAGAGGTGTTTGGTTGTATAAGGTGTCAGGGTGAACACAGCAGCGCTCCATGAACTACAGCTAACAGACACCACCATTTGCTCAATACCGTATCAGCCGCGGCAACAGCGGTAGGCGTTAATGTTATCCCAGCATTCTGAGGCCTACATGTATAGAATTTGCGATGGGAAATATAATCAGTGATATCTTGTTATATATTTTGTCAACGCATTCTCGCATTCCAATAGGAAAATATCATGTTCAGATTTGTCGTACACAATAGAACACTCCCATATAAAAGGCGATCTTAGATTAAATCATTATTAATATAAATGAACAGGTCAGGAGTGTGAATTGGTTGCAGACTAACGGCTTTATTTATCTGCCCGTGGTTGTCAAAGGTGCCACACGCGTCGGCCAATGCTGGAACAATAGTGTGTCAGTGTCGCAGACGGTGGCCCAACATTGTACCAGCATTGGGTGAATGTCTCTTGTTTGCTACTAGTTGGAAAGGCACAGTCTTGTTGTATCGTGTGTATAGGCCTGATTACCAAACACGCTGACTGGCCTACGTTTACAGATACGTTCTACCGCTAGGGAACTTACAGCTGAGCTGACCGCTAGAGAGCTAAAAAATTGTATTAAATTCTACATCTATGTATAATACGAGGTGCCTTTTTGTGACATGAATAGCTAAGAAAAAACATCCCATTATACACGGGGATATACGGTAATCCTTAATTGTGCTTGAAAAATATAAACGTGGCGGCAAGTTTCAACCCAAATAAACTGCTACTGAAATCCACTGAAAATTTGTGGTCGATGTTTAGCTAAATAAATAATTCAATCAGATCTATTTTGTTATAAACAAGATCAAAAGAAATATTTTGCTCTAGGGTCTCCCACTGATCCAGTGTTTTATATATATACACATGTATACTCTAATATGCTTTTCTTTCGGCAGGGCCCGAAATTGGCCTCGTCCGATCGTCCGAGACGACCAGCAATCTGGGAAGGACGAGTTCAGTTTCAATAAGCTTGTCCTACTGGACGAGTGCCCCTGCTTGACAATTATTAGGAAGGACAAGTTATATTTTTGGGAAGGACTAGTCGATTTTATAGCTAGTTGTCCAGCTGAACAAGTGAAAATTTAGTCCAATTTCGAGCCCTGTTCGGGTGGAATTATTTTTCGGTACATATATATATATAATACAGTATTTATTATATTCTTTTTATTATGACAAAAAACATAATACTAAAACCTGTATTTTATTTTAAATCATGTTAAACCTGCTTGTACAAAGCTCTTGATAATACAGTCTGTTTTCTATTTGAATTATTAACCTGTTGCCATCAACCAGCGGGCATGAATGGGTTTAAGGATATATGTAATAATCAATTTCATTACCTTCACTATTTCTAGAAAAAGACATCCATTTGCTTGAGATTTTTCTAAAACTTGATTCCAAAAAATGTATTAATAAGCTTATAACACCAAGCGCTATCAAAAACTTTGCAGCATATACAAATATAGTCCCAGCATCTGTAAAATACAATGATAGAAATGAGAACACAATCTGATAACAATATGTAGGCCTTAAACATGTTAGAAACAAGATTATTACAAGGTTTCACCAAAATAAACTTGTAACTAACTATGCTATACGAGTAAAACTCGCCACTCGAATAGAAGCTACATATCAAAACTGAACTTCTCTCCAGACTTATTTCTGCAACCTTATTTTCAAACATTAATTAGGCCTATATATTCGGGATGTTCGTCCTAAAAAATTGAAATACCCACTCTAAAATATAAGTTTGTAATACATTTTTAAATAAAAAGTTGAAAGCACAAAAAACACAGACCACATACGTTAATTTTTTAATGTAATACAAAACGTAGTCCAAAATATATGACATATTTAGCATTTGTGTATTTATAATAACATGTGAAATCAAACTAGTTAGGCAAAATAAAATAAACTTCTGAAACTTTGATAAGGCCTATTGTAAATGGTGTTGATACATTGCAGATATATGAGATTTAGAAAAACTGTTCGAAATAAAAAAGTGTGTAGATGTTCAAATATCAAATACAGTTTATTATTGAAATAAAACTTTAAAATTCAAAAATATATATAGGCCCTATAATATGTGTGTTATGGCTACCAGACAAATTCTATCTACTACGGTAGGCCTACTTTGATATTCTTCACCAGGGCCAACATCACTGCCCGAATCACTTGTAGAATATACTGTATTTTTATGTTTTATGCAAGTTATTACAAGCTGTTTTACTTTGTCTGAGTATTTGTTTTATTATTTTTATCACATTTAACAGTGACAATAAGCAAAATAAAGTATGCAGCACTTTTTCAACCTTTGTAGCACTGATGTAAATGCTGGTAGAAACTCCCAGCAATGGGTCATGCAGGTGTCCTCCCCCTGGGATTTTTTAAATAACTACAGTTATTTTAGTGCACATTGGTGTCAATAAATATGTGCTAGCCCTGAATACAAGGCTATTCCACCCGAGCTGCATAGCCTTGATCCACCCATAGAGTATATTCTGGGTTTCAGTTGTATGCAAGTATAGTGAGCAGCGACAACAGATTGAGTTGCTGGCTCACTGTACACAGTAACGCGTGCATGTGGCAAAAGCCGGTTTTTCTCTATAGGCTAGCTGGCATCAAGGCTATGCAGCTCGACCGAAATAGACTTCCTGGATTTTTGTAAGCACTATGAAAAATTATTAAAATTAGAAATAATATTTATCGAACAAAAGGGCTCCTAAACTTTTTTTTGTCCTACCTGTGATTTTTTTACCGGACTTCATAATTTATCATAACCAGAATGGTATTGAAACTAAACTCATTGGCATCTTTCAAACAAGCTGTGAGACTTTACTTAATAGATAGACTAGTTAGCGAATACAACTCAGACTTTCTATATCAATACTAGTTTGTCTGAGCTGTAGACTCTATTTAAATTTTTAATAATTATATATATATATATATATATACATAATAAAGCTTAGTCTAGTCATTTATGTGATAATGTTATGACTAAAAGTGTATGTTGTGGTCATGGAAAAATGTTTCTTATTTATAATTTCTTTTATATAAACTTTTTAAAAGTATTTTTAATTAAATTTTCTGTAAACCTTTCCAGTCGCCATCTGGTCTACTTTTTGGGGACCACTATGGAAATAAGGGTCTGGTGACCTTTTATAGTGTCTTTTATCCCTGGTAACCAGTATGGTGGCCCTGATTGTTTTATAATCATGCTTACATGTACTGTTTACTGAAATAAATTAAATCAAATCAAAATATAATAGGGTCTAGTTCACTTGACCATCAGATCACAGTTACCTGTTACCATTTCTAGATGTAGTATCTAGACAAGTTGTGAATCTCAGATTTTCGACAGTGATGTGTACCGAGCTCCCTCATGGTGGCCAGTAATCATTATGGAGCCTAGTGTAGAGGGAGTTCGGTACACAATGACATCAGTGTGAGATTCCGAGCTTTCTATATCTATGATATCGACAACGGAAACAAGCAAGCTTTGCCTCAGATGAGCATTTGGCGTAGGCTTCATTTCTCTTATAGTAACAGACTTTACCACTTCAGGCACTGGCGGACGGTCGTTAATCAATGATACTGCCTCATCCTCAGCTTGAGGCCTAGCCCTAGGCTCAGTCTAGTTAGCAAAATCTCACCCTCCACATGTTACAGGTTAGCAAGCAATGCCTATCTGAACCGTAAGCCCGAGCGTCATATGTGACACGCAATCGATTTAACCCATATTACCGCCCTCGAAATATCTTTTAATTGACTTCACCTAACTTACTGTAATCTGGTAATACTGACCTTTTATGAAGCCACTCAGCTTATTTTGAAACATTCGCTCAGTTATTTATCGTGTGAGAGCATTTTTAAAACACCTCCCGAAAAATAATTCGTCCATTTTAACCATTTGTGACGATGTGAGTATCTTACGTTTCAGATACATGCTGCGTTCTAACCCGGAACGTAGGGGAGGGCGAGATCCTTCTAACTATCTCACTCTCAGTCAGACTCAGACAGAGTCTCAGAGAGAGTCAGACGAGCTTCACCGTTGAAGTTCACGCCTTCAAACCTGAAGACTCACCATATTTTTTGTAGAATACTAAGTATGACAGGTATGACACAGAAATAACCGAGACGACTTCTTTCATTTTCATACTTTTTGTATATTTTAAAGTGGACATACATCTAAAAATACAACATAAAATCATTAAATGATGAAATAATCAGAGATAATTTCATACAATTGAAAAGTGACAACTCATACTGTCGTCACATGATAGCGGTATGTCACGTGGTTTTATGTTTTCATGCATCAAATCAACAAATGCTCTTAGTCGTAGGACTAAGAAATGTAAAAGAAATGCTATTGTTTTTATTACTTTTTTTTCTATCGTCAGTTATTTTCGTCCCTAGAATATTAGCCTAGACTATATATGATATGTGAGCGTGATACAAATCATTCACTTATAAAGACGTCCCCCCTTCATAGAGAAAATAGACTGTGCCATTACTGTTAAATGGTATTTCTAAAACTACGGTAGGCCAGTTCTACCGGTACTAAAATATTTGTAGGCCTAAGTATGACTTTGACTTTGAGTAAGTCAAAGTCATGCTTAGGCCTACATATATTAATATTATTAGGATTTAGGGTGATACATCACATACTTTTTTTAATTGCCCATTAAAATTATGTTGAACCTTTTTTCGTAACTGACGACATGCTAAAAAAAATATTTGACAACATTTCACTGTGTTGACTGAGCAAGAAAAATGCTGTGCTAGATCAAAATCTGAGACTGAACTAAATTTCAAAAAACGTCAAAAAATTATGATCTTATAATGTTGCAAATTGCCCCAGGGATACAGAATCCAGAAAAAATCCTGACACTTGAACTTTTTGAGGCAGCTGAAGAAAACTAAGGAGATGAAAGATATCTAAAGTTTTTAGTTTTTATAGTAATATTGCAAATGATTCACTGGTCCGACTTGAGGTTCCAAATCTGACTGGAGCGACTTAAACATGGTAACATAACTATTAATGTTTCCAATGTAAGCCCAGGGTCTGTGTTCTGAGAAGATCTTAAGAAGTAAGTTAATAGCTAAGCTGCTAAGTCACTACATGAATGTACTCGTTAAGATGGACTTAGCTATTAGCTCAGCTCTTAAGATCGTCCCAGAACACGGGCCCTGTATTGTATAACATTGAAATGTCATTAATAATCTCATTCCGTTTCTGTTTTTTTGTAGTTAAAGCAAAAGTTATCAGCTTGAAATGTTCGTTCTTTGAAAATAAAGTTAATTTACATTCTACAATTTCTCTTTTTTTTTACCGGCTCCTAGATCAATTTGTTAGATAATTATCTGCGAGTTTTACTAATATCAAAGGTTTGTGTGGAGTAAACTCTGATCGCACATGGAATTAACAAATTGTTACAAGTGGTTTAAATTAATGTGGAGCCGCGTCGGACACAAAATGTGGAAGGAACATGGGAAGTGTAAGTTGTAAATAACATGGCATCAGATTGTTGATTCAAGTTATCAATATGGAAAGCGCAAGTGTAAGCCACGTGGAAATGTCCACGTGGAATGCTCTTTCACCTGTGACCAAACATCCACCAATATTCAGCGTGGATTTATATGTTTGATTCCACGTGGAAATGTCCACGTGGATTCAATGTGGATTTAGATTGTTGATTCCACATGGAAATGCTCACCAATATTCAGCGTGGATTTATATGGTTGATTCCACGTGAAAATGTCCACGTGGATTCAATGTGGATTTAGATTGTTGATTCCACGTGGAAATGTCGACGTGGATTAAACGTGGACTTATATGGTTGATCCCACGTGGAAATGTCCACGTGGATTCTATGTGGATTTAGATTGTTGATTCCAAGTGGAAATGTCCACGTGGATTCAATGTGGATTTTGATTGTTGATCCCACGTGGATATGTCCACGTGGATTAAACGTGAATTTATATGGTTGATTCCACGTGGAAATGTCCACGTGGACTAAATGTGGATTTAGATGTTTGATTCCACGTGGGAATGTCAACGTGGATACAACGTGTATTTATATTGTTGATTCCACGTGGAAATGTCCACGTGGAAATTCCATGTGTAATCCACGTGTAAATTACCACGTGGAATGCTCTTTCACCTGTGACCAAATATCCACCAATATTCCACGTGAAAGGCTGACGTGGTTTCCACATGGATTCAACATGATTTTGCCTGCTGGGTAGATAGGCCTACCCCAATGAGTGTCCCGCAATACAGTAACAGTAGCAATACCACATGCAGATGACAATCAGAAATTTGGGCATAGTCTTCGGCCCCTCTAATTTTGATGAATTTTCACCCTTAAGGCTAAGAAACTTACATTTTTACCCTCTGGCGCCCCATGCATGCCTGTTCCACTAATAATTAGGCCTACCTCCTCAAGCATTTGTTGCAGCAATTATAAAATAAAAGGCAATAGTTAGCATTATTTTTCGTAACTACGAGAAGTGTAATAGTGAAAAGTTGATAAAAGTGCCATTCAAAACAAAAAATGCTTTTTATTCTACAATATGATGGCTTCATTTCTACCAGTGTAGGCCTAGGCCTAATAGTGAGCAAAAAAATCAAATAACGAAAAAAAACATCAAAATGACCTTTTTGTGATGTAGGCCTACCTAATTAGGGACTACTAAAGTCTATGACACAATTATCTGGAGCGCATGCTTTTCGTGGATTGATTTCTCCGTCAATTATCAACCGATTTTTATGAAATTTAGTGCAGAACATTCCTACTTTATGTCCTAACATGGCCAAGGAGAGTTTCATCACCACTTGAGCGTGCATACATAAAACCTTTTTAGCATGTCAATGGGACCTTTGGGCATAACTATAGCACCCGGTTTTCGGCTTGCAGGTGTGTGCATGAGTATTTGAGGGGCAAAGTAAAATTAATTCCATCAGAATAATTTAATTTAATACAATTCAACCAAACGTTTTGAAAATGACATAAAAAAGACCAGATAGCTGCACATTTAAAATTCAGCTATATATAATAAAATAATTCACATTTGTTAGGTTAATATTAGATCAGAACAGAAAATGGCTAAATGGTAGGCCTAAACAGTTAAAAACTAGTGTTTCTCCAATGCATGTAAAATCTTTGCAATTGATCAAGGATGAACTAAATTATAGACCCATTATTCTAGGGAAATAGTTATAGGACATATGTAGCATACTACTACAAAATTATAATATTAAACTCCAACAGTCGATAGTATAAAACACATGACACCTAGTAGAATATGTTTGTGTATGCAAATACATGTAAGATAGATGCATTAAGAATATTTTATAATATTGAGAATATTTATTGAGGGTAACCCTTTCAGCATAATACAATAATTTACATATATATATAGAATATTGAGAATATTTATTGAGGGTAACCCTTCCAGCATAATACAATAATTTACATATATATGTATATATACATATATGAAATCAATTGGTTAGGTATTACGCTAGTTTCCCAAGGGGCCCAGTCCGCCCAGATACATGTACAATGACATACAGTTAAGTGAATAAACACTCGCACAGGCTACAACACAAAATAAGAAGAACATATAGGTTTCATGATGGCGATCAGGGTCAGAAGGTTCAGGAAAAGCTTGAAGTCTTAAATTTTGTGTACAAACCAAATAAACTAAATATGGTCAGGTCTAAAGAAGGTTGTAAGTTTTGTCTTAAAATAATTTAGACTTCCAGTGTTTCTGATGTGTTCAGGCAGTTTGTTTCTCTATGTGAAAGAACGTTTGAATTTACAGGATTGAGGTCGTCGTGTGAACAAATGTGTAATTAGGTTTGCCTGCATGGTGGGGTGGCTGAGTATTCTAGATATCTGTATAAAAATGTTATGCAGATATCTAGCTACAAGGCCATGAGTACACTTATATGCAGCAACTATTGTTTTACATTTAATTAAAATAATTATAGGCATCAGTGATAGTGAATCTAGCCTATGTGGTACATGCGATCATCTTTTCTCATTAAGAATAACACTAGCACAACTATTTTGGAGATTTTACAGACGAGAAATGTTGGTATCATCAGAACTAGCCCAAATGATGTCACAGTATGTGAAGTGTGGTAGATCTATGGAATTAAACATTGTTTTTACCAAATCAATAGTAAGATAAGGTTTTATTCTGCGCAGAATTCCGATTTTACTAAATACCTTTTTTGAAATTTGATCTTTGAGCACACTTTAGGCAGGTCATTGACATAAAGTATAAACAGTAGCTGTCCCAGGATACTTCCTTGTGCCACGTGCCACAGTTGACTGGTCGTTCATCAGACTCTTCGCTTTTGAACTAGACTGTCTGCTTCATGTCCGTTAAGTAATTTTCAAACCTTCAAACCTTCAGCGCAGAATTCCGCTTTTACTAAATACCTTTTTTGAAATTTGATCTTTAAGCACACTTTAGGCAGGTCATTAACATAAAGTATAAACAGTAGCTGTCCCAGGATACTTCATTGTGCCACGTGCCACAGTTGACTGGTCGTTCATCAGACTCTTCGCTTTTGAACTGGACTGTCTGCTTCATGTCCGTTAAGTAATTTTTAAACCAGGAGAGCGGCATGGTGTATTTTTTTGTGATGATTTCCGAGTCCACCGTGTCAAATGAAGTGGAAAATCTCAGTGTAAAATTTAATCCTAAAGTCTTATTGGTATTCATATAATAATTTTGTTTCATTCAAATAAGTGGACAGTTGATTATGTACAATCCGTTCAAAAACCTTCATTATCACAGGAATAACAGATATTGGCCTATATTTTGACACATCTTTTGGGGCACCAGCTTCAAACAGCAGGGTTACTTTCACATTTTTCCAGGATTGAGGGATATTACCCTTCAACATTAAGTTAACAACGTCATCAGGATATAACCGCATTCCTAAAGGGCCACACATTTCAAACAGGAAGGCTCGACACAGCTAAAATCGGCCGATTGACATGTTCTGAATCTTTGGGGGACAACGTGAACACCGCCAAAATACACACACAATATTCATGGGATGTTCGTGGCTGGTGTAGTGAGGAAAAGGAAAGGATTTTCCGCAGTGTTGACCCTTTTAAAAAAAAAGCAAATCAACATCGGACCCTTCATCTAGTCCCTTCTTCACATGTAGCAGACACAGAAATAACATATTATTATTGTTTGGCAGTTCAGTAAAACATCAAATACATCACCCACCGGCACCCTAAGGAACAACTCATCTGACTTCTAGCAGAACTACACTGTACACATTTGCTTGCAGTACACATACAAGTAGATATAGCTCTGGACATAAAGTAGGCATTACCTCACATCTCATTGGGATGGGCAGCGGCTGATCTAGAAATTGAAGCCAATTTTTTACTATAATTTCTATAACACACCACGGCTGGCACTGTCATCCTTTATATGCTTTACAGTGGTCCAGGGGCATGCTCGGATGCTCCTCCAGAAAAATGTGGAAATATAAGGCTTGAAATAGTGAATTCTGGTGCATATAAAAGCCCAAGTTGGTCGTTTTTTGCGTGGATACTGAAGGGAGGACGCCATAGTCTACTGGCGTATAAACCAAGGAGAGGGATATGGGCACAGCACAGACTATAATAGACTGTTTCTGGTAAGTCGTCCTTTGTGGGAGTTTTTCAAGATCTGTTGTTTTTTTACCATGCAAGTGAATTGTCTTCTACAGCAGTTGATTATAAAGGGGTAGGACAGTATATTTACAAATTACTCCGATTCTGTCATTTTAAATCAGCCAACGCTTGACAAAATAGTATATGATGTTTATTCATTCATACGGCATAGACCATTGGTGTGTGGTGCTCCATAAGAATGAAAATATACAACAAGTATGATGCGTGCAGGCGAGGTGAGCAGTACAAATATATAATAATAAACACGTTTCTTTCCCATCCGATATGTACAAGAGCAGCAAACTTGATGATTACTAATTTGTGCATTGATGGTCTTTCCCACTAGTACTGTGTAATAAATTTTAGTCATAAATCTTGGTGCTTAGTGCATTGGGGAAGAAAATGGTATTCATCTCCTAAAACTTCACTACACAAACGTTTATTATAAAGCTTAGGTTAAAACCATCTACTACGTACAACGGGTAGATTGTGATTTTTCGTGGCAATTTTTTTAAAGGAATATTAGTAGCTAGGCTTAGTTATACTATTTATGAATTGACTATAAAGTTTATATGTTCTGTACATAATACCATCATTGCTGTTAAAAAACTGCTCTATAATTATACTCTGTACTATAATTATCTTGCAATCGTTGTTTCAGTACATGTTCAACTTAATTCACATTTACACCACCTTGGTTATACCATACAAAATTTAGACCCAGACTGAACAGTAGAAATATAATTGTAGCTTTCAAACCATCCAATTAAATGTCATTTTCACAATTTACACGTATTTTGGTACATATTATACACTAGCGTATTGTGCTTGCCCATAGTTGTCTTCAACCGATATATAATAATTTAAATTTTACAATTAACATTCGGTGAGTATCTACCCAATTCACCATATATAAAGTAATTAGCTGTATTTCTTTTTAAGTGCAAATTTTTCTTACAAAACAATAAATAAGCCATTTCAATATGACCAGCTTTATGAAATCCCCATATTTCACTTCCATACAATTGAACGGGCATCACTCATTTTTCAAATAGTGTATAAAGAAAACTGAGTTCTGGTGCATATAATTCATTAATAAAACAGAACAGTTTAAACATAGCTATCAACACGCGATCTTCTCAATTTGACTGTGTGGGGGCAAATTTACCTCTACTACTGAATGTAAGGCCCAGATACGAAATTTGATGTAATAAATTCATTCTTTTGTCATTGAAAAATAGCTGGTCATGTTATGTTACATTCCCTCCCTTCCTGATAATAACAATAGATGTTTTTCTGTGTTTATAGTTTATTATCATCTATTACAATAACGATATATAGATATAGAAATCACGTCAGCGATTATTAAAAATATTATCTTTTATAATTATGTTTTCTGTCTTATTACCTTACTACCTTATTACCTTAAATTCTATCACCAACATCATAAAACAAGTCATTAAATAGCAAAAATGGTCGGCTACATAGAGTTTACTCTAAGGATACACTCTGATTTGTCGCAAAATCACTCTCAGCGCCCTTTGGGCGCTAGGGTTCCCTAACTAACTAACTTTTCTAAATATGAAATGAGTGTGAAAAGTCTTTCCAAAGTATGACTTGTGGGCGATACGTCTTTCTAAAATATGGTTTGGGTGCTAAACGTCTTCCTAAAATATGGTTTGTGTGCGAAAAGTCTTTCTAAAACATGGTTAGGGTGCAAAACGTTTTTTTCTAAATTATGAGCACGGGGGCGAAACGTCTTTCCCATGTATGGGACGGGGGCTAAATTAAAGTAAGGATTCCCTAAGTATAATGGGGCGAAACGTCTCACTAAGTAATGGTGCGAGCTGACTATGGGGTGAAAAGTTTGTGTACCTGTAAAAGAGGGTATGGATTTTAGCCTAATTTGAACTATGGTGACCGTTTTACATGCTATCGGAGCCCTTTTGAAAAAAGCACAATGCAGCTATAGGCTTTATTATGATATGCGGCACTACGGATAGGGGGGAAGCAAAAGATGTAAAATCGGCCCGTGGAATTGCTCGAGTAATTTTACATGTATTTCATGATCAATGGGACTGGCAATTGGGGTGGTGGAATCTCAGTGACCAGGGTGAATTAATTTCGCAGATTCCTCAGTCAATTCTGAACATTTTGCACAGAATGAGAATGAGAAAATGTCGCGAGGTTTCAGAAAGTTTATAAGTTTGATCATTTGAGATTTAGGCCTATAATGAAATTCTGTAACAAGGCTAATGGTTTTGAAAAGGTGACATTTTTTATTTATCTGCTACCTGTCAAATAGATTGACTTTTCAACTATAATACCATATTTTTTAATCAAGTTTTCATGGTAGGCGCAAGAAATTAGTGCTTGTACAATTTGACAATTGGTTAAAAATTGACTGAGAAGTCGGCGAAAATCATTCACCCCGGTTAATCTGAATATGACTACAAAAAATACCCGAAGTCACATTAGCTTGTAGCGTTCAATGGGTTTATAGAGGGACGTCGTCATTAAAAATTACTACCCGTACATGTCAAATGGTCTAAGTTATGGGAATTGGTTGAGAATTGACTGAGAAACCAGTGAAAAACATTTCCTACAAGTTAATGTGACTTTGGGTATATATAGTACTTATAGTCTAGTTGTGTGTAAGAATTATTTTCAATAATAATAATAATACATTTTAAAAATAAAGTAGATATATATTTAACCACCGGTACCACTTTATTTCATGGCGAATCACTCACTGTTGTGGAGAACCTAATATTGGCCTATAATATATTCGTGCGAAATTTAGTTGGACCCACAGTTGGAATAGTCCATTATAGGAATTAGCCAATAGGGTTTAAGAAATGTTGCACGTGATGTACAATATATCTATATAAGCGAGTGTGTTAGCAGAATTCTGCCTCTTTTCCAGACATCTTTATAACGTTACTGGTTGAGAACGAAGGGGGTTGAAGGTCTAAGCTTTCACTTGAACACTTTGTGTGCTGAGAAAACGAAAACAATGTCGAACACACAACACCATGGTGATGGTGTGGACACTTTCCTGTTCACATCAGAATCGGTTGGAGAGGGACATCCAGGTATGCTCAATTGAATTGTAACCTCAGCCCAGGTGCATTTGTTGTCGGCCATTGCCATGGCCATGCACTAAAAATCTGCATTATCGCCCACAGGGCCACACTGCTTCATGTGCTTGCCGCCTTATTTTGATCTGCATTCAGAGACTGGTAGGCCTTGTAGTATTGTACCATACTCCTAGACATAGCATACATGACCGAAATAGCTCATCTTCCAACCGCAATAATGATTATTGATAATTAATAATATAAAGTCTTCATAGACTCTTAACCAGTGTTAAACTGTAAGTGTAACAACATCCCCAGGCCAGGGCCCAGATCCCCCACCACTTTGGATCCCTCCCACTGAAATATTCCTTGAGGTAACCCTCGTTAAGTATTTCTAAAGTATAGCTTTTGAACTATATAATATTTCTCAATACTGAAAATGGTAATTACATAGTTTTCATCAAATATTACTCAACTAGACACGACATCCTAAATAGTGTAGTAGTTACTAGAAGGTAGATAAGGTAGGTATGATAAGTACCCGGTAGCAGGCAATAAGGGTTTATAAAAAAATCATATAAACATCGGTTTTAGATGCTATTCATTGTTTATATTTTTGCTTTCATTGCAGATAAGATTTGTGATCAGATTAGTGATGCAGTTTTGGATGCTCATCTGAAACAAGACCCCAATGCAAAGGTGGCTTGCGAGACTGCATCAAAAACTGGCATGATTATGTTGCTCGGAGAGATCAGTTCCAAGGCGAATGTTGATTATCAGAAAGTTGTTCGTGAAGCTGTGAAATATATTGGATATGATGATTCATCTAAAGGTAACTCGACGTGCAAGGAATGATTTGTTGCAGAAAAATTGTGTAGCAGTTTAGCAGCCGTGAAATGATTACTGTCTATCATTTGCCCCAAATTGGGTAACAAACTGCTCCGCTACACCAGACAAATTATTCCCCAATGTGAAATGAGGGGTTTTTGCAAAAAAATTGTTATCCCCACCCATTGACGGCCGGTCTTTGTTTGATGGCACATTGGGGCCAAAAAAAAATATTTGTTTCCGATTTGTTGTCATTTTACCCAGTTGGTAGGTAGGAAATTTATTTTTTATTCTATTTTTTGTCACTTAAACCAATCGGTGGGTGAGAACTATTTTTTATTTTATTTGGCGCCAAATTCACTTCCATACATGTCTTATTTGTACATTACGTAACTATTTTTTGACGCTTTGTGACCCCCCCCTCTCTTTTTCGTAACGTTTTTTATTCACTTTGACTCATACCCTTATAGATTTCCAAAAAAATGATAATAATTTTTTTTTTGTTTTTTGAAATCATAAAATAAATAATATATGGGTCGCACATGTTTTGATAGGGTCGATAGTAAACAAACAATATTTTTTTTAGACCTGGTTTTGACAATACTTGGTGCAGATTTCTAGGCTGGGTGTCTGCAGGGTCTTGGTTTTGACAATATTTGGTGCAGATTTCTAGGCTGGGTGTCTGCAGGGCACGAAATAGGGATTGTTGGCCAGTTGTCCGAATTTGGCTTAGATTGGTACTGGGTTGTCAGACAGCAAAATGGGTTTTCTAGCAAGCCCGGAATGCCCTTATTTCTTGCATTTTAGGCCGGTGATTTTGAAAATAGCACTGTTGGTTTGACCAGTAGCATTTGACCTGATTACTCCCCGTTATTTTCTGATATGATAGTCCAAATAAATGTCCCACGATTTTGTACGCAGTCAATCTGTGGCTGAAACCTGTTAAAGCCACTGGGGCTATAATTTGCCCTGATTTGAATCAGAATTGGAGAGCCGGTACCAGCCTCTCTACACTATCAATACATACATCGGGCTGTTACAGATCTGTATTGGTCCGCAGTTGGCTTATTTCTTGTTTGTCTTTCTCAAATTTGGCATTTAACCGGCTCTTTTTATCGGGCTGTGGATGGCTCATTTCTCATTCTATCCTTTTAAAAGTAAAGATAGATGCATCTATACGGTGCTGACCAGGACCTCATGTGATATCATAACTATTGTGTGCGCTCAGTAAGGCTATATATATACACCATGCACCTCTCTGCTAAGGCTTAACCAGCGCTGGTTCTAGTGGCTGTCCTGGCTGTAGTTTTACTGGGAGCGTAACGGCAACTGTTAAAGCGTATCTGTAAATCAATAAGTATTTAGTATAACCAGGGTTCAATACAGATGGGGTTTTCTATGGGACTTTTGTCCCCCCAGAGCTAAAAATATGGGGCCATTTACGAAAGTGATGGGGACATTTTTGATTTTTTGACATCAACATTTTCAAATAAAATGAATTTAAACCACTCGGAGGTCAGTGAGTGAATAACCTTAACAACTACAAAAAATAAACAGTGGATACGGGCTTACTGTTTAATAACCTTAGAATATTTTAATAAACTTAGAATATTTTTTTTGCACATGTATACTTTTCTTTCAAGTGGTATTGTGTGGTCATCTAATCTTAGAAAGACAAAACTTGTGCTTTAATTAGGAGATTATATTGTGTTACTGTTTATAATAGCGTGGCACAGTGAGCGCTACTGTTATTGTAATACATAGGACTGGCAATGCAGGGGCCAAGATACCTACAAAAACTCTGGTAGCCATGTGGGCCCCTAAGATGCTAATTTTGGTCGCCCACATCAAATTCCAGTTGCCCACTTAAGGGTAGTTTCAGTCAGGGTACACACTCATATATTAGCCAATATGGCTTATTTGCTTTTGCTATGATCATTCAAAGTGGCATTTCACCACAAAAAATCAATTAGACACAGACGATAAGCCTACACTGCAAAAAAAATGAACAAAATCAGATAATTTGTACTCGTTTGATGTGCTTTTATACCTTTTTTGGACAAAAATAGCAGTCTCACATAAATTAAAACAATAGTCCTATGGTTAAAAAAATTATGTGTACTGGATATGTAATTTATCTGTGAATTATGTATGACTCATGTGTTTACTGCAATGCTGCCAAAAAAATACAGCAGAAGAAAACAATTTTTTGTAAAAATGTCATTTCGTCATTTTTGTGATATTTCCGTCAAAAAATGTCCTCTCCGAATAGCACATCTTCAACAATGTCTATTTTTTTAAATAAAAAAGATAGGGTAGATTATTTTATGTTAATCTAACTGTGAAAATGTGTTTAAAAAGAATGCATAAAAATTTTATAAAAATATGATCAACTTGAAAGGTTATTTTCACTTCCATATCCTCATGTTGGCTTTCCATCAAAAAATGTCCTCTCAGAATAAAACAATTTTCAGTATGTCAATAATTTACAAGTAGCAATACATAAAAAAAATCGTATTGATATGCCTAAGGTGTCTCAGTGCACAAAACCAACATACTTTTCTATGTTTTTCTCGTCTGATTTCCCTGCAAATTTCCATGTCAAAAAAAATGTCCTCTCCGGATTATTAGTCCTTGTGTACAAATGGTGCCTAATACACAGGCTTAACAGGTCTTTAACTCTTGTTATTGGTTCTAATGTGCTCATACATGCTTGAACTAGTCAAATAGCGAGGTAGAACCACACAAAATACATTTCATATACCCCATGTCAAAAAATGTCTTCTCCGAATAAAAAAAAGAATATTTCACCACTTCTTCGACTAGTGATATTTTATTAATACAATATTTACAAGCACAATGTTTTCAACACAGCATGTGAAATTTGCTCAGTGTTATTTTAATAATGCATTATTTGAAATAATTGATGTGTATTGATAAATAAAACATTGTGCTCTACCACGGATTCAAATTTACTGTACCGTTTTTCTGCTAGTACATGTTTTTTAAAAAAAGGTGCTTTAGTATAACTTGAACAAAATAAAATGGGCTTTGAGTGAAGCCAAAAATAATCTTTAAATTTCATCGCAATTGAATCAATCGAAGCCTATAGAAAAAAATCTATGATTAATTTTTTTGTGAACAATGCATTGAAATTATACTCACAGACCCATAGGGATTTTATCTAAATCCCAATGATTTTGAAGAATATGAAAATGTTTTTTGTACATTCAGGTTCTAAAGGATAGTCCAAGCTCTTGTACATTCGCAATGTGGGGGGCTACCTTTGTTTGTGTCAACTTGATTAGCCCACAGCAAAATCAAGTGGCCAATAGCTAGTGTGTGACTGGGTATGTGGAACCCTGCAATTGCCTTGCCCTTGGCTTGGGTGCTGCCATCAGGCTATTTTTAGAATGACTGCACCCCGCCTTGTCCAAAAGCAGGATAACCCCAGCACATGCAGTCTACCAGTTGGCTATAGTATACAATATGACGCTGCCCTGCAAACACGACTCATTGACCCAGCGCTGGCCTCATGTTGGCCCACTGCTAAGACGCTGAGCCAACATAAGCCCAGAATAGGGGCGATGTGTCGTGTTTGCTGGGTGGTTGCTCTGACCTGCATAGATTATACACACCACTGGCGACAAGTCTATTGAGGCTACTCATGCGGGGGTGATGTGACAATCATAATTAATTAGGCCGACAACTGCGTTTCAATGTGAATTTAAATTATAACATTTTATTAATGCAATTTTAATTGACTAAAGCCTGTGGGGCAAGCACAAACAATAAACCAATTTGCAGGAACACCTTATTTTCTTTAGTTTAGACTTAGAAGTTTAGTAGGCTACAATTGTAGATGCGCCCTGGGGCCAGGGCTTAACACTAACAGTTGCCCGATTGCCAGGGGCAACCGATTTTAGGTGGCCCTCTGGGCAATAGCTTCAATTTGCAGCATTTTAAATTTCAAGGACTGTCACAACAAACAACGCATGTCAGTGGCAAGTCAGGCAAGTGATAAATTTGGGGGGGCAAGTACCCCAAAAATTTTCAGGCAAGAAGGTCAAATCAGTTAGTGCTTGAACACATGGATGGGACATTCTTGACAGTGCACCCATGGCGCAATCCCGCAGCCTGTATTGAACCCTGATAGCGCTTTAATGGAAACCCTGCTATATTATTAGGAGGGTTTTGCAAATCATGTTCAGCTAATTTAAATTATTGAATAAGCGGCAGTGATATTGCTCCAAATTGGTCCCGTCCGATTGTCAGAGACGACCACCAATCTGGGAAGGGCGAGTTCAATTTCACTGAGCTTGGACGTTTGCCCCTGCTTGACAATTATTAGGACAATTGATATTTTGCAATTTTTGATTGGCCAATCGACAATCGGCTATTTTTATCGGGCCGTGGATGGCTCATTTCTCCCATCTATTTGTCTTAATTATTTCGGTATTGGGAAACTGTTGGTAGAAGAGCTGGACAAATTTTCGCAGAAATTGAGAAATAAACTGCAGAGATAGCGTTCTATACAAACCGACGCCCGGTGCGCCGGCATAGTAATCGTGAAGGGTTAAGACCTAGGTAGGCCTAGTTCAGGGTTTTCCATTCGGGCCGGCGACCGGCAATATCGCCGCCTGTGAGTCGCATCAACCTGCTATGAGCAGCCACCCTTGCGACGCAGAAAAAGTGGCCTTTTAACCCCTAGAACACTGATGTCGACTCCAGTGGACTTTCTGTATTTTTATAAAAAATAAAACATGCCCTTTCTGTATTTTTATTAAAAATAAAACATGCCAACATGCCTTCTCGGAACACAATATGTTGGGACCTTATTTCAGAAATCTCATAAATTTTCTGTCACTTAAGTTGTATGTCGCGGGAGCAAGACATTTAAATTGAATAGCTCGGTGATCTAAGGGTTAAGGCAGGTGGCTGCTCAGAGGAGGTTCATTTGTATAGGAAGTCATTTTGGGGCAAGGACTTGGCCAGGAAATGATATAAGGAGTCTAAATTTACTTATTATTGGGCCAGGACGGGGTCAGTCCTCCCACTTCAATTTGGTGTAATCTGGCAATACATTTTCACGTCCAGGCTGAAAATAGGCCGTCTAAAAGACGGCTGGATGGGTCTCAAGTCCTTGTTGTGGGGAATGGCCACGTAACCTCCCATAGGTTAGCTGCTCATAAGAGTGACTGCTCATAGCATCTAATGTAATGCGATAGAATAAATTATCCTTAAATTACCTTGTTTTAGGCATGGCGTGCGGGTGAGATCACATGCCTAAGTAATATCATCAGCACTGTAACTACGAGATATAAATGATAGATTGTCTACAGATAGGTAGCGCAACTGCTGAAGGAAGCTGTTGGATTTAAATCACTGCAGGATTAAATTTTTAGTTTCATGTATCTGTATTAACCACAAAATTATTCAATTTGAATTTTCACTCGCTTGAAGCTGTTTCTCGCTGACGCGATCCAAAACTTCCAAAATTATTCAGAAAAATTTAGGTAAACTATTTTCAAATCTTGCCGAGGCACATTTTATTTTCAACATGTTTAAAAAATAAAATGTGATGTGCTAATAAAATATGTAAAAAAGGTGATATAATCGGTTCCGAAAGGGTTAATTAAGTACTGCATAATATGCTGCATAATCCATCGGAATATGTTGCATAGACAGCCCACTAAAATAAATTGATCTTTATCACAGGCTTTGACTACAAGACCTGCAATGTTCTATCGGCATTGGAGGAGCAGTCTCCAGATATCGCTCAAGGTGTTCATGAAGGTCGTGATGAAGATGATATTGGTGCTGGTGATCAAGGGTTGATGTTTGGTTATGCTACTGACGAGACAGAAGAATGCATGCCTCTCACAGTAGTGCTTGCCCACAAGCTCAACGCCAAAATGGCTGAACTGAGGAGGAGTGGTATCCTAGACTGGGCCAGACCAGATTCCAAGACTCAGGTTAGTAGTAGCGTAATTACTGGACTATACGGCGCTACTTTTTTTTTCAGCTCCTACGCGGTATAGGAATCAAGTTTGGATATTGAAATGTGTTGGATTTCCATGTTATTGGACGTAACCCTGAGCGTCAGGGGCCACAGGGCGGAGTCCAATAACATGAGAATCCAACACATTTTAATATCCAAACTTTATTCCTATTATGACAGACCGACATTAATTACCTTATAAATTCTAAATTCATTTAAAGTCAGTACGAGTTGGAAAAGGATAAAGCTAAAAGATTGAATTCCAAGGCTATGAATTGCAACAGGGTTGATAGAATATGCCGCTGTTTGGCTGTTCCGAAGACTGAACACACCCCTTCTGCTTGACAATATAGGTTCACTGCTGCTCTCTTTGCACCACATAGTCTGCACCACATAGACTACAAGTATTCATGTGGTACAGTAGTAAGGAGACATGCCTAGAGAGCCAGAGTTCCATGTTCGAATCGATCATGAATTTTTTTTTTTTTTTAGGAATGAAGGTCTTTTTATACTTATGCTATAAATCTGATAAATTATTACTATATGTGACTGACAAGAATTTTTGTCATAACTCCATTTTAATAGTTAGTCTAGGCCTATAGATACAGTAGGCTACAAGGTAGTCTAAGTAACACAAACAGTAACAGTAGACTAACACTATTAGGCCTATTATTATTTTTTTTTTTTAATAGACTGATGTCTACATTCACATCCCAGACACGTCGAAGACGTTGGGTCGACGTTGTGCAAATGGTGTTATACTGTACTGTAGGCTGGGCCTACAGTGTAGTCTATTCGACCAGAACAATTAGATCTATAGGCCCACCATGAATGATTATACAACCATCCTAATATAAAAAAAACAAGTGAAAAGTCTGTGGCAGTGGTTTAATACCAATGCAGATGCCAGCCCATTCGGCATTTGACATGTAGGCCTAGTCGAAAGGCAGCAATTCTGGACTTCAATTCAAACCAAATAGGCCTAGTTTTATAAGAGACATTGTAAGTTACATTGGCACAGATCTTGTCAATTTAAAAATGAAATGGTCCCTATCAAAAAGGATTCTAATTGTAAAGGATAAGGCTTAACGTTACAGACATGACAGAACTACAGAAGTTATGAAATAAAGTAATGTATGCTAATGTCAGGGGGAGACTGGAACAGCCAGATAAGACGTCACTGACAGGTGTGAGCTAACACATGTCGGTGGCTGACATGTGTTGTAGAATATAACATGACTTCTAAAGAGACAACCATGTTATAATATAGAACAGTGCGCATTATGTCTGATCACTGATCAACCTGTCAGACAGACATGTCTGATCGCTCTGACTAGAGCATTGAGCTGTGGAAAATTGTATTTGTCATCTCAGTTATAATATATCAGGGTTCGTAATAAGGGCTGAAAGTCTGGTTGTCCAACGGACAACCACATACTTAAAATGTGGTTGTCCGCCCGATTTTCTGGTTGTCTGCATGCCTTTGCTTAGGGCGGCTCCTAGCTAAGCCTAATTCTGGAAAGAGTGATATTTTGCCATCAACAGACTACTTTTTGTACGGATCATTTTGAGGCCTATATTGTTATCGACCTGTGACGACCGACTTTCTGTTTAACACGTCTTACGACCTTCAAAATTTGGCAGCGTTAACAGACTTTGAGCTAATTTTTATTAAATATTTTTTTGTTTGTGCAGTTGATTAGTGTCATTAATTTATATTATGTAGGCCTATATGTTTGTAAAACAATTTCGTAACCTAATATAGATCGCTTAATGTATTCAAACTAGGCCTACATGACTGCAGTCTTCAAAAGGTGGCTTTGATTCTTAGCAGTGCTATATTTGAAGCGATAACGGCGGCACCGTTGACATAGATAGACCTACGTGCTGTTGTAAGAAACTGGCCCAGCGTTGGGTCAATGCAGACGACGTCGGACCACTATTGAATCAGCATTGGACTGGCACTCCTTATTGGGATAAGATCGGTTAAAACATGGAATAGTAACTATATCCATGCTTAAAAGTAGTGAAATACAATTTGCATAAACTAGTTGCGAATGACAATGCAGATCAGTAGGCCTATCTCACGATCTATCATACCTACTATATGAATGTACCGGTACAGCAACAGCTTACCACGTTCATGGCTGTTCCTTTTTGTTGCGATTCCACCTATCAAACGTTGATTATCAAGACATACCTGCAAGTCTAACACACAAGTCATAATGACAGGGAAGGGGAGGGAAGTCGATAAAGGAAACGGCCCCGAGAAACGGAAACCTGGGGATTCCCCACTGACTAGACGAATGTGTGTGAGCATTGCGATATCAATGAATACAAGTTTACATGTGGCTTCAGCACTGATTCATTGAAAATGTCGCATGTTAAGCGTTTTTCAAGAAAACTAATTGTTCTGTTTAGTCCTAAATTTTAAATACTGATTATCTACCACACAACATCGTCAACAGTCAAGACGCATGTGACAGCAGACACGATTCAAGTCCGACGCTACTCTGCGCCGCGTTTCACAGTACGGCGTATGTCGGCGTGTTCAGTGGCAAAATTGTATCGGAGATAAACGTGGTTGTCTGTACAAACAACCAAAGTGTTCCAAAGATTCATATTTGGTTGTCCGTGACGATTTTTATTTGTCTTGTACAACCGGACAACCACTATTACGAACCCTGTATATGCCGGGAGTGTTGACGTGTGAATGAACGCGGCTCATTAGGCAGGGAAAATTACGAGGGTCTGGTTATGTCATGTCACTCCCTGCTAACACGAGGCATTGACCCAATGTTTTAATGTGGTCAGTCAAAAATAGTGGACCAATCATCACATGAAAGGTAAAGCTTCTCAGAATTCTGAACCAACATGTTGTCTGGTTTCCTAAAATAAGGAATGTACCTAAGTAAATAGTCTTTTTTTAATGAAAAGAAAATTGTATTGTCTTAAATACACCACCAGAAGCACAGAACCAAATCTACAATATCACATAGATCTGCTATTAATATGCATTCAATTTTGCCCCATGAAATGCAGTGCTAGGGGTCATAATTATGATCCATCATCTAAAATTTGATTTTTTAGCTCCCGCCGTCACTGTAGGTGAGCGAAGGGAGCTATGGATTCTACCTCCGTTTTTTTTTGGCCTCTTCTTTTGCCTATAACTTTGTGAGAAAATAAGCTAGGATAACAATTTTTGGTATGTGGGTTACTTCCAGGTGGCTAATGGACGGGTTAAAATATTTTTAATCTGAATTCAATACGCAAGGTTGCAGAGGAGAAAATGATGATGTGACTGCGTTGGGCCGTCCGTAAACAATTCGTTTCCGGAGCATATCTCTGAAAGTACTTGTCCGATTGTCTTCAAATTTTACACACAACACCCCTAGGGGGTCTAGTTGTGCCTTTTGAGGTATTTGAACTTTGACCTACTTCTGGTTCAGAACTATGACCTATTTAGACGTTTTGACGCGCACTTCGTTTCCGGAGCAGATCTCGAAAAGTACTGGGCCGATGACAGTCATATTGCACATACATGTTCTCTAAGGTCCCTAGTTGTGCCTTTTCAGGTTTTTGGACCTTGAAGTTGACCCAGCACTTTGACCTAATTTATAACATCGGTAAATCCGACTGAAAGATTTTGCGGAATATCATGAAAACCGCTCAAGATAGCTACACCATTACTATAAAACAAATTGTGAGGTTTCAGGAGAGGATGCATCTTGAAAAATTTCAAGTCGATAAAATGAAAAATGGCCGCCTATCGGCCATTATTCACCTCGACAGGCCTGATATTGCGGAATATCATGAAAACCGCTCAAGATAGCTACACCATTAATATCAAATAAATTGTAAGGTTTCAGGAGAGGATGCATCCTGAAAAATTTGAAGTTGATAAAATTCAAAATGGCCGCCTATCAGCCATTATTCACCTCGACAGGCCTGATATTGTGGAATATCATGAAAACCGCTCAAGATATCTACACCATTACTATAAAACAAATTGTAAGGCTTCAGGAGAGGATGTATTTTGAAAAAAATCATTTTGTCAAAGTTCAAAATGGCCGCCAATCGGCCATTATTCACTTTCACATGGCCGTTATTTGATAAACCGTGCTAGATCGCTAGACCATTACTATAAAACAAAATGTGTGATTTCAGGAGAGGATGCATCTTGAAAAAATTCGACTCGATAAAATTCAAAATGGCCGCTTATCGGCCATTATTCACTTTCACATGGCCGTTATTTGGTCAACCGTGCTAGATGGCTAGACCATTACTGTAAAACGAAATGTGAGATTTCAGATGAGGATGCATCTTGAAAAAAATTGACTTGATCAAATTTAAAATGGCCGCCTTTTCGGCCATTATTCATTTTCACATGGCTGATATTTGCTAAACCGTGCTAGATGGCTAGACCATTACCTGATTACTATAAAACAAAGTGTGAGTTTTCGGGGGAGGATGCACCCTGAAAATTTTTAACTTACGAATTCAAAATGGCCGACAATCAGCATTATTTACCTCGATAGGCCTGATATCAGGTAAACCGTGCTAGATAGCTAGACCATTACTATAAAACAAAATGTGACGTTTCGAGAGAGGATGCCTTTTAAAAACTTTCGACTCAATCGAATTCAAAATGGCCGCCTATCGGCCACTATTTACTTTCACATTGCTGATATTTGGTAAACCGTGTTAGATAGCTGGACCATTACTATAAAACAAAATGTGAGATTACAAGAGAGGATGCATCTTGAAAAAAATTGACTCGATCAAATTCAAAATGGCCGCCTATCGGCCATTATTCACTTTCACATAGTCGGTTTTTAGTAACCGTACTAGATGGCTAGACCATTACTATAAAACAAAATGTGAGATTTCAGGAGAGGATGCATCTTGAAAAATTTTGACTTGATTAAATTCAAAATGGCCTCCTATCGGCCATTATTCACTTTCACATGGGCGATATTTGGTAAACTGTGCTAGATGGCTAGACCATTACTATAGAATAAAATGTGAGATTTCAGCTGAGGATGCATCTTGGAAAATTTTGACTTGATCAAATTCAAAATGGCCGCCTTTAGGCCATTATTCACTTTCACATGGCCAATATTTGGTAAACCGTGCTAGATAGCTAGACGATTACTATAGAATGAAATGTGAGTTTTCAGCTGAAGATGCATCTTGAAAAATTCTTGACTCGATCAAATTTAAAATGGCCCCCTATCGGCTATTATTTACTTTCACATGCCCAATATTTTGCAAACTGTGTTAGATGTTAGTCCATTACTATAAAACAAAATTTGAGGTTTCGGGGGAGGATGCACCCTAAGTTTTTAACTAATTTATATCGAATTCAAAATGACCGTAAATCAGCTATTGGTTAACTCGATTGGCCTGATATCGGGTAAACCATGCCAGATAGGTAGACCATTACTGGGATACTGATTAGGATCCTTAATTTCAATGGAGGTTTGCAATCTCTGACAGACTGTCTAGTTCTTATCTTACTCTTAGACTGGGCTTCTTAGACCTAGTTGTCTTGCGTCTTGATTTTTGACCTAGACTAGGACTACATTAATAACCCTATACAAAATTGCTTAAATCAAATTCTAATTCGGAGGGGGAGCTCCTGGACTTATGTAGGGCGGCTGTTTTGCATTTTTAATCCTTAAGGTAAAAGTTGGCGAAAAGAATGTTACCAATGGAATTGTTAATCAGTGATCGGTATACTGGTGATATCTGAAAATCAATCTTGAGCAAAAAAAAACATAATTTTCACATAATGTCCTACACCACTGTCAGAGTAAGAGCACTGTTCTTTGTGGAGAAATACATTGGCGCTTTTTGTCAAACTGCCATTAAAAAACGGATGTAGAAATACATTGGCGCTTTTTGTCAAACTGCCTTTAAAAAACGGATGGCAATATTTCTCAGTTTACAGTGGTCATCAAATGCTACTGTGTGCTCTGATGATAAAAAAAATGCTCTGCATTGTCCACAGCATGAACATACTTAGAAATTTATTAATATTTACAAGTCTCTAAAATTTATATCAGCCCTGGCTATGTTCAATCATGTCTGGGCCTACTGTTAACAATTTGTACCCTGCACTCCCTAATACTTTTGAGGGCCAAGGTCTGTGGGATGAATCATTTGACACTCAAATGCTCCAGGACCGTAATATCTTTTTTATTAATTGTTAATTTACAGGTCACATGTGAGTATCATATGGAGAAAGGAGCCTGTGTTCCATTGCGTGTGCACACAATTGTAGTATCTGTCCAACACTCTGAAGAAGTCACTCCAGAACAAATGCAGAAGGATCTCATGGACAAAGTCGTGGCTTCTGTTATTCCTGCCAAGTATTTAGACAAAGACACAATCTACCATCTGAACCCATCTGGAAGATTTGTTATAGGTGGACCACAGGTGAGGATTTCAGTTGATTTTACCAAATATTCATTACAGGTCATAACAGTTTCTATGCAGATGTGACTAAGTCTTTCTGGAAAGTTCAGAGCGGGGGGGTTTTGAAAAAAGCGCCATCAGTGTTGTGAACGAATGATGCCCGAAACGCGCGGTTTTAGGGGGTACGTGGGCCTGCCCCCTGAAATTTTTTTGAAGTTAAATCATGAAATGGTGTATTCTGGAGATAATTCCCAATGTTTAGGCCTATATACATATATATTTTTATTTTATCAGCGTGGCGCTGGGATAAAACGACGCGGATCCGTGCTTTGGGGAAAGCCCTGAAGTTACCAGAATTAATTATTTATTTTCACCTGACCTCAGGTTTTTTAGGTAGGCACCAAGAAAAAAATGTGAACATGATATTTCTGAACTGTTGGTTGGATTGCATTAAAGTATAAAAATTTTCAAAACCTTTCAAGATTAAAAAAAAATTTAATCAGGGATGTGATCATTTTTTCAGTGAAGTGATTTTCGATATAAAACTGTTTTCCAGGTCATGATGATATTTTTGTCGCGCGAGGATTGTTTTCTTGTGGGTTCAAAAACAAATGCTCAGTTTAATTTTCTTTTTAATTACCACTTTTTAATTACCACATCACATTCCAAGAATCACATTCCAAGAAACATGGGAATGTGAAAATGATTTATTTAACCGATTATACCAAAGTAAAAAAATTCAAATTTACAATCACATTCCCCACAATATGGAGATGTGCAGGTGAAATGGCCGCAATGGATGAACTTCATAATTTTTTGTGAGTGCAAAAATTTGACAAAATTAGTCACATTTTACAATCGCATTACCCACCATCTGGAAATGTGCAGGTGATTTACTGAAATTTAAAATAGGCACCACAGGTCTATTTTTTATATACTTGTGACCCACAAAAACTTTAAAACCTAATTCTTGGCGGGGGATGATATTTGGTAGGACTCCAGACCTTTTGTTTGTGAAATCATTCAAATTCGTTATTTCTGATGGTCAGATAATAGCAATGGGTTCGCCTTTGAAAGTTTTAAAATTGATGGATGAACTGCATAATTGTTTGTGGGCGCAAAAAATGAGTCAGAAATAATTCACATTTTACAATCACATTACTCACGATCTGGAAATGTGCAGGTGATTTTACTGAAATATAAAATAGCCACAACAGTCTACTTTTTAAATATTAGTGACTTGCAAAAAGTTTAACCTAATTTATGTCAGGGGATATATGCGGTAGGACTTCAGGCCTCTTGTTCGTTAAAAATTTCAAATTTGTTATTTCTGATGATCAGATAATAGCGATGGGTTCGCCTTGGAAAGTTAAAAAAATTGATAATAATTTAGGTGTACAGACCCTGAATATCTGACAGACATCAGAATTTCCAGCGCAACTATGCTTAACCACTTTTCTGATAGCAAGAATTTTAGGTTTCTTGCTTATTTCATGCTTTTTCATGCCTGAAAGGTTCACTGTTTTCTGGAGCAGGTCTGCAGATACCTTAAAACATCGCCATTGATGAACCAAATTAGAGCTATTGACACATGTAATTTTTTTGAATGCCAATCTTCCAATCTATGCTATCCATTTTTTTAATGCTTTTGTGTTATCTTAACCACATTTAGTGATTGATATTTGTAAGTACACATGTCGCGAATACATTTATTTTGCGACCATTTGAATTCTACTGAGCTGGGGTTTTTTCTAGGGAGATGCTGGTTTGACGGGCAGAAAGATCATAGTTGATACATATGGTGGCTGGGGAGCTCATGGTGGAGGGGCCTTTTCTGGCAAAGATTTCTCAAAAGTAGACAGATCAGCAGCGTATGCAGCTCGTTGGGTTGCCAAGTCACTAGTCAAAGCTGGATTATGTAGAAGAGTTTTGGTACAGGTAAGTCACATTCCTTGTTTGTCCATTCTATAGATTTGTATATATCTGGAGGTGATAGGTGAAACTGTACTTAATATAAATAAATAATCCAAAGTAGTATAAATAAATAATCAAAATTGTGAAATATAGTTGCCCGATGTTCACTATGCTAAAACGAAGTCATTCGTTTCTTGTTTTAAATGGATCTTTTGTCTTGTTAGGTCGCCTACGCCATTGGAGTGGCTCAGCCTCTTTCTGTGTTTGTCAGTAGCTATGGAACTGGTGTAAAGCCTGACGATGAATTACTGAAAGTTGTCCACAACAACTTTGACCTTCGTCCCGGTAGAATTGTCAAGTAAGTATAATATCTAGGAAACTACATGTGCAAACTATTAGATGTAATCTATAGAAACTCGGAACCCACATGCAAACAACTCTTTGTCTATTGGAAATGTTGTATTTCGATTTCAGACAAGTTTCTATTATATTGTGTAGAATAAATCGACACTTTTTTTGCATAATTACTGGTCTGTCTTATTTTATTTATTTATAAGTGAAATAAATCTCTTCAAAAGATGGAAAAACCCAAGGAATGTGGTGCTTGGTCGCTAATCAGACACTTGTACCGATGTTTTAATTTTGGGCTGGCGTCTCAGACTGGTCCTTCAATTAATGGCATCGGGTCAATGTCTTTTGTTGTTGGGCTATAGTAATGCATTCATCAGAAATTTATCCTTTAATAAATGTGTTGTCAGCTTATGGTATCCATCTTTAATTCATTATCACCACATTAACCCCGTCAACCTGACGTCTCCAAGGCTCTTCTTAATTTTTTTAATCCTTTGCATGTCAAGATTTCTAGGTATGGCAAACTTTTTGCCCATGCACATCTTGTTAGTCTGAATTACTTGCTGCTCAATATTTGACAATATCATCATGGTATATAAAATTTATTATAAAAGTTTATTATAACAATGCCTAGATTTTTACAAAGCAAATATAACTTTGATTTATTTCTACAGGGACCTGGATCTGAAACGCCCCATTTATCAGAAAACTGCCTGTTATGGACATTTCGGCAGAGATGAATTTCCTTGGGAGCAGTGCAAAAAATTAGCGATCCTTTAAGCATTTTGTTGCAGCAGAATTTACTCGTTGTAACCAACTCAGTCATTTCTTTAATGTACTGTATGTATGTATGTTGGCATTGTCTTTTTTCTAGGTGCTCAACTTGCCACATAACTAAGAATGACATGCCCAAGTATGGTATTCTACTGCCTAATTTAATCACTCACTGGATTGACTGCAGTGATTAGCTGATCTAGGCATGTAACGGCAGAGCAGTTATTTCTAGTCTGGGATAGAATACTATACTTGTGCAAATTGCGTGATCATAAGACTGATGCTTTGTGGTAAGGACTATGGTCCTAGTAAAGAGACATTCGCTGTGTGTATGGTGTGTGATAGTATTATATCCCAGGGCTTAAGGGAGGCCGGCACATGTGTAAGGGAGCATCCCTGACGTGCCCCGTCTTCCCAGATGTACCACAGTAGTCGGGTGGTTAGACTGACGAGCACACTGCCGGTGTAGGGGTGATGGTGTCATCACTTGGAATTTTTCTAGAATGGCATCAGTAGCCCGCAGTGCGTTCCTTGGCCTGCCCCACCCTTCTATTGCAAATGTGCTTTTACCGCAATGAATTTCACTGCGCATTTGTCTTGTGTTTATAGAAATTAACTGGAAAAGAGCATTTTTTGTAAACACTCGGGTACACCTGCCTATGAGGGGATCAACATGTGTGATAATATATTTTGTTATATGTGGGCTTTTTAATGCCGTAGTTGTTTTCGTGTTGAGGAGCTCTGTAGTCCTAGTACAGTTACTCCATATGTATTGACTTGCTGGTAAAATTAATGCATAACTACGTGCATAACGTTAATGTGCATAACGATGGTCACCTAATTTATATTTATTCACTTTTTGCACATTTGTCAGACCACAGATATTTTTTCAAGGACTGGTTGCACAAATGTAAGCCTATGTATAAGGAACTGGTTGGTATCTTGATTACTCATTACAATTTGTGTAAGGTGATTCATATGTGAATAAAAGGTGAAATGTATTTTGTTATTTATGTTTTTTAAAGCATTCAAATTACCGATATGTGATCTCAGCAATGCGAGACGTTAAACCAGTTAAACCAATGTCGTTCTAAGGTTGGGCAAATATTGCTGACGGTGGAGCAACATTAGCTCAGATGGACATTGGTTCACCCAAACAATAAACCATGACCTGTTCAACACTGTTTGCTGTGATTCTTATAGAGCTAGTATGTTGATTTTAAATTATGATCAAGCTGAATATACCCTTTATTAGACCGTGGGGCGCCCGTAATCACACCACACCCCCCCCCCCCCGGATTTTTGAATAATTACTTTCTTATCCCCCACCCGTAAAGGGGGATTTTAGTCGTGCCAGTATTCCCGCCAGCATCCCTCTTTTTTGTAGGCGTCAAAACTAGTGGTAATTTTTTGTGGAAATTTTAAATTCGCAATCCTAGCAACATAAGGATTGGGAAGATGCCTTCAAAATGGTCGCCAGAGGTCCACTCCAAAAATGTTTGTTGGCGCTAAAATTTAAAATAGTCCAATTTTACTATCACACCCCCCTCAATCACACGCCCTTAAAAACGGAGATTAGCAGCTGACTTTTCAAGATTTTACTTAAATTCAAAATGGCCGCCACCAATCCTCCACTTTTTGTGTGGGCTGGAAGCCCAAAAATTAGTCAGAAATTATTCACGTTATGGAGATTTCGCGTCCGTTCGTCTGCCACCGTGGGCCTTGCGGGCACTAACTGGAATGCACATTAAACTTCACATACAGAATAATCATGTCTAAAGCTTGACTAATTTGACCTTTCTGTGACCGCTATGAACTTGACTTTTTTACCGATCAACAAATTTTCTCGTTGACGCGATTCACTTGACCATTTGTTAGTCCGCTTTTTATTTAAAAAAGGTGAGGTATTGCAATTGAAGATCGTCGGCATTAACATTTACTTGTGGGCGCGATAACTTGTAAAAGTTTTAAATGTATCCTTCCCAAATTTGTTATGCATGCTACTAATGACCATTGACCTCATGTATCCTTCTCAAATTTGTTATGCATGTTACTCATGACTAGTTCTCGGACAAGTTCAATATTGGCTGAAAATTTCTTCAAAATGAATTTATTGCGATTTTACATCAATAATTTGACTTCGTGATAAGTTTTTTATGTATCCTTTCCGAATTTTTTCAAATTTGTTATGCATGTTACTAATGACCAGTTCCCGGACAAGTTGAGGAATGGCCGGAAAAAAAATCAAAATGTCTGATTTATTGCGATTTTTTACATCAATAAATTGACCTCGTTGGCGCGTTAAGTTCACTAATGGCGGCGGGCTGTTGTCGAGTGTGCTCTTGTTTAATGTATTCCTCCAAAATTTATACCATATCCATTTTTCTATTGGCTGGGATGAGTTCGAAAGATTTGGACAGAAACTAGGTCATGGCGGTCAAAATGGCTGATAATCGGCCATTATTTTTTTAATGTGCATCATGCTGGAAAACCGTACCAGGTAGCCAGCTCATTACTATAGAATAAAATGTGCGGTTTCAGGGGGTACTTTTGTCTAAATATGCGTTATAACTGGAAAACCGTGCCAAATAGCTAGACCATTACTATAGAAAAAATGTGTGGTTTCAGGTGGGGATATAAATGTCATTTTGATCAAATTCAAAATGGCCGACGGGCTGTCACTTTTGACTTCAATATGCATAATAACTGTAAAACACGTGTCAGATAGCTAGACCATAACTATTGACAGAATGTGCGGTTTCAGGTGGGGATACAGTGAAATTTTCAACTTTATCAAATTCAAATTGGCCAAACTGCGGCAACTTTTGACTTTAATATATGTACCCCGATAACAACAGGAAATCCTTGCCAGATATTCTATTTCGATGATTCACTGATGATTTTAGTATTTTTCATTTAATATTAGTTTAGCTTTAAATTCGTGCGATTTATTTATTTGTTTACGCTACAACAAATATACGAAGATAATACAAAATATCCAATGTAATGACCAAGAATTTAACACGAAGTTGAATTTAAAAAAACATGCCACGAGAACTAGTTTAGTTGATTCTGCTCTGCTTAATAATATATGAAAATGCTCGCGCATTTAAAATGTGTTGTTTATTATTCTCACAATAAAATACTTTTTACCTAAGATAGATGCTTTTATAGCATAATAAAAAGGTCCGGAATTAGGAAGGAATTAGGAATCGGAATGTGAATTGGAATTATAAAAATGAAAATAAAGGAATTGGAAATAGCCTCGGAATTAAAACAAAGGAATTGGATCTGGAATTGGAATTTAAAAAATGGAATTGAACCCAGGTCTGCACGGTCCTCCCTATCCCGCTTGGTTGCCGACAAGAGTGACCAAAAAGCCGGCACAACCACAACAAAGTGAATCACCTTGCTTGGTAGGCCTATGTAATGCGACATCCGCAGTGTAGCACAATGTCGCATTAGTGCGACATCCGCAGTAAAAGGGTGAGGTACGAACAAAATGTGCGGTTTCTGAGATGGTTATACCCTGAAAAGTTTCAACAAAATTAGACTTTAAATGGCAGACTTGCGGTCATTTGCAGCCCACCTTTTAATTTATTTAATTAAAGAAACTGGGCTGTTGCATATAAGGTTCATGGCCGCCTTTTCGGCCATTATTCATTTTCACATGGCTGATATTTGCTAAACCGTGCTAGATGGCTAGACCATTACCTGATTACTATAAAACAAAGTGTGAGTTTTCGGGGGAGGATGCACCCTGAAAATTTTTAACTTACGAATTCAAAATGGCCGACAATCAGCATTATTTACCTCGATAGGCCTGATATCAGGTAAACCGTGCTAGATAGCTAGACCATTACTATAAAACAAAATGTGACGTTTCGAGAGAGGATGCCTTTTAAAAACTTTCGACTCAATCGAATTCAAAATGGCCGCCTATCGGCCACTATTTACTTTCACATTGCTGATATTTGGTAAACCGTGTTAGATAGCTGGACCATTACTATAAAACAAAATGTGAGATTACAAGAGAGGATGCATCTTGAAAAAAATTGACTCGATCAAATTCAAAATGGCCGCCTATCGGCCATTATTCACTTTCACATAGTCGGTTTTTAGTAACCGTACTAGATGGCTAGACCATTACTATAAAACAAAATGTGAGATTTCAGGAGAGGATGCATCTTGAAAAATTTTGACTTGATTAAATTCAAAATGGCCTCCTATCGGCCATTATTCACTTTCACATGGGCGATATTTGGTAAACTGTGCTAGATGGCTAGACCATTACTATAGAATAAAATGTGAGATTTCAGCTGAGGATGCATCTTGGAAAATTTTGACTTGATCAAATTCAAAATGGCCGCCTTTAGGCCATTATTCACTTTCACATGGCCAATATTTGGTAAACCGTGCTAGATAGCTAGACGATTACTATAGAATGAAATGTGAGTTTTCAGCTGAAGATGCATCTTGAAAAATTCTTGACTCGATCAAATTTAAAATGGCCCCCTATCGGCTATTATTTACTTTCACATGCCCAATATTTTGCAAACTGTGTTAGATGTTAGTCCATTACTATAAAACAAAATTTGAGGTTTCGGGGGAGGATGCACCCTAAGTTTTTAACTAATTTATATCGAATTCAAAATGACCGTAAATCAGCTATTGGTTAACTCGATTGGCCTGATATCGGGTAAACCATGCCAGATAGGTAGACCATTACTGGGATACTGATTAGGATCCTTAATTTCAATGGAGGTTTGCAATCTCTGACAGACTGTCTAGTTCTTATCTTACTCTTAGACTGGGCTTCTTAGACCTAGTTGTCTTGCGTCTTGATTTTTGACCTAGACTAGGACTACATTAATAACCCTATACAAAATTGCTTAAATCAAATTCTAATTCGGAGGGGGAGCTCCTGGACTTATGTAGGGCGGCTGTTTTGCATTTTTAATCCTTAAGGTAAAAGTTGGCGAAAAGAATGTTACCAATGGAATTGTTAATCAGTGATCGGTATACTGGTGATATCTGAAAATCAATCTTGAGCAAAAAAAAACATAATTTTCACATAATGTCCTACACCACTGTCAGAGTAAGAGCACTGTTCTTTGTGGAGAAATACATTGGCGCTTTTTGTCAAACTGCCATTAAAAAACGGATGTAGAAATACATTGGCGCTTTTTGTCAAACTGCCTTTAAAAAACGGATGGCAATATTTCTCAGTTTACAGTGGTCATCAAATGCTACTGTGTGCTCTGATGATAAAAAAAATGCTCTGCATTGTCCACAGCATGAACATACTTAGAAATTTATTAATATTTACAAGTCTCTAAAATTTATATCAGCCCTGGCTATGTTCAATCATGTCTGGGCCTACTGTTAACAATTTGTACCCTGCACTCCCTAATACTTTTGAGGGCCAAGGTCTGTGGGATGAATCATTTGACACTCAAATGCTCCAGGACCGTAATATCTTTTTTATTAATTGTTAATTTACAGGTCACATGTGAGTATCATATGGAGAAAGGAGCCTGTGTTCCATTGCGTGTGCACACAATTGTAGTATCTGTCCAACACTCTGAAGAAGTCACTCCAGAACAAATGCAGAAGGATCTCATGGACAAAGTCGTGGCTTCTGTTATTCCTGCCAAGTATTTAGACAAAGACACAATCTACCATCTGAACCCATCTGGAAGATTTGTTATAGGTGGACCACAGGTGAGGATTTCAGTTGATTTTACCAAATATTCATTACAGGTCATAACAGTTTCTATGCAGATGTGACTAAGTCTTTCTGGAAAGTTCAGAGCGGGGGGGTTTTGAAAAAAGCGCCATCAGTGTTGTGAACGAATGATGCCCGAAACGCGCGGTTTTAGGGGGTACGTGGGCCTGCCCCCTGAAATTTTTTTGAAGTTAAATCATGAAATGGTGTATTCTGGAGATAATTCCCAATGTTTAGGCCTATATACATATATATTTTTATTTTATCAGCGTGGCGCTGGGATAAAACGACGCGGATCCGTGCTTTGGGGAAAGCCCTGAAGTTACCAGAATTAATTATTTATTTTCACCTGACCTCAGGTTTTTTAGGTAGGCACCAAGAAAAAAATGTGAACATGATATTTCTGAACTGTTGGTTGGATTGCATTAAAGTATAAAAATTTTCAAAACCTTTCAAGATTAAAAAAAAATTTAATCAGGGATGTGATCATTTTTTCAGTGAAGTGATTTTCGATATAAAACTGTTTTCCAGGTCATGATGATATTTTTGTCGCGCGAGGATTGTTTTCTTGTGGGTTCAAAAACAAATGCTCAGTTTAATTTTCTTTTTAATTACCACTTTTTAATTACCACATCACATTCCAAGAATCACATTCCAAGAAACATGGGAATGTGAAAATGATTTATTTAACCGATTATACCAAAGTAAAAAAATTCAAATTTACAATCACATTCCCCACAATATGGAGATGTGCAGGTGAAATGGCCGCAATGGATGAACTTCATAATTTTTTGTGAGTGCAAAAATTTGACAAAATTAGTCACATTTTACAATCGCATTACCCACCATCTGGAAATGTGCAGGTGATTTACTGAAATTTAAAATAGGCACCACAGGTCTATTTTTTATATACTTGTGACCCACAAAAACTTTAAAACCTAATTCTTGGCGGGGGATGATATTTGGTAGGACTCCAGACCTTTTGTTTGTGAAATCATTCAAATTCGTTATTTCTGATGGTCAGATAATAGCAATGGGTTCGCCTTTGAAAGTTTTAAAATTGATGGATGAACTGCATAATTGTTTGTGGGCGCAAAAAATGAGTCAGAAATAATTCACATTTTACAATCACATTACTCACGATCTGGAAATGTGCAGGTGATTTTACTGAAATATAAAATAGCCACAACAGTCTACTTTTTAAATATTAGTGACTTGCAAAAAGTTTAACCTAATTTATGTCAGGGGATATATGCGGTAGGACTTCAGGCCTCTTGTTCGTTAAAAATTTCAAATTTGTTATTTCTGATGATCAGATAATAGCGATGGGTTCGCCTTGGAAAGTTAAAAAAATTGATAATAATTTAGGTGTACAGACCCTGAATATCTGACAGACATCAGAATTTCCAGCGCAACTATGCTTAACCACTTTTCTGATAGCAAGAATTTTAGGTTTCTTGCTTATTTCATGCTTTTTCATGCCTGAAAGGTTCACTGTTTTCTGGAGCAGGTCTGCAGATACCTTAAAACATCGCCATTGATGAACCAAATTAGAGCTATTGACACATGTAATTTTTTTGAATGCCAATCTTCCAATCTATGCTATCCATTTTTTTAATGCTTTTGTGTTATCTTAACCACATTTAGTGATTGATATTTGTAAGTACACATGTCGCGAATACATTTATTTTGCGACCATTTGAATTCTACTGAGCTGGGGTTTTTTCTAGGGAGATGCTGGTTTGACGGGCAGAAAGATCATAGTTGATACATATGGTGGCTGGGGAGCTCATGGTGGAGGGGCCTTTTCTGGCAAAGATTTCTCAAAAGTAGACAGATCAGCAGCGTATGCAGCTCGTTGGGTTGCCAAGTCACTAGTCAAAGCTGGATTATGTAGAAGAGTTTTGGTACAGGTAAGTCACATTCCTTGTTTGTCCATTCTATAGATTTGTATATATCTGGAGGTGATAGGTGAAACTGTACTTAATATAAATAAATAATCCAAAGTAGTATAAATAAATAATCAAAATTGTGAAATATAGTTGCCCGATGTTCACTATGCTAAAACGAAGTCATTCGTTTCTTGTTTTAAATGGATCTTTTGTCTTGTTAGGTCGCCTACGCCATTGGAGTGGCTCAGCCTCTTTCTGTGTTTGTCAGTAGCTATGGAACTGGTGTAAAGCCTGACGATGAATTACTGAAAGTTGTCCACAACAACTTTGACCTTCGTCCCGGTAGAATTGTCAAGTAAGTATAATATCTAGGAAACTACATGTGCAAACTATTAGATGTAATCTATAGAAACTCGGAACCCACATGCAAACAACTCTTTGTCTATTGGAAATGTTGTATTTCGATTTCAGACAAGTTTCTATTATATTGTGTAGAATAAATCGACACTTTTTTTGCATAATTACTGGTCTGTCTTATTTTATTTATTTATAAGTGAAATAAATCTCTTCAAAAGATGGAAAAACCCAAGGAATGTGGTGCTTGGTCGCTAATCAGACACTTGTACCGATGTTTTAATTTTGGGCTGGCGTCTCAGACTGGTCCTTCAATTAATGGCATCGGGTCAATGTCTTTTGTTGTTGGGCTATAGTAATGCATTCATCAGAAATTTATCCTTTAATAAATGTGTTGTCAGCTTATGGTATCCATCTTTAATTCATTATCACCACATTAACCCCGTCAACCTGACGTCTCCAAGGCTCTTCTTAATTTTTTTAATCCTTTGCATGTCAAGATTTCTAGGTATGGCAAACTTTTTGCCCATGCACATCTTGTTAGTCTGAATTACTTGCTGCTCAATATTTGACAATATCATCATGGTATATAAAATTTATTATAAAAGTTTATTATAACAATGCCTAGATTTTTACAAAGCAAATATAACTTTGATTTATTTCTACAGGGACCTGGATCTGAAACGCCCCATTTATCAGAAAACTGCCTGTTATGGACATTTCGGCAGAGATGAATTTCCTTGGGAGCAGTGCAAAAAATTAGCGATCCTTTAAGCATTTTGTTGCAGCAGAATTTACTCGTTGTAACCAACTCAGTCATTTCTTTAATGTACTGTATGTATGTATGTTGGCATTGTCTTTTTTCTAGGTGCTCAACTTGCCACATAACTAAGAATGACATGCCCAAGTATGGTATTCTACTGCCTAATTTAATCACTAACTGGATTGACTGCAGGGATTAGCTGATCTAGGCATGTAACGGCAGAGCAGTTATTTCTAGTCTGGGATAGAATACTATACTTGTGCAAATTGCGTGATCATAAGGACTGATGCTTTGTGGTAAGGACTATGGTCCTAGTAAAGAGACATTCGCTGTGTGTATGGTGTGTGATAGTATTATATCCCAGGGCTTAAGGGAGGCCGGCACATGTGTAAGGGAGCATCCCTGACGTGCCCCGTCTTCCCAGATGTACCACAGTAGTCGGGTGGTTAGACTGACGAGCACACTGCCGGTGTAGGGGTGATGGTGTCATCACTTGGAATTTTTCTAGAATGGCATCAGTAGCCCGCAGTGCGTTCCTTGGCCTGCCCCACCCTTCTATTGCAAATGTGCTTTTACCGCAATGAATTTCACTGCGCATTTGTCTTGTGTTTATAGAAATTAACTGGAAAAGAGCATTTTTTGTAAACACTCGGGTACACCTGCCTATGAGGGGATCAACATGTGTGATAATATATTTTGTTATATGTGGGCTTTTTAATGCCGTAGTTGTTTTCGTGTTGAGGAGCTCTGTAGTCCTAGTACAGTTACTCCATATGTATTGACTTGCTGGTAAAATTAATGCATAACTACGTGCATAACGTTAATGTGCATAACGATGGTCACCTAATTTATATTTATTCACTTTTTGCACATTTGTCAGACCACAGATATTTTTTCAAGGACTGGTTGCACAAATGTAAGCCTATGTATAAGGAACTGGTTGGTATCTTGATTACTCATTACAATTTGTGTAAGGTGATTCATATGTGAATAAAAGGTGAAATGTATTTTGTTATTTATGTTTTTTAAAGCATTCAAATTACCGATATGTGATCTCAGCAATGCGAGACGTTAAACCAGTTAAACCAATGTCGTTCTAAGGTTGGGCAAATATTGCTGACGGTGGAGCAACATTAGCTCAGATGGACATTGGTTCACCCAAACAATAAACCATGACCTGTTCAACACTGTTTGCTGTGATTCTTATAGAGCTAGTATGTTGATTTTAAATTATGATCAAGCTGAATATACCCTTTATTAGACCGTGGGGCGCCCGTAATCACACCACACCCCCCCCCCCCGGATTTTTGAATAATTACTTTCTTATCCCCCACCCGTAAAGGGGGATTTTAGTCGTGCCAGTATTCCCGCCAGCATCCCTCTTTTTTGTAGGCGTCAAAACTAGTGGTAATTTTTTGTGGAAATTTTAAATTCGCAATCCTAGCAACATAAGGATTGGGAAGATGCCTTCAAAATGGTCGCCAGAGGTCCACTCCAAAAATGTTTGTTGGCGCTAAAATTTAAAATAGTCCAATTTTACTATCACACCCCCCTCAATCACACGCCCTTAAAAACGGAGATTAGCAGCTGACTTTTCAAGATTTTACTTAAATTCAAAATGGCCGCCACCAATCCTCCACTTTTTGTGTGGGCTGGAAGCCCAAAAATTAGTCAGAAATTATTCACGTTATGGAGATTTCGCGTCCGTTCGTCTGCCACCGTGGGCCTTGCGGGCACTAACTGGAATGCACATTAAACTTCACATACAGAATAATCATGTCTAAAGCTTGACTAATTTGACCTTTCTGTGACCGCTATGAACTTGACTTTTTTACCGATCAACAAATTTTCTCGTTGACGCGATTCACTTGACCATTTGTTAGTCCGCTTTTTATTTAAAAAAGGTGAGGTATTGCAATTGAAGATCGTCGGCATTAACATTTACTTGTGGGCGCGATAACTTGTAAAAGTTTTAAATGTATCCTTCCCAAATTTGTTATGCATGCTACTAATGACCATTGACCTCATGTATCCTTCTCAAATTTGTTATGCATGTTACTCATGACTAGTTCTCGGACAAGTTCAATATTGGCTGAAAATTTCTTCAAAATGAATTTATTGCGATTTTACATCAATAATTTGACTTCGTGATAAGTTTTTTATGTATCCTTTCCGAATTTTTTCAAATTTGTTATGCATGTTACTAATGACCAGTTCCCGGACAAGTTGAGGAATGGCCGGAAAAAAAATCAAAATGTCTGATTTATTGCGATTTTTTACATCAATAAATTGACCTCGTTGGCGCGTTAAGTTCACTAATGGCGGCGGGCTGTTGTCGAGTGTGCTCTTGTTTAATGTATTCCTCCAAAATTTATACCATATCCATTTTTCTATTGGCTGGGATGAGTTCGAAAGATTTGGACAGAAACTAGGTCATGGCGGTCAAAATGGCTGATAATCGGCCATTATTTTTTTAATGTGCATCATGCTGGAAAACCGTACCAGGTAGCCAGCTCATTACTATAGAATAAAATGTGCGGTTTCAGGGGGTACTTTTGTCTAAATATGCGTTATAACTGGAAAACCGTGCCAAATAGCTAGACCATTACTATAGAAAAAATGTGTGGTTTCAGGTGGGGATATAAATGTCATTTTGATCAAATTCAAAATGGCCGACGGGCTGTCACTTTTGACTTCAATATGCATAATAACTGTAAAACACGTGTCAGATAGCTAGACCATAACTATTGACAGAATGTGCGGTTTCAGGTGGGGATACAGTGAAATTTTCAACTTTATCAAATTCAAATTGGCCAAACTGCGGCAACTTTTGACTTTAATATATGTACCCCGATAACAACAGGAAATCCTTGCCAGATATTCTATTTCGATGATTCACTGATGATTTTAGTATTTTTCATTTAATATTAGTTTAGCTTTAAATTCGTGCGATTTATTTATTTGTTTACGCTACAACAAATATACGAAGATAATACAAAATATCCAATGTAATGACCAAGAATTTAACACGAAGTTGAATTTAAAAAAACATGCCACGAGAACTAGTTTAGTTGATTCTGCTCTGCTTAATAATATATGAAAATGCTCGCGCATTTAAAATGTGTTGTTTATTATTCTCACAATAAAATACTTTTTACCTAAGATAGATGCTTTTATAGCATAATAAAAAGGTCCGGAATTAGGAAGGAATTAGGAATCGGAATGTGAATTGGAATTATAAAAATGAAAATAAAGGAATTGGAAATAGCCTCGGAATTAAAACAAAGGAATTGGATCTGGAATTGGAATTTAAAAAATGGAATTGAACCCAGGTCTGCACGGTCCTCCCTATCCCGCTTGGTTGCCGACAAGAGTGACCAAAAAGCCGGCACAACCACAACAAAGTGAATCACCTTGCTTGGTAGGCCTATGTAATGCGACATCCGCAGTGTAGCACAATGTCGCATTAGTGCGACATCCGCAGTAAAAGGGTGAGGTACGAACAAAATGTGCGGTTTCTGAGATGGTTATACCCTGAAAAGTTTCAACAAAATTAGACTTTAAATGGCAGACTTGCGGTCATTTGCAGCCCACCTTTTAATTTATTTAATTAAAGAAACTGGGCTGTTGCATATAAGGTTCATCGGCGTGGGCGTTAACATTTCCCTCTGGGCACAATAACTAGAAAAGCTTTTTCATGGATCCTTCTCAACTTTGTTCCGCATCTTGCTGGTAACAAGTTCAATAATGGCAGAAAAAAATATTCAAAACGTCGATTTATTGCAATTTTTCACATTTTACGTTAATAATCTTACTTTGTGGGCGCGAATACTTCAAAAGTTTACCATGTATCCTGCTCAAATTTGTGATATGCATGTTATACTTAAGCAGTTCTCGGAAAAGTTCAAAAATGGCTGAAAACACGTTAAAGTGGCCGATTTATTGAGATTTTTTATCCCCCGCCCGCAGGGGAAGGGGGATTTTAGTCGCGACAGCTGTCCAGCGTCCGCCGTTAGCTTTTCTTGTGGGCACAAAAACTGCTTGTCAATTTTTTTTTTAATTTTAACATGACATTCCTAGCAACATGGGGATGTGCAAGTGATTTTTTAAAGATGCTACCAAAATTCAAAATGGCCGCCAGAGGTCGACCCCAAATTTTATTGTGGGTGCAAAAACTCTAAACTTTAAGTCGGAAATTATTCAATTTTTTGTATCACATTCCTCACGATGTGGAGATGGGCAAGTGATTTTTTTAAGGTTTTACTGAAATTCAAAATGGCCGCCATGGATAAACATCATAATCGACTTTTTAAATATTTGTGACCGCTAAAAATCTAATTAACTTAATTTATGGCGGGTGATGATATAGGACTTCAGGCCTCTTGTTACATTTTATGTCAATAATTTTACCTTCTGATAACTTAAAAAGTTTTCCTTGCATCCTGCTTAAATTTTGTATTGCATGCTGCTAATAACCAGTTTTCGGACAATTTCAATATTGGCAGCGGGCTATTGGCGAGTGTGCTCTTGCGATTTTCACTTTTAAACGATGATTAGAGGCTGAGGCCTATTTCCGTCGCCGACGGGCCTTGGTAAATATTTGACCGCAAAAACACAACTAATTCATTCTGGGGATGATATAAGTCTTTAGGCCTCTTGTTTTATGTGATTTTGAATTTGGCAATGTAATCAGTAAAATTAAATGACCTCTAAGTTATTGTAACTAAGCCGCGTAGATGTACCTTTTCACATGAGTCCTGTATATCGAAAATCAAATTCCATTTCCAGACATAGTATAAAAATAAAATAAAAATTGGACCGCTAAATATTGGTATAAAAGATTCTGGTATCTGGTCTTGTGGACCTATATTTGAAAAACGAAATTAGTTTGCTGACATTGTATAGCTTCGCGTCTCTGAACTTTTACATCGTGCAGTTACCAGCCTTAAATCAAGAAGTAAATAATGATATCTTGCCTTGTCGGGGTGGGGGGGGGAGGTCAAAACAAATTTGAACAAAAAGTAGGGGGTTCGAGGGGTCAACTTTTTTTCTTCAACCTTTTTGAGTTCCATTGCTTTTAGTTGAGTTGGGGGGTCACAACAAGTTTGTACAAATAAGAAGGGGGGGGTGAAGGCAATTTTTTACAATTTCTTTTTTCAGTAGCCTCTCCAGGTTTAATTATTTTCGGGTGGTGGGCAGGTGGGTCAAACAAATTTATTAATTTACTTTTTAAATTTTGATGGGTTTTTTTAAAAAGCATCTTCAGATTTATTAATTTTTTTGGTGGGGTAATTCAAAAGTTTATTTTTATTTATTTTAGATCAGATTTAGGCCGCGCATTACCAAAGGGTGTTTTTTCTGCCCAGCGCGAACATCGGCTTGTTGCCGATTTCCGAAAAAAAAAATTCTGGAAAAAAAAAGTTTATTTCAGGAGATCGAAAAAAAACATTTTTCCAGCTATGTTTTTATTTGCTTGTTTCTTTCGTTGCCCTCATTGACTTTTTTTAAATAGGTCAAGGTTTTTTACTTCGTCGCCCTCATTAACTTTTCCAGATATTTGTCCAATGGTTTTTTCATTTACAAAAATAGGTTGAATGTTTTTTCACGTCTTCCATCATTCAATTTGGGATTTTTTCTGATTTAAACGGGAGAAACTGCGGCCTTAGCAATCCGTTATTATGTTTGGGCTATGCCCAAATATATTGAGCTTGCTTGGTTCTTATTCGTTTTTATTTTCCTATCCTAGACTGCTATTTCTGCCTGGTTTTTCACACAATCAACTTGCAGTTTTAACAAAGTGCCTTTCAGATTGTCAGGCGATATGCCATATCTTATTAAGAATTCTCAGTTGTTGTTCCGGATTTATTCAGGATTTTCTGGATCACTAAGTGTTAATCAATGTTGGGTCAATGATGTACATGTCGGGGGCTTATGATACATATGGGGGTTTATCCAATCGACATCAGCACTATGATCCCTAAATATTGAGGTTTATTGCTATGACTTTTTTAAAAAACCCAGTTGTTCTTCCGGATTTTTTCAGGATTTTCTGGATCACTATGTATGAATCGATGTCAGTTCAATGCTGTACATGTTGGTAAAACCTGGTTCATTGTAAGAGTAGACTGAAATGCGGGCGGTCTGTCCAGGCTGGGTCGCCCTATTAACCCTTTAAATGCTAGATTTGAGAATAGTTGCATTTGCCTAATGCTGTTTTAATGCAGGGCCAGTCTTGCAGACCGATGCCCACCATTGAACCAACCTTGAGTGTTTACAATGGACATTAGTAACCTTTTAAGTACTCCACTTGACTATGAAAATAACTATTTTAATTCTTTCAAACACGAAACGTCGACCTATTTGTTTTAATGTTAGGTCAGCGTCGCAGACAGTGATACAACATTCAGTCAACAGAGAGACAAGTCAATGTGTTTACTGGGCCCTACAAATGTGTTTCCATTTCACAAACAAATATATATCTATATAAAAGTACAAAAGCTCAGTGGGACTTCTGATTGATGAATTTAAATTTGAAACCTAATGTGGACAATGCCCAGAGTTTTAATTGAAAAATATTGGGGCAAGCCCCCTTTCTACCAATCCTGGATCCGCCACTGGACTCTAATTACCAAACTTTCAATTCTCCGCAAATATTTGATTCTCAGCTTTCACAGATCTTTCGAATGCACGTCTAGCCTACCTGTTTTGTTAACTGTGTCTATGACTGTGTGAACAAATTCAAATTGAAAGTGTTGGGAGAGTACTGTGCTGCGAATTCCTTCGCCGGTTCACTCTTACCAATAAATTCACTTTTTGCTGGCTGTGCTTGGATGCTGATTATGATCTTTTATAAAAATCCATAATTTTGTGTCAAATAAATCTATAAAAGTTTATTTAAAGGTAAAAACATATGTTGTGGCCTAAATAGATTTTGAAGCCTGCATAGGCCTTACTGCTTTTTTGGAAGAATTTACAATAAAGAATAATCTGTGGTACTGACTTTTCCTTGGTTATAGAGCAAAATAATCCGGTTGATTGGAGCAGATCGAAATATATCTTGTGAATATACAAATCGTTTATATAGCTGAAACGCTCTAATCAGTTGCATATGTTATGTAGTTGATGGCATAACCCTTTTTAACCCCCCCCCCCGCTTGAAGAAATTGGGGCGTGGGACTTGCGACCATCATTAACTTTAATACCTGTAATATATAGTAGAACCTCGCTAAACGGACCACCCAAGGGACTTAGCAAAAGTGGTCCCATTAGCGAGGTGGTCCCCTAAGTGAAATTGTGCATTATACCTTATGATATATGAAAATTTCCATGCTCTAAGTACAGTATGTGTACCATTAACTACGTGTACAAGAGATAAAGCAAACACAAAACCAACACATACAATAATAAATATCTTTATTCAATTGGCACTAAAAATAATTAATAAAATATAAACATTTTATTTTACATTTATTGGAAGTTTGCCGCAGTTTGTATGCTGCGTCTTTCAGTAGCAACACACAAACTATCTTGAGCAGTCATACATTTTTCAACGATATCAGATAGTCTTTTTTCACAACAGAACTCTGTAATAGAGTATACTCATTCTGGAGCATCTAAAAATGTTTTAGACGTAGAAGACAGATCTCGTTGGTCATCATATCATATTCTTCATCTAATCTGCTAACTGGCGCTGACTGTGAGTGCGATCTGCATCTAAGAGATTTATTTTTTCCTTGGGCGTGAGCTTATTACGTCCAGCTTTTGTCATATTGATGCCAAGCGTTGAATGACTTATTAAATTCAGCTCCCCTTTTTATATGCCAAATACATAACACGGGGGTGCAGGGCTTTAGCTCACGAGGACCATAGATAACCAGATAACCATTGTTGTTAGCTTGTGGGCATCCAAGCGTGGAGGCGCGACTTTCATCGTAGGTGTGAATGCTCTGCCAGTGATCCAAGAGGCTCGAAAGATTGACCCTTGATGTCCCAGGTGGTCCGCTTAGCGAGGTTCGAGACTGGTTTTGTGCAAAAAAAGGGGTCCGAGTCCCGAATAGCGAGGGTGGTCCGCTAAGGGTTAATCCTTAAGCATTACGTCAATGGGAAAAACTTTGGGACTGGACAAAAGTGGTCCGAGACGCGAGGTGGTCCGCTTATTCAGGTGGTCCGGAACCGAGTTTATACTGTACATGGAAAACTGTGCTAGATAGGTGGAACATTATTTTAAAACAAAGTGTCGGAGGAAATGATGCACCCTGGCAGGGTGGGTGATTATGGTGGCCGACTGGCCTCTAATTGTATTATTAGATTTTTAAAGTTAGCCATATAAGATTGTTAAATTATATCTATTCATAAAGTTGTGCCCAAAAATCCTGTGCACGACAGGGCCACCTTTTTAGATTACGGCACTGATTTATAAATTAATTGGTAATGACCGATTTACATCTCATTTGACAAATGCCTTGACGTGGGGATTTATCTGTCGGCATTTAGGCTAATTTACCATTTGAATAGGGTTACATTTAAATTTTTCATCAAATTGTTGATCTCAGAGGACACTGGTCACTATCAAACTAAAACACAGCTATTGCTACCCTGCCCAACTCAGGTGCTAAACCATGTGGTTGCGTCGACACGGACTCCAATAATTATGACTGGAATTTATACGGGGATATATCTCTGTGATGAATTACTGTGACTGTGATGAATTAAAAGCCCCCGACAGGCGCCGCCGCAATTGTTATTGTGCATCATTTAACTATTCAAAAGAAACAAATCTGAAAATTCAATAATTTTGTAGATGGGATGGACCACAATCAACAGCCATGAATAATTCTGATCATTTGTTTGACAACACATGAAACATTGCCGAAACGCACAATTTGCTCACAATTTCGTATTATTTTGTCTTTACTTTTTTTTTATATCGAACTGACCTCCACCCATCCTATATACTATTTGCAAATACGCATTAGTTTTAATAATATTCCTCTGTGGTGTTGTAAAAAGCTCATTTGCAAATCAAGAAAATGTAGCAAAAATCGTTGTTGAAGTTTCTACCCTATCACTTTACGCCATTTTAGTGAAATATTTAGGGTCCACCAACAAAACATCCACCATTCAGAAACCATCAACAATGTAGGCCTATTGTTTATAATCATACAGACTAAATAACGCTACGTTTTTTTCATAAAAACCGACCGAAAATTGACCGAAAAACGAGTTATATCGATAAGTTCGAAATATCTACAAGATATACACATTTTTGATGGGCGCCTTTGGATTCCTCTAACCCTAAACCATGGGTATAGACATCAAAATCGTGACCGTAGCTATGCTAGATCCCACGTTATGGCCACATAGGCCTACGTGATTTCGTATATATCTCGATGGAAGCCACTTTGAAATTGTGCCATAAAACCAGGTTGAGGAACGGGAAAAATTGAACCGCAATATTTTTGGCTTATTTGATCCATAAAGAAGCCATACAACAATTTATTTGCGCATCATCCTATAATTATAGTAATCAGGACTCACATTAACCGTGGTGAATGATTTTCACCGATTTCTCAGCCAATTCTCAACCAATTTTTATGACATTTTATAAGCACTAATTTCTAGTAATGCGGGGCCTACCCTGAAAATTTCTCTGAAAAAATATTGTATGGTTTGAAGGTTAGTAGTAAATCATTGTTTACGCCACTTTTCGGCACAAATGGTCTTTCAAGTGACATTGTAATACGATAAAAACGTTGTAGTCAATTGATGAGATGAATGATGTACAGATGATGATGTGAGGGTGGGGGTGATAGGGCATGGTGGGTTATTGAGAGCGTTTTCCTTCGCTCGCCTAATAAGGGGTTCTGGGCATGTCTAGGGGATCTACCCACAGACATTCCCAGACGGCCGGAGACATGGGTTTCGCTATGCAATTTAATGCTGGAACTTTGTGGCATTTCGCGCAGCTCGGCTATCCTCGGGTCGGATAGTCCCCAGAGTAACAATAGGAAGGGTAACCCCATTCATATCATTCCCCGTGAGAGACCTAATGTCCTCAAACACGCTATTGCCGGTTATTTAAGGCTGTCACAGCCTACACTAGCGCCTGCACTGATGCGAGAGCTGCATTGGCACCGCAGTTGAGAGGAGGAACCAGGGTACGCCACTGGCAATCCGCCCGAATATTATGGCCAGATACGAGGAGGCTGCAGCTTCCCATGGATGATTGCTGTAGACTAGTGCTCCCGTACCATGCCAAACAGCATGCAACTGACGGAACAGATCCCTAATGACCCTCCGCGGATGGGGGCGAAAAGTACCCCTTGAAGGTTAGTATCTTTAACACATATATGTAGTAAATGTCGTCGTTTACAATGTAGCCTGTGTAAACCAATTACCTCTGTCCCAGAATTGATTTAAATGTCAACTGGGATAACTATATGACATCATTGGTTTGTGTTATCACACACAATCATGATGACTTGTATTGCAGAATAATATAGTTCTGGCCCTGCCATATATTAACCCTGTATACAATTTCTTACTTAGATTTTTTTTTTACTATTAACTTGAGTCATGTACATCTGTAGATTTAGGTTGAATTTTGACAACCCGGGAAAACATGTGTAGCATGCCATGAACATATATGATCATAACCACTAAAATTATTTTTCTACGTAGAATAAAAGCCAATATATCAGAGATTTACGCTAATAACTATGATCGTAGCCATTTTTAAAAATGGTAATTACGTCCTTACAAATCTCGTGTTAACAGGATAGGTACATGAACGAAATGATACAATTCGGGAAGGGTTCAGAAAGCATATTATTATTCAATTCATGAGTTCAGTGGTTATAGTGTTGAAATAGGACTTTTTTGGCGGCCCTCTGAGATCATATACACAAATATTATAATTTAACAATCGCAGATAGTTTTAACGGGCTTTAACCTATCCCTTGAATTGTATGATTAACCACGACAATCGGCGCAATTTTGCCCTACAGTACAGATCATGTGTTAACAGGTTGATTTTGTGTCGTCGTTTTAATGAGTTTCGGCGGCCATTTTGAAAAATGACTGTTATAGGCTCTGGACTAATACTTATGATTTTTAAAAGAAACAACCATGTTATAATGTGGTATGTAATAGTGGCATAGGCCTATAATAATTCTAACGTATGACCACTATACAGCGCTGATATGCAACCGTGACTAACACGTGGAAACACTTTAAATGCGAGCCGCATTTTATTTTCCATTTATTATTGTTTTACGAGTGGGTTGGCGTTGACCCACTCCATCGAAGATTTTATTGTTGGTTAGTCCTACATGTTATTCTTGTGTACAAAAAAATGGCCGGTTTGTTCTAATCTTCATCATGATCCTCTTTAATTGCAAGGGCTTAAGCTAACTAGTGAGTAATGTCGCAATAGATGTCCTCTTTTTCTTCATTTTTGATTGCCTTTCTGATCACTGCATGTCTAGGTTGGGGATATGTCACAGGTGAGATGTAGGCCAAGTGCTGGAATGTTGAATTACGCTTCACAACAATAACGAGCTCATCGAACCATCACAGGTCACCTCAATGTGAACCATTTGTATGTCGGTCAACAGATATCAGTTATACCAAAGACCATGTACAATAGTCTTTGTTTTTACGCAGTTGTGGGCCCATATATAATAAATATTTTGCGAACCACTTGCAATGAGCCATCTAATATGGCCTAAAGTCCATTATCGCCTTATCAATTTTATTTGCGTTGGTTCACAACTCGCACCATAAGCATGACTTGCATAGTATTTCAAGGACATACACTGACACACTTCATTCTGGTGACTACTCATCCATGATAAACATGTTAAATAATACATGTGTGGGCAGTAAACTACAGCAATCCCTGATACGTTCACCCAATGTTGGTTCAATGTTGGGCCAGCGTCGCAGACGGCGGGCCAACATTGACTCTACATTGGGTGAACATCTCGTGTTTTTTGGGTATGCCCTGTCATATTGATCATGTCACACTGACCAGGCGGTATTGCTGTCGCTTTATTTTCTTGGCCCTGCCATTTTTCGATTTGAATAATATAAACCTTCAGGTTTAATATTATACAAGGTGAAATTTCGACAACCCAGGCACAAATTGCGTAATAAATATTTTTCAAAATGGCCACCGGAACTCATTACTCTTTTAACGCTTTTCAATCAGAATATTTCTACTGTCAGATTGAAGGCACCAGTAGGATCTTAGCCCAAGTAAAACCATAGGCAGGAGTTGTGCTTTAATGGGGTATACCCCAAGGTTAAAGCGACCTATAGCAACCAAGGAAAACAATGATAAAATTTAAATATGACCACCTGGTGGCTTTTAAATAAGATTCAAATCGTGATCCGCAGGGGAAAAGTTGTCCATATTGCAGCTTTTCAAAATGGCCGCCGGCAAAACTACCGAAATCTCCTGAAATACGTAATAGGTCATATCTTAGCTTTTAATTTACTTAGAACCATGATTTTAGTGGCTCATCATACAGTTTTATAGCGAATCGATTGCTAAATTATAACATATTTTAACACTATGAACTCATGAATTTAAAAGGTATATTAACTTCTATAAGTCTCCTATAATTCGCCATTAATTTCCTAGAAAACACCAAAAATGAATATCTATTTTATTTTGTTTGGCTGTGGGCTGTGGCTGGCCACATGAACAGGCATACTTTTGAAATCTAATCATCTGGTGTTTTCTTGTCTTGAATCAATGTTTATTCAGAGGCTGTCCGAGAGATAGGTCACATAAATTCCAAGATGGCCGCCCAAAGTAATATAATAAAATGCCCAGACAGTTTAAGCATCGACATAATAGGCTCATAATGATTTATAGTCGGATTCACATTAACCATGGTGGATGAATTTCGCCGATTTCTCAGTCAATTCTCAACCAATTTTCATGACATGTCACATACACTATTTTCCATTCATGTCGTCACTACCCTGAAAGTTTCGCGAAGTTTTGATAAGTCTTTAGGAAGTTAGACCATTTGACATGTAGTAAATAAATAAAAATGTCAAACTTCCACAATACTTATCAAAACTTCGCGAAACTTTCAGGGTAGACACGACATGAATGGAAAATAGTGTGTGTAAAATTTCAACAAAATTGGTTGAGAATTGACTGAGAAATCCGCGAAATTCAATAATCCTGGTTGATGAATTAAATGTGAATCTGACTATAGACACACACGATTTCTTTCCAGATTAAGCGAAGGTAAGTCATTGAAGAGAGTGAAGCTTTATTATATTTAATAAAAATTAAACAAATAAAACAAATCAGGAACGATATTATAATTCAGAATGTAGAATCATTTCATGAATGTATCTTCTTAATATATTCCTAACCATGAGAACAATATTGATATGCGACATGTGCATAATCTATCATGCTCTCCACAAAATGAGTGTGATGACGGTGGGGTACAAGTCTCCTAGTGTACCTAGTTTTGTTACAAAATATTACACATTTCCCGGGAGAATCTAACAACACATCGACACACACTTAGAATGTCAGCAGATAAAACCATAAAGCTGATTATCCACTTAAATGGCATTGTGCAATGTACCCTGCCAAACAACCTCTACCCGAACCCCATATATTAGACGTCTCACAAACCCAGTACAGTCTCATTCTTGTGATATAAATATATAATCAGATTAATCATCAAGCTTAAATAACGCTAAATTATCATTTTGTGACAGCCAACCTTATTATAATAACACTAAGAAAGAAATTATAATAATGACAGTTTATTGATTTTGATATTTACTCGTCTTGAATTATTACAGGAAACAATCTAGTTTGCATTACTTAATTTCATATAAATTATGTCCGCCGTTTTAATTTTTTTGCCTAATAACTTAATGCCTATGCCTTCTCTGCTCTGTTAAGTTATATTTGTAACTTGGCTTTGCACGGCAGTACTGATTTAGAAAATGTCCCTGAACAAAATGTGGGCCGCCATGCGAGAAGGTACACCCTTGCGGCTTTGTTACAATTCTTTATGACGCCATTTAAAATTAAAAAAATAATGATTACATAACTAAATTTGAAATTAAAAAAATCTCATAAAACAAAAAGTAATACAGATTTTTTAGTTAATAAAACAGGAAGGACATGGCTAAGAAATAAACTAAGCAAATCAATTTTTACAATTTTTGGCTTATATTTATTACTGCCCTTTTAACTTGACGGGTCACATACCATGGTAATGGTATCAGTGTAAGCCTACATCAACTCTCAAATTAAAATGGGTACTTCTAAGGGGGCCACCATTCAATCTCCGGGGGGGGGGAGGGGGGCGCTACTGGAGTATTTTGAGAATGACTAATTTGAGGCAGACTCTATACGAAAAAAATAATATATTTCATTTCTATAATATAGACAAGCATGTATCGCTTATTTTATATTAGTGATCTCGGGGCTTATAATATTTTAGTTGTTTAGAAACGTAACACGGAATCGCTAGTTGACGGAATATTTATACATGTGGCAGATCAGGCCAGCACTCTAGGCATTGGAGGAACGATACTCGGAATTAATCTTGAAGCTGCTTATTCTTAAGTGATCTGTTTTCAGATCATCAGCCAGCAAGTTCTGAGTTATGCTAGCAGGCTAGTTTTAGGTCGATTAAGATTAAAATTAGGATCTTAGATGTTATTTTATAATTAGGACAATTTAATTGAATTTGAACTGTACAAGCCTTAACTTGGAAAGATGCCATTACGTTCTTCCGGCCTCTTGCTGGATCTGGCCGTCCGGATACATATGACAGTCACCGTTAGTCGACCGTTGGGTTTAACAACCAAGTTAGGGCCACAAATTAGGCAAACCCATTGGTCTATTTTCATATTATTAATAACATCATTCCCATGATGCAGGGGTGAGTGACAGCTATGCCATATGCGGTAATGCCTATAAATACAAAGAGAGCGTTATCGCGCAGGTACGTTGTATTAGAACGTTGGAATGTGACTACACGTTATTAACAGGTTACCACACGTTACCAAACTCCTGGATTCTCGCCACTACCTGCTATTATGTTCTAAGATTTGTAATTCGCAGCTATATATAATACATGACGGTAACAGACATGACACGTATTCGGAGTTAATAAACGGTTATTTTACAAGTTTATCCCATATCAGTTCTTCAGAGTTATTTTCACCACAGCAGATCTGGAGAAGGCGCGATTGTGATAGCGATCAACGATGATCACCAGGGGCCGCATTCTCGTACAAGTTACGATATATCGTAGGCTTCTGATTGGTCGAGATGGCCATCTCGACCAATCAGAAGCCTACGATATATCGTAACTTGTACGAGAATACGGGCCCAGTTAACCACAACCACACAGACTCTCACCAGTTGAAAACTTACTCTCATATCCCCGGAACCACCCGTGCGATAATGGTCTTTGAGACTCCCGTGCGATACATGTAATACAATTTGAAATTTTTCAGTCCGCCGCCGAGCCAGGTTGGAATAAATAATTTGTTCGCGACAAAAACTCCAGCCCCCCCCCCCTCTGGCGATTTGATGGTGGCCCCTAAGTAAATTAACAGCCAAGATCAATACATATTTGGGGAAATTTAGGTCAGTAGCTTTGATGGGAGACATTTTGAAAATCAACCCACATATCACGACAGTTGATACAGGTTAGGTCCCTGAACGAAATGATGCAATTCGAGAAGAGTCTTGGGGGTATATTATATATTAGTTCCGGGGGGGGGGGGGTGGCGGCCATTTTTCAGATCTGCTATATTGCCAATTACGTCTCTTCATATCACGTTACAATAGGCTGCTTTTGACCCAGCATATGTCACCGAACAAATAAGATCTGGAGAGGTTCCTGTGGGTATTATGAACTTTAAATTTATGAGTTCAGTGGGTTACATAGTGCTAAAATATGTGATTTTTCATTTTTGGGGCAGCCATATTACATTACATACAAAAATATTATAATTTCGAATGAAAGATGTGTTTTATTGATTCCTTGATCATGAACATGTATGATTAGCCACTAAAATCACCTTTTAAGTAAATAAAAAATATGACCAATTATGTATTTCAAGGTATTTCTGTAGTTTTGATGGCCGTCATTTTGAGAATCGGCCATTTTAGCTATTTCGTCCTTGTTAACACGCTGATTCTGACTCGGGAGAGGTGCTTGAACAAATTGATACCTCTCATGGAGGGTCCTGGAAGTGCATGATAACCCCTGTTGCGTCCCAATATGTAATGCAATTGTCTCGCTGACGCGATCAACAACTTCAAGTGAGTGAAAATAGGCTCTAGCTGGACTATTATAATCACCACTAATTCCAGGTGGACATTTACAGATTTGTATTCCCTGCCCAATAAACACGAGAAGTGAAGTGGAAACCATGTTGTTTTACTGTTGGTCTATCGTCTAATTTAGAATACTTTCTGTGACACTGGTCCAGCTTTAAACCGACAATGTTTTGATGTCTCATCTTTACTGGGTGTCTGCCTTTTTCAATGGGTGCTTATATGAATACATACTCATCAGATGTAAAATATTTTGTATAACTTAATATATTAAACCTCTATTTTCTAAAAATAAGCGGGTTTATTTATAATGATGAAATCGTGTGGGTCCGCTTCAGGGTGTCTTTCAATATAATATTAGACAAAAAACAAAAATATTATACAGGCTACCAGTAAAGGTGAAAAATCTGCTTCTTGCTATTTTTCGTCACGATACCCCAACATTTTTAAATTAAAGTATACACCTTGGGAAAGATATAAGATGATGAGGTTGTAGCAGACTTGCTGACTTTTCATTCCCATTCTACATTAATATGCTACTTCTTTTAAATAGTGGGCTTCATTAACCTCTGGAAGCCAACATTACAGTAGTCTACACATACACTTTTTGGCCATGTTTTGTTAAAATAATATTTTTTGGCTAATTTTCATTTTTAAGGCCGATCGAAAATACAACTTCTAAGCAATATAAGTACAAAATATTGAAGATACCCTAGTTTTATTTTTTGTATAAAAAAATGATTTAACTTGAACTATTTGAACCATTTGTCAATTAAATTTAAACTTTGTAGGTCATTTTCTCAACTTTTTACGATATTTTGGGCCTAAGTTTCCACATCTTGTTTTATCGATGATTTCCTGAATAATTGAGATATATTTAAAAATTTCGGTGCATTTGAAACCTGAGCGCTGGCTCTTCAAAGGTCACTTAGTAACTCATTTTCTATATTTTGCGACATAGAATTGGTTTTGATATGGCACTGATGACAGTATTAATTCTACTTAGATGTATTTGAATACATCTCATATCAGAAAATATGGTAAAAAACTCATTTTCAGATGTTAGAAAGTAGTCTATACTCTTTAACCCTCTAACCGCCAAATTATTCAATCTGAATTTTCACCCACTTGAAGTTGTGTCTCGCTGACGCGAGTGAAAATTATTCAGATTTGACAAAATGGAGGTCAACTGTTTTCAAATATTGCTGATTGATATCACATTTTATCTTTCACATGTTTAAAAGGGGGTACTTAATGTGCTAATAAAAAATGAAAACCCGAATATATGCGGCACCGGCGGTTAAGAAGTTAAACGAAAAGCCTGCCACACACATGCTTCACATTGAATCGATTTTTGCAAATGCTGTGTTAGGCCTATATTACGACCGAATAAGCTTCGACACGTCAATTTGGGAGACTAAAATACTATAACTAGAATTCGTGACCTTAACATGAACAACGACATTGATGCCTAAAAGCGACACATAATATAGGCCCCTATATATTTAAAATGTCATCATGTGAGTTGATTATTTGTGCTAATATTTGACATAGGGCTACTGGTAATTTCTTATCACATCGAACGACTGAGCAGTACGAAACAGTATGACATCACGTAACATTGGGTTAATGCTCCATTTAGATTAACGTCCTGGACCAACTGATTCTAAAAATAAACTTTTCGTCAACGAGCTCAAACTTTTGAAGCAATATATAAAGCGATACTTAGAAAGCAATAACTTTACTACAGTGGAGGATGAGATGTAATACCGTGAGATTTTTTGCCTAATGTGAGTTAATGTTGTATTGCACGTCTTTTTTTGGGAGGGGAAGGGGGTTATAATAAAAATCAGAGGGTTCAATTTCTCGCATCATTTTGAGGTCATTTCCAATATGGCCGCCATTGAAATGCCAATGACCGTATCTAGGCAACCAATTGTCGTCTGCTTTTTTAAATGTTTACCCCGGAAAATTGGTTTTAAATTATTAGGAGTTGCATTATGATTGTTCAGGAATTACATTCTGATTGTTTATGGGTAATACAATGTTAAGGTCATGTTTAAATCTGGCAATCCATCTACCATATTTTTTTGATAATATCAATTCATGTTTTGGTAATTAATCTCCAATATAAAGGTGTGCTTGGCATTAGACATGTTCGATGCTTTGAATCCAATTTGCATGTTAATGATCATAATTTGCATATAAAAAAATAAAATATTTACCAAAATTCGATATCTTTGTTGCCAGCTATATATTCACGTAACTATGGGCAAACCATGTATCCGTTATACGGGATATGGAATTATAATTTCTAATAGTGTGGTAATATATTATACTGATGGAATGGATTATCATTGAAGTGTCTGGATGTAATAATTATAAATTGTTATATTTTAGAATAAAAATTAAGATATTTTGCACCAGTTGAATGCTATCTCACTCTTCATCTTAAGTGAAATATGCTATTCCTATAATATTCCTTGCAATAACATGACTTTATGTGTCTTTTTAAGTGTTAAAAATGGATTTGTCACATGCGAAAAGGCGTATCTGCGAAAGGAGCTTGTTGTTGGAAGTTGAAATATTCTATGAAAAGTGTTTATAGGGCGGTCATTTTCAAAAAACAAAATGGCCGCTACGAAACACTTTTTCAACATAGTGAATCTGATTATTGACAGTATGATATATATTTAGTAGTAGTATAACATCACACATAAATACAAAATGTCAAATGAGCATGTACCCAAGATTCACACACTGTCACGGGAGTGATATTCTAGATTATCGTGTTATGATGGATTGATTGAGTGCCAAGTCCACAGCTGAATGACAATGCACATGCGAACTAATTTGACTTGGCGATCTTTGAATAACACGTGATCATACATAATCTTGTGTAACACTTAATAGGCCTATTGAAACTGACCTAAATACTGACTGATTATATTTACTAGTATGAGGTAGGCCTACTCGGCGTATGAGGTACTGCGCGTTTTAGATCACATAGCTTTGTAACATCTAAGTGGATATGCAATATCTAAGTGCCCGTGTTCTTCACTTTTACAGGTGTATGTTGTGACAAAAATATTATTATTGAACTAAGATACTAAATAAACTCCATCCTTATAATTCGAGGCATAAAAATAGGACATACCGTTTGTATTAACAATCAATTTTATCACATATGTATGCATACTGTTGTGTTACAATATATTGCCTGTGAAATTAACCGTACATATAATAATATAATAATAGGATACATAAACATGTATTTTATTGCCATATAAAGTGTAACGCTACTTGTCAACAGTAAATAAATAGGCCTATATATGTGTACACTGCAAGCTATCATCTGTAAAAATACAAGGTCTGACGAATAGACGTTAGTGTTGAATTGTTCCTTTTATAATATTCATTCTCGGTCTCGATAAGATTCGTTTTTTTCATTTTTTATTAGGACATTTAATACCAGCCTCTGAACATGTCAAAGATAAAGCGTGACATCAATCAACACGATTTCAAAATTGGTGACCTCCATTTTGTCAAATCGGAATAATTTTCAATCATTTGATTTGTGGATCGCGTCAGCGAGACACAACTTCAAGTGATTGGGAATTTCGATTGAACAATTTGGCGGCCAAAGGGTTATATAGGGTTCCCATCTTTTATTTTCCTGATCGCGACTAATATGGTCACCTTGTATATCACCCGTAGTACTAGAAAACATAAACCGTTACACCAATGTTATCCACCGTTTGCGATGCTGGTCCAGTATTGAACCGACGTTGGCTCAGCGTCCTATTTTTGCCTGGGTACGGACCACACAAGCATCAGTACTGAACACTTGTCCAAAAAAAGATAAATACTTGGCATGTTACGCACATAATTATAACATGCCACAGCTAACTTACCTGCGTGGCAACTTAATCATCAGTGTGTGTAATCTACATATACTGATGCAACGAGTGAAGGCAACTTTATACGGCATTCATCATTTAGTACTCAGGCATTTAGAAATGAAATGAATCGGGCTTTAGGCCACCTTTGTGCACATATAGGCTAAACTGGGCCAGGAGAACCTCCTGAGGATGGTGAGATGATTGAGATGACACTGTCCTCCAGACACAGGATTCGAAATTCGAGCCCTGGCGGTCTGAGGCCGAGTACGCTACCTCTCGGTCACGGAGGCTCCCCACAATACTAACTTTCACACGTGGATGAGGAAGAAACAATTTTGTTTCTTTCAAACCGCCGAGACCGGGAACCGAACCCCGGACTCTGGCGTGAAAGGCAGCGGTGCTAACCACTACCCTAGGGCCCCCGCCCTCAGGCATTTAGAGAGTATGAGGTACTGTTTTTTACGTACGCCTACTGCCAATATTGTTATTGTATTTTTTTATACGGGATGGGTGTACAAATTATAGTATTCATTAGAACTATAACGTTACAATACCAACCACGTACGACAGCGTCATTTATGCTTGCCTATACCAATAACGATGACCCAGCGTTCGCTGTAAGTCGTTCCACCATCTGCGACGTTGACCCATAGTTTATTTGGCTGACGTTTTAAAATAATATTGAGCCAATGTTGATTTAATGTTGGTTCAGCGTTGTAGACAGTGGAGCAACATCAAATCAACATCGGCTCTATGTCTTATTATACCAGCTGTTAATAGGCTGATGGAAGCTATATATAATTAAAACGGTATTTTGCATTATACCGCAAAAAATCAACAGTTTCTTCTACTATTTTTATTGTTAATATTATCATTTGAATTGCATACATGTAGGCTTCTCAAGCCACACAATTTTGTTACATAATTACCGAAGAAATATAATCATGTTAATATATTGTCAGGGACACCTGATGACAGGTTTTGTGCGATTGCTGTCACCTAGTCACGCATGGTTTCCTGTCCCAGAAAACTCAAGACGTTGACCCAATGTTGGTTTATGGTCTGGCCAGCGTCGCAGACGTTTGGCCTACCTTAGACCAACATTTGGTCAGCATCCCGTGTTTACTGGGGTGTCATTCAAAAGGTCAAGATAGTCATCATCATGAAGCGATGTAGAGATAGGCGTTCCAGGAAATGCTGTCTTCTTCAGTTAGAATAAATGCGATTGCTTTCAAGATAAATGCGCACTCGGCCTACATGTTATGGAGGCGAAGTATTACGGTAATTTCTTGGTAAAGGCCCAGTCGCACATACCATCACGCACGACCAGCGCACAAAACATGAAGAATTTTGGTCAGTGCGTTGTGATTTGCTGGGCGTGCGTCAGAATTCGTTGATGATTTGACTAGAACGCTTGATGAACGTCATTCATTTTTTGTGTGCGTCAACCTCTGCGCACATTTTCTGCATGCTCAAAAATGTGAGCGTTTTTCTACGTGTGAATGTAGACGCCAGAAGAACGTCAGACCAGAGCCAGTCTAACGTTAGGCACAAGTAGAGCACACGCTCTAAATTCGTTATGTTTTCGTTGACAGAGGTTTGTCACAGTCACACATATACGACGTCCACCCAAAAAACAAAAACAAAAAAAGTTTGAGTCCGGATTGTGAAAAACGTCGCAATCTGGTAGCGAATGCACAGCGTGTTTCCAACGCAAAGTGCGTATTAACAGCGCTTTGCTAACGCGTTGGACGCATACAGTGCGCATTAAACCCTATAATGCTAATGTCGACGATAATAGTAACTTTATCAGTTTGTTTTGTACATATGTAGCCATTTATAAAAGAAAAAATGTGTCCTAAATTTATGATAACATTATATGTTTGGACTTAATTTCGACAAATTAAAAACAAATTCTGCACTTAAAGCCGTGTGTCGTGTGAAAAACCACCTCAAATGATTTAAAATAAAATAAAATAAAATTATTCAGAGCACTAAGGGTTAAGGCGCAGAATTAACATAGTCACAGCCTGTTGCTCGAGCGCTGGGCGAACTGGCGGCGTGTTCCTAGCTAGTATATGCCCTTACGTATTTTTGTGAAAATGTTTGATAAAAGTAATTTTTTGTTTATTCCCATTTGGAACATAGTAGAGATGAGAAAAAAAGGGATTGTATTTTTTTCTAACTTTTTAAATCTATGACAATTGACTAAATCCAAAATGGCTGCCATGTTTCCAAGATATTATCTATTTCACTATAACTTTTGAAATAGTGAACACAAAGACATGTATAATATATCGATTTGTATAGTTTTTAAGATGAGAAAACTGATAACACCATTATATTTTAGAACAGTTTAAACTTGATTTTTTTCGATTTTACCCAACAAAATTTAAAAACATGGCATATGTTATTTGTTACGTGTCCGAGAGGTTGTGTGCTAGGCCTTTAACGGAATTTAAGATACTGTGTGGAGGGCAGTGCCAATCCTGATACATCTCACCATGCTCAGGAGGTTATCCCCCTATAGGGGGTGGGGCACTCGGTGAAAATTTGGGTTCGGTGTGCAGACAGGATAGTCAAACCCTTAGTCTTAAATATACATGTGTGGCTAAAAATATACCTCTGAATATACACATTTGCCGAAAATAACTAGGCCCTATAGAGTTTCTGGCGTAAACATACCATTTAATAGGCCTATACAGATTTGGACAATAACACACCCTTTCTGAATAGACACAATGCTCGGGATAGCCTAAACGTTTTAACAAACTATCTGTCACTGTCTAAAAACAAGAAAACCCTCTTTTTTGCACAGCACACTCATCTAGGCCTAATGTTCGAGACACAAAGCAGCCTTTGAATAAACACATGATACAGCTGTGTTTTTTAATGACAATATATAACGATAGTGTGAAAGTTTAAAATATCTGTGACCCAAACGTCAGAATCACATTTTTGAACCTCTACTCGAGTTGGGACCTCAAACACGTCGAACATGAAGTTATATAATTATATTATTAAGAATGCTGCCACAAAAAAAACACGTAAAGGTTACAATGTTTTTTTTTAATTCCAGCAGTCAAAGAATGTGATATGACAAAACTTATTAAACATTATATGTGCATAGATTCATGCAATGATTGAATAATCAGTGATTTATAATTATAATCACATCTGCCTGATTCACATACTTCATGTATCTAATATACCAATATCAGTCAACATTTTTAATATATTGCTGCTTGTATTTTCGGAACTATCCTTTCTCTAAATATATATCGAAAAAAAGATAATTAAAAAAAAAATTATGTGTTTCTGTTTCTGAGAGTGGTTCTCCGCCTCAACTCTTAAAAAAAGGCTTCGACTCTGTACGTACTTTGGATTCACGTTTCACACACATTTTGCCATTAAATTGGCCTATTATAACTGCATCTCTATATCTATCTTGTATTATTTGTTAGTGTAATATTGAGGTATCATTAAATTAAATGTACCAATAACAGTTTTCATAAGGTTATTGACATAACGTATATCATATAATTATATGATAAAATATAAATTTAAGGATAATGACTTTACACAATCATGATCATAGCTATAATATCTCTTTAGATAATAATTTTCTTTCGTTTCAGATTAATTTTCTTTCATTTCATATTAACTCATTTAATTCTCATTCAAATTGTATAATGTACCGTACATTTATTTATTATGAATAATAGTCTGCAATAAATTAATATGATTTCTCGTAGTAGGGCACGGTTAAGGTCACCTTAACTTCAAACACACTAAATGTTGAGTAAATTTTTCAGACATACGTGCCACAGGGATACATTAGGCCTGCTCTTAACTTACATTCCAGGAATTTCACAACAGCAATGTAAGGTCCAGATGATACTGCCGCCTTTTGCCATCACCATAATATTATGACCAATGTTAGTTTCAATACTCTCAAATTGGAAGAAAAATATAGGTCTAGCTGCAAGAATGAATTGGATGCTACAAATGAATCAAATATCTTTTGCGGAGAATAGTTTAGATTGTATGACAACTAAATGCCAGAATTGCGTAATAATTGCTTTATGTACGAATAGTTATTATTGGACTTTGCGATGACCCTATGTCGTCCTTGGTATGACGATATTTGTTTGTTACTGTAAAGACGAATCCTGCAACCCGAACCGATATAAATCTTTATTTTCTTTAGCATACCCCTTTCCATTAATGTGTAAAACATTACTCGTTTGCGTCAAATTGTGCAAATGCTTGAGGACGGGTGTGGAAAAACCCAGTATGGTATGACGTTGTTCTTGACCTTTTTGCAAATAATATATATATAGCACCGAGTCATTAATACCTGTAGGCATATGTTGACCTGTGTAAATATCTAAATATGACAAATAGTTCAGTTATTCCTCCACTTTTCTAATTTAATATGTAACATGACATTATTTAGCATTTTTGGCCTCTAGAAGTGTTAGTTGCGCATTTGACGTCTTGCAATTCAGAATTATGTGCAGAATATACCAGATCGGAATTAATTTCCTAAGATTTTCTTTGATTTGACATTGAAATGAAATTATGAAGCATCCATCGGGAAGGGGACCCTCAGTGTATCTGAACAATTACGCTTGGTTCATATGCTAACCTATCATGCAGTTAGTTATGTTTATGGGTGATATGGGTGATGGGTACATATAATGAATAGATATGTCGCTATGTAATGTACTTGGGAATATATACAATAAAGCTCATCGTAGCATTTTAGGCAATATAATGATGTCGAATGATGGTAGGATTTGTTTTATTGTAGTTCCTGGTAAAATATTATGGAAAATATAACTTCAGTGATTTCATGGCAGCCATTTTGAATTTTATGTTTTCAAAACATCCACAAGTATGAGAGCTCCACATCTGCTCAGATATCACCTTAGGGGAACCAGCCAAGCATAATCAAAACAGAAAAAAAACTATCAATCAAAACAATGTTTCACTGCGATATCCAGTTGTTTTTGTTCATATTTGCATAAATATAGACATTACACTATTTTTTTCTAAAAATAAATGAAAGAATTGGCTTTCGCATACCTGAAAACATAAGACTTGACATATTATTTATGTCTCTAGCGTATGTAGTTGCAAAATTATTCGTAAATATAATTATTTTCATATACTTTGGCGGCCATCTTGGATTTCGCCATCTTAGACCTTTTCTCAACCTATAAAAAAATGCAATCCCTTTTTCTCTTGATCTTTATAATATTTTCGGGTCAGAATCAAGTGAAAAATCAATTTTAACAGACAAATTGCACGAAAGTGTTACATGTGACATATGAGCCTACACTATGCGCCTGTTTCGAACGCTCATGCAGCGTAGTGCAGGCGCGTTGCCCGCGACCGCCCGGCGCCCCCAACCGGTAGCCATGTGTTACAAAGCAAACATATTTGGCGTTGATATGACGTTGTTCTAGCGCGCCCCACGTGTTTCTGGCGTTCTTTTGGCGTGTTCATTTATGCGTTCATATGCGTTCAATATTTTAAACATACCCAACTTCCTTTGACGATTAGAGGGCGCACAGCAATTTGCGTGGCGTTAGTGTAGCGCGCTCCACGAACCAGTAACGAGTGTTGACGCACGACCGACGCACGACAGACGCTCTAGCTAAAAATAATCAATTTTTAGTGCGTGGATCGCGATGTGTGACTGAGCCTTAGGGCTAGAAAAAAAATAAAAAATGCCGGCACAGAGCGCGCATATAGCGCCTAACTAACGTGTTCCCAACGTATGTCCAGCGAACATATAACGTATATGGGACGTTCTAAATGGTCTCTAACTTATTCGTGCCTCGCGCTGGCGATGCGTGATGTATTTGCTAACTTTGTCGCCCTGCGAACGCGCCTCGCGCTGGCGAAACGCTGTGTATTCGCTGCTTTATACACCTGTTTTATTTATAACACGCTGTATATTCGTCTTAAACTCGCTGGCTCTTCTCAAATCCTGACAAAATGCATTGACGCACAACAAAGCACCGCTCTAATTTTTGTCACTCAAGGCGTGGGCTGTGCGTCGTGTATGTGTGACTGGGGTTGTAGAACCGTATAATGTAACCAGACGTATAATGTAACCGGTTACATTATACGTCTGGTTACATTATGCGGTCACAGGGAAAAACGTAATTTGTAACCAGCACTGACTTATAATGTAACCGCTCCGTAATTTACCCAAGAGAAATAGTCTTGATATAAAAGGGCACTTAAACTAATATTTTTTGATGGTAGTAAATATTTTCATTGTTATACTTTATTCCTTTGAATCAAATCAGGATGGGGTCCTCGTATCGTGGTTTAGCGCTGCGCCTGTTGCGTCGAAGCTCGCGGAAGCCCATGTAGGCTTCTCTTCTTCTTAATAATAATAATAATAATAATAATAATAATAATAATAATAATAATAATAATAATAATAATAATAATAATAATAATAATAATAATAATAATAATAATAATAATAATAATAATAATAATAATAATAATAATAATAATAATAATAATAATAATAATAATAATAATAATAATAATAATAATAATAATAATAATAATAATAATAATAATAATAATAATAATAATAATAATAATAATAATAATAATAATAATAATAATAATAATAATATAACAAACATAAACATAATAGTAATCTGACTCATAGTTCCAAAGCCGTTTGCGTTTGCCGTCTGGGCCAACTAGACCACCGATCATTTAAGTCGGAAAAGCCTGACCAAAATAACGTTTTTAATTGCTTCCGGAAACTATTTTGTGTTTTCTCAAGGAAGTTCATTCCAAAGTCTGGGAACATCCGGCTGTTCTAGATCACTGGAACAAAGTGTCCGTACCTCTTGCGATGGCTGAAACAAGTTTCGAATATGGTTGTCCACTGGTCAGAGCCTGGTAGGTCAGGGAACACAATTTAAATTTGATCCTGTAACGAACAGATTACTCCTGGCTCTGTCATAGGACCCCGTATACAATGAAAGAGGCAGAGATTTTGACTTTACATTCATGTACTCTGGTCACGAGGCTATCAAAATAACCAGGGTAGACGTTTAAAAAGTTAGACCTAAAGTCACAGGAAGCAAAAATCCAAAATGGCCACCAGGCACACGTGTCCACACATAGGTTTTTAGATATGAGGAATTCAAACAAAATAATAACAAAAAACCTCAAAGCAATACAATGTACAAAAATCCAAGATGGCCGCCACACTAACATGAAAAATCTATGTCTGCTCATAATTTTTTTAAAAATGCACCTTAAAGATTGATTTGTAGGGATGAGGAATTCAAAAAAATAAAAATAAAAAACCTCAAAGCAATACAATGTACAGAAATCCAAGATGGCCGCCACGCTAATATGAAAAATCTATGTCTGTTCATAACGTGTTTTTTAAATGCCCTTATACGATTCATTCTGGTGTCTACCCATAAGTTTTTGTGTATTAGGAATTCAAAAAATCTAAATCAAAGGCTTCAACACAAGCAAATGTGCAGAAATCCAAGATGGCCGCCACACTAACGTGAAAAATCTATGCCTAGGATATTAATTTCGATGTCTACACCTAGTTTTTATGTGTGAAGAATAAAAATAAAAATAATATTCAACTGAGTTTGCAGCAATCCAACATAATCATCACCATCTGAGCTAAATCCACCTACTTTATTAGCATTTGAATAGGTCTACTCAGGGGTTTTCATTACCGTTCCATCAATTTTGCATTGAATCAAAGTCATATTGATTTCAATATTCAAAGATTCATAGATTTTAATTAGTTAACACAACAACAAATATTCAGTCCAAAAGTTTAAGAAAAAATCACTGATATAACAACAAGTAGTTTGGCAAATTAGATGACTATGAGCAAGAATAGATAAGGCATAGAATATAGACTTACAACTCGAAATGTTGTAAAATGACCAATTAAATGTTGCCTGTGATAAAAACTATACAACACACAGCAATAAAAACATATCAATTTATAGATTAGCATCTCGTCTATATTATAAACTATGTTTTTACCCTTAACTCATATATCCAAGGGTGTAGCCCTTCTGAAAATAAACCAGTCTCAGCCGTTTTTATGAAATCTTAAACCATGTGTCGGGGGCCTATCATCACCACAATTTTCCACCGTCGCGCCATAGTCTCTAATTATGCACATTTCCAATGAGTCCTATGTTTATAAAAAACACTGCTGTGAGCTGTAGCTGTTTTTTGTTATTATTCGTAGTTGACCATCAATATAGCCATGACATGATCACGTGATGTTCCCTTCCCTTCCACCAAGCCTCTACATGTGCGGATCCAGATAATAATCTGACCGGGTTCTAACAAAGGGCTCTTAATTCATTTCCAGTCTCACAATTAAATGACAGAGATCTAATTTCACTCAACATGTCATCGCAGTCTTACTTTGCCAAAAAAATGAGGAGTATAGACAAGATTGCGTATATCTGATCACAATAGTGCTTAGTGTCTATGGATGATGTCACCACAAGTCATCCATCATGCTTCTGTCATGTATCCTCATTTAATATGCATTACTTCTTTGTTTGTAACTTTACATCTTTGTTAAATGATATGGGCGATTCTCTTTTGCGTTCCACCTGTTCTATTCATACTTGGGAACATTTGCATAGTTTTTTCGATCAATTTGAAAATGCTGACAGGGTTACAACATTGGTTACATCAGAGTCTATTGTAACCAATGTTGACTTAATGCCGGATCAGAGTCGTAAATGGTGGGCCAATAACTGGTTCAACGTCTTGCGTTTGCTGTTCTAATATATTTTCTCTTATTCAGTGAACAAGTATAATAACGTTAATACAGAGACTGAAAAAAACTGAAATATGCAGTTTGAAACACCTTGCATTGTAGCCACAGTAACCAGTACAACTCTCTACAGTGCAAGCCCAGAAAACACAATACGCTGCACCAATGTGGGTTTAATGCTGGCCCATTGTCTGGGATGCGTGCGAAACAATAAACCACAATGGTTTAATGCTGGCCCACCGTTTATGACACTGAATCATCATTAAATCAACATTGTATCATGCCTTGTTTACTGGTGTTCGACTGAAAACCCAGCAAACCCCAGACATTGCGCCAACTCTGGGGTAAGGTCGGTCCACCATCTGTGACGCTGTCCAAACATTAATTTGACTTCGGACCAATGTCTTGTGTTTGATATAATTATGTGACCCGATCTGGCAAAATGAGTCGGAAGTCGCACAAACGATGCAAACGATTGACAAACGATGCTAGGGCCCTTATAAGCCAAAATGACCTTGATTTGACATATTTCCAATTTTTACATAAGTTTGTATTTTCATATCATTACTTTTGAATCCTAAAATTATGTGGCATAGAAATTGGTGTACATGTTGAAAAAATATTTTAAATATTATGTTATTTTAATTTTAGTGCCAATTACACTCCAATCAGTGATATTTGTTTTTATTTGCATCGTTGCCATGGAAACAGTCGCTATTAAATAGGAAATGTTGATGCACTGTAAAAATCATGACTATGAAAATCTCTGTCATCTACTTTTAGGGGTACAAAATGTTAGAACTATACGACTATTATTAAAAAATGGGGTCAAAATGAATATTTATTTTATTTATTTCATTTTAATCAAATTGTGTGTTCTTTTCCAAAAGTTTACAAATTACCTTTTTGAACTTCAAAGGCCATTTTCTCAAAATGACGCAATTTCACACTTCATATTTCTGTGAGTTGGCGGAGTCATATTTTCAGAGCTAACCAAGGTAGTTGTGTGTAGATTCAGGATCTATTAATATCTCCGAAATTTCAATATGCGACTTCCGACTGATTTTGCCAGATCGGGTCACATATAAGGGGACTGTATCAATATGTTAAAATTGTGTGTTGATGGACACATTGCCGCGCCTGGAATGACCACCTGATCGCTCGGGTACATGTGGTTGACGACCTGATCACCTGCTCTGATGCTCCAATATATATGAAAGGGCTCGGACATACATTATGATAATCATTCCTGATTCAACTCCAATTGAGGGAAACATCCGCTCGACACATGGCCGCGGTACACGCAGAACACTGACGTTAGTGATATACCACTATGATTCCAAGGACTGCTTGTGAGAAAGTGTTGGATTGATTATATACAACTGTACCCAGGGAACACCAGAGATGATTATCTAAAATTACACATTTCAATACTTAAAATTGGTGCGAAACATCGATATCACAGTACTTCCAATACATGCAAAAAATCAAATCATCACCATGTTTGAAGTTGTATATTCTATGTCTTATCTATTTTTGCTATTAGTGAAAACTGAACAAACAAATCTAACTAGTATCCCTAACACATTTATATATTAAAAATAACATTAAATCAAAGTAAACCATATCTCACAGCACATTATGCTATTACCCTGTTTGAATCGATACAACATTGCATATAAAAACAGGTATAATATATGTCATGCAATAACAGCATAAAACATTGCCGTTCTAATTTTGAGAATTATATGTACACAAGTACCACATCGTTGAATCAAAAACGATAGTAAAAATAACATTTATAAGACAATGATAATAAAAAGATTACTTCAAAGGTACCTTGGGCTATGATTGAGAACTGAATGAGCAATTTCGACTGGAAAACACATTTTACTTGAACACTTAAAATATATAACAAAGTAAAGTTAATGCACATCACACATAATACTTTCTTTAAAAAATAATACTTTGTTATGTCAGTATCTAGGAAACATAAACTGAGAAAATTATCTTATCATTTGTTGAAATAATAGCATCTGACTAATGAAATAAAATTGTCCTTTTCCACTTCTTGGGATTTGCATATAAATTATATATAAATCACGAGTATCTTTCTCATCAGTGTTGTGTATAGGCCTACATACAATATAATTATCAAAAGTAAAAAGACAATTTTTATGCTGGTATTGCAGGAAATATATTAAAACTTTTTTATATATGTTCAATGTTGTATCGATTCAAACAGGGTTAATAACATAATGTGCTGTGCCATGTGGTTTACTTTGATTTAATGTTATTTTTATTATTTAAATGTCTGAAGAAAGGATACTAGTCAGGTTTGTTTGTTCAGTTTTCACTCATAGTCATCTATTTTGCCAAACTATTATTGTTATACTTGGGATTTTTTAATAAACTTTTGGACTGAATATATTTTGTTGTGTTAACTATACAGTAGAATCATAATAACTTTGATTCAATGCAAAATGTATGGAACAATAGGGCCTAACGAAACCCTCTGAGTTGACCTATGCAAATGCTAATAAAGTAGGTGGATTTAGCTCAGCTGGTGATAATTATCTTGGATTGCTGCAAATTCGGTTGAAATCAAGTCTCTGATATATATTTTTTTGAGTCCTCAGACCTAGGTGTAGACATCGAAATTATTATTCTACGCGAACGTTTTTGAAAGTTATGAGCAGACATATATTTTTCATATTAGACATAGATTTTTCATGTTAGTGTGGCGGCCATCTTGGATTTCTGCACATTTGCTTGTGTTGAAGTCTTTGCTTTGCTTTTTTGAATTTATCATACCTAAAAACTTAGTTGTAAACACCAGAATCAATCTTCTAGGTGCTTTTAAAAAAAAGTTATGAGCAGACATAGATCGTTCATGTTAGTGTAGCGGCCATCTTGGATTTCTGTACATTGTATTGCTTTGAGTTTTTATTTTTATTTTTTTGAATTCCTCATACCTAAAAACCTAGGTGTAGACAACAAAATGAATCTTCTAGATGCATTTATTTGAAAGTTATGAGCAATCATGGATTTTTCATGTGCGCCTGGTGGCCATTTTGTATTTTTGCTTCCTGTGACTTTAGGTCTAACTTTTTAAAAGTCTACCCTGGTTATTTTCATAGCCACATGACCCCAGTACATGAATGTAAAGTCAAACTCTCTGCCTCTTTTATTGTATACGGGGTCCTATGGCAGAGCCTGGAGTAGATAACCAGTACAAAGATTTTGTGACAAAAAAAGGAGACTTAGGTACAACCCGCGCCAAACAGTTCTGTACACCCTGCAGCTTTGATATCTCCTTTTCAATGACGTTGAACAGGACAGAGTGACGATAGTCCAGTTGCTTATAACATATTTCATCAAGAACATTTTACGATTTGGCCACTCAAAATTCACACTGGGTGGCCACCACATTGGATTTCAAAATAGCGGCTTCAATAAACTTTAAATTTTAAATATTTTTGATTCTATGTCTGCTGGAGACCTAATTTTAGTGTCTTGAATTACAGACTTGAGGCCAAAGAGTTGATTGATTGATTGATTGATTGATTGATTATTGATTGATTGATTGATTGATTGATTGATTGATTGATTGATTGATTGATTGATTGATTGATTGATTGATTGATTGATTGATTGATTGATTGATTGATTGATTGATTGATTGATTGATTGATTGATTGATTGATTGATTGATTGATTGATTGATTGATTGATTGATTGATTGATTGATTGATTGATTGATTGATTGATTGATTGATTGATTGATTGATTGATTGATTGATTGATTGATTGATTGATTGATTGATTGATTGATTGGCCCTTCCCAGTAAACATGGAACATTAAATCAAAGTTTTTTGCTACGTTACATTACCCTGGAATTTGCTTTAAATATCTAAAGTAGCCTACGTCGCTCTATTCTGGACGGAAAGCGAAAAGGAACGAATGGACGCAGCTTGACCACTCACTCAGGTTAATTTAGACATACTAGTTATATTAGAACTTCCCGGAGTATAATCCACAAAACATATACGTTTTGGAAAACAATCGCAGTTACATTATACGGCACTGGTTACATTATACGGTCGTATGGTACCTTTTTTCCCTGGTTACATTATACGTTGATCTTGTGATCGGATAATGTAACCAGTCGCCGTAAAATGTAACCGGTTACATTATACGGCGCCTTATAATGTAACCGGTTACATTATACGTCTGGTTACATTATGCGGTTCTACAGGGTATAACCATTAGTGCGTTTTCTGAATGATATAGTAATGTAGGCCCTTTATTTGTGTGAGCAGAACTCAAACCTCTTGGTACCCAATCGGAGTGGTATATCGTCAGGAAGAATAGTAAAAAAAAGGGGAGACGTCGGACAAAACCACCAAAATTTCAGGGATGGTTCAGAAGGCTCTAAATTTAGACTTTTTGCTAGGTACCAGCATATTCGGTGTATTTTATTTAAAAAAATGGCGTTTTTTGATATAAAAATTATGAGTAAAAACGTTAAAATTGTATATAAAGATTGTCTGTTATGATCTTATAACAGCTAAGTGCCACTGGATTCGATTGTACATGCCTTATGTTTTCTATTTCGATTACAAATGTAAACTTTAAAACATTTTTGAGAACATTTTGAATAATTTGTTTGTATTTGTTAACCCTTTGATGACTAGTGTCGCTTCTAGTAATTAATTCCTCGACATTACTAGATATAATGGTTGTTATGGCAATTGAAAATCAACAAACAATGTTTATAATTGGTTGCTATTATACTCACACACGTAACTGATTTACTCACTAACGTAACTGATTTAATGACATAGGCCTACATAACGGATTTACATTCACAACAATCCAGAGTTAAACATAATGCTAACATAGCTTTACAATGTTAATAAGCTCAAATGTGAATCAAATCAACTAACTAGCCTAAAATATTAAGGATATGCCTGCTAAATTACGCAAGACACAATCCATTTCCTGAAAGCAGAAGTATTCTCAATTAAACCACCAGAACTCTTCACGTGTTGATTGTTTTGCTCGTGCGCTTGGTCTACTGGCATAGCTGAGACCCGATGGATGCTGGCATAATTGTGGTTATTCAGGACAAAAAAAAACACAGAACCAGTGCTTTCAAAGTCTCCACATAAAGAGGAAAGTTTTGTTCACGATGTGCCCTCACAAAAATTAAACCCACGATTTCCATGTGGAGAACAGTATCCCAAAACTGAAATGTTGTGGTTTTGTTTATTATGTTTTTTCGCCACATCTCTTTAGTTGTATCATTGTGTAATATATCGCATTTCAGAAAGCCATCGCTGTATAGTTTTGCCAAAGTCAAAGCACTGATCTGGTGAGCATGTCGTGTTTTTGTGAGCAGCCTTGAGAAAAGAGTCAGCCGTGCCAGAAGAAGCAATTCCTGCTTAGGTGAGGATGCTGGTCCAGCCAGATCCCTCCAAGTAATCTCCATAAGTGCTCCACACAACCATTTCTACCATTTTTATGTGTAGCCCCCCAAATAGAATAACAAATTTGTTTTCATCATGGGTTTCTTGCCACTTCCATTGAGTGAACTTTGCTAGGAGCGTCCAGGGAAATGATTGGTGTCTGCTCAGGATTGAAGAATTATGTTGCTTGACGCAACACATTAATACCATGCCTAATCATAACTGCTGTAACAGTCTTTTCTTAGAACAAGATTATATTTCTTAATTAGCTTAGTAGCATGTGTATGCCATTTGTTTTCTTTCAACCTTGCTTCTGTAATGTGCAATTCAAATGATGTCGAATTACATAATGTCTCAGGGACAACCGCGGGCACAGTAGTGAAACTATCAAACAGCTCATATGGTGAAAAGCCCACGACACAAATTAGCAGGCACCACAACCCCATTTTCCCAAAGTCCATGTGCACGCAGTCGCCAGCTGGCTGTCAAGACTTCTATCATAACTGGCACAGAGTCCCAAATTGTACAAGTATCCAATCAATACCTTCGACTGTGTCTCTGTGTGGATCTTTAGTCTAATATACAGGGGTACAAGTACGGAAACATATCATAGCGTTCGTTAAATTAAGATGTGCCAGCCATAATTTAGCTATAGAAAAAGAAAGACATGATAATATCCCGAAAAAAACCGTTTATGTATTTTCTGTGATGACAATGTATTGGAAGATAAATTTCACGCAGTAATGATATGTGAAAAATACAAAGAAATCAGATGTTTTTATATTCCAGAATGTTATTTAAATCCACCATATATCCAAAATTTGAATAAACTAATGTCACCACAAGATGATAACACTATTTTTCAACTTACCATTTTTATTTACAAATTGTTTGAATTGAAAAAGAATTCGATGTGTGTGTGTTATAATATTTGCAATGTAGGCCAGTGACCCTTATGCATGAAAAAACTATTTGACTTTGACTTTGATGTGGTACCCGGGCAATGGTATTGCGATATTTAACAGACGGGGATTGACGTGTCTGACAGTTGAACATAAAAGTTTGCGAACTCGTTAGAGCTGCCTGGAAAACTTCAGAGGCTTGATCTTTTAGGTCAGCACCATTTATCAGCATTGATATTAGTGAGGACTGATGTTTGTTGGCACACAAGGGAGAAAGAACCATTGAAATGAAATCCTTTGGAGCTTATGCTATATTGACGTAGGCCTACACTTGTTGCTGCTTTAGCAAGAACTAATGCGCCCCCCCCCTTATTATGACATTCCATGAGTTAATTGCCTGTTTTAACATGTCCTGCATTCCATGAGTACTTTGTATCTACCATCATTTTGCTCTTGAGCATCTGAGAAGTACTGAATGATTTTGTTTTTGAAGAGCACCTTGTTGATATCTTTTTTAATGCAAAGAGCACAAAGACGACTTTCAAATAATTGACGTAGCATGAAAGATTTGAAGTAGAAAACTCTTTTAAACAATTTTCAATGTGCGTGATGAGCTCCACAAATGTTTTTTCTCAATTTAATTATCCTCCAATATTCCTGATGATTCCTGTTTGTTTTGTCTTGTAAAAGAATGGTGCCGATTTTGAATCGCTGTCAAGTATTCCGAATGGTATTTTAAATTTAAAGAAAATATATCTGAGCCACCTTCCATACTTAACCCTTTCAATCCTGAATTTACCATAGTCATCTTCCTCCACTACAAGCCGCGAATTGCTGTCGCAATTCTCGACTTGTAGTGGATGAAGATGACTTGATGTGGTTCAAAGATTAAAGAAAATTGCCACGTATTGATAAACCAGTTTCATGGAAATTTTCGATTTAAAACCTTTAGTTGTTCGAGAATTGAGTCTGTTTTCAGGGATTTAAAATCATGCTTTAATGCATCGTGGGGACTTAAAGGGTTAAAATAAAACTACATCTTGTAAATCAATAGCCATCTGTTTAACATTGTCATCAGCATCTGTTGTTTTGACCTTCAGAAGCATCCCATCTACTTGTTGACAACACAAACATGCACCACCCTTCATAGATTCACGTAGGTGGTGCTTTTTAACATTGGGGCTCCTCTCACGTGAGACTTCTCGTTCTTGCTTGTTAATCACTTATTGTATCTTTTCACTGCTAAATATTACGTGTCATGACTTGTGCCACACAGCACAATGTTCATTTAATGCATTTGCACCGACATTGTCCCAAAATTTTGAAGATACTGGCAAGTTTATGAAATGCATGTCCTCATAAAGTACCTGGCAATTAGCAGGGTCATGTGTGTAGCCATTCTTTGGTTATTTGTTTACATTTCATCTATGAGACCCTATGTATTGGCATTCTTGTCCTTTAAAAATAGGTGTGACATTCTGAGCGATTTTTTACCTATATATGGCTCATGGCGGCTATTTTAGATCTCAATGAGCAGTTCACACTATATGATTATTACGAACATGTTTAAATCACGTCTATGGTGTAAGAAAATGGATGTCTACTCAAAATTATAGGCTTTTAAGTTGGTCACAAAATAAGATATAAGAAAACTCAAATAAATTTTGTTAATAATGAAAAATATGCAAATTAAACTGACATAAAGTTGGAAAAATAGCTTGCGCCTTTTCTTACCCCATCTCAGTCCAAGTATATTACATTTTTATCACAAAACCTTGTTGTTAAAACATTATTCTTGGCCGTTATTCAAACATATAATCCAAATGGCAACCATTTTAGTTATCCAAAATGGCTGCCTTAAACATGAAAAAACTTTGGTACCTATCAAAAAATGAAAGTTTATACATCTGAGATTCACAGAAAAAAGTTTAATGGTTTTATCCGGTCTTTCCCCTTTACCCCCAAATTCTGCTCTAAGCTGCCTGACTTTCAACTTAAATGTGCAGACTTAATGTTGACTGCTCTGCTGACTGCCCTGCTCGATTATTAGGACATATCGTCGCCTCGGAGCTAAAGGATCCTATCTGCCACTCTGACGAGTGTCAGATAGGATCCTTTAGCTCCGAGGCGACGATTTAAATAGATTTAAAATATCTCCACATGCATTTGAGCTGACACATCACATCAGTCATACACCAGCATATCTTTATCTTAGCCGTTGACAAAAGAACCCTTACAGCACTAGGCACGACTATAGCCGTTTTAGTATATTCAGTCTATTTAATTAGAAGGTTAAATCACATTTATTTAGAATGAAATGAATGTTTATACATCAAGATTTGCCAATATTTGGTCCCAAATTAATCAAATTTTGTTGTGTCGTCTGTTCATGAATTGTGGAGTGGACCTACTAGACTAGGGTTCAGCCTGGAAAACAATAGGTAACAGCTGAATTTTTCACAACAGGTCACAAATAACTTTACATTGGGGGTGTCCGCACAATGTCGATTTTTCAAAATGGCTGCCACAAAGCATTTAAAAGAAGTATTTTATTGAGCTCATTTGACTAAAATATGTATGGAAGTTGTCTTAATATGCACGAAATCAATTTAAATAAAACTTATTTGCATAAATTCAAAGTGGCCGCCATCGGTCATCTTGAATTTTTAACTTTTAACATAAAACACATGTAAAAACATGTATGTTTTGTATATTTCATACAGTGATAAAATTGCAAATTACAGTCATCGTGTAGGCGTGCATGTGAATGTTAAAAAATACGACTCACTCGTGTCCATGGTGACTCTCAGTCTCTCACGAATTATAATTTTCACACATAATCATGTATAATTTATACATCATCATGTGTGAAAATTAGAATTTGTGAGAGACTGAGAGTCACCATAGACACGAGTGAGTCGTATTTTTGAACATTCTCATGCATGATTAATATCCACACAAGTAGTGTTCACATAGCCACTGATAACGTGTTCCAAGCCTACCAGCCTCTTAAACTCCTGTATGAATCTCTTAGAAAAGTATTTATTGTTAATACATTTCAACCGTAGCTAGGGCCGATCCTCAATTTACCTCCAAATCACTGGGTCGCTTTCTGAATACCTAACAGTCATGAAATCTAAAAACACTGTATTGACCTCAGGTTTATTCTCCGAAGCTCCACTGCTCAGATGCAAGACAAATATTTCCCAAGAACTGTTGTATCAAGTTTAAAAGTGTTTTCTCGTGAACTGTTTTACAAAACACCCAAATTGATATTTCGTCCATTCATACTTTTAAACCATGTGATAACTTTTTCGCCCCCCCCCCCCCCCAAAGCAGTTCAAATACTGTTGTATTCCATCAGATCTCTGCCAATTGCAAACAGTCTACTACAGTCTATGTATGTTTCGTTGATCGTCCCAATATATGGGATATGGTATATTTTTATCCGAACAACTTACGCTGTTAAAGCAGGCTACATTAAAACAATATACGCACAGCATAAAATATTGTATGGCTGATAAATATTAACATAGAACTGAAGCTAGGACTCAAAAATGACGTAGCTCATCTACCTTCAGGTCATATAATTTTGCATTACCTCAACTGACCTCTCAATGACGTTTGATCATAATATTAGTTATTTTATGTCACATATTAGCATTTTGTGCATCACATTTAACATTTTGAGTGGTTACACGGCATACATCAAAACATCCTTAACTCGTATGTGTTATTTTCATAAATGACCTGAAATGGCCCATCAATAACATGTAATTACAATGGCGGTTATTTTATGTCACGTATTAGCGTTTTGCACTAAAGATTCTGAGTGGTCACAAGGTATACAATAAAACATGATTAGCTAATAATGTTAAATAACATTCATCACCTTAAAATGACCTTGGACCGCCTCAAAAAAATAACTAAATGCTGACAGTCATTTCACTGAAAGAGAAAATCTTACTGGACACTTCTAACGCTTTTGCTAAGAGTTATCCAATATCCGGTGTCCAATATCCCGAGAAACACAGACGATAATTACAAAGTTATTTACAAACAATTACAGTTGGTGCTACATAAAAAAGCACACCAGGGAAACTTGAGAACTTTTGTCAGCATGTTCCTAACTACATTTGAGATCATTGCTGAAAACATTCGCTCTTACCTAATTATTTCCGGGTTTGTTTAATATTCTATCGAATGCTTCCGGACTACTAGGCTTACGCCACACTGTAACGCTTAATTAACGTTAACCCCTACTGGATGCAGGTCTCCTTATGCTAAAGCATCAATCAGAAAGAATGGAGGCGAACCATGTATACAGCCCGAATAGACATTTCATGAAAAATCGAGCTACATAAAAATACATTTCTAACAAAATTTGAACGAATTGAGTATAAATAATAGGCCTACAATGCGGGTCGAATGTTTTGTATGCATTCATTTGCTTGCTGCCCAATATACTGTAGGCTACGTAGGCCTAGAATTCCAGGTGCATTCCGATTAAAAGGATTATCCAACCATATAGTTTTAGTCATGGTTGTTAAAAAATACTTTCCTCGTGAATTAGCTGCTTGTTTTTATTTTTAAAATATCATTAGACTAATGTCGGATATGTTAAACAAAAGGTCCAACGCAGGAAAAGTTGCGATTGATAACCTGCGTAAACTAGGTGGTGGGCTCCCAGCAAACACGATACATTGACACAATACTGGGTCCGACGTCGGCCCAACATTAACCCAGCATTGGGTCAACGTATCGTTTTTGCTGGGCTATTCTGTTTGTTTAATGTTCTGCACATGAGGGCGGTTGTCGTGACAGCCATCTATAGACAAAATTGTGTCAGCAAAAACCTCGCTCACAATCACCCGTACGAATTAACCCCTTATCAACCATTTTTATTTGGGACACTCTCTTACGGCTTTCTCAAGGCGGTCGTAAGAAAATAACTTCCGCAGGGCCCACCCCTTTGTCGGGTTCGTTAATAGCCAGGTCTTGCAGTTCCCGAACTCCGAGGCCCGGCTTTAGGCTGTATGATTGCTATAAACAAAAATTCGGCTTATATCTTTTGCAAAGATAACTGTATTAGTCTTCCTCATGGGCAAGAATCCTAAATGTTCAGGATATAATTAAGAAGAGGACGAAGGAGAGAAGATAAAATATATATCTTCAACGTTTATTCATTCCACCACCATCGCCGGTTCTGGCCAACATCCATTCGATACTTGCCAGTGAATCGTGCTGCGCGTGTCTCTACGATACACAGATGTAGGCCTACCCACCCAATTTCTGTTCATTGCCCATTGCTGGTTCAATACCGGTCAATTGTGTACGACGCTTGCTCAACACCACTCCAACACTAACCAAACGCATAATTCTTCTACACCAGCGTCTACAGCAATCACTGGACGGCTAACCAATGGTGCTTCAATGTTGATCCAACGTGTCTGACGATGGCCAAACAACAACCCAGCATGCTGTATACATTGGTTACTTTGCGGCAATTGCTATAGGGGTGACAATTTCATCCTTGAGTTGACACTGCCCTCCAGACAAAATGAAATGAAATGAATCGGGCTTTATAGGCTAAACTGGGCCAGGAGAACCTCCTGAGGATGGTGAGATGATTGAGATGACACTGTCCTCCAGACACAGAATTCGAAATTCGAGCCCTGACGGTCTGAGGCCGAGCACGCTACCTCCCGGTCACAGAGACTCTCCACAATACTGAGTTTTACGAGTGGATGGGGAAGAAACATTTTTGTTTCTTTCAAACCGCCGAGACCGGGAACAAACCCCGAACTCTAGCGTGAAAGGCAGCGGTGCTGAACCACTACCCTAGGGCCTCCGCCCGACCGGATTGGGCAATCGAACCAAAGCAGTAAACATAAAGTACCAACAAACATGAATCATCTGGGAATGAAGCCTCTACATGTAAATTCAAACCAACAAATTTATTCATGATACATCATTAACAATTACTACATGAACAATCGTTGCTTCTGAGTTGGCTATCTACCTTTTCTAGACAAGTTTTCTTTAATTCAGATACAAAAGTGTTTTATGTAGATGTAGACAGGATACTCTGAGGCAGAGAGTCGGAGTTCCAGATGTCAACAATCCTATTTAAAAAGTTACGTTGAAAATAATCTGTACGTGGTGGTATCATTAAAACCCGGGGTCATTTGAGCTGCGTTTAAAAAATATGTGTAACAAAATATGTACAATTCAGCAAAATTATAAACATTAATATCGCACATGCCATGTAGACACTTCCAAAAGAAGACAATGTCTTCATACTCTCGCCACATTGCTATTCAGTCTCCTTTACCTTTATACACAGGAAAGATATTCGCCCTTAGCCAGCCATTCGGTAGTATATCATCCATTAAATATTGAGATTAATGATGTTGATAAATAATTAAAAAAAAACATTCCAATAAAAATGGTGATACATCGATCGATCATCACGACCACATGATTTACTAACATCCAGTTTTTGTAATATGTTATTCACCTGATCCACTGTCACTGTTAGTGAACTAACATCTAGATGTGGATAGGGAACATCGCCGTTAAAGTTAATGTTTATTGGTTTTCCAAAAACTGAATGAAAGTATTTATTGAATCATCCGGGTTACTAAGTTTTCAACCATTGTGAAACATATCTGGCGAAAATGGCGGCAATAAATACATATCCCTTCAAATATCATCAATTTTGGGCATACCATATTTATGACCTATATTCTATATCTTAACCTCTGATGTGAACTGGTTTACAAAACAATTTCATGTAAGAGGTAAGGATATAGAATATAGCAGTTGACTAGTTTAGTATATTACACCATTAGAAGCATATCGATAGCTTTCTACAAAACTTCTGAACAATGTTCATTTCCACGTGCAAAGTGAAACTACAAAATAATGTAGCCTACTGTGAAATGTTCATTTGCACGTTTGAGATGAAACTTATGTAAATTATTATGTAAATGAAAGATTATGCAAATAGATTATGCGGAATGTCGATGCGGAAACGCAGTATTTATCATTTTTCATAAAATTGCCGCATTAAAGGAATACATTTCTGACTGATAATAAGCGAAGTGAATGTGTTTAGATATACACGTATAACTTGACCCGCAGATATTACCTGGACAAGTATATAACGGTGATTAACTAGATCGATTAATTGATCCAACGCCTTAAACCCAACAGCAACAATTGAATGGCTTAGAGGTAAAGTGATCCAAGTCCCCATTTTCTCATTTTCCTATAGTAAGCTTTAAAGTTCAAATCAATTTTCGAAATTACCTTTTTCGTTTTCAATTCAACTTTGTTACGTCAATAATTAGAACCATATGGGAAGTTATGCATTGGGGTTTATTAGTCATACCTATTGGCAGGAATATAGCCCTTGATGTCGTAAAACCCATTTCTGGCAATGTTTCTGTCATTTTCTTTTATAAATAAACTTTTGAAATTTAGAAATATCCATTTCTTCATAAAAGTCACAAACTACCATACAACTGTCTAGTGCTTCATCATCTTGCTCCAGTAAAAAATTGGTAATTTTTGACATCCATAGCATAGACATATCCATATAAGGGTGTTTTATACCTTTTCAGCTGCCATTTTCGGTATGTCCCAGAGGTAAAGTGATCGAAGTCAAAACGTCCGTGTATAAACTGATGGACTTGGTTCACTTTACCATTGAAGAAAACTATCAATTTTGAAAGTGAAAAATATTTGTTGATTAATAGTATATTATTTTTAGTATATTATTTCCCATATATTTAACATTCCCAAAATGGCATAAGCAGAAAAAAAATCGAATTTTGGACTTGGATCATTCTACCTTTGAGCCATTCAATTATACACGGATAGTGTATCCGGCTGTATTATTATTATTTATGCTAAATGTATTGTGAATCTTAAGTTGAATTGATAAAAACATTTTCTCTCGTGAAGCTGTTGTATTGCACATCACTCTGGTTTGGATGTATGTATTTGAGGCTGATTTAACGATTTTTAGGCCTAAATTGAAAGCATGGTATATAATACAGCAAGCTAAATTCAATGTTCACTGTAGCGTTGGCATGTCAAGAATTTGCGTATCATTTTATACAAGTTACAGGATACAGGAAAGATCAGACCAGATATTGTGACTCAACCATTTGACCTTCCTTTAACCTCGCGAATGAATTATATTTTTGTATTAATAAAGTCATGCTCAGTCAATTCCCCGCTATCCACCTAGGCGTTTGACTCTTCACTGTGGATAAGAGTATTATATCTGCACATTCGCTAATATAGCAAGGGGTTAATTTGCTAATTTTACCTAATCTACATATCTGATTGGATCATTGATGTTTTACCGTTACGTTACATATATATGAATTAACCGGCTGGTTGTAACAGCTTCCCAAATGCAGCACTACTAATGGAGAGGGTATAATCAGAGTCTGTCAATACAGATTATGCTGTTTACTTCCCTTCTTTGAAAAGTGCAAGTCATGAACAAGCAATTTCCTAGTAGAAATAGCCATCAATATTATGTTAGATTAAAGCAGGTGTGTCGTTTTGCTTCATTGAACCATAACATTTAAATCACGACAGACCCCACTTCTGTGGACGTTGATCATGACGCGCATGACAGAAAGAGAAAGTGAGATCTAAATGCAAAACTGAGTCCCTAGCAGTGGCTATTTTTTTCAAGATGGCCGCCACCATGGTTGTAAGATGTTGTGACACACCAGGATATACAACCGTTTTCATCGAGTTTGAATTAAAAAAAACGAGCCTACATGTATATTATATAAATAACAGCCTTTACCTTGCGAATCATGACGACCCACCTACTTCAATACTGGGTCACAGTCTGTGACGTTGACTCACCATTAAAAAAAACATAGGGTCAAAATCAATGTTGTCTCTTTCAAATTGAGAAAAATGATTAAGGAAATAATTTGGGCACTCGTGCAGTATTCACATTTACCACATGTTGGGTCAGTGGAGTATAACTGGTGCATTCATGTTTTGACAGTATAGTATGCCATATAAATAGTTGTTTTTTTTTCGTTATTAAATTTACATTGTGCTCAAATAAGAACAACTTCTTCAGTACATTTGCTACTTCAACCACGCAGTCCCCATCGTCAATATACGCCACTATATATAATATTACTACAAATCCACTTGAGGTATACAAAACATTGAATAAACTAAAACCTGGTAAAGCTACAGGACCGGACAATATCAGTAATCGAATACTTACAGAGACCTCATCTGCTTTAGCTGAACCTCTATCTATCTTATTTAATAAATGTATCGCAAAGGGCACCTTTCCTGATGCTTGGAAACAAGCAAATGTGATACCATTATTCAAGAAAGGTGATATGACACAATGTAACAACTACAGGCCTGTTAGTTTACTACCATGTATTTCGAAAGTGTTTGAAAAAATTATTTTCCAACATTTATTTAGCTATTTGAAAAATCAAAACATAATTTCTAGCAAACAATCAGGATTTATTCCAGGTGATTCCACTACTAACCAGTTATCCATTATATGTCATAACATCTATTCAGCACTTGATTCCGGAGATGAAGTACACGGTGTCTTTCTGGATTTTTCAAAGGCCTTCGACAAAGTTTGGCATACAGGCCTACTATATAAACTAAAAAGATATGGCGTTGCTGGAAATATTTTGGAATTAATTAAAAGTTACTTAAAAAATAGGAAACAACGTGTTCTGGTAAATAACACAGAATCATCATGGCTTGAAATAACTGCCGGGGTTCCTCAGGGGTCAGTCCTTGGGCCACTTCTGTTTTTAATTTATATAAATGACATTTGTAATTCGATAGAATCTGACCTATTTCTTTTTGCTGACGACTGTTCGCTTTTCCAAAAAGTGAACTGTAACCGCCGAAAGGCTGCCAAAATACTGAATCGTGACCTGGCAAAAATTTCCAAGTGGTGCAGGGACTGGTTTCTGACGCTTAGCCCATCCAAATCTGCAACTATACTTTTTTCACGTAAAAATAAAATATTACCTTATGTGCCAGTATTGGTAAACAATACTGTCATAAAACAAGTCGATAGCCACAAACACTTAGGCATTGTCTTGAACAAAACGCTATCATGGTCTGATCATATCAACGAAATAACAACCAAGGCAATGAAACGTGTCCATTTACTCCGTTTATTTAAGTACAAAATGAGTCGCTCAGCACTACATCGCTGTTACCTTTCTTTTATACGTCCACTTTTAGAATATGGATATGTAGTTTTCGACAACTGTTCCCAGAATGATAAAAATACCCTTGAGAATATTCAATATAATGCGCTGCATCTGATCACAGGTTGTAAGAAAGGTACATCACGCCAACTGTTACTGGAAGAAACTGGACTTTGTACTTTGCAAACCAGGCGAACGTTTCATAAAATTTTAAAATTCCATAGCATAGTATTTAAAATCTGTCCTGTCAACCTCCATACCTTTTTAACGCGCCCTCTGGGGAACAGCAGAAATACCACTAGAGCCAGGGGGGAGTTCAAATACTTGGGACATCGTTGCAGAACATCATACTTTCGTTATTCCTTTTTCCCTTCAAGTACACATTTATGGAACCTGCTACCGTCCAGCATACGTTGCTGTTCTCAAAAAGCTCTATTTAAATGCAAACTAACTGACTACCTGAAAGTTAGGTCCATAGTACCCAAACATTTTTATATCGGCAATCGACTTGATCAAATTAATCTCTGTCAAATTAGGTTAAACTTCTCTTCATTAAATGGGGATCTATATAACAAATCATGTATACCCAGCCCCATGTGTACATGTGGGCCTCAAATCGAATCTGCTAGACATTATTTTTTCCAATGCAGCAATTACACTTTTCAACGCGAAACTATGCTAGAAAAAATATCTCCGTTAATTCCTCCAGAAACAAGATAGATTACGAACTTCTTGTCTCTGGATCATCGCGTTTTGGGATGTAGCCAGATACCTGCATTTTATTTTAATTTTAAGATTTTTTTTCCTAATTATAGTGTGTACTTCTGTATTTCTTTGTTTCGAAATGTGTGAATATATAATGTTATTTTTGAGCCGCCTTGAAGGCATCTTTCATGCTTATTGTGTGTACTCATATTTTTTGCTTCTTCGTAAATGTGGGTGACAATGTTGTGTATTTGCTTGGTCACATTGTTATGGTATTGCATAGAGGTGCCGATGTTTAATTTATACATGTTTCACACCACATTATATTATTATTACTATTTGCACTTGCACCTGCACTGAGGAGACACTGACCTTAGCTTTGTAGCTATTTGTACATCCTCGTTAAATAAATATGTTTACAACAATATACTGGGGTGAAATAAAAACTGTCAAAGAAAAGTATTAAAATCTTGCAGGGCTTAGGTGGAAACACATATAACATGTCAAATGTCGCTTAAATCAATCACAGAATAATACAATGCTTCCAGTCGCTTGGCCTATTATTATGTTCTCGGATAGAAGTATTTAGTAGGCCCTATACTTGTCGTTGTGTTGCTTACATAAATAGGAAAAAATATTTGTCTAGTGTTTCTTGACTTTCTGTCTGGTGGTGTGAGTGTATGTGCTGTATTGTTCTACATTGTTCACTTGCTTTAAGCTGTTCTATCATGTTACTTACAGAGTGTCTGTCTCTGTTATGTCTAAGTCTGTTAACCTACATAATGCATATATACGCTTTAACATTTCCAGTTTATAATTATCATTCCTCTGACGGTACAGTAGTATACTCCATGGTTGATTGTACAAGGAACATGTGGAATTTTTCATTTATGCTGTTGTTGGACATACTACGATTTGTTTTTAAGACTATCAGTTTACTTGGACGGGGGGGGGGGGGGCACTGTAATGTTTAGCTCTAACGCCTGCCATGCTCGGGTTTCGTGTCATCCATATATTTGAGTGTGTGAGGTGAAATGTTGTTTGGACGTACAGTTTGATATTGATCTTTATATTTACTTATCTTATCAGTCATAGTGACTGTAAAGTTATTTAATGGATACAAAACACATTTTTTCAAAACAATACCAGCTTACAGCCCTGAAAATTTCGTAAAATTATATGCAGTACTTCAAAAATTATATCATTTGTCATGTTAGTAAATTTCAATTTATGATGTCCCTCTATAAGCCTATTATATTAGTGCAGGAGCATCAGATTATAAATTGTAACAAAATTACAGAGAGCTGATTTTTTTCAGAAATTATTGAGGTATACACTCTAAATGGACAAAAAACAGAACAGTCCCTAGCAATCCCCGTGTTGGCCTTTATTTTTTCAAGATAGCCGCCATCTCGCTAAGAAAATCAGACATATTGTAATATGATAATGTTTTCAGCACAGCTTAGCATAAAATGATACAAGAAGGCCATAGATAAAAATGAACCTGCTGTAAGACATTTGAATTTATGTATTTAGGATGAAATATGAAAATTAGGCGTCATTATTGAAAATACAGTTTCAAGCCATATCTCACAAACTAAGTGTCTACACTAGGTGGTCACCGATTGCGATGCAGTTTATTTTATTAAGATCAGGATGACAGATCACCATAAAATATGCAAATTAGCTAGAATTCTTGAAAATACTGTTTGAAGATATATATCAGAGAACAAGTTTAAAAAAATCAGTTCTTTACACCATGGTTTTAGGGTCAGAGATTCCAATGAAATATATCCTATATAATTTATATACCGAGATAATGCATTTGAATATCAAGGATATACATTAGAATAAGATATGTTACATGTAATTAGCAATAATTTTAATATGTTTTCTTTTTAAAAGGCATTTTTCGGAAACTAATGATAAATGTGTACATTTACCATGCTCCTTTCGGGGTAAAAATAGTATTAAAAAATACAGAGTTTTCGTAAAATGAAAGCTCTTTTTATCGGACACAAAATAGATTATTAATCTTAGGCGAATCCCAAGCTATGTAATTCGTGGTTTGTTCGGATCTCGATTTGTTTGTAACGGTCTCTTTTAGCAATGAAATCTTGAGGGTCATCCAAACCAAAAATTAATCCGAAAGAAATATAAATTTATATAGCAGATTCTATGTCTATCAAGAAAATCTTGTATTTTAAATACGTTTCAATAGTTCTTTTATATGATAGATATAGTTCTGCATTGTTTTTGAATATGTTCAACCATGTGTCAGTGGTTTTTTAGATTATGACTTCGATTGACATCGCCGACATCGATCCGGTCGCAGTCACATGGTTAAGTCCACTTCAAATTCTTATATTATCGCTCACGCTGAATTCGTGTTTTTATTAACTATTATTAATAGTATCATCCGTACGCGCTGTTAATCAAATGTCAAAGTTACTGGAGTCTAGATATAGTCTAGACTCGGCTCTAATTATTACTCTAACTGTTAGTAGACTCAGACTATACTATAGTTTAGTATAGACTATGGCCATGGCATAGGATGATAGGCTCCTGGCCTAGCCGGCCGGGGCTGGGACTAGACTTTGGTCTAATTCATTTTAAATCTAATAGTCTAATTCTAGACATTGCACATTACAAAATTGTAGCTGTCTACAAAAACGTATATAGGCCTAGTCTAATCGCTTTTCGTTTCATTTCATGAAATCAAAAAATTTGCGCTGCTTAACCTCATTTTCATGGAATAAAAATTAAAATATATGATGTAGACTAGTCTACCATTAGACTGGTTGAATCGTCATTATTAGTGTAATAGTCGGCAGCACTTCCAGTCACTGGTGACATATTTTTTGAGTGACAAATTCATAATACAAAATTCATCTGGATTAAATTTGGTTTGGACTGTTCTTTCATGATTTTAATAAAATGTAGACTAAAAAATATACAATCTTAGAAATTTAAGCGCTAGTGTTAACTTTAAATTAAGTTAAAAGCACAATGACCTTATAATTTTGATTTAATTTAAATCAATGAGAGTGGTGATAGTTCACCAGTATTAAATTTGATTTAAAATAGCAAGATTTGATGAACTTTTTGAGGCGATAACCAATTGCACATTAAAAATTTGTAGCTGTCTATACTTTATTTTTTTATGACTATAAAGATCTATAAATAAAATTTATGTTACAAATAATTTTAATAGTTTGTGTATATATTTGATAACAGCTTTGCGTGGTTGTTATTGAATCTGTCTGACCAATTATTTGGATTATGACCCTTATCTTTGTCTCATTGACATTGTTGGCTTTCCATGTGGTCTAGTCAGTCTCAAAACCTTACATTATCGTTCACTCATTCTTTGTTTCAATCGTGAATTTCCGTTGTTATTAAATTATCAAATTTAACAAATTGAGCATAAAACAAGAATTCTCATAATGCAGAGTAACACTGATCGGTTTCTCATTTATCAAACATTTGCGGAATGACATAATGAAAAAATCATTTGCATTTTTGCATCCAAATTTGGGTTTGGATGATGCTTCCATAACTTTTAATATGTCAAGGTGGATGGAAAATAGTTTCATCTTTGTTATATACAAATTTTGGTTTCATTCAGGTGAAAAAGTACTATGTTAACTTGTTGCGATTCGCTGAGTAAAAATTTGAAATGGCGTTCACTTTAGACAATATTAATTTTATAAATCAACGATAATTGTGTCAGAGAATTTGTTTAACAAAGATTGATTAACTCTTGAGGCGATAACCACTTTAGCTGCTTTTATGCTAGTTTGTGGTTGACTCACTGATTCCTTTCAGGAACTGTTTTTCCTGTGGGCCATTCTTTGGCATTGCCACTGCGGCCTTATGGGGTTTCAGATAGGTCTTGTTGTCAGGAACATATGTTTTTGGCCTTTTTCCTCGTTGAGAGTTTCATCTTTGTTACTTAAATTTTTTGGGTACATTTTATTGTGTGATTTGCAGGGTCAATTTTATAAATTATCTTGATAAGAAGATTGATTCTTGTTGTGATTCGCTGAGTAAACATTTGAGATGGTGCTCACTTTAATGCAATAGACAATATTAATTTTATAAATCAATGATAATTGTCTCAGAGAATTTGTTTAACAAAGATTGATTAACTCTGGAGGCGATAACCACTTTGGCTGCTTTTATGCATTTATGCCAATTTGTGGTTGACTCACTGATTCCTTTCAGGAACTGTTTTTCCTGTGGGCCATTCTTTGGCATTGCCACTGCGGCCTTATGGGGTTTCAGATAGGTCTTGTTGTCAGGAACATATGTTTTTGGCCTTTTTCCTCATTTTTGGGAGTTTCATCTTTGTTACTTAAATTTTTTGGGTACATTTTATCGTGTGATTTGTAGGGCAAAAATTTACAAATAATATAAATAAATAAGAGGAGCAATTGTTGTTTCTAGGATTTGATTTAGCAAGAATTGATAAACTCTGGAGGCGATAATCACATTGGCTGATGCCAATTTGTGGTGGACCCACTGATTCCTGTCAGGATTTGTTTCCTGTGGGCTATTTTCTGGCCTCGCCAGTACAGCTTTCGGTTTCAGATAGGTCTTTGTCAAAACTATGTTTTTGGCTCCTTTCCTCTTTGAATGGAGTTTTCTTTTTTTGTTACTTTCGGTCAATGAAGCATACATACCAGCCACTCTTAATCTCAAATTAAAATATACAATATTAGTGCTCATAAGGATATTTAGAAATAATTCATGTTAGGAAGTTAAGATTTAACGTTCTCATTAGTAATAATTTAAATTAATGAGAAGAGATATAGTTGATAATCTCTTGATTTCATTTTATATAATTAATGCAATTATGCCAATTTGTGATGACTCTGGAATAATCCCAGGGGCTGGTTTTCCTGTAGGCTATTCTCTGGCTTTGCCAAAGTGACCTTAGGTTTCAAGTGGATCCTACGAAAAAAATGGCCACAATAATTAAATCTTTCATCATTCTTACTTAGATATATATATATATAATAAATAATTTGTAAATTAAAATAATTCGGAAGAGTATCCAAGTGTAGGAGTGTGAGGTAAAAGCAATATAATTATTCAATTAAGCTACTGCAAGACAGGATGCATCCGGACTTGCGCCAGATGCAATGAACTTCATGAAGAACCAAACATATGATTATTCATTTGTTAGTTCGGCAGGACTTGCGCCAGCTGTTCTAACTATAGCAAACATGTTGGGGAGTGATTTGCCAACTGGATTTGGGCCAGTTGGTTTTTGATACAATATCCACAAGCTCATTCTTACAGGTGGAATTAGTTTAATCTAGCATCAGGATTTGCGCCAGCTGCTGAAATCAGTGCTAGCAAGGATGGGCAGGATGCATCCGGACTTGCGCCGGATGCAATAAACTTTGTGAAGAACCAAACATATGATTTTCTATTTGTTAGCTCGGCAGGACTTGCGCCAGCTGTTCTAACAATGGAAAACATGATGGGGAGTGATTTCCCAACCCGATTTCGGCCAGTCGGTTTTTGATACAATATCCACAAGCTCATTCTTACAGATGGAATTAGTTTATTCTAGCATCAGGATTTGCGCCAGCTGCTGAAATCAGTGCTAACAAGTATGGGCAGGATGCATCCGGACTTGCGCCAGATGCAATAAACTTTGTGAAGAACCAAACATATGATTTTCCATTTGTTAGTTCGGCAGGACTTGCGCCAGCTGTTCTAACAGTGGAAAACATGATGGGGAGTGATTTGCCAACCCGATTTCGGCCAGTCGGTTTTTGATACAATATCCACAAGCTCATTCTTACAGGTGGAATTACTTTAAATGTGAATGATTTATTTCCCTTTTCTTCTCCCGTAGAAGAGAAGAAAAAGCTAAAATTTTGCTTTTTCGTCAATAACTGCGTGAGTAAGAAATTATTATTATTATTTTTTTTATTTTTTTTTAGAATTCTTTAGATCTTGCTTTTGAATGTATATGTAAACACCATTTTTAGTGAATACAGCAATACTCAAGATGTGGACCATTTCCTCATGTTCCTAATTTGCTTCAAATCCTTCTAAATCTATGTTTTGTGGTCTTCTTATGTTTTCAAAGTGTGTCTGCAATACCTAGGTCAGCTCAAAATGAGGTCTGTATACTTCTGTGGTCAGATTTTACACTTACAGAAAATAAAATTCCACTGACATATAAATCCAGCCAGTCAAAACACTACTCAGACTTGCTTCAGGAATTATAAATACAATAGATGTTATGATAATGTGTCCCTTATTATCTATATTTGGATTTTTTTTTTTTTATTAGGTTATCTATTCATTACATGTAAATTTCAAGTTTCACTTCTGTAGACTTCCTAATTTCAATTTAAAAACTAAATTTCAGACTATATAGCACTTCACTATTTAGAATTAGTGTTGTTTCTGATGTCGCAAGTAATGGTGGATTAGACAGATGAGAGGTTGGAATTCATATATGCTCTTACGATGCATTCGTAAGTTTGTGTTGTGGGGGTCAGACACTTTGTGTCTGTGTGCCGTTTTCATACCCTCCTCAACAACAGATAATCTTGTTTAATAATGTTATTGATTGATTTTGTCAATATTATGTAATTTGTATGTAATGATACAAGAGTCAATGTTCATTAATATATTAATGTGAACAATTAGTAGATTGTTATTGATAGGTTTGGTTTTGTGTGAACAATTACTAGATTGTTATTGATAGTTTGGTTGATATTATCTAATTTGTTTGTAATGATACAAGAGTCAAAGTTCACATTTAAATAGTAGATTAGATCAATCAGAGACATGTATAAATATTCATAGTAGATTAGATCAATCAGAGACATGTATAAATAGTCCTAGTAGATTTGATCAATTTGAGACATGTATAAATATTCATAGTAGATTAGATCAATTAGAGACATGTATAAATATTCACTGGTTAATCCTGTTAACTGACTGTCAAGTAAATTTATACCTATTTTGGTCTTAGGGCTTCACTCTGTTACAACCACGTTTACATTAACAACATTTGAAGTGAAGCCCTTTTTATTTGTAGTCGTTTAATTTGATGTTTATTTTTAATAAACAAATTTTCCCCATTTTATGTGTCTGTTTTTTGTACGATAAAGAATGCATACTACTCAGAATAATTATTATAGCCTACTATAGGCAAATTAACACTCATTGCAACTATACAATGTATACAAAATTCAGTTCGGTAAACTGTCATTTTTCAGAAATGACAGAAAGAGAGAGTGAGATCTAAATGCAAAACTGAAGAGTACCCAGCAGTCGCTAATTTTTCAAGATGGCCGCCACCATGGTTGTAAGATGATGTGACACGCTAGGATTGTTTTCATCGAGTTTGAATTGAAAAAATGAGCTTACATGTATATTATCAACTATTTTTTTTATTTTTATTATTATTTTTTTAAATTATTTTTGGCGAGCCCAACCGGGGCTAATTTTTTTATTATATGCAGTGCGAGTGCGGTGCATGTGCAGTCTGTATATGTGGGTTTTGACACAGCAGGTCCATATTGGTCGTGGGACTACTTGACAGGGCTGTGAGACCAACTTCCTGTCACTTGGTCCGGATGTAATCAGTCTGACCTCAATCCGACTGACCACCGGACCTATATCCCAGAGTTACCAGGGGCCTAGTGCACCACATTACGTCTAACGTGTGACGTTAATTGTCGACGTCAGACGCTGTAACGACCGACACTGACTATCCCGACACACGTCAGGTGCACAACACAAGGTCGTTACAACGTCTCACTAACGAGCAGCGTCCCCACACGGGATAATAAAAAACACAATGATTTTACAACGGTATAAAGGTTTATTATCTAGCAAGCTAGTAAACAAACTATTAAACAGACACATATTTTCTCAGTGACTTAGAATAAACTTAATGGGTCATATTCTATCACAATCTGAGCCGTAGGGGCCTATAAAGTTAAATACAAGTAAGAAATTAGCCCATAAATTACATCATTGCCCATTCCTGAGGTAGGTATCAAAACTGTATCAAAACTACCATAAATATGTATAATGTATTTTATTATATAAAATTGTGTTCATTGCTCAACTTTATAAGATAATAATCAAACATTTGAATTATTTTTGCATCAATATTCTGACTCTATCTGTTTGGAAAAATGTGTCAATTTTTCACCAATCAGCGTGTTTTTAAAACCCGTGTAGTATTTCCCCATGTTAGTTTCGGTGACGATGGGGGACGATGAGCGTGTAGGCTTAAACTTGTTATTACAGCTCAGCGTGCACTGCTAACAGTAACATTACTAACAATTTGATCAAAAGGCACTAACTGAGATACAATTCGAAGCGTTCAGAGTAAATGGAAGTCGTCAAAATAGAAATTATCTTCATTCAACTTGGTGGTTAAGAAAGCTACGTTTGAAGCAATCCGTGCAACATAAAAGCGGTACCATGATAAATCAAGATCATTAGATAAAGTTTACTAATGAAACATCAACTGTTCTATATCTATAGAAAAATGTGATTACCATTAATATCATACCTGCGATATAACCACTTTCAGAAGAAAATGATATCAGTATATTCCTGAGGCATAATTAGAGGGATAATGTTCGGCATTAGTAGACGATGAAAGTGTGAGGACTAATGAAATACGCGTCACAATCTCTGTATACATTTTACAGCTAACGCCCCAGCAACGTCTACCCCCTAGTAGACGTGATATTTTGGTCGTAGGTGAGGAGTAGCGTTACAAACGCCGCAGTGGTGCACCAGACGTTTTGTCAACGTCTTAGACGGTAACACGACGTTGGTAATTTACCCTGGACCGACCCACTAACACCTATTTGGTCCGATGTGGGATTCGAACCCACGACCTTCCGACTTTGTGCCCGCAGATCTAACCACTAGACTACGGCGGCCGGTTTATCAACTATTTATGTAAAGCATAAAATAATGCATAGTAACACACTAAAACATATCTTTATTATCTTAAAAGTATGAAAGATGTGACTAAACTGGCATAAATTTATGTGTGGTATGTGATTGTATTGAATAAAAAAACATCTGTGATTTTATCATAATATTTTATTTTTTCACCAAAGAAGCACATCTGAAATAATGTGTTATCTATAGAAGGTGATCACTGATACGTGATATTACATCTATTTTCAGATACGGCATATCTTGAATTGTCATGTCTTGACATCAATGCCTATATGTTGCTATTATAATGCCATATCCTGAATACCATTTAGTTATCCTCACGTTAAATTGCTAAATCTTGCAAATAAAACATGACCTCATAACGCCATATCCTGACAATATAAAGTTATATCTTGGATATAAAAACATTAGTGTGGATACAAAAATCAACGATACAGTTCTATTAAAGTTTCAATATTATGCTATAAAAAAAATCTAATGCCATTATACAATATTGGATCTCTTTGCTTTTATGGGTGTGGAACACAAAAATCAAATCTCTAGGTGGCATATTATAAATTTTAAAAGAAGATAAATGAAGATACAAAGTCATTGTGTGTCATTTTAGTTGATTCGCTTGGTACAAAATGATGGTTGTAGCCCCCTAAAAATCAATCCTGCCCTACTTTAGTTTTTTGGTAGTTTTAAGATACTAGTAAGCAAACCATTGGTGGCTATTTCGCAACAGCAAATGTATAGAGACATTTTTGTGAGATATACATGTCTCGGGTGCAGAATTTCAACTTCTGGTACCTATCTTTGTTTAATATAGCACGTATTTAGAGACTATAAAGGCCTTGATAAATATAAAGGAACTAACGTTATTTTATTGTGAAGATTCAATTCAGATAAAATTATGAGCAAAAACATGATAAACCCTATGTTATTGCAATCATTGATAGTGAAAAAAACAGTGTGACCATCATGCGTGGGTGTGTTTGGTGATTTTTTTAAATTAATATTTTAATACATTGTTTTTTTTGCTCTGAGTGATAATTTGCATATTTTATGTTAATTGATTATTCTGAGCAGTATGTATCCTGCATACTTTATTGCAATTTTTTTAGCACAAAATCAGCATGGTAACTGCAGACGTTTCACTCGAATTGCTAAGATCACTGGAGATCATTGATTTCTGAGTAAATGCCTTCTAAAAAAGAAAAAAAAGTAATTATTGCTAATTAGAATATTGTATTATGATTCGTTAACGCGGTATACTAATGCATTGAATTATATAAAAATGTGTTTTATTGGAATCTCTGACCCTTAAAACCATGGTCTAAATAATTCATTTCGTGTTTTAAACGTTGTTCTCTGCTATATTTTTTCTCACATCATTTCCAGTGATATGTTGCTAATTTGCATATTTTATGCTAATGTATCATCCTGATGTTAATAAAATATACTTGATATTGCTTGAAGCTGCTAATTTGCATATTATATGCTGAATACATGTACATATTAACAAATTGTAAATGCCTTCTAAAAAGAAAAAAAGGTAATTATTGCTAATTAGAATATTGTATTATGATTCGTTAACGCGGTATACTAATGCATTGAATTATATAAAAATGTGTTTTATTGGAATCTCTGACCCTTAAAACCATGGTCTAAATAATTCATTTCGTGTTTTAAACGTTGTTCTCTGATATATTTTTTCTCACATCATTTCCAGTGATATGTTGCTAATTTGCATATTTTATGCTAATGTATCATCCTGATGTTAATAAAATATACTTGATATTGCTTGAAGCTGCTAATTTGCATATTATATGCTGAATACATGTACATATTAACAAATTGTTTATATCAGTCTCAATACTGGTATCAGACAATGAAGTTAATGATATTCGTATCATTTTATTTGCAAATTATGTTATCTTGAATGGTTCAAAGAGAGAACTATATGTCACTTGTTGTGGAACGAGAACAAATGGCCTCGCATAGGTGCTGGTCACCTGTCGCCACGTGTAGTACTTCTGTATGTACATTTAATGCACATTTGTACTTATAGAAAGCCTAATAAATAAAATAAATAAAACATAGAAAAAGAAAATCAGCAGAGCACATGATTCTCACCATGCACCGGCCGATCAATGTGATGGTATATACGTTTTACAGCATTGTTTATTATTATGATTATTATTTAAAATTAATGATTACAAATGTGTTTTTATTCTAATTACAATGGCATCGTAATGTCAATAAAAGGTATATCCACCTAGTATGTAATCAGGTATACATTAGACAAAAGGTAATGTAGAGCTTCTCAAATCTGACCCAAATCTATTTTCTACATTTTCAGGTGCGCAAGCACTTTATAAGTAGGCCTACAGTCACCCAAGCGCATTCGGGGTCATTAACAACAACACTATTAATTATATTCAGGCATGAGTAATTAGGACAACGTAACATATGCTGGTCAAAGTGTAAGACACGTAAGATATGGTGACTCTATTTATGTAAGATGACCACGTGATATGATCAATATATTACTGTAGATCAGATAACTTTATTCTCTGCGCAGAAACAATTCATTTGATAAATTAATTATGAATTTGTCAGATTATCCGTTTCTTCAGATAACTAGCTCACTATTATTCACTCTGTTATGAAGTAGCTCTGTAAGAAACCTTGCGTTAGCTCGATAGTGTTAGGCCCAAAATAGTAAATTTGAACAAACTTCTAAAAAATGTAATGATGTATATGCGAACATTCGCTGTCTCTCAGCTACAAGTGTCTACATACACAATATAGCATTATGAACATCCAATATATATCATTAACCCCTACATAAACAAGCTGTGACATTCACATCAGATCAAATATTGTGGAATGATGACAGCTTCAACATGGCGATGGAAGCTATTGACATACATCTACACACGAAGAGCATCGCGATAGAAGACAAGATGGCGGGTACATGGTACCCCCAAAAAACGACCTTTTCAGGATATACCTCATCGAAGGATAGACGACGAACAATTCTATGAGTAGGCCCACTTAAAAATATCAACATATCATTTATTGTACTATGTTGTTGATGTTGCCTGTGCCGAGTTGGCAAAAAGACCATCAGCTAATGCTACTATGTTAGGTTATCTAGGTCGACGATCTCACAAAGTGATGGTCTCCTGTTGCGTGACGCTCGCGAGCGGTGTGTTTATCAATGTGAAATGACGTAACGCAATCGATTACGTGTACATCGCGTGACGCTTGATGCACACATCTAGTGTGTTTTTGTATTTGTGCTGTGTGCTGTCTAACTAGATTTCTATGATGAAATACGTTATATCAGGAGAGCGCTGGCGTCAAATACATGTACATTTTTTTTAGATATACGTACATGTATATATACACATGCACATATACACATTTAATATAAAATTGAATAATAATAACTATAATTACCAACTTAAAATGTTGATACTGAATGTTTTTTGTTGGAGTAGAAAGAAGCTTTGCGCACAATATAAAATACATATTGGTAGAAGAAGGGTTGCAAAATTCTATGTCGGTATATACGTTTAGAAAACGATGTTGAGAACAGTACTTCAGATAACCTTCGATTCTGGTTGTGTATTGACTATTCGCCACCAACGTTGGATTACTGTTGGCCCAACAGTAAGCCAACGTTGGCCCAACGTCTCATGTTTGCTTGCTAGGACACGGGACGGGTGACAATGCTGACCAGGTGTGGAATATTGATGGTAATGGCTTAGACAGGTCTGTAATATTAACAGTGTGAAATAGGTTTGATGAGAGGAATGGAATAAATTCATTTCTACTTTTAATCACTGACACAATCATATTTCACTTGCTTTACATTATGCTTAGTTATACAGCGGCCACGGTGAGATTCAGCATCAGTCACTCCATCTGGTGACTGGGACGCAACGACTACCCGGTAAACACAAAATATTTGTATAACATTTATACAATGTTGAACCAACGTCGAAGACGTTGGGCCGACGTTGTATAAAAGTTATACATTTTTTGTGCTCACTGGAATACTGGGTAGGGCCTTCTCGCTGTTCTTCAAGTAGATGGACGGAAATGCACTGCACGTCTAACCCTCAATTATTTTACACTGATGTTATCTTGTTCTAATTCATTGGGATTGTCAGTGTGTGGATACAAATCAAGCGCAAAGGTCTAAAATCTAAAGAATGTGATATTCATATTTGACATTTTATAATACATTAAGTCCACAGCAAATACGGAATATCCAAAATATGTACTTTATGAGTCTATTGGGCACAGACTGCAGACGCTCATTCAAATGATGTGATAACATTGATGTTATATAAATTAACAAGGGAGGGGGACGTCGAGAAACGGGTCAAGAGTGTTGAGTGATGTTAAAGACTCGCTAGTGATATGATCTGACAGGCTGTGGACAAGGCGGGTGATAATTAAAAACGGTATTAATATGTACGTTAACATCTTCGATTCATCCCTGATAAAATTGTCTACGGGCTATAGATTTATAATTATTAGACACACTCAAACATTGATTAGTGTAATTATGAAGTCACTCACCTTCACCAATTAATCATGTCTTGAGTAGCGCACGTGTCTGACAAAACAGCACACACGATATACTAGTATTGGTCCAATGCTGGTTTAATGTTGGGCAATCGTCACAGACTGTAGCCCATACATCATCGCCGTGTTACCATGTCACCATGGTCTATAACCAATAAGAACTACCCGGCAAACACGAAACGTGGGGGCCAATGCCGTTTTAATGTTCAGCCAGCGCTCTAGAAGGTGGCCCAACATGAACCCAGCATTGGCCCACGTGCTATGTGTGCTAGTCAACACAATTTCTTTCTGCAAAGCCAGAATGTAGTATCTGATTACCTGTAAAGTAAGCAGAAAGTGCTTTAGCTCTGCAGAATACTTGACCCCAAAACTTGTCTAAAATACTTGAACTTGTTTTCTTTGGTATCATGAAGTGATGAAGTGATTACAGTAAACATTTCTTGTAGAAGAGCTTTAATCTGTATATGAGGCTATCAGCCTAATATTCGTTCTATAATATTTATATACTTTTATATATATAATATTGTTTGTCTATTCTTAACGTATAATTTTATTATAGGCCTTATATTTTATCTATTTGTTAAATATTATTATAAGCTTTACATAAATATATATTACAAAGGGGTTAGATGACTCTGACAGAGGAGCCATTTGTGACTCAGCGGACTTCCACGATCTATACACTGTATAGCTCCGACTCAAGTAAAAATGCAATAAAATGCATACATAGATTTTACTACTACTATTACTACTACTACTACTACTACTACTACTACTACTACTACTACTAGTAGTTTAATTATATTGATTTATAGTTATTCAATAAACATGAGATAAAAAAGTTTTAAATCATACACTTTTTTTCGGAGTGTTATTTTTCACCCGTTTTTTTGTAATATATACCTCATCTGAATCATAAAATATTTATCAATCTGTGTTGACATTAAAGTTTATTTTCAGTATGAACAAATATCTAAGGGCACAATCTTTACTAAAGAAGCATTTAGTGATAAAAATCGTCATTAAATATGCTATGTCAATATGTTATGTTTTGATATCTTTTTTTGAACTTAGGCTATAGAATTTCTCTATCTGATTTTTGCGTATCGCATTCGCAATTAACACGAGATAACAATCTCATTTACAAGGGACACAACAGGCGTACTGGGACCTCTATAAGCCTACTGGCTGTCAATAAATTGTAAGGAATACATACAAGCAGACACTGCACAAACTTACTTAGCATATTGCGTGTAAGACCAGTAAAACAGCCCAATTTTAGGAATAAAATCAGACAGTTTATATTTATAGAAACATGATGCAGCGGGGATCTGCAGGGAGATTTGCGTCTGCGAAACGATTGTTCACATTTATCAACAGAATCGTAACATTAGGCATACATAATATAATATAATAAGACAATATAAAAACACTTCATTGCAAGACAAATAAAAGAGGGGCTTCTTCACTTCACTTTTCTTTTTGAAATATAATCTCTAAGCGCCTTAGACGTTTGTTGTATTTAGGTAGATCTGCTTACTGATATTTACCCTCTGTCCGCACAGACAGTTCCTGGTCTGACGTGTAAGATTTAATGGTGGGTAATGTTTCAGCACCCGTCATTCTGTAGACGAAACAGGTACACTTAGACACATTACATGATCGTACACTTTTATTTTCTCCTATGAATTCGTAAGACGCCAAATGTCGGGGTTTCATTGCACAACCTCTTACACATTTAATTAGGGCGGTCAATCTGGTACCCATATTCTGGGCGGTCAATTTTTCAAACTTTCAAATTTTAAAGAAACTGCTCCGAAAACTAATCAACTCACACCACATAAAAATAATGACAAAAAATAAAATTAATGTCATTTTCTTAAAAAATAAAATTATAACCTACATTAATGTAAGTTATTTTACTCTTTTACAATGAGCATCATAATTTTCGACGACACAACAGAGTTAATAGATTATATCCTGTTGCCTGTGGCTATTGAAAAATATAAAGCTATTTCAAAGATATTAAACAATTTTGTCATAACAGCATGTTCCATTTTTATAAAATGTTATAATTTGCATGAATAAAACATGTTTTTTTAGTGGATGAGTTGATATAAACTTAAATACACAACATTTGTAATAACTTGACAAGAGTTAATAACTAACAATTTCTTTATTTCTGTAAACAATTCATATGTTTATTTCCGAGATTAATTTTGTTCCACTTTTCTAACATGATTTAGGGCCTAGTTCTAGGACCATAACCAACAGAAAAAAACACACTTTTATTAGATGAAATAAAGATAATAAATTCAGTTAAAAACTGTTCTTACATTATTAGCTGTTACATTAACCCTTCCGGTTCAGGGAAGTAATTATTTATTTACAAAAATGTACTACCAGTAACAAAGGGTGGTGGGATATTAATTGTTTTCAATCTGTGAAGCGAAACCTTGTGTATGGAGCGGTCATCAGATCAGACTGAGAAGCGATACACACACGAGGCTAGGCTGTCATGGCGAATAAGTGCGCCACTTGGCGAGTTTAGTATATATATATCTTCTATCAAGCAAGAATTAATAAGACATACATTATACCGATTCCCGCAAATATGGAACTAATTCTTAATATAACTGATCATTTCTTTGTAAAATAAACCGCGTTATTCAACTAATATTAACAGACTCTAGAACATGAAAAAGAGAACTAGCAAACGGCAGCACTTGATAAAAAATAAATTAAAAACTCACCCCACATTCGCCCTAAGATGCATTATGTCATACACACCACTAAAATATTACATATAATTGTGTTGGGATAGTGTTGCAGCCTCGATAATTGGTTAAACACTAAGTCTTGTCTGGATAATTTTTTTTATTGTGCATATATTTTATAATGCAATGAATGTTGTAATAGATGGAACTGGTATAAAAATATTAAATATCACGACTTGCTAGTGTCAATGTTTTGCTTGGTTAAATTAATGCTACACTGTGAAACATTAACTGTATAAGAGTATACCCAGAAATCACCGGATAAACGTCACCTGGTGAATAACGCTACATACAATTAAACAAATATTGGCATGGTCAAGGCTTTGATGCCTTGGATTTTTAAAATTCAACATGGTCATTCACTAGGTGTCTCTCGTTTTCATTTTACACACCACAGTGAACGTCTACATCTATGGATGGACTCGATGCCAGCCTTCTCACTAATCTCCTTGCTCAGTACAAACCCTAACAGGCGACACTGCTGAAGAAGTGTACTATGGACATGGAATAATCAACATCTAGGCCTAAGTGTTGACGTTACCAACAGATTGCAGCGTTTGCAGGTTTGCAACCGTGCTACCGCGGTGACTACCAAACGCAATACAATTGAGTGCTATATTAGTCAAGGAAAGTTAGAAAAAAACTGAGACCAATTACTTACCAAAATATTTTTGTTCCACGGTCTTGTATAAGGTCTGGACTAGCCACACATAATTTGTTCACTCTGGATATTTACAGGAGGATTTTTAGCAGGGTAATATCCAAAATGGCCAAATCTCTCACAAAAATAACATAGGGAGTGATAATTAATCATCAATCTGCTTACAAATTTTCTGATTAACGGATTGGAAGCAGTTTTATAATAAATAAACGACAAAAAAATGGCTGCCAAATGTTCCATTGATAGAACATTTTTTGCGCCTGTCTGTAGTCTATGTGTCAAATTGAAATTCATCAAATGATTTCTATTCTTCGAGCCAATTAAAAACCCATTTGACTACAGAAGAATCACGTTTCGGTAATTTTTTTGTTAACTCTTTATGTTCCACATTATTTTTTCTATTATTTTCTATTTTTTGTATTACCTTCGGATGTATGCTTTGATAAGCTTACCTTCTGTTATTGAGAGTCATTGCAAATTATACGGTTAATATTTTGTGGATATTATCCCAGTTCATGAAGGATCATCTACATTGTTTTATTTATTTGCCATAAACACAAAAAACAATTACAATTATAACTAGACACGAACTGTGACTTTTCCAGTAACAATAATATTTGGGTTTGGTTTTATGAGATTTTGTGGCGGCCTTTTTGAATTTTGTTGGGTCATTTTTATTATAGCAGATTGATTGGAATTTCTCGTATGATATTTTTGGCAGCCATGGAATTTTAGACCTCAAACCTCGGACTTCAGACTTCAAATTTTGCACTTTTAAATAACTATATATTTTGTTGTCAAATGGAATCCCATTCAGGGTGTCCATTACACACATTAACTTTTATCTCTGTTGACTTAATGGTGCATCACTATCCGCGCCGCTAGCCCAACATTAAAACAACATTGATTCAAGTTTTGTTTTTGAATAGACTTGTAACTGTTATTTTAATTGTACGATACTGGGCTACTGTCTGCGACACTGGCCCGGATTGAAACATTGGATAAATGTATTTTTAATCTAAAATCTAGAGACTAAAGGGTGGAGTCGGTGTGTACATAGGGACACACTGTTCACCCTCTTGGCAATGAATGGAGAATCACTCGCCACGCACACCATTGTACAAACATTGGTACCTAGTATAGGCCTACTGTCGTGCAAAGCCAAAAGGTAGTATCTGCTCACTTTACAAGTAAGCGGAAACTGCCTTTTGCCTTTCAAGAGTATAAGAATCCTGGATAAATCCACAAGAACATGATGGATGACTTAGAAAAGTCACAGCAGTATACCTGACTACTTTGGGAATATCGTGTCCAAATTTCATGTTGATTGGATAAAAACTCGGGGAGAAATAGCGTCTCAAAAAACTGCACAGAATAATAAGATTAAAGATCCAAAGAGAAACCAATACAATTGGGCAGAGCCCAAATATAACTAGACATGAATTGTGACTTTTCAAGTAACAATAATATTTGGGCTTGGTTTTAATAGTTTTTATGGCGGCCATTTTGATTTTTGTTTGGTTATTTTTATTATGACAGATTGATTGGAATGTCGCGTGTTTTATGACAGCCATTTTGATCTGGAATTTTAGACTTCAGACTCCGAACTTCAGACCTCAAATTTCAGAAGTCCCCACTGAGCTTTTGCATTTTTAAATAGATATATATTTGTTTGTCAAATGGAATCGCATTCAGAGTGCCCAGTACACACATTGACTTGTCTCTCTGTTGACTTAATGTTGTTTCACTATTCGCGACGCTAGCCCAACGGTAAAGCAACATTGATTCAACGTTTTGTGTTTGAATAGAATTGCAACTGTTATTTTAATTGTAGCATTTAAAATGTTTCAACTGTCCATACCAAATACACAATATTGGTTCGATACTGGGCTACTGTCTGCGACGCTGGCCAGGAATTGAAACATTGGATAAATGTATTTTTATTATGAAATCTAGAGACCAATGGGTGGAGTAGGTCTGGACATAGGTGCACCCTGTTCACCATCCTGGCAATGAATGGAGAATTAGCGTACCATTGTACAAACATTATACCCTGTTATAGGCCTACTGCCGTTCAAGCCAAAAGGCAGTATCTGCTCACTTTACAAGTAAGCAGATACTGTCTTTTGCATTTGAAGAGCAGCATAGTGCAGTATCTGCTCACTTTACAAGTAAGCAGAAATTACCCTTTTGCCATTCAAAAGTATAGTGATGCAGGAAATCATGAATAAATCCGGAAGAATATGTTGGATGACTTAGAAAAGTCATAGCACCCCTCCTGACTAGTCTGGGGGTGTTGTGTTCAAGTTGATTAGAGAAAAACTCAGGGAGAAATAGCGTCTTACAAAAACGTGCCAAGAATAATAAGTTTAAAGTTCCGTTGAAAACTCAATATATTTGGGCATAGCCCAAATATAACTGGACATGAATTGTGACTTTTCAAGTAACAATAATATTTGGGCTAGGTTTTATGAGTTTTTGTGGTGGCCATTTTAAATTTGGTTGGCTTTTTTTTATTATGACTAATTGATTGTAATTTAGCATATGAGTTTTTTGCAGCCATTCTGAACTGTAATTTTTTTTCTTCAGGCTTTAAATTTCAGAAGTCCCCGCTGAGCTTCTGCAGTTTTAAAGTAGCTATATATTTGTTTGTCAGATGGAATCGCTTTTAGGGTGCACAGTACACACATCGACTTGTCTCTCTGTTGATTTAAGGTTGTATCTCTATCCTCGACGCTATCCCAACAATAAAACAACATTGATTCACCGTTTTGTGTTTGAAAAGAATTGCAACTGTTATTTTAATTGTAGCATTTGAAAGGTTTCAACTGTCCATACCAAATACACAATATTGGTTCAATACTGGGCCACCGTCTGCGACGCTCGGAATTTAAACATTGGATAAATGTATTTTTATCATCGAATCTTGAGACTAAATGGTGGAGTAGGTCTGGACATAGGGGCACCCTATTCACCCTCCTGGCAATGAATGGAGAATCAACCGACATGTCCACTATTGAACCAACATTGGACCCAATCATAGGCCAACTGCCGTGCAAGCCGTAAGGCAGTATCTGCTCATTTTACAAGTAAGCAGATACTGCCTTTTGCATTTGAAGAGGGTCACATGATAGTCAATCACCCCCTTATAAGAAAACACTTGTGCCATCTTGTGGCAACTTTGATTTATTTGTCACAAAATTATTCATATTATATAAGGGGTGATAGATCACCTTTAAAGTTCCGTTGAAAACTCAATATATTTGGGCATAGCCCAAATATAATTACAGATAAATCTGTAAAAAAAATCATCAGTGTAATAAAAATTGATGACTGAGCGACCAGAAACAGATAATATACAGTACATGTAAGCCCTACTGTATTATCTATAGGCCCTACAAGTATTATGGTCCAGAATGTATATAAATATTTAATAGAAATACTCTGAAAATTGCACATTACCAGGTAAGTGATGACCGGTTTCACATACACATGTCACATTTGCATTCCACGACCATGAACACATAGTATTTACATTAAAATCACATACTAAATTATTAAACATTTGAGTCGACTTTTAAAACTATAAAGATACTGACTGCTTCTTATATTCTTATATATATTCTGTGGAAAGGTACATCTCTCGTTGTATTATAAATCAGGATAACTCAGTGTATAACGTGTAGGTGCCCATTGAGTTGATTCTATCTTAAATGTTTGCATTTCATTAAAAATTAGATGGAAACAAAACTGTAGAATTGTGTTCAGGGTTACTTCAAACAAGTGCGCTGTACAAGTACGATGTAACAGTTATAGGAGCTTTGTAACCAAGAGAACGTTTATAATACCCATCAGTTTGCTACATTTGGATACTAATGTATTTATAAGGGAATTCCATAACAAATCGCGTGCAGTAGAAACATCAAGAATCTTCATACATTGCGACCTGCGAACTGGTATATTGTTGATAGTATAAGTAAATTCAAACATGTTCTCTTCCAAGAAACAGATAATAAAGTATATTTCTCAAAAATGCTCTTCAATCACCAGCGTTGTCCATAATCATATAAACTATTTAGTCAATCTGAAGTAAATGTCAGTCATTATGACTCAAAACTTTCCTATGACATGTTCATCAGCAAAAAAGTCAACTTACTAGATCCTGCAACCTTATCATTTATAAATAACAACAGTAACAACTTTCCCTGGATTGAACCTTGTGGGGTGCCAAAGGAAACATATAACCAGCTTCAACCCTAACACCCCCCAAAACCACTTACTGTTCCCTATTGTCAGAGGTAAACCAGTCTAGCAAATGAGTATTGAAACCATACATTTTTAATTAGAACAGTCTGTATGATACATTGTCAAAAGCTTTTACTGAAATCTAAATATATTATGTCAGTTTGAATTTAGCTATGCAAATATGAACTAATTTCATGACAAACATCTGTTACTTGGGTAGTGCAAGATTTGCCATTTAGAAATCCGTGTTGTTCAGAGCAAATCATGTCATTGGTATTATACTAGCATGGTTGTACACTTTCCCATCACCTCTGACACAATACTTGATACAGAAACTGGTTTGTAATTAGAAAGATGATCCCTGTCACTTTTATTATGAACAGGTAAAACCTCGGCTAATTTCCAAGAAGTGGTAACTTTAGACTGTTCCAGATTTAAATTAAATAAGTCACCAAAGGAGGGGCGAATTCTTTAGCATACTTTTTAATACAGCTGATGACACTACATCTGGTCCACATGCTTTATTGCTGTCCAGGCTGGAGAGCACCTTTAAAACATCTGATTATGTAAATAATTCTTAGAATTATGTAAATGTTTTTATATTCGACGATATTTAGTACAGCTAATGACTCACCAGTGTTGGTATTAGAAGCTAATTCAAAATATATACAATACATATCATTGGGATTGGTGGCGCTTACACCTATGTGATAATTTTTTCTAGGTGTAATTTTTGTTTTCAATCTTTAATAAGACCAGAATAGTTTAGAGTTTTCTTTCAGTATGTCAGGCAAATCAGCAAACTGGTTTTGTCTGACGTGCAATAATTTCTGTAATTCATTTCTGACTTTTCTAAATTTAATGGTGAGCTCTATTAAACTACTTAGCTCTTGTGCAAGCTTGCTTCTTTTTTATTTTTTAGACGTCTTACTTCAGAGTCAAACCAAGGTTGTCAATTCCCGGGGTAAATTTGATCTTCTTACGGTAAGTTGGGGTAAACATGTTTTAACGGCATCATCATAGTACTAGAGCCAACATTCCCAGTCCGGATCAACATCTATATTATTAGTACATTCGACTGTCTGGAGCATTTTACAACTCAACAAAGCTCCTAGCTTATTCCAATCTACATTTTTACACGAACTGCACATACACTTTATCTATTCCACATACATTTATTGGATACAAAATAAATTGTTGTTACCTAATTACAAAAAGTAGATCTGTTCATATTTAACAATGGGTATATCGATAACCTGCATGTTGCATGTTGCCATTGTCACACCAAAGAGTCAAACGTGAACATTTAATGATAACTATCGTGCTTCGCTGTTTTGGGCGGCCATGTTGGCTTTTCTCCTGTTGATATTATTTTCTTTTAAAAATAATAATACATTTAACGTAGCCGTCTACCCAACGCTGATAAAATGTGGGGTAAATTAACATACCATGACAAAACATATCTGGTTTCGATTTTGTCATTACTGATTTTGACCATTTTACATTTCGGTCTGTAGAAAACCGTCCTATGACAGTTGAGCGTAAACAAATTGTCAGAAGTTAGCTAAGACTCTATACTATACAATGGTAGAACAATTTCTTAGTAATGAATTTGTTGTAGGTTTTGTTAAAAAATCCATTAACTTTCCCTGACTATATGTGGGACAAAGAATTCGGAAACGTGTACTTCCTAAACATCGGAAGGATGTGTCTAAAACTTACTAAACACTGATACGCCCGACTAATCGAGATGAGAGTACATGTATGTATGCTTTAAACATAAAAAATGCTGGAGATGTGAAACAACACTCCCGAGATTTAGTTTTTTTTCTTGCTTGTTTTTTGTTCCCAGCTTATCACATGTATCTATCATTATAGGTTTACACGTAAGAACACAGTGACAGTCATCGGTGTGGTTTGTCACCACTGAACAATACATGATCCTATATCTTTCGCGGTGAAAGTTTAAATGTTCAATGAAAGAATTAAAATAAAACAGTTTTAACCGCGTTTTTGGTTTGAACGAGTAGGCCTACCGTATGTAGCATGATCTTTGAAAACGGTACATAGACTGTTCTTACATGTCGTTCTTGGCAGCCCAGTCGTATGGTCCGGAAGTAAGACATTTTTGAAGTATATTTGAAGCATGGTGCGTAAGTCATCTTATTCTTGGTGAGTTTTTAAGTTGGCTGATTGTATAAAGAGTAACTGATTTTCAAAATTAGGAGTGAATCTGCGGCGCACTTAAGGATAAGTAGGCCTACTATTCAAACGTTGACTCAATTAGATGTATTTGTCGCATTTGAAACCGAGCCTTGATGATGCAATTAAAACACATAATTTGATAAATACAGGAAATGTTTGCTCAGTTATGTGAAACTGAGCAAATTTAGCCAAATTAGTTAAAACTCTTCTAAATATACCTAAAAGTTTGTGGGCAAGCCATATCTAACCCCCGGCGCTCTCCTTTCATCAGATCCTTGATCCGCCCCTGTCCAATGTTGAAAGTTGAAAATCATGTCAAAACATATAATGTTAGTGATTATCAGCAAATAATGTAAACTGAAAAAGGATCATCACGTGAGAAAGCGTTAAAGTCATTCGTCAGTGTGGTTATCACATGACTTCCCGGGGTGAAGGTCATTTTCTAGTTAACTTATCGGGAGCCTTGTCACATCGATTGTGAAAGTGCAAAAACGCGTATGTACGGCGTTAACGGGGTTAAAGATGGTTGCCGCATCCTCTACCAAATGGGTGGGTGGACACAAGGAATGAGGAAATCAACAGCTTCTAATTATTTGTGAGTTATCACTTTTTATTATTTGAGTAAATAATACACATTGGTCGGAGGTGCTTGAGAATATCCAGGCTGTGAAAGTTCATTGTCTCCACTTCACTGCCAAACTTCCTCATTAAATTACACCAATGGTCGGAATGTTAAACCGTCTATTTGAACACTATCAAATGATTACTGGTTTCTTTTTAAAATGAATGATGTAATTAAACTTTTGAGGTTTGAAATTTGTTCCATGAAGCGCCGCCTCATCCTGCTCGCAACAGTAAATTCTGTACATTTGACAGTCGTATTTTAATGAGTATTATAACTTTGAAAAAATGCACCTTTGATATCACGTGACAAAGCGAGAAAAGTCATTCGGCAGCGGGCTTATCACATGACCTCCCGGAGTGAAGGGCTCTAAGCTGCGATGACGATCACATATCCCAATTTTGAGGCCTTTCTAGAGGCATGTTAACGGTTTTTGAAGAATGTATTCACTTAAATATATTTGAAGCTATTTGTACGGCTAAATTACGAAATTAAATTCCATTAATCGACTTATTAAATGGGCTGTGAGAGAGAGGTTCTGTGTGACAAAACACTGATGGCTTCCAGAGAATTATTTCAAACTGGAAATTGAGTGATTCGCTGCATTCTATTAATCATCAGTACTATTTCAGTACATCATTAGTACTTTTTTTAAACCGGTGTACCTGTTTGTGAGTGAAACATACTTGTCGATAAAGGGTCTTTTTTTGAAAGATCGATAGGCCTACACTTGAGCTTATCACATTTTTATTCTGGTGTCATTTATTGAGGCTGCACAATGTTTACGTCAGGTAAATCGTTCTTTGTTGGAGGTTTAGTAGTGTAGGCCCTAGGCTTACGTTGGCTTAGCTATCGCATAATGGCCATGCCTTCTCAATAGCGGGTCCACCGTCGTCGATGCTGGCCCAACATTAAGCCAATACTGGGTCATAGTCTGGTGTTTATTGGGCTACCACATGACCATCGTTAATGGGTGTGGTTTGTAAACTTGGAAAGTATCCACGATGATGAGTAAGCATGCTCGTAAAAAGCCATGATAATTCCGTCAAACTGATCCAGTCATCCGTTATCAGCCTGGCTGGCGCTTCCTAGAAAAGAGAAGATTTCCAGGCTCTCGACTGACCGTGAAACTTCAGTGATAAAAGTACAAAGGAGTCTCATTAGAAAAGCCGTCAACTACAATCTACCTGTTTAATTTTTATCAGCAACACGTCTAATATAATGCAAACTATGTATGTAATGATACCATTAACCGTACATCATTGTGTCAAAAGTTATATTTAAAATAATAATAATAATAATAATAATAAACAGATAAATAAAATAAAGAAAAATCTATCCCCACTTTGTTTAATTGGATTTATTATCAAAATTACGTTTGGGATTTTCTGAATGCATTCGAGCTGTACGTTGTATTTTGTCATATTGTACACATTGGGGAGCGGGTGATGACACACGTATGATAAATATATTTTAGTGTGATAATGCTGATAAACCAGGGAAGAGGCGGGTGTGTCTCCCTTCTGGAGGTAGACGCGCGATAAGGTGCTTCAGAGTACGTGAATACAGACACCACTTAGAGACAAGGATGTACATGTGATGTTCCAGACTATACCCCAGCAAACACAAAACATTTGTATAGCATTTGTACAACGTCGGCCCAACGTCGGCCTTCGACGTTGGTCCAACTTTGTACAAATGTTATACAAATGTTTCGTGTTTACTGGGATGTACCATACATTTCGCCATGAACTATCCTGTTCTTGATTCTAGCAATAACTATATAGAAGGACAGACAACTTTGCACGCCGCCATCTATCAAGGAGATCTTATAGGCCTATACGATATGCTGGGCAACAAGGGTGCCCAATGTTGATTTATTACTGGTACATCATCTGCGACGCTGGCCCAACATTAAAACAGCATTATGTTAATTCATTAAAACAATGTTGGACTATTGTTGGGCCTGCGTCACAGATGGTTGCCCAACATTACCCCAGCCTTGGGCCAAAGTATTGTATTATTTGAGTACGTGGCCTGTAGGAGGGGGGGGGGGGGTAAAGGCGTCACCCCATGACATCCAACATTAAAGCAATATTGGTCCAGTGGGTGCTGTAGAGGTAGAGGCAGAGAATGATGATGAAATGCTGGTGCAACGTTTTTTATTGTGGGCCAACCTTATTACATAACTGAAAAGATTTCATAAAATGTAGTAACTGATCCCTTTATTAGCTATACGCATTTAACGTTTTGTCATAACATTTGTTCGAGAGTATCCCTACGATAGCTGAAGACATCACAGTACTAACTATTGTACCAGCGTTATAGACTGTGGGCCACCATTAATCCATCATAGATTCAAGGTATCGTGCTGGCTGTTCCATCAATGCTCTCGACCGATGTTAGGCCATCGTCTGCGATGCTGGCCCAAAATTGAACAGGCATTGGGTGGGTCTATAGTGTGTACACAGTACTCCCAGTGTTGAATGGATGTTGGCCAGTGCCGGCGACGGTGGCCCAGCATTGAACCGGCATCGGGTTAGAATCATGCTGACTTGTAGTGCACAGCTTCATTTAGTTTTAATTTAAAATTTCACTGTGTGTCAATTGGTACAACTTTTAAAACGATCTCTCATATTTCACGAAATTTCCAGAGTTGTTGTTGTAAGACAGTAAAGAGCAGAGCAAAGAGTGCAAAGAGTGATTACAAAATGCGTTGAGAATTGACTGAGAAATCAGCGAAAAACACGCAACACATGTCTGATATGTGACTTGTATTACGTCCCTTTAGCATATAATGGTATGCGCTCACACTGGGCTGCCGCTCATTGTATATCATTTCACTAAATAGGCAATTGCTCCAGTTGTAGTTCAATCAATGTATGGTCTAAGATGGCCCAACGTAGAATAAATTGCAGACACATTTTTTTTGTGAAAATCTATTCAGAAAGCATTCGTGAGTTCAAAGAAAAATCTACAAAAAATTGAATGGGAAAACATGTTTAAAAAGGGATTTGTATTCCACCCCTCACAACAGAAATTGCTTTGTTTTGTTCCAATGTTTAAAAAAAATGATTTCGAAAGTGTGACAGACATTTTGTGGTTCATTTTCGTTTTACCGGTGATAAGACTGATCAGATTCCAACCGGAATCTGATCAGTCTTATCAGTTGGACTCATAATTTCAGTACATTTCATTTTTTAGTCGACATAAGCATGCTCGTCACCCATCTGTTCTAATAATAAGCTTTATAATTTTGAGTTTTACCAAAATGATCGATTGAATAGTTTTTGTCTAATTATACTAAAGGACTACATTGCCGATCCGAAATGATTATTGATTAGAATTAATTTTAACTGGTGAAGTGCTCTTAGAGAGCTTTCATGCATTTTACTGTAGTTGAGAATTTTATATAATATTATGCAATATTTATGTCTTTACAGCACATGCAGACAAAGAAAATTATAACATGATCTTTTAGTATAAAAGTATCACAGTTCTAGCAAGGGACACGACAACAAATAACATCTCAAGGGCAAAAATAACGTAATATTTAGATTTTATCGTTACTTGGACTACATTTAACTTTTAAATCATTTTCTGGGTAGCTTACAATTCAGCACAGGAAAGATAATTATTCCTGGGATGGGAATAATGGTAGTTTTGTTTTCCTTTCCTGTGGCACTACAATTCTTCTGGTATCCAAAGGTATTTAGTGGTGTCAGAGGCTAGTATCACTGGTCTATATAGCCTACTATAATATACATCATTCTGTAGAACGATAGTATAGCTATGATAATGATATCAAAGATAGTGTACAATTAATAAACTATTTTTGACGATATAACGTGGTTTGATTAACCTTTAGACTGCTAAGCACGTATATAATATATATATATATACGTTTTATGACGTTGCTAAACACGTACATATATATGTGAAAAAACTTGAAAAATAAGAGTGGGTATTGTCACAATAAAAAACTAATTATATTAAAAATAAAAGTATCATGCATGTCATATAAGTACGTGGTAGGAATAATTGAGGATCGTGTTTCGAGTTCATTGTGTGTCTAATTTTTCCGATTGTTATCCGCAAAGGCACAATCTAGCGGGCATTTTAGAACTACAAATAACAGGTGCACGCTGACAGCAAAGGTTTATTTACCAACAATACTGTGGTCTTTAACCAAGGAAAAAAAAACACCTTGTTTTAACCCGAAAAAACCCCACTCAACCTAGACACCATTTTGGAAAGGCGATTTTATCAAAAGTTTATATGGGTCCATAGTCTTACAAAAAAAATGTTTTAAAAAATGTGTTGCCTACAATTGGATCCAAATGTCATATTCAAAATGGCCGCCACAAGAATAGTGCAGAAAGTGAAAATGCGCTATATCTCAGTAACCAGTCATCATATGAAAACAAATAATGGCTCTACCCCTAGGTTTTCGGGTACGGGGAATGCGTTGGTGGCATTATTTTTGTCATTCAAGGTCAAGGTCACACCCTGGATCAATGTCATAGGTCATTGTCAGCCACCAGAAAGTGAAAATATGCCATATCTCAGTGATTTGTCCTCATATAAAACCAAATAGTGGCTCTACACCTACGTTTTCGGGTACGAGGAAGCCGTTGGTGCAATTATTTCTGTGTTTCAAGGTCAAGGTCACACCATGGGTCAATGTCATAGGTCATGTCAGTCACCAGAAAGTTATAATATTTCATATATCTCAGTACCTTGTAGTCATATAATAGCAATTAATGGCTCTACACCTAGGTTTTAGGGTATGGTGAATCCGTAGGTGCCATTATTTTTGTGATTTAAGTGAGCTGAATTGAAGCAAACCCAACAAAAATAGGCTATTTTCAACTATTTTTAAGCAGATTTGACCTTTCTGTGACCTTGCGATGACCTTGTTATGACCTTGGGGTAACACCCCTGTCAAGCCCAACCCCGACCCATGTCACCATGTGTAGTTGGGTTGGGATTCATCATAAGTATTTAAAGTACTGGCCATTGGTTCAAACATGACAATTGTCGAATTTTTTGGTCCATTTCTGCCATATCAGAAAGGGGTGACATAAGGGTGATTTGACGGGGTATTACCCCTTTAGCCCTTATATAAATCCTATAACTGTTTGGGGGTGTTTTGGTATATTTATATGCTAGGGTATAGGTGAGTGTCAACCACCATTGACAATTCAAGTGAGCTTAATTGAAACAAAACCAACAAAAATAGGTTATTTTCAACCACTTTAAGCTGAGTTGACCTTCTTGTGACCTTGACATGACGTTGTTATGTCCTCGGGGTAAAACCCCTGTCACGCGCAACCCCAACCCATGGCACAATGTGTACTTGGATTGGGATTTATCCAATGTATTCGAAGTACCGTACTTGCCATTGGTCCAAACATGATAACCGTTGTGTTGTTTTGTCTATTTCTGGCATATGAGTAAGGAGTGACATAAGGGTGATTTGATGGGGTATTACCCCTCTAGCCCTTATATTACCCATGTAACGTCTTGGGGTGTTTTGGTTATAGTTCCATGCTGGGGTCTAGGTGAGCTTCAACCACCATAGACAGTTCAAGTGAGCTGAATTGGAGCAACACCAACAAAAATAAGCTATTTTCAGCTATTTTGAGCTGATTTGATCTTCCTGTGACCTTGAGATGACCTTGTCATGACCTCGGGGTAATACCCCTGTGAAGCCCAGCCCCAACCCATGTCACCATGTGTACTTGTTTTGGGATTCATCAAATGTATTTGAAGTACTAGCCACTGGTCCAAACGTGACAATCGTTTTTTCATTTGGTCCATTCCTGCCATACGAGAAAGGGGTGACATAAGGGTAATTTGATGGGGTATTACCCCTCCAGCCCTTATATTACCCCCTATAACTTCTCGGAGTGTTTTGGTAGTAGCTCCATTCTGGGGTCTTGGTGAGTTTACAAAACTCTCCAAAAAGCTCTTTTCGTCCATTTTAAGCTGATTTGACCCTGCCTCCATTGAATTTGGTTGCCATGGATACCAGATAAACACAGATAAGTGACCAATAAAAGTAGACAATCATACATGGGCCTGTAATATATATCTATTGTTGCACTTTTTATTCCAAATTAGAATACTATTTATCTATAGCTGGCTTGATGTTAACAAACCTTATTTAGAAAAACATGGTGATGAAAGGGTTAAACTTGGTCAGCAGTGATAGCCCACACATCCTGCCGAGCCAGCAGCCAAAAGGTTAACGTCGCGCTTGGCATCGTTGACCATGTTTGTTACGATTCACATACCACGCACATCCGACAGGTGATAATGGAGCCGAGTACTCTAGTCTTTAAAAAGTCACTTAAATTAGAATGAAAGATCACTTTACGCAGAGTAGAGTAGGTCTGGGGACTGCATGGGGCCTTTAAAATACCGGGGCGGGGCCACGCTGAAACTAGTTTCAAGGTGCTCTCAGGGTTAATCTGAAACTAAAGGGGGTAACTTTAATAGTAGTCAATATGCAGGCCTACAAGTTCTGGTTACAATTAAAGTACCCCCACAAGTTTCAACGCACCCCAGGGTTTATTCCAGGACATTGTGTGTGAGGGTTCACGCCCACAATGCCCGTATCGCCCTTCGAAACCCCTTCGCACCAGGCAAATGTTTAAATATGAGAGATTCCAAGGTAAATTCTAGGTATTGTTTAACCCAGTATTTATATTGATGGAATATTAATACAGTTGACAAATTGTGGTTCGGATTTTTGGGTAGGGTTTCGACCCAAGTCATCTCCCTGGAATAAACACTGCCCCCCCCCCTCCGGAAAGCTGAAACGGGAGTACGATGTTACGGCTAGACCGGGACTCTTCTACTCTTATCGAAATGCCCCAAGTGTTATCTAAGCTCTAGTATCTCATATAATAGACAAAGAACACTTGTTCTCTAAAGGTTGCATCGATAATCCACAGTGCAGGTGTTCTAGCGTCTCCGAAACTGTTAAACATTATTTTATTGAATGTCCCATGCAAAACGGACATAGAGAAGATTTATTTGAAATATTAAATGATAATACCGATGATAAGAGTACCTCAGCAATTTTAAACATTATATTACAAGGTGTTAACAAACGATCACAATTTTAAAATTATTGAAGCAGTATCTTAATATATTTTAGAATCGAACAGATTCACATAAATAAGTCCAATGCTAGCCAACATGCTCATGAGCTCTGCTTAAAACAATATTATGTATGTCACGATTATTTCTTGATTTCATATTGTTTGCCAGCAAACCAACGTTATAACCATGTCAACCACTAAATGTTTTTCATTGAGTGCTTATTGCCATACTGTTCTGCTTAATGTTTATTTCATTTATTTTGTCTTTTGAGGAGAGCATATTCATTAGTGTAATACTATGTTGTAAATAAATATGTTTAAACCAATAGACAAAGAATCACATCATCCCAACCGTTATCCAAGCATGCCCCTACTCCCTGCGTAAAAGAGCACTGAAGACCTGGGAGACCAGTGATGTGACTGCTGACACCATTTAAAGTGTTTGGATACCGGTGTTAGCTGGTTTAGAACATGCGGTGACAATTATGAAAATTAAAGGTTTTATGTAGTAAAAATAATCATAATTGTGCAAAAACAGTTGTTTTCAATACATATACAGTATCCAGATACTTGCATGCCGAGATGATTGATGTAGTGGTGTGATAGAGCTCCGTCTGCCAATAAAATACAATACTTATAATCATACTTCATTCAAATCACAATAACTTATTACTAGTAACCCATAAAATTAGCATTCAATCACATATTGAAACGGAAATCAACTACTATAGGCCTGCTAATTACATTTAGATGTCTCTTAGATCATAGACTTTAAGTTTTTTGTCTCTACTGCAGTGTTTGATAAGCTTTTTTTTTAAGTTGTCTGTTGTATTCTCTACCAGTTTAGTATCACTTTATCATCCTTTGAGGTACTGTGTCTGGATGGATAGTTAGTTTTATGAATATCGGTTATCCCACTGGTCAGGTGGTCCGTGCAGACAGACTGGTGGTGCTTCCTGGTGGCCACCACAAGTAACAGACCAGTATGATAATGGTGTACTTGTGAGATTAGCGGCATTAGGGTGTGTGGCAGGGTGGATGGTGCTGGTAGTGCTAAATGTAGTGTGTGAGTGTGACTAAAGGTGGAGCTTAACGGCTACATTATCACTCTAACCAGTTGCTAACAGCCAGCTAAGCTTCCTCATCACCATTCTCATCCATACCATCACCTGATCACAGGCATGCGTGTGTTCTGTTGTACCAGATGACGAGAAGAGCAAATAATGATAAACTTCTCACGGATCTGACATATTACAATTCGGTTTCAAACAAGATGTGATATCGTTGTATGTGTGTCAAATTAATATGAAACTGAGTGCTAATATTATAGCCCATCAGACTAAGAAGAAAAGGCAAATATTTGCGCTATTTTGAATTGGACTTCTGATTGAAAATATTTTCACAACACATGGATAATATTATGGAGAGATTTATTATACGCGTACTATCCATTTACTCAGCATTCTTCATGTTTTATTTCACACAGATTACGAATGGTAAGTCTACTGTTAGGATTGAGTGGTCCTGAAATGATTGCTTTTCATGCTCTCCCATTCCTTGTTGTTATACTATAAGGATTGTTTTCTTCGTGTACTTATGAACTCACAATTTCAAAACGAACTTAACCCTTATAGCGCTAAATTATATAAATTAAAATTTTCCCCATTTGAAGTTGTGGGTCGCGGTAGCGAGACACAACTTCAAATGGGGAAAATTCAAATTTATATAATTTGGTGTGTATGGTTTCCAAGAAATTAAATGCCTCCTCTCCATTCCAAATAACGATGATAAATAACATTATTGATGTTTTAAAGTAATTGTTGAAAATACTGTTGTTCTATTTTCAGGTCAATGTATCGTGGGTGGAGTGACTTATCTGGTAAGTTAGTTAATATGACATGTTGGTATGTTATGCACTCTCAATTCTTGTTCTATCCCACATGATTCACATATACACATTTGGCCTTAAACATCAGTAAATAAAATAATAATGTTTCTATTAAATATATATTTTTTATTTTTTACATCAATTTCTATGGTTTGTTTGAAAAAAATGGGTTCAAGTAGGCCTATATGTGTTCTGTACCCTCTAATTTAAGAAACAACTGAATGACGGCGGTGATCACCTAATCATCATATGAGAGACAAAGGCCACTTTATTTGGATGGGGATAGAATAAACTGTCAGAAAAGTGGTATGGCATACTACTAGTTTGTGACAGTCTCATATTTAATAAATGTTTTTCTAATAATTTTGAAATTATAACAAATTCAACTTAATATGTCTTCACGTGTTGTCTGTAAAGTCTAGGAAATATCTGTTCTGTTATCTAGACAATACTACTACATGTACCTACATTTGTGTAGAAGACGCGATGGAGTAATAAAAACATAGATGGTGTGATGGCACTGCACTGTACGTTATTATTATTAGAATATCACACGTATAACAAAAATAAAAAATATAAATTATTTGACATGATTTAGTTACACAAAAGCTGAATTTCACTGAATTTGTTCAGTATAAGATATAGTGTTCTGCAGTATTTAAACATTATGTAAGCCCCTATAAACTCGTAGACAAAATTCAATAAACGAGTACATGGACATCAGTTTTCAGTTATTAGGCCTACCCTGTATTAGTTTTCTTTATGTCCACTTTCAAATGTAGCACGTTTGATGTGTCTGATTGTCTAGCGAATGATACCTTTCTGATCGCTGACTTGTTATCCCATTTTGTAAACATGCCTAATCAGTCAAGTGAGGTTCATTTCAGTTCAACATCAGCGTGACCACTGGTCAGCGATGCGCTGGCCAGTGTGAACCACGCATGACCCTTGTGCTACTGAATCGTTTATTTCTATTTTTCAATTATTTTAAATCTCAAATCCCAGTTTTAAATGACAAAATATATGTTTAGTTATTTAATGAACTGGGCATCTATCACGAACACTTCATTTGTATTTTCTGTGGCTTTATGTTTGTTTTAAAACATTATCAAAACCGTATATATATACGGTTCTAGCAGGAGTAGGGTTAACCCTTATGTGCTTACAGCTGTCACTTATCTCTCACCACCAAGGCATATAATTGATCTGCTGACTGAAATTGGCTACATTTTATTAAAGGGGATAACACCAGCATTCACAAACAAATGTAATAATAACGCCCATGTTTTCAACTTAGAAATGTTTTATAGGTAATTGAGTGATTGAGTAGGGCCGTAACTAAATCATTGATAGTTCAAATCCATACACTCTCACCATTTGTTTGTACTGCTCGTCTTTAACTCTTTAAGTGTTATATTTCACATTTCTATTCATCTTGAGGAAATTCCAGCTTTCAATGAATGGAAAATACCCTTACTATGATTATTGCTAAAAATTATAGTATTAGTTGGGATCTGCGTATTTCAGCATATTTTAGTCGTTATTTTTGGAACCATAAAGCAGCTCGCTTGAAAGTGTCTCCCGGACTGAGAGGGTTAAGATGTTGCCAGCAATCACCGGGGTGTCAAAGATGGCGCTGGAGTGTTGTACTGGATAAATGGATTAACTTATCACTTTTAAAAGTTAGTACCACGTGAAGACGCGGGCACATAACCTGATAACACGGGTACAGGACGTGATCGCAACGTTGAATATACGTCAGGTAATGTTGATTTGACGCAGTTAATGTTTACAAAACTGGTTGAAATGGGTTTTTTTCAATACGAATTAGGCCTACCTAAAACAGATTCGTAATAAGAGGTCGTCAGCGGACAACAAATGGACATCACTGTAGACGATTTCACGGCATTGATGTGCAACTTACTCCACCTATCAAAGTGATAAACGTATTACTTTAACTCCTACAGCGCTGAACTGTTCGATTTCAATTTTTAGTCACTTGAAGTTGCGTCTCGCTACCGCGACACACAACTTCAAGTGACTGAAAATGTATGTGATTTGGAAAATTTAAGTCTCAGTGCTCAGAAATTTAGGACACATTTTATTTTTAACAACTAGTTATACAGGTGCTGATACCAACAAAGAATGTCTCCTGTAGTCGACATCAGTGCTCTAGGGGCTAAAACAGAATGCCTACTGTAATCAACATCAGTGCTCTGGGGGTTAAAACACAGAATGTCTCTTGTAGTCGCCATCAGTGCTCTAGAGGTTGAAACACAGAATGTATCATGTAGTCGACGTCAGTGCTCTAGAGGTTAAAACACAGAATGTCTCCTGTAGTCGATATCAGTGCTCTAGAGGTTAAAACACAGAATGTCTCCTGTAGTCGACATCAGTGCTCTAGGGGTAAAACACAAAATGTCTATTGTAGTCGATATCAGTGCTCTTGGGGTTAAAACACAAAATGTCTACTGTAGTCGATATCAGTGCTCTAGGGGTAAAACACATAATGTATCATGTAGTCGACATCAGTGCTCTAGAGGTTAAAACACAGAATGTCTCCTGTAGTCGATATCAGTGCTCTAGGGGTTAAAACACAAAATGTCTACTGTAGTCGATATCAGTGCTCTAGGGGTTAAAACACAGAATGTATCATGTAGTCGACATCAGTGCTCTAGAGGTTAAAACACAGAATGTCTCCTGTAGTCGATACCAGTGCTCTAGTGGTTAAAACACAGAATGACTGATGTAGTCGACATCAATGCTCTAGGGGTTAAACACAGAATGTCTGATGTAGTCGACATCAGTGCTCTAGGGGTTAAACACAGAATGACTGATGTAGTCGACATCAGTGCTCTAGGGGTTAAACACAGAATGTCTCCTGTAGTCGACATCAGTGCTCTAGAGGTTAAAACACAGAATGACTGATGTAGTCGACATCATCGCTCTAAGGGTTAAAACACAGAATGTCTACTGTAGTCGACATCAATGCTCTAGGGGTTGAAACACAGAATATCCATGGTAGTCTACATCAGTGCTCCAGGGGTTAAAATACAGAATGTACACTGTAGTCGACATCAGTGCCCTAGGGGTTAAAACACAGAACGTCTGTTGTAGTCGACATCAGTGTTCTAGGAGCTATAACACATAATATCTACTGTAGTAAACATCTGTGCTCCAGGGGTTAAAACACAGAATAACTACTGTAGTCGACATCAGTGCTATAGGGGTTAAAACACATAATGACTGCTGTAGTCGACATCAGTGCTCTAGGGGTTAAAACACAGAATGTCTACTGTAGTTGACATCAGTGCTCTAGGGTTTAAAACATAGAATGGCTACTGTCGTCGACATCAGTGCTCCAGGGGTTAAAATACAGAATAGCTACTGTAGGCGACATAAATGCTCTAGTGGTTAAAACACAGAATGGCTGCTGTAGTCGACATCATTGCTCTAGGGGTTAAAGCATAGAATGTCTACTATAGTCGAGATCAGTGTTGTATGGTTTAAAACACAGAATGTCTACTGTAGTCGACATCAGTGCTCTAGGAGCTAAAACACAGAATGTCTACTGTAGTCGACATCAATGCTCTAGGGGTTAAAACACAGAATGTCTACTGTAGTCGACATCAGTGCTCTAGGGGTTAAAACACAGAATGTCTACTGTAGTTGACATCAGTGCTCCAGGGGTTAAAATACAGAATAGCTACTGTAGTCGTTATCAGTGCTCTATGGGTTAAAACACAGAATGTCTACTGTAGTCGACATCAGAGCTCTTGGGGTTAAAACACAGAATGTCTACTGTCGTCGACATCAGTGCTCCAGGGGTTAAAATACAGAATAGCTACTGTAGTCGTTATCAGTGCTCTATGGGTTAAAACACAGAATGTCTACTGTAGTCGACATCAGAGCTCTTGGGGTTAAAACACAAATGTCTACTGTAGTCAACATCTGTGCTCTAGGAGTTAAAACACAGAATGTCTATTGTAGTCGTTATCAGAGCTCTAGGGGTTAAAACACAGAATGTCTACTGTAGTCAACATCTGTGCTCTAGGAGTTAAAACAAAGAATGTCTACTGTAGTCAACATCTGTTCTCTAGGGGTTAAAACACAGAATTCTACTGTAGTCAACATCTGTGCTCAAGGAGTTAAAACAAAGAATGTCTACTGTAGTCAACATCTGTGCTCTAGGGGTTAAAACACAGAATTTCTACTGTAGTCAACATACGTGCTCTAGGGGTTAAAACACAAAATGTCTACTGTAGTTGACATCAGTGCTCTTGGGTTTAAAACACAGAATGTCTGTTGTAGTCGACATCAGTGCTCTAGGTGCTAAAACACAGAATATCTACTGTAGTCAACATCTGTGCTCCAGGGGTTAAAACACATAATAGCTACTGTAGTCGACATCAATGCTCTAGGGGTTAAAGCACAGAACATCTACTGTAGTCGACATCAGTGCTATAGGGGTTACAATACAGAATGTCTCCTGTAGTCGGCATCAGTGCTCTAGGGGTTAAAACACAGAATGTCTACTGTAGTCGACATCAGTGATCTAAGGTTTAAAACATAGAATGTCTGCTGTAGTCGACATCAGTGCTCTAGGGGTTAAAACACAGAATATCTACTGTAATCGACATCGGTGATTTAGGGACTAAAACACAGAATGTCTACTGTAAGCGACATCAATGCTCTAAGGGTTAAAACACAGAATGGCTGCTGTAGTCGACATCACTGCTCCAGGGGTTAAAGCACAGAATGTCTACTATAGTCGAGATCAGTGCTGTATGGTTTAAAACACAGAATGTCCACTGTAGTCGACATCAGTGCTTTAGGAGTTAAAACACAGAATGTCTACTGTAGTCGACATCAATGCTCTAGGGGTTAAAACACAGAATGTCTACTGTAGTCGTTATCAGTGCTCTATGGGTTAAAACACAGAATGTCTACTGTAGTCGACATCAGTGTTCTCGGGGTTAAAACACAAATGTCTACTGTAGTCAACATCTGTGCTATAGGAGTTAAAACACAGAATGTCTACTGTAGTCGACATCAGTGCTCTATGGGTTAAACACAGAATGTCTACTGTCGTCGACATCAGTGCTCCAGGGGTTAAAATACAGAATAGCTACTGTAGTCGTTATCAGTGCTCTATGGGTTAAAACACAGAATGTCTACTGTAGTCGACATCAGTGCTCTCGGGGTTAAAACACAAATGTCTACTGTAGTCAACATCTGTGCTATAGGAGTTAAAACACAGAATGTCTACTGTAGTCGACATCAGTGCTCTATGGGTTAAAACACAGAATGTCTACTGTAGTCGACATCAGTGCTCTCGGTGTTAAAACACAAATGTCTTTTGTAGTCAACATCTGTGCTCTAGGAGTTAAAACACAGAATGTCTACTGTATTCAACATCTGAGCTCTAGGAGTTAAAACAAAGAATATCTACTGTAGTCAACATCTGTGCTCTAGGGGTTAAAACACAGAATTTCTACTGTAGTCAATATCTGTGCTCAAGGAGTTAAAACAAAGAATGTCTACTGTAGTCAACATCTGTGCTCTAGGGGTCAAAACACAGAATGTCTACTGTAGTCAACATCTGTGCTCTAGGACTTAAAACAAAGACTGTCTACTGTAGTCAACATCTGTGCTCTAGGACTTAAAACAAAGACTGTCTACTGTAGTCAACATCTGTGCTCTAGGGGTTAAAACACAGAATGTCTACTGAAGTCAACATCTGAGCTCTAGGACTTAAAACAAAAACTGTCTACTGTAGTCAACATCTGTGCTCTAGGACTTAAAACAAAGACTGTCTACTGTAGTCAACATCTGTGCTCTAGGGGTTAAAACACAGAATGTCTATTGTAGTCATGTGCTGTAGGGTTTAATATGAATTTACTGAATACAGCTCGCCGATATCATGATAGTGATATTCATGATTCGTAGCAACGACATCCACACAATTACTTTCAATTTTAGAAAACAATTCTTATTATTAGGTAATATTATTTAGTCGATTAGTGTGTTTCAATTATATGGTGGCCTTTTTCACACAATTAATAGAAGACGCGCGCAGAAATCGATTAATATCAAATTAATATGTAAAAAGACGGGGTGTGAATTGGGGAGTGACCAGGAAAATATCTGATAGCAAATTAACCCTATTTTAAAATCAGATGTGGGTCAATTAATACCAACTTCTTTTTTTTAATGACTTCCAAATTATGAACGGAAGTGTAGGCCTATGCCTGTACAGAAATTGTCGATAATCCTTGACTTTTGAATTGATAATAATATTACTTAGGCTTAACATCTATCCAGTAAAGTGTAAAAGATAATCGAAGGTACATATTTATTTCACAGACTTCTCTTATATTTTTGAGGACAACGCAGTATTAGAATATAATGAGCTGATCATCTGATAGGATAATATCACGCCCGCGTCATTCTCGTTCAGACACTGTCCAGGCGTTGTCCATGCGTTGTCCCTGCGATGTCCTAACCTATAAAAACATGGGAATCAGATGACCATAATTGCACATTGGAGATACTGGCAATGTCGTGAAAATGCCGACCTCTTCACTCACTTGGTTTGGTTTTGTTTTTTTATACACTCCACACTTAAGAGTAGTTTTCCTATGTGCCCCGACTCAGATTATGCCTTGTAAACTGTTATTAATTGGATGTTTACACTTGTAGCGGAAGTGTCAGCTAATGTAAAAATATTGTTAGCTGTTAATCTCCATATCCGTTATGTCCAGAGCGGCGCCGGACCACACAATAAGTAGAAACTTAAGTAAAAAATACTTATTATAACGTAAGACTTCACTTAACTATTATACTCACTTAAGTGCTTGATTTGAATGACAGAACACGGCCCTGGTTCAGCTTGTGTTCAGGACGTCTTTATATCTGTTATATCATATCACAGAAGAGAGAGAGAGCGAACTCGAAATGATACAGCCCCAGTAAAAAAAACCCCATTTGTATAACATTCATACAATGTCGGCCCGACGTCTTCGACGTTGGTCCAACATTGTATGAATGTGTTGTGTTTACTGGGTTGTCTCCACCCAGTCCGCGTCACTCACATGGATCCGACAGACCAGATAATGATACTTCCCAATGTAATGCTCCCCATATCTGCCACTTAGGTCTCAAGATAATCATCGTACACTTCACAGCCACTGACGGCTTATATTTTGCTTTCTGAAAAAAAGTTATGTTCAACAAGAAAATGGAGAGCATACCACATAATACGTAGCAAATCAAACATAAAAAAAATATTAAATAGCGTGTAAGACTCTGTTAGAATTCCTTATTCCTCTCAGGATAATAATAAAAGGAATAGTTCAAAGGGTAGCCTTTGGTGTTTGGAAGCATGAGTTAAGAGGGTGAATAGGGCACATGACTCGCTTTCCTCACAATGATATAACTATTTATAGGAACACCAGAGATGTTTTGTGCGAGTTTTTCCCAGCATCTAGTCACGTGTCGATCTCTGCACGTACTTCCGGCTTATCATATGTGGCTCTGATCGCTGCTCGACCACTTCTACCACTTGAACTGATACTTCAATGAGAGAAAATGGCAGATAGAAACGGTCTGACATGTACCTACTCAGGTTACTAAATCTTGAGTTGGATCGGCTATAATATAAGTCTGTTTTTTATCTGGTTGTCTAGGATAAATTCATCAGATGTCATTGTGTGTGGTAGTAATGGGAGTAAGATTATCTCTTAAACACCTCCCTTTTTCATAATATTACTTACGCCCTTGAATACATACAGCGACTTACAAAAAACAAGAGCGATATTGAAAGTGTCAAATCTCATGGTAATTCTAATGTGATGACATTGAATATTTACCTTGTTATAATCATGGGAGGGGAGTGTTATAATGCACAGCACTGAATACACCACACAACATTAATATTACACTCCAAAGCCAAAAGGCAGTAACTGCTGTCTTACATTATACTTTTTTCTTGAAATTCTAAGTTTCTATGTTATTTCAGTTCAAATCTTTGAAGCCTCTTAGCTTTGTCAATAATTTTCAGATTCTCTTCCGCTTTTTGAATTTCATTCCTCTTAATTTAATTAAATGAACAAAAATGCACAATTTTCGACTTCCGCCTGATTTTCATTTCGACGGCGCATATAGGCTACCATATGACTTTCCGAATGGATTTAAGTAAATTAAAGATGATAGTTAGATATACTAATTGCCTCTGATCATTTATCAGTGTTTATAGACAGTGCTTATAATTATGTTTTCAAAATAATTATAATATAATCTTATGGAGAAAAATTGATATACTTTGCTGAGGCATTGGAGATGTAGCTGATTTCAATCTGAAAAATATTCCGTTGTCTACTAAGAAAGCCTTTATAAAAGCCAAGAGGCAGATGTATATAAACATCATGATGTTTGTTAAACGACCTGCGTTCTGTGCCATCCAGCGATTAGTCGCCATTGACAGTACTTAGGGTCCCAGCTTCAAGTGGTTCAACTATAGAACTTCTCGGCAAACGCCATACGTCGCCCAAATGTAGTTTGAATGTTGGCCTAGCATCGAAGGTGGTGGGTCACCATTAAAACGACATTGAGTGAGCGCCTTTTGTTTGCTGGATTACATCCATGGTACTTTTAGTGGAATTTCAAGTATAATTTTTATTTCTCTATTTGTCGAGTTAGACATACCCAGTAAGCTATTGTGGATTTGGTTGCTTACACTGCAGGAGGACATAATGTACAAATAATGTCTTCAGTGACATTCATTGACCGTCAACTAAAGTAGGTTAGACCAAAAGACACCAGTGATGTAGACTACATTGTTTATCAGATCTCTCACCACTGATACAACAAGATGGAATCCTGCCAAAAAGGCCTATATACCATGTATACGCTAGTCTGCTAAGGCGATACCATTGGCCCATCATTCAATAAAGTGTATAACGGTTAAACAAATGACCAAACTTCTTTTTGTGAACGAGAAATCTTACTGCTTAAGTATTGGATAAAGCCCGAGGAGCTCTACATTCTTAGCTTTGAAAAAGGCCAAGGCCGAAGGCCGATGTTTTTTTTAAAGCTAAGAATGTAGAGCTCCGAGGGTTTTAACTGACTTAAAACACATACGACCATAATCAAATAATTAAAATACCCCATAATCGACAGTTCGGTCGCGCCTGACTGATTAGAGTACTATGTATATAGGGCTATAGGCCTACCATGATAATTGGTTCTGTACTTGATGAACAATAACATTCTCCACACATAGATGTCGCTCAGGTCAACCCCGCTCTCTCTCTGTAACCACACGCCATGTTTCGACAAAAACTGCTCATTTTTAGCAGTTTTGTTGATATAACAACTGTAGGCTTATAAACACGCTTGAGTGTCCTGAATATATATGGCAAATATAAAACACCACTACTCCGCCACATATGAGTTTATATTCACATAGAAATAGAAAACATTCAATGGATTACTTTTTCTGCCTACGCGCTGCTGTGAGAAGGTTCATGTTTACGTTTTTCTGACAGAATTTACAATCGGCTTCAAAACACTGGCAAATATAAATTACTAAATGACATGCGAATTGTGCTGGTTCAATTTATCCACTACTAAACAGAATAAATAGCCCTTACCTGTAACAAACTCTAAAATCAAATTAAATATTGAAAAAAAGGATAAGTAATGAGTTGAAGTGAACACCAAAATAGTTCCGTGGTTATAGGAATGGTTATAAAATCACGTGGTAACGCTCACTAGCGGCTGATAAATCTGGTCAATCGCCATGCGTGCATACGGCGAAATGAGCGTGTGGTATCAGATATATAATCTCTGAGGTCAGAATGGAACAATAACTCTCTATTCCCGGGTTAGAATGTCGCGGTGGGACAAAGAAAATAATGTTGTGGTGTGTTTTAATCACTGTTAATATAGCAGGCTACTCTTTGTCACTTGATATTTTATTTTTAAAACAGGCAAATCGTCGCACGTATGCACGTACGAGAGTGATTGTAGCACACATGCATGCATATTCTTCTAGTTGCGGGGGTCGTTTGATGCAAAAACCGCCTGTTTCTGTCAATATAAGCTGCACACAACGTCGTATTTGCTTTAACATTTCCTTTCACAAGGTGCTTAACATGAAAATCTCAAATTCTTCATAGAAAACATTACGCACACGCATAATGATTTCTATGAAGGATATGTAAATATATATGTAAATATACTACATTTGAAATAATTATTTAAAATGAATAAAAAAAATGAAGTTAAATTACATTAAATTATTGTTGCCCTTGACCATACATGCCATAAGATAACTCCGGTTTTTTAAAGTGCGCCACCTATCAGAAGGACTACCATCAGCAAGGAGTGCATGCTAGTACATTACAATCATGCGTCTATTTATGGGAAGAACACAACACAGTTTTTTACGATTTATTTTACTCTCAACAGCTCTTCGAGTGCTGATTACACTAAACTCCGTACGTGCTTTCACCCATGTTCTGTTTTTTTAAGACTACTGTTCCACTTCTACCACTTTCTGGCACTTCGATTGTAAAAATGTAGTCTGTAGTGGCTTTAAGTGTGTGCTAGATAAAAATCATCTATGGCATCTTCACCAGGCACATTCCCTCAAATCTGGTATTATACAAAAATTGCCACATACAAAACAGGATAGGATATGACATAGTGACTATCATTTCCATAGCGTGAGTATATCTCAATAATATTGAGACTCAATGGTGCTTCGGGCTAAAATCGGTGTTCTGTGGCCGATCCGTTGGTTCATCACAATTATGACGATAAGATTAAACCCCTTAACCGCCGGTGCCGCATATATTCGGGTTTTCATTTTTTTATTAGCACATTAATCACCACCTTTTAAACTTGTTAAAGATAAAATGTGACATCAATCAGCAATATTTGAAAACAGTTGACCTCCATTTTGTCAAATCGGAATAATTTACACTCACTTGAAGTTGTGGATCGCGTCAGCGAGACACAACTTCAAGTGGGTGAAAATTCAAATTGAATAATTTGGCGGTTAAAGGGTTAAGGTGGTAGGCCTAATGTAAACGTTTTTTTATATTTTTTTTTCCGAAAAATGGTGACTAATTTTGTTTCACCGAGAGGTACATTATTCCACAAACGTGGCAGGGCGTCGGAAACTATTATTTATTGGTTCGGTTCCTTCAGAATATCTTATTTAAAATACAATACGACTGCCACGGACAGTGTTAGGCCCCTAGTTTAACTATTAAAAACAGTAATGAGGCTAAATCTTGGTCCGGGTCCAGCCGGTATTGAATTAACTGGGGGCGATAAAACAACTGTCTACATGTTTCACAGAAACTTTTCACCAATATATCGAATGTTATGATAGCCATGGGCCCCGTCAAACTTCTATCATGTGACGTCACAAGTGACTTCACAGAGCTTTAAATATAAATTGTGACGTCAGCAATATAGCATGGCCTTAGGCTTTAGTGGTAGCAGCATAACAGGTTCCTAGATTGTTTCCGTTTCCCTGCTCTACGCCACCTAGCACAATCTACAGTCGGCTCGCCAGATGGAGTAGGGGTCACTAGGACAGCGAACCAGTCTAGACAGGTTCCCAGCAAACACGACACATTGAAACAATGTTGGTTGAATGTTGGGCCAGCGTCGCAGACGATGAGCCACATTCAACCAACATTGGTTCAATGTGTTGTGTTTTCTGGGACACGACGCCCCTGTGCAGCAAACACGAAAGATGAATGTATTTTCTCTTTGACTGGTCCGAGATGTAGCAGCTTCATAGTTTCTGATCTCAGTGTTTGCTGACAATTCTTGAAATGTAATAAAGCACCGAGATACCAGGGCTTGCCAGTATACAATGTTTAGACCTATATATCACAGGTTCAGTTTGAAAATAATACGTGATTTAATGGGCAACCACTGCAGTGACTTGAGGAGGCCTAGATACTGACTTGAACTAGTCACCACCGGGAAAAGACAATTCTGCACACGCTGTTTTATATTATATAGCAAATAATACCAGTGATCATGGCCACTGTTCACGAGAGCATTAGTAAAAGAACCAAACACAATTTACTCATTTAATGGCTAATAATTATGTTTTGAAGAACTGCATATTACAGGCCCGTCACCAGGTGGGGAGGGGCGATTCAGTCGACCCCCCCTTTTGCTGGAGATTAGACGTTTTTTTTAAACCCCCTTCTCCACAGTCTGGTGACGGGCCTATATTAAAGCTATCCCAGCAAACATGAGACGTTGGCCCAACGTTGGGTTACTGTTGGCCCACCGTCTACAACGTTGTCCCAACAGTGAACCAACGTTGGCCCAACGTACAGATTTTAGTTCACGTACGTCTATGGTTGCCTTACAGGACAGACCCATCAGTCTTTTATCCATGTTTTAGTTGGGCTTCCGGTAATGACATACGTGTTTTTGTCATTATATGTATGATTAGTGTAATTCACATCTTGATAAACTTGATAATCTACATAACAATCGCCAGTGATCCTGACCAAAATCCTGTTTCCGTCTTGAACAAGCGCATATTATTTTCTTTCACCCTTTAGCCGCCAAATTATTTAATTGGAATTTTCACCCACTTGAAGTTGTGTCTCGCTGACGCGATCCACAACTTCAAGTGAGTGAAAATTGTTCAGATTTGACAAAATGGAGGTCAACAAATTTCAAATCTTGCTGATTAATGACACGTTTTAGCTTTAACAGGTTTAAAAGCTGATATGTAATATGCTAATAAAAAATGTAAAAAACGAATATGGACGGCACCGGCGGTTAAAGGGTTAATCGAGATAAGGTAATGCCTAAATGAAGTTCAAGTTCTTATTTGCATAGTATTTCTAGGGCTCGTCATAAACGTGTTATTTAGGTTAACCGTTTAAAGGTCGTGTGACCACGTTATTATAGACACCCTACTATGTTTACTATTGTTGTAGGCTTAGTTATCAATAAGAATTCAAATGCTCCTCGATTCATAGTTTCACCCAGCCATTCAGGACACTTTCATTGCTAATATAAGCCTACCGGGCTGGTGTTGGTACGATTATCTATAACATTACGCCTACCCATGCTTCGATTCGCACTAACTGTAAAATCGCACATCAGAATATTTCACAATAAGGAATCAGAAATCCACGGTCTGCTATGACAGCTATGATTGTATATATACCATCGATTCTGGGAAACAAAAAGTTTTTTTTAATGCTGCCTCAATCTTCAGGAGCGGGTTAGCGCCCATTAAGCTGACATAAAATTGATACAGCTTTGGGCCGGCATCACGTCTTAACATGATCTAGTATTAAATTGGCTGTAGAAATAGCGTATGTATGCATTTATAATAGGAGTATTTAGCTTTGTAATAATATTAAAATTTTAAAATTAATTTTAAGTATGAAAATAATATTATTATATTTTCATGAAGCTCCTTGGGATGACATCAATTTTTGTTTTTAGTTTTGTAATGAAGTAGTGTATCCCCCAGATCATAATTTTAGATTTAAAAAAATATTTTTTATCAACATTTCTATGAATCCGCTTAAAACCCAAACAAACTTTTTTGTATACCTGAACACATGCTAAAGGACGGTTGTATGTTTCTACAGCATTGGGCCACATTTTGATGCCGTCGGCCCAGCGTTGGGCAGACAATCAGTGTTGTGGGTGTATCCCCCCATGTCCTGACTATAAGATACCAATTAGCGGCGATTGCTTTGATCTCACCGTCCAAGACGTAGGAATATGTGGTGTAAATTAGTGCTGTATATTGCTGACTTATTTTGTTTACATGGCAATATACGACCTGGAAATATAACTATTTCCCTCTTTTTCTGTGCTTTAAATTGTTTTTTAAATTTTTTGTATTTTTAGTTCAGATCAGTAGGCTATATAGCTTTATATATATTAAATTATCAAAATTGACAAAATTGAAAATGTCTCATCCCACGGTGTCCCTTGAATTATTTGAATTATCATTATAATTTCTATGTTATTGAAGAAATTAAAACAAGTATATTTTTTATAATTACTCTCAATATCTGATCCGAATAAATCACAGCCAGATAAAAAAAAATTGACATCAAGCAAGATGTCAAGAATCTGGCACTCCCTCAGAAGGCAACAGCTAGGGGCTAACAGTATAAGAATTCGTGAATTTTTGACTCATAATTATGGGATGAATCACCATTGCACAATTATGGGTTTCTTATCGAAACATCCCCAAATCTTTGTCTACAATGCCAATGTGTCAGCTGGATGTTCTATTAAGGGAAGGGGATACTTTGTCGAGGACTCATTGTCGTCACGTGATGATGTTTATTTTATTTATTTATTTATTGAGACTTATTTATACAGTGTGGACATTATTAGCGGTCAAGCTATTTTTCATATGTGCCCTGTAGTGATTTTGTTATATGAAAACAAACTTTCAATTATATAATATATAATACATATAATGCAAATAAAAGATGTATCAAAGCTAAAACATATAATTTAGAAATGTTGCCCGCGCCAAAACCAGAGATAAAAAACTACATATATATATGAATATTATTATGAATAGTAGGTAAAATACACTCTGTAAAAGCAAGTACGACCATTCATGCATAGTATGCATTTCAGCCCTTTATTTGCAATAAATGTCTGCAAAATATTGCATTATTGTCCCCTTCTTTGCAGTATTTGCGAGCTAAAGTTAGTATTTTTACTACATAATGTGTAATGTCGCCGTTTTAGAAATATATCCACTACATAGTTGTATTACTTGAAATATTAAAAAAAACGAAAAAGGCGACACTCATGTATCCTGACAGTGGCAGAGGTAGTCAAATGTTAAAGAGGTTATCTTGTAGCTATACCCCGGCTTGTAACTCACGCACGTGTACCCTACATGGTGTACAGTGCTCCTGTCATCTAGTTGTTTTTTTAGCGTTCATCAGATGACAGGCCACATAGTAGCTGTGTGTGAGCTCCCACGTCTGGCAAATAACAACATCGTCCGCCACTAACACAAACAGTTTCCATCCAATAATTCGCTCCATATCAATGTATAGGCCTACGATGAAACGAAATCACATGAGAAAGAGGTGAGAACGAGGATCCCAGCAAACACAAAACATTTGTATAACATTTGTACAACATTGGCCCAACGTCTTCGACGTTGGTCCGACATTGTACAAATGTTATACAAATGATTTGTGCTTACTGGGATGTCTCGTGCTGACGTCTAGTCCTGTTTGCAGGGCAGATATATACCTGGATCAGCCAGGTGGGTAACATGTAGACCCTACATGAGTGCAGGACGCACCCCATCCTGGATGTCACACACTAATATTATTATACTGTATATCAACGTCGTCATCAACCAATGCGGATCTATATAAAATATTATCATCAAAATCAAATCCATTCAGTTTGGCTACTATACAAAAAAGGTGTGTCGTTGGTAGATGGTTATACTATTAGTTAGCCTGAATAACACATGTGGGGGTAAAAAAAATATTATTTATTAAAAAGTCATGCCAGTATAATATCCCTCATCAGTTTGTCTAAAACGAATTACATAACTCATTTTGATGCGGAGAGAGTAATAATAAGACATAGGTTCCTAATTGTTGTTTTCTTATTTCTTCAGAATCACACAGTTTGGCAGCATGATCCGTGTACAGTATGTGCTTGTCAAGATGCCATACCGGTCTGTGAGAGTGTACAATGCCGTCTACAAGCGTGTGACTTCAGCAAGGTAATTACTTCATTGTTCACTTAGTTAATAATTAGTTAATAAGGCATTATCTCCCCGATCTGATATATTGTCTTAAAAAACAAAACGTTACCTTCAAATTGCCATTATTTTGCAGATATACACTTTTTCCCATAGTTAAGAAATAGTTTTCCGCATGCAGCTTGATGTTTTTGTTCTAAGTTAGGATACGTCGCGAGTAAATGCTATTAATCTTCTTACTTTTTACTATTAATAATTATCCACATTCATCGAGTTTTATCGTAGTATATAAAAAATAAAATAAATAAAGAATAAACAAGAAAAATAATGTGAAAGCATGCGGTAACACGTGCTTTAAACCGATAGACAACCTTGAAATTGTTTTGTTTCTACGTGTTTTAGGGACAATACTTTCGTTTGAGACCTGCCAATTGCTGCCCAGAGTGTGTTAGTCCTGGTCGAGTGTGTGTTCACCAAGGCACCTCTATCCTGGTAAGTGAACAAATTGAGTCTATAATCCTAAAATAGCCCACATGACCTTGAGACAATCATCTTGAATATGTCCACACAGTTGGCTACAGAATAAAAAGGGAGATGGGAAAACTGTACTTGTTTTCTTTTACTTCGTTTTCTTTAGAGTATAACGGAAAAAAACAAAAATGTGAATATTTGAAAAATAGAAGACAAAAGATATATTATAGGGGAATTTAAGTGTGGGTTTGCTCCTTTCCTCCGGGAGAGTTGAGATCCTGTATCAACACAAAGAAGCCCGTCAATCAATCAATCAATCAATCAATCAATCAATCAATCAATCAATCAATCAATCAATCAATCAATCAATCAATCAATCAATCAATCAATCAATCAATCAATCAATCAATCAATCAATCAATCAATCAATCAATCAATCAATCAATCAATCAATCAATCAATCAATCAATCAATCAATCAATCAATCAATCAATCAATCAATCAATCAATCAATCAATCAATCGATCAATCAATCAATCAATCAATCAATTAATCAATCAATCAATCAATCAATCAATCAATCAATCAATCAAGCAAGCAAGCAAACAAGCAAGCAAGCAATCATAGCATGTTCAACAGTGGATTTTATCTATATACATATAAATATTTAACAAACAATAGACTGACTGTCTAAGTGTACTCTATACAATTCCCACATAAATGGAGGATCATTTAGAAGTTTTTTTAAGCTGTCACATATATCTTAGACACTCGACTGGCTGAGATATGGACCGGTCAGGTGTACAGAATCCAGGTCAAGCACACTGAGAATACCGGCCTACTCAATAAACACGAGTCGGTGGCCCAATGTTGGGCTGATGTTGGCCCATCGTCTACGACGCTGGCCCAAAATCAGCCCAACAACAAACAATACTTGGTTAGTGAGATCTTACCAAACATAGGAAAAACGTGCTAGCTTGTAGTATAATGTACTATATACCATAAGGTGGTACACAAAATATGACAACCTTAGCAGAGTGAAAAAAAACTACCTCGATTCAAAATTCAAAACTTGTCTTCAAAACTTGAGTTCTACATTCTCAACTGTGAAAAAGGTATCGGCCTTCGGCCTCGACACTTTTCACAGCTAAGAATGTAGTGCTCCTCGGGCTTTATCCTATACATAAACAGCCCTTGTCATGGCACATTTAATTTAAAAAGGAGAAGGCGGGTTGATTCTCTAGTCCAGTAACATCAATGGGGATGACCGATATTCATGATTGATGTATCATCAAATTAATAAGTAAACTCACAATCCATGTATTATTCCAGCGACCGTGTTCTGAGATGAGTTAGGCTAGGGGCGTATGAGCTAAGCTGTCAACACATGAATGTAACTCCCAGCAAACACAAAACATTTGTATAACATTTGTACCACGTCGGCCCAACGTCTTCGACGTTGGCCCAACATTGTACAAATGTTAAACAAATGTTTTGTGTTTTCTGGGAGGCCTCACCGGCTAAAATGAACTTAATATCAGCTATACATTTAAGATCACGTGAACACGTGAAAAGAAAACAGTTCGCTTTAAATTCATGATTAACCAGTTAGCCATTATCAAGATTTGCAAATATTTGTGCTAAAATTAAACAAATATAAGTTAATTTATATAAATTTTCAGCTACTTGAAGTTGTGTCTCGCTACCGCGACCCACAACTTCAAGTGGCTGGAAATTTAAAGAAATTAACTTATATTTGTTTAATTTTAGCACAAATATTTGCAAATCTTGACGTTTAGACACACATTTAATTCCCAATATCAGTGATTTTGCCGACTAATAAAACAGATTAAAAACGACAATAGTCGTGATCAGCGGGATATGGGTTAACCTTTTCAGGCCTGAATTTACCATTGTCATCTTCACCCACTACAAGCCGCAAATTGCTGTCACAATTCTCGACTTGTACTGGATGAAGCTGATTTGCTGTGGTTTAAAAATTAGAGTAAATTGCCATCAATCAGTAAACAAGTTTCATGGAAATTGTCGTTCTAAAACCCTTGGTTGTAGAAAAATTTAGTCTTTTTTGAGGGATTTAATATGATGCTTAAATGAATGAATGAATGAATGAATGAATGAATGAATGAATGAATGAATGAATGAATGAAAGAATGAATGAATGAAATCTTATATAGCGCATGTATCAAGCCGGCGGTTGTTCAGAGCGCTGAGCATCGAGAGTAACTTAGCAAGGCCTGTTATCATTCAAATTCCAACTCAGTCTCCTGGGAGATATACAGCTGAGCTGCCATTGAGGCGCATCAAGCTATTTTCATTCCAAGCAAATTCGCCTTATGTACCAAGTACTCACACATTGTGGATTTTCTGGGGTCTCGCTGGATGAAAACTGCGCCTACGTCCATTGAGGTTCTTTTACGTCCAACTCTAGGTCAGTCAGACGAGCCATCTGAGGACTTAAAGGGTTAAATTAACATACCTTCAACGCTATCATACAACAGGAAAGAGATGACATAAACTGTATATAAAATGTATCATTTGTATCATAATTTTTCTGATCTTTACTTTGCAGCATAACACAGAATGGCGTGTATCCGCCTGTGAGACATGTTATTGTGAGGATGGTATCACAATGTGTACTAACACCTCGTGCGATGAGAACTCAGAGTGTAACCCCGGGGAAGTATCACAAGTACTACCTGGTCATTGCTGCCCAGTATGTGTACCTGCTGGACGTAAGTACCCTGAAAAGGGGGCACATTTCAATATTAGTTACTTGTAACTTAGATCTATAAACCTACTTGATATTTGTGTGAGATTCAGAAAGTAGTTGATGCTTCCTGTGTATTCCACATATTATTTGTATAAGCAGGTAGTTACCATGAGCAGGTAGTTGTAGCTACATAGCTTATACTAGTTGTTTGTGTGTTCTAGCTATACTGTACTTTTGCTAATTCCTTGTGACTTTGTGTGAGCAGGTAGCTGTAGTTACCTGGATCAGACTTATGCTGATGGATCAGAATGGAGTCCCGCTGCCTGTTCACGGTGTACATGTTTGAATGGACGCAGTCACTGTTACACAGCCTCGTGTCCCAATCTCATCTGCTCACAGGTCAGTAATAGCAAATGATTCTCAGTGATAACGCCATCCACATATCAATTAGGCGACAATTATTCAAAGGTATCTTTTAGTGCCACGTGCCTTCAACGTAGGGTGATCAGCCCACTGAATCTCACCTCCAAATTACTACGCAGAAGCCTCGATCTAATAACGTCTAAATTGTTTGTTCCTTTTCCATTTCTGCAATAAACCAATGTTCTTATGGTATTTAAAGATGTAGATATAATTTGTTAAATTTTAATTAAATTATTTAAATATACGGATGACCCATCACGCCTAACCCATCATGGGTCGATGCAAGGTCAAGGCTATTAAGAAATCTCAGGTCCAAATAGACAGCTCTGGAAAGGTGTCTACTATATATCCTTCTGGATTAGTATCATGGAAGTGTTTAGGGGACATTTTAGGTTGCTGATATTTGTGTCTTCGCCTTATTTTATGTGTGGAATTATTCCTGGACAAAATGTAGACCTATAAGTAATTTATAGGGGAACTAATTGGGAAAAAGACACTTGACACTTATTACCGTGGGGCCCGGACAGCCTCTTTCCAGGGCTACATATGAGGTGAAGGTGACCCATTTGATAGCGTATCCCAATTTTCAGGTAGCCTAGGGATTTTTTGAAAATTATCTATGTTACTGACACATATTATGTATACGTTCAGTTTTATGGAGAAACATCAGAGTTTATTAAATGAGTCAAAGAGGCCGATATCAAAAGGAAGTAGGCCTACTGCTCATAGTGTTGTGTTATATTTCAGGGCATGAATCCCCGCACTGCACTCTGCAGAACGTTACTAAGTCTCCTCACAGATAACACGTTCCACTTTGAGCCAATACTGGACCAACATCTAAGGTTTTCTGTACTTCTGCAGACAATGCTCTTGCAGTATCTATCTAGGTGCTCATATTATGAGGGAGTGATCACTGCGGGTCTAACCATCCCACCTGGATAGCGCCCATGTCCGCCCTAATGTGGCTGCGTTGTGGTGATAGTTTGATAAAATGATTGCTCCTATCGTGATAGCACGTCCAGTTTACGCGGGAGGTCATTTGCGAAAACAAGCACAGATAAACTGAGTAGAATTTAACCCTCTAAGCGCTGACATATTTTCAAATAAACCATGGAGACCAAAGGTTTTTTTTATTTTTGAATGATCATAAATGTCTTAGTTAATTATTTCCGCTTCATTTGAATACCTATGGTATGTTTATCCGGCCTTTATAAATGTTTTTACTTTTACAGTGCGGGGATCAGAATCTGACGTCTACAGACGTCAGATTCTGACGTCTAATGTCGATCCCCGCGCTGTAAGGGTTAATCATTTAGAGAATATTAGTACGGCGTTTTTTACAATTAATTTATCATGTGAGTAAACATGGGATCCAAATCTGTTTTTTTCCTCGAAATCAGTTTTCGAGAACAACACCTTTTTACTTTACCAGAATTATTTGAAAAAAACATACATTCTCATGTATACTGCACTGGGTAGGAGATCGGAAATATACACCCTTTATTATAACAGTTATTGTGACAGATTAACCCTATACCCACCGGTGCAGCATTTATTCGTGTTTTTTCATTTTTTTTACATTAATCAGCAAGATTTTAAAAGAGTTGACCTCCATTTGGTCAAATCCGACTAATTTTCACTTTGTTGAAGTTGTGTGTCGCGTCAGCGAAACACAACTTCAAGTGGGGGGATTTGGTGGTTAAAGGGTGATATAATAATATTAATTGGCTGTCGTATTCCTGTAGTCTCGTTTTGAAGGAGACACGTCGATTAATGATTAGTCACCACGAAGCTGACCCAGCGTTTAAATAACATAGACTCGATGACTATTATTTGCTGGTTAATATAAGTGAGACGTTGTGGCAACTTTGAGCTAATGTTTGCTCTCTGTGTAGTAAATGGTCTTGTCCTTCAGACTGATAGGAGTGATAAGGTTTTTATGTTCTGTGTATGGGGCAGACGGCGCATGCGCTCACCACTCTGACATCTTTCCCACACAGGAAACCCAAGAAACACAACACGATGAACCAATGTTGGTACAATGTTGGTCCAGCGTCGCAGACGGTGGACCAACATTATTCTAACATTGGTTCAGCGTCTCGTGCTTAGTGGGAAGGGCCACCTGGTCCTGAAATTTCACCTTCCCGGCGACCACCAAACATTGTCTCAATGTTGGTGTAGTATTGGGCTAGCGTGTATGATGCTGGCCCGACATTATGCCAACATTATGGCAAGGCTTTGTGTTTCCAGGTTAGTACTCTTGAATGGATACTAAAGATTCCGAGTACTCCATTTTGGGCTGATATTATGACTGAATGATCACCATCTCTGTCGCGTTCATTACGCATTTTTAGAACGCTTTTTATGCAATATATACTAACAAAAATGTCTATTTTGAATAGATTACATTGCTTCGTGCTGCAAAACACATGTATAAAATAGCACCACATATTAAATTACTTTCAAAGCATTATCTGGGAAGGCATAAAAACTAAGGAAACATTAAAATACTGATATGAAAGATGTTATAATAATAAGAAATGCTGTGGTTCTGTGATAGCACGGCGCCGTGGAGCACGCGGGCGCAGAGCAAACTTTATGTGCTATGGACATTCTGCTCCCACAAAAAAAAAAACTCATTGTCACTGTAATAATTTTGAATGAGATCCAGCCAACGGTTCAAAGGATATCGCACCCACAAGCTTTCCGGCTGGCTGTTTTTTTTTAAATGTCCTCCGTCAGCCATCTTGTTTTTTATTGATTATTCCCAAAAGTTACGATATCTATTGACTACAACATAAATTATATCAGACTGATTAGGAAAATGAATAAATAGTTATATGACCACAACTCACGTGCATGTAGTAAGTAAATATGACAATGTTTGTATTAACGTGTAACTAGAAACTTTAACTCCGCAGCAGGCTATGACGCACTATTTAATCTGGGGGGGAGGGGGTTCCATGCATTTTTCGTAGTTTTTCTACATCAGAATTACCATGGCTATTTGTCTCCCCCAAAATACTGAAGTACGTAAGTGGGTTTTTCAAAATAGTCTTCTTTGGTGGGCCTCCTCCAATTTTGTTTCAGGGTCTTTCAATAAATTATTTTTTATGCACAAGTTCTCAACAGTTTTTGTCAATAACTAGACGCCATACGTTGAAATCAAAGGGGGCGTCCTTAATTCTTATCTACAATTGTAATTTTTATCTACAATATGGGTTGCATTTTGTTGATTAATTTACCAGAAAAAACAACTAATTAGGCTAGATAATGTGAGGAAAAGACACTAATGTCAGCTTGCGCTATACTCCCAATGATCGTCGTATGCGCTATCAAGAGCGTGGACAACTACAAATGAGTTGTGCTTGTATACCACTCTATTCTCTTTGGTATGTCGATTAAAGTGCACTTAGTATGACCTTTGTAACCCCAACTTCTTCGGTTTACATACACGGAACACAGGTATTAGCAGATAATGCTCATTGTTTCACAACTACCGAACAATGGTGCACAAACCTACTATCTCGTAGAATATCATGTAGGCCGTACATGTCTACATCCGTTCGCCATGGACTATTTTTATTTTACTTTGAACCCATCAAATATCAGTTTATACGCTAATATGGTAAAAATAATAGAATATTATAGTGTTCCATAAATTTTCTAATATTAAGTATAATATGATTTATTCTATGTGTTGGCTATTGTATTGCTGTCTTGTTCTGCCCTGTGTTTCGTCAGCTTCTATTTGTTACAGGACGAGGACTTATCTCTGGAGCCTGGTGAATGCTGTCCACAATGTGTGGCCCAGAAGTGCTCAGAAGGAGATATGCTCTACAAAGTTAGTACAACATTTGACTTACGTTTATTGTTGTGGAAATTCATGACTTAGAAAAGAACACGATGTAATGTTTTGCTATCATATATATATCGTCCCGTTGGATATGAAAGGGTGTATCTGCCACTTAGTAAAGTGGTGGATACACCCTTTCATATCCAAGGGGACGATAATTATGTAGAATGCATAATTTGGAGGGAGACGACTTTTAAATGTGATACGACATGTACACGACCTTTAAACGTAAGTGCGATATGTACACGAACGTTAAGTGTGGTACGCCATGTACAGGACTACTATACCTTTGAAAGTGGTACGCCATGTATACATCCTTTAAATAGGTGGGCCTTCATGATTCGGTGAGAAAACGTTGTGGTCGCCCACACATGCGGAGTGGGGTCGGCCAAAATGTAAATATTATGGTTCAGTTAAGCAAAACGACACAATTCCACGCTTTTCAAATGTGGTACAACGTGTACACAACCTTCAATTTGATATACGACATGTGTACGACCTTTAACTGTGGTTCAAAAAGTACATGATATTGTGGTACGACGTTAGATAGTATTTAAACTGACATTTCAAATACCATCCGTTTATTTCTCGCCGCTGCTGTGTATAATGTTGGACACAAGCTCTCACAGAAGAACATGGTGGAGTGTCAGTGATGTTCGCTAAACAAATCTCCTAGACATGACAAAGTAGTATGAAGTAACATGTTGATATGTTGATGGCATTACATACGTCACATTTAGATCAGATTTATTGCCCGATCAGTTTTCCAATACATTTATTATTAATAATGTATATTTACGAATACGTTGAGCCCCAAAATCTCCGGATTATGTTAGTTTCTGACAAACGTTGTCATTCAGTATAAATAATCACAGATATGTTTTCTCATGTTAACATACACTTGACTAAATGACGGAAGTACGTTGAAAAAAGGTGGTGAGTAATTAATCGTGGTAAACTGTCTGCTTACATTGTTCTAAGCTAACACTCTCCAGTCGTGAGAGGAGAGGGAGGAGAGGTCAAGAATGTTACTCATTCTCTAATGGCGGCGGCGTTCTCAAAGTCAACATTTCCTCCCTGTTATACGTACAGAAAGTGGTACATATGAGAACATTGCCGTTGATCTGTCTAGTGGTTTGAAGTTTTATGTGATAGCAGGCTGACCCATTGAATGCTGATATCTTTTCATTGGTTGTATCACATTTCGAGTTGTGAATTCCTATGCTCTTCGCATGTGATATTATGAATGGAAGGTTCGACGTACTTCTTTTGCCAACTATTATTGATGAACGATATGACTTGAATCAGTGTCTATTATAGTGAATCGAAAGGCTTATGTCTGCGCTGCTATCACTATGTTGTTCTTAATGTGTTAATGAGACCACCGAGTAACAGTTTTCTAATATTTAGTCTGTCTGCTCTTTCTCTCGAGGTGTCCCTACAGTTAGCTATTATCAGGCTCTAAAATCCTAACAACTCACACATACATTTTAATGCATTTGGGCCATTTGACACACGTATACTTTTATACACTGTTGCGCTAATTTGAAAATTAACGGAGACGTTCATCTTTCATATTAAAATATTATAGACTATAGTTTCCCTTTATCTCTTATTTATGACCAAAAGTGTATTCGCAAATTCCATTAACACATGTATAAGTACAAATTGGAAAACAAATAAAATCACCCACACAAAAAAAATAAAAGCCTAATACCAGTATATGAGAAACGAAAGTCTCTGAGTATAAATACTCATAAGACCACCTAAATTTAGTGTTGTCATCAATCTACCGCGACAACAGTGTGAGGTCCCTTAATTAAATCAAATTTATACTGGATTTCCATCATAAACGCTTGACTTCTACAGATTGTGATTGGCTATTATGGGCCAGTTGAAATAATAAAGCGTGTCAATCTAGGTAAGAGCCAAATATAATTATTGCTACTGAACTTGCGTGGAGATCTAGTGTCATAATTATTAGGCAGCCCTCGCCGGAGAAGGACGACTGCATTCTATATCACACGCTAAATAGCAATGAAACAACCAATTTGAAAAAAGTCGTTTAGTGTGGACATTGATTTTGCGAAATTTTGCGATATCCATGTATATCAAAAGCAATGCAAAATAGCTGGAATATAGATATAAAACAAAAAAGCAGAACCGAAGACAAATTGCCTGCCTGCCTGCCTGCCTGCCTGCCTGCCTGCCTGCCTGCCTGCCTGCCTGCCTGCCTGCCTGCCTGCCTGCCTGCCTGCCTGCCTGCCTGCCTGCCTGCCTGCCTGCCTGCCTGCCTGCCTGCCTGCCTGCCTGCCTGCCTGCCTGCCCGCTAACCACTACCCCAGGGCCCCCGCCCGACTTTAGATGTCAGATTCTGACGTCTGAAGTCGATCTCCGCACTGATAGGGTTGAATAGGTCCATCGCCGTGTACTGATGCAAGCCATTATTTTAAAGAGAGGCAATAGAAGCTAGGTACAAATAAAAATTACAAAAATATGTTATAACACTTATGTCTATGATAACGCCAATATTTGTAACTAAGGGCAAATACCATGTTTAGTGATCACTTTTATTTCACTATATCTAAATGTAATATGTTGTAACAACGACCTACTCATTTTGGTCTCATTTGCGGGAAAAAATGAGAGGTCAGTGAAGCAAATGTAAATACTCAGTGGATCTTGAAAAATATAATAATCATTTGCGCGCATTAAAAAATAAAACGTCATGATCATTTGTGAAAATATGTAAAAAGTATATAATTTCTTCAATTTTTAAACTTTAAATGCTGGTATCACTTCAAATGTTTTCTTTTAAATAATGACGAAACAAAATAATACATTTTGCTACACACATAGCTGAAAGTAATTGCAAGCATGGTTCTCTACGATGACAATTTGATTTTTTAAATACTGAACTGACCTAAAGCATACCAACCAACGGGATATATATTTTTGGAATTGAAGAAAAGTGAAGAAAAAATAAATGAATGGGGTTTTAGGCCACCTTTTTGCACATATAGGTTGAGCTGGGCCAGGAGAACCTCCTGAGGATGGTGAGATGAATGAGAACACACTGCCCTCCAGACACAGGTTTCGACTGGCGGTCTGAGGCCGAGCACGCTACATCTCGGTCACGGGAGTTCCCCACAATATTGAATCATTACGAGTGAGCTGGGAAGAAACATTTTTTTGTTTTTTTGAAACTTGAAGGCCAGAGTGGGGCTCGAAACCGCGAAAATAAGATCTTGATTATCATGATTATGCAGAATATATTTTGTATTTTTCAACTCATTATTGGAGTTCATACTTCACACGAATTTCCCACGGTCTCCTGATGAATATGACAATAATTATAAGTTGTAATGTATATCCACTCAAATATATCTGTTCAATCAGAGACGTTCTCCGCTGTAACACTTACAGGTAAAGTTTCCGTCTAACAGTGAACACAATGGATCAGTGGGAATAACTAGCCTATGTAATAAAGTTGAATATCTGGAATCTGAAATGGCGACCTTTACAAGACCAATTGTATATTGTTCTACGTTTCCAAACGTTGATTGCTGTGAAATTGAATCTGACAATAATATTATGTTTCAGTCAACAGAAGTGTGGAAAAGAGACAGGTGTACACACTGTGTATGTCAAAGTGGGCAGCAAATATGTGTCAGACAAACATGTACAGAAAAGACAGCCCAGTGCTCTGATGTAAGTAAGACTTGTATGTAAAGACTAAGAATAGTACATTCCAGTGATATATGTATAGAAAAGAACATACATCCATGTGCATATATTTTAAGTAGGCCTACATGTACCAAATATAAAGCTGTGCAGAAAAACAGCCCTGTGATCTGTTAAATGCATATTAAATTTTTTTATCAAGTTATAAATACCTGGTTTATAACCATAGATTAATACTGGACGTTGGTAGTTGATGTACGCCGGATCAATAGGGAGACACAGAGTCAACATTTAGAACTAAACTACGAAATGTGATTTAAATAGGTGTGAGGATTATATGCAAACAATTACAAGTACCAATATTTTAAATCGTTAACGATCACACATTTGGCTGGAGAGGTGAACAAGGAATTCAAGGCTATTCAAATATACTTGAGGACGATCTATTAGCCATTTATGAGGGTTGATGAGGTTTATTGCCAGAAAAGTTGTATTTTTATGGCGTCCCCCCTTGACAAACCTTCGTGGTGACGCTCTCCAACAAGAACCATTCTAATATTTCACTCTCTTTCTCACCACATTTGAATTGATTTCACTCTATCACTTCTAATCTAATCTGTGGACATTGGCACATACAGGTATATCTGAATTTTATATTACGCTGATTTATACATTTATTTGTATTTATAACGAGAATATGTCAACAATAGATAGAAGAGTAATAATAAAATGTAAATGTAAAGAAATACCTACCTTTTCAATATGCGAGGAACAGCTGCTTTTCGAGTGCGTGCGTGAATGAGTGCGTGAGTACGTGAATGAGTACGTGAATGAGTATACGTGCGTGAGTGAGTGAGTGAGTGAGTGAGTGTGTGAGTGAGTGAGTGAGTGAGTGAGTGAGTGAGTGAGTGAGTGAGTGAGTGAGTGAGTGAGTGAGTGAGTGACCGACCGACCGACCGACCGACCGACCGACCGACCGACCGACCGACCGACCGACCGACCGACCGACCGACCGACCGACCGACCGACCGACCGACCGACCGACCGACCGACCGACCGACCGACCGACCGACCGACCGACCGACCGACCGACCGACCTAACGACCGACCGATCGACTGACTGACTGACTGACTGACTGACTGTCTGACTGACTGACTGACTGACTGACTGACTGACTGACTGACTGACTGACTGACTGACTGACTGACTGACTGACTGACTGACTGACTGACTGACTGACTGACTGACTGACTGACTGACTGACTGACTGACTGACTGACTGACTGACTGACTGACTGACTGACTGACTGACTGACTGACTGACTGACTGACTGACTGACTGACTGACTGACTGACTGACTGACTGACTGACTGACTGACTGACTGACTGACTGACTGACTGACTGACTGACTGACTGACTGACTGACTGACTGACTGACTGACTGACTGCGGGTATCACAACCAGTACTGAGCCCTCCATGCCTTGAAGCTGTTTGTAGCCCTGTGTAATAATATAAGAACAATTTCTCATCACGATGATCATTAGGCCGTCTCTTGTAAGATTATGTGAAGAAATTTTGGTTGAGCAATTGTCTGGCAGGGCAGATTGAACATCTCCATTATTATGATATCACACATCTCATGATATCGTCTCTGCCCTTCCACTTTTATACCTGAGTGAGGGGAATACATGATGGTGAAGTATGTTGCTTTAAAAGACAACATCCCAACACAAGCTAGGTTCATAAACTGGTGGCGTTTCACAATTCCGCCACCAGGCTATCAGAAGTAGAGTTTACAAACCTATAGAGTCGTTGAAAGGAGAGGAACATTATATATATTTATATATTATAATTTATATTTGCGTAGCAGGCGGTAGCTCTTCAGCGATGCGCCATGTCACCCTCTGATTATAATACTAGAAGGGTCTAGCTTTTTGTGAACAAAAAACTGGAGATGTCTCCCCTCCAGCAGCATAACCATAAAGGTTGATAGCTAATAGATGTAGTGTCAATGGCTTTTGTAATTAATGTTATTAAATGGCTCCTGTGGACAGTAGAGACGATGTATTAAGCGGAATAATTGGTGCGAAACAACACTTGTCAACACTACCAGCAGACACGACGTTGACCCAATGGGTCGACGTCGCAGATGGCGGGCATTAACCAGCATTGGGTGAATGTATCGTGTTTGCTGGGTGGTCTGGTATTGCTTGCAGCTTACTACTGGCCTCGATTACAAGCGACACCGACCCAATGTCTGTTAAATGTTGGCCAGTATTCATTCTGTCCTAGTCAGTACTTCATTCTGCAGTACCAGCACGCTGGCGGTATAGTACGGTCACGATGCTTTGAACCAAAGCTGGGTTAATGTTGGCCCGCCATCTGTGACGCTGGCCCACATTCAGCGTTGCGCCAAACACGACACGGTAACACAATACTGGGCTAATGTTGGCACAGCGTCGTAGATGGTGGGCCAACATTAGTTCAGCATTGGGTCAACGTCGTGTTTGACCGCCTGTACCATAGAAAGCGCTGGAGAGAAATGAATTGGAGACAGACTCACCACAGCACAGACTGACAGCAAACACGAAGCGTTGAACCAGTGCTTGTTTGATGCTGGGCCAGCTTCGCAAGCGGTGGGCCAACAATAGCCCAGCATTGGGTCAACGTCTCGTGTTTGACCGCCTGCACAATAGGAGGGAACTCACAGACACAAACTGAGCGTACGAACTGATTGTACAAAGGTAAAGCAACATGTCCCCACCTCTCAGCACATAACTACCAGACAGTGATATATTTTGTCTGAGGTAGTTGCAGCCGAGACTGCCATCTCCCTACATCTGAATAAACTTATAAAAATAATTGCTCAGCTGAAATTCTACAGTCAATGGTAGATAAGAATCGACTTATCAATCAACATGACAACAGGTATTGTCATTAGATTTATATGACTATCTATGTGGTGAATTTCTCACTACATAGTGAGAAATTCTGTTTCACTAATGTATGGTAAACAAATCACCACCAGATCTGCAGTTACGTTTGTCTGGTAGCCTACTATGTATAGAACTATTAGGCTACACGTTTATAGGCTTCAAATTGTTTGTTTGTTTGTTTGTTTGTTTGTTTGTTTGTTTGTTTGTTTGTTTGTTTGTTTGTTTGTTTGTTTGTTTGTTTGTTTGTTTGTTTGTTTGTTTGTTTGTTTGTTTGTTTGTTTGTTTGTTTGTTTGTTTGTTTGTTTGTTTGTTTGTTTGTTTGTTTGTTTGTGTCTCAGGCTAAAAAACAATCCACTAAATGTTGGGGATGATCAGGATTATGATCGAATCCGAATGCCGTAGCGGCGGAGGTTTGCATGACTGACTTGTCAGTGTCTAGTTTAATGTATTTTCAGACGGAACACTTGATATGGAAGGAAGATCAATGTTGTCCTATATGTGTTTCAAATGAAGGTATGTATCTAAAATAATTATTAGTATCACATTATTTATGTATACTATTATAGTGATAATTATATCGAAGCTGCTACATTTATATTTTTACTTTGAAAATTGTTGTTGAAAGAGGTAATGAAGTCTACTGACCAGCATTGGGTCAACAAATTGTGTAATTGTGAATTTTTTTTAAGAATCAGTAACCCACAGGACATTTTTTCTTTTGATGGGAATGTGTATTGGTGTAAAACAGTGTCATACCAATACTGAAGTAATTCAACATCTTGCCATAGAATTGTGGCACAGCGTTGCCTCAAAGAGGATATATTCATAGCAACATATATACACTATATATTATCGATGTATAATTTACCATTTCAAACTGCAGATGGACTACAGACCCATACCAGTGATAGGTACGGGGGGGGGGTACTTGAATCCAATATAAAAGGTCGAAAGGAGCGCGTAGCGCGGGGCTGATGCGAGATTACGCACTAGTTATGGTATGGTCTTTTTATCACCTGGTGAGGTAGGTGTAATGGTCGTACACAAAGCAAGACAACTGACATCTTGAGTCCGCCAGGAGACAACCCAATGGGCACACGACATTGTTGCGACGTTGAATGAATGGCAATGACGTTGATTCAACGTCGCAATACCGTCGTGTGTCCAATGGAAAAGGTCCAAGAAAGAACGAATGAATGGAGCTTTAGGCCACATTTGTGCACACACATGCTAAACAGTTCTACAATAATCTTGTGAGGATGGTGAGGTGAAACAGATTGGAATGCCCTAGGATTCGAAATTCTAACCTAGGTGGTCTGAGGTCGAGCACGCTACCTCTACGTCGCAGAGTGCCTGCCATGATACCAGACATTTCGTGCAATGAAATGATTGACGATCAACTCATTGCTTATGACACAACAAACAACTCTTCTCAGCGCCCCTATTTATTTGGCGGAAACTACCCCTCGTAATGTATTGTGTCTTAGTATTTCTATGCATTCACTGGGTGATCTTTTCATACAGATTCCTGTGAATATGAAGGGTCGACTCACTTTGACCAGGAGGTGTGGAGCACGTCTGAGTGTGAATTCTGTGTGTGTCAGCGCGGAGAAGTACAGTGTGGTATGGCACACTGTGAGCACCAAAAATGTCATCAGGTCAGATACAACATCTATTTCCAAATTGATGATTAATTTCATAAATATTTGTATTATGTTGACAATAGTTATCATCTTATGTTGAAATTTATACATCGGTTTAATTCAGTAATGGTCTGAATATAATGATAAAAAAATATTTTAAAAACTGATATCACATGTGGTTATAGGCCTACCATAAAAATGCTTCTGATATCACCTGTAGTTATACCATATGAAGGCCTCTGATATCAGATGTAGTTATACCATAAGAAGGCTTCTTTTCCTGCAGAATGAAGAGCTTATCACACGACCTGACGCTTGCTGCCCCATATGTGTGACTAAAGCAATATGTTACCATGGCAACAAGACATACAAGGTATAGTCGATCAAGCAAGGAAAATAGACCAATTCTATTTTTCTTGATTTCTAGTAAATCAATAAAACGGCAATAACCTCTCAGATGTGCCATCTAAGTAGGCCTATATGAAATTATCGAAATAGCCATTAGATGATGTTATGTACAGGAATTAGGGCCTACGTGATGATATGTTACAAGGCCTGGTCAACTTTACTTAAAATTCACCTTCTCACGTGAAAAGATTGCTCTGGCAGTGGTGATACTCTCACGATATTGAATGCCTTGAATAACTCCCAAAACTTACACTTCCAGGACCTTCCAGGAATTTTTTACCGTACTCAAAGAACCTACAATAACCGGCTTGTTTTAAATGACCTTTAACTGAATTGTAAGAGGATCCGTATTCTCGGTTGATTTAGATACAATGTATCTGATCTCGACCAATCAGATACGTAGTATCTAAGTCAATCGTACTAATATTTGTGGTGTTTATTCAGAATGGGGAGAGCTGGCACCTGGGATCTTGTCGTTACTGTGAGTGTCAGCAGGGCAGTGTCCAGTGTTACCAGCAGATGTGTGAGAGGTGTCCAGTGTCCACTGTGAGGATCCATGTAGTCGGACACTGCTGTGGACAATGTAAACCAGGTCAGTGAACATATTTTCTTACAATGTTGTTTTACGTCCTTCCTGCATAGAAGCGGCTTTTAACAAAGCATTTTGCGGGTTTCCCTTGCATTCATTATTACAAAAAAAAACTTTTGAACAACAGATGTATTAATTGTAATTGATTGGAGCATGAATAATTAAATTTGAATTTGAATCCTTCATCTTACAGATATGTAGGCCTACATGTAGGTAGAGTCCTTCCCCATGGAACACGCGTCTGCTTTTCGAAATCATATAAAATTAGCATATTAATCCCTTTTTGAAATATCAGAGATCGGCTTTAAAAATAATAGTATTGCTCTTGTTGACATATGTCGACATGAAATATAAATCCCTTTTAGTTCAGTATGAAATATCAGAGACCGGCTTCAATCATAATAGTATTGCTCTTGCTGATATTTGTCGACATGAAATATAATTTTCTTTTGATTGAAACTGAGGTGCCACAATGTTCAATTCTTGGTCCACTTTCATTTGTCATCTATTTGAACGATTTCGCCATTTCAAGCGATATATTCAAATTAAATTCAATGCTGATGGCATCATGAAAAAAATGCATCAGGTTGAAAATAAATAGTTCCAACTAATCTAACTTTATGTTTTTTATCAACATCAATAACAACTACCACTGCTAATATTATAAGATTAATATGTAAATGTACGATGAGTTTCACAGTTTTTTTCGCTAAAAAAATTTCTTAATACAATTTGGCATTACAAGGTGGCTTTAGTGTGAGTGAGTGAGGGACTTATTGTCTTGACGGGGGAGGGGGTGGTTTTCCGAACCATTATCATGATTCCGTTTATTCGGTTTATATTATGTCATTAAACCAAAATGGTTTGGTGGAAGTTTGGTCGACAATGTGCGAGGTAGTGAACAACATCGTTTTTGAGCAGAATACATATAACTTTACATTTTCAGTGACGTGTGATGACGAGTGTGGAAGTTGTGGACCATCACATCCCAGCTTCTGTCTGGTTTGTAAGGATCCTTCCCATAAGTTGGAAAACGGCAAATGTAGAGAGCAGTGCTCTGACGATTACTTCCTCAGTAGTGACAATACCTGCCAAGGTAAGTTTTACCCTTGTCCTGCTATGCCCGGATATATACGGGGTTAAGGATGCTTAGATCAATAAAAATATCACCTAATTTTGATAAAATAGTTTTTAGTAAATGCATAATTGATTCAATAATTTAATTTTGGACATATCTATTTTTCATAAATAGAAATATTTTCCGTCATTTGAAGCTGGAAATTGCTTTAGCAATTCCAGCTTCAAATGACGAAAAATACAATTGAAGCAATTCAGCATGACACGGGTTAATTTACTTGTGATGAATACATAAGGAATTATATTAGCCATCTTCACTTTAGAGTGAAAGTGTATAATTATGTAATTTTATATGTGACACCCTTGTATATATTTCCCTAAGCAGTTATAAATATCGTTTAGCAACGTTGTTCAATATGCCTTGATGTCCAGCTCATTCTGTTATTATTGTTATTCATTTCAGCATGTTACAGTAGTTGTTCATCGTGTACTAGTGGGACACAGTATCACTGTACAATCTGTAAGTCAGGATTCTATTGGCGTGATGGTGAATGTGTTACCTCGTGTGGCGCGGGATATGTACAGAAAGACGACAAATGTGTAGGTGAGAACTAGCTTCACATGCAAACACATTTATAGAAATGTACTGCCACTTTCATTTTAACATAATTTAACCCTTTAATCGCCGGTGCCAAATATATTCGGTTTTTCACTTGATTATTACCACATTCAGTACCGCCTTTTAAACATGGTAAAGCCTTAATGTGACATCAAGCAGCACGATTTGAAAATAGTTCATCTTCATTTTGTCAAATCTGCATAATTTTCACCCACTTGAAGTTGTGGATCGCGTCAGCGAGACACAACTTTAATTGGGTGAAAATTCCAATAATAATAAGTTGGCGGTTAAAGAATAAGTTGAATATAAGTTGAATAAGTTGGCGGTTAAAGGGTTAAGGGTTGCTTGATTTCGCAGTCGTTATGCTGCATGATCATTTTGAATTGCCACATACGTTTTCTGTGACACAGTTTTTACCTAAAACGCATGCATATTCTTCAATGTAAACCATGGCTCAAATTCGAATAAACCTTTTTTGATCTATTTTTGTTTATATACTTAAATGTGTTTTTACTGTAGCATGTCACAGCAGCTGTAGTGAGTGTTCAGGGGAGGGCCCACGCAGGTGTCTGACATGTCGAGATCCCTGGAAACTGGTCAGAATGAGACAATGTGTGGAAATATGTGGATCAGGATTTTACAGACATGGATCATCTTGTCATGGTAATGGGTCGCTCTGTTAAATCTTATAACATAAGCTGTTTCACTGTTTTACCAGTCTATTTTCATTCATTTACAGCCAAACGGAAGCGAGATAAAAAATAATAATTATCCCGCTCCCACTTACAACGTTATTATAAAAATTAAATAATAAATAAATTCTTCTTAGAGATATAATACTAGGTAGAAAAAATATTATTAAATATATTTAAACTTTAATATTTTTTCCATTTCTATGTCTACTTTGACAAGTAACGTAATTATATTTTTTAAGTTTAGTTTGCGGGAACGTACTCATTATTTTTAATCTCGCGTTTTATTACGTGGGAACACATAGTCATTTTTTTATTTTTATGAACGCAGTAGTATTTTTATTTTTTTTATTTTATTGTATTTTTTATTATTATGTTAACAAACAATTTTGGTTAAGCAAAAGATGTTAACCAAAAACATGTTATGCATATTAGGTAGGGCAGGGGCCCTGGTGTATTGGTTAAAGCTGTCTGCCTGGGTTTTCTTCTCCGCTCACTCGTAAAGAATTAAGAGTCAGTAGGCCTATTGTGAGGAGACTCTTTGAGAGTGTATTTGCGTGCTCGGTCTCAGACCAGCAGTGATTGAATTGTAAATCCTGTGTCCGGAGGGCAGTGTCATGTGATTCATCTCAGGAGAATCTCCTGGCCCAGTTTAGACCATTCATCACACATAATCTGCTTTGTCCGCCAAAATGGACGATATAATGATGAGTATAGTGATTATCATAATAATGTATTTATTTTCAGTGTGTGATGGTAAATGTTACCCGTGTTCTGGGATGTCTACAGACTGTACTTCTTGTAGTGATACTACTGTACTACAGGGCCTAGTCTGTGTACCACATTGTGATACAGGATACTATCTCACCTCAGATAACACTACTTGTCAAGGTAATCACTGCATCATCAATTGATTTTAGATGTCAGCTGGGGAAACCACCAATCAAAAACAATGAATTGAATTACCCATATTTCCACTACATATCATTTAGAAATATTGGCTATGAATACCCTTTGGCTATGAATACCAGGATTGAAACTGTAATAAACATTCTCTCATTTTTCAGCTTGTCCTCGGCATTGCTTAACGTGTTCGCCAGATGGCGCATGTTTACAGTGTAATCGTCGCACGTTTCTCAGTGGTATAAAGTGTGTCGCGCGATGTCATGGAGATTTACCATTACCTGATTCTAGTACCCGGCGATGTGAAGGTAACACAACAAAGACCAAATAGTGATCAATGCTGGTTCAAAGATCAATAATGGTGCACAGTTGGGTCATCGTCGCTGACATTTTAATCAAATCATGGCGATATTTTGTCTGCGTTTGGGGTCAAAACACAAAATTGGCGAAGTTGAAATAAAAATTATATCAATCCAACATAACAGCTCTCGAAACACCGAAAGAATAGATTAATACTTGTAAACACAAATATTTCTTTTCTGTTAAGTATATATGTGACATAACCAGCAAACATCTTATACGAAGTATCATCACACTTACTCCCGAGATTGCCATCATTGGCAATACAAACTTGATATGAATAGTATATACTAAAACATGTTAACTAAAAAATGTGAAAAAAAGAATACGTCATGTTTTTTGCATGTTTTATAAAAATGGTTAGAATTGTGAATGTGGTATTTACAGAGGCCAGTTTGCAGCCACCGGAGCTTTTTCGCAATAACAGCATAGAAGGACGAGCAGGTGCCTTCAGTGTTATAACACCCACCATGCTACAGGCATATGATGACAACACCCCGTTCCATGAGCTGACGTTTCACGTCATACAGCCTCCATCACACGGTGATTTAGTTCTGGCGGGATCTGGCCGAGATGTAATCCTACAGAAGAAGAGCACGTTTACTCCTGACAATCTCCTCAGTGGCAGATTGAGGTACCTTCATAATCGCGACGCCCCTCTCAAAGGTAGTCTCACAATGTCATTTTTTATCACTGAAAATATAAACAACTGCATGAAAAAGCACAGATTAGAAAAATATTTATAATCCTTCAAACAATTTCCATTCATGATAGGCCCATACGCCAAAACTCACAAAAGAGAGAACTATTTTAATGGACTGTCACACGTGTTCTTTTTCAGATAGCCTTGAGATTTATGTCACAGAGAAACATTTAGGTAGTAACAGACAGACAGTGCCTATCACAGTAAACAGTCACCGTAATCCTGTAGTGAAGAAAAACCGCCCATTACACGTTGACCAAGGTGGAGAGATAGCAATAGACGCACAGCACCTGGATGTCATGGATGATGACAGTCCGGGAAGCCTCACATTGAGGGTCATTGAAGGTATGATATCATCATGGTAACTAGCCAACGCAAACGTATAAACCAATGCCGGATAAACGTCGGGACACGGTCGAGATAACGCAATGCTACAGTGTAATCGTCGCACGTTTTTCAGTGGTATAAAGACGGACACTTTAACAGTAAGATTGTGGATAAAAAAAATAATATCCCTAGCTTTATATTGTGGTGAACAAAAACAACAGTTCTGCTCATCATGACCCGGTCATATAGCTCTACACACATGTACGGCCAACGCACTGGAAAATTGGCAATTTTGGTCAGTTCATTGGGTGAGATCAGAATTTATTGGACCAATTAACCCTATTCGTTTGCTGTCAAGCTCTGAGCACATTTATTATGTCTTACGTCGTCCTGACGTTGGTCCACCATGCAATTTGTCTGACGACTTTCTGGCGTGTAAATAATTAAATTTTTGAGCACAAACAAACAAAACAATGGGTTGGCCGTGCATCATTTATGTGTGACTGGGCCTTCAGAGGTAACACCTAGCGCAAACATTTAAAATTAAGTTTAACTACATATCGCCAAAAAACACGACCAACGCCTAGTGCACACTTAGTGTAGGCCTACAATCACATACATGTACTTTTAATGTATGTCCAGTGAGCCTAAAACGGTTATGAGCATGTTGAACGATTCTCTAGGTCATTTTGTCGTGCGCGCTATCAACAGTGCATTTGTTAATTTATGCTCCTGCATGTGAAATGTGCTAGCATCGCGCAGTGTATTTACTTATTCACGATTTATGTACAACAAGCTGAATATTTGTCGTAAACTCGTCAGTCTCTTCAAAATCAAAGAAACACTGATGTAAGTTTTATTGTTCAATGTAGGCATATACATGGGATGTGCGTCTTCTACGTGAAACTGGGCAACTAGTGAGAAAATTTCCCCTGAAAAAAATCAAAAGTGATATTATTCGTCTCCAGCAATTGTTACACTATCATTTGCTTATCTCAATCTCCAGATTTATGAAATTGTTCGAAAATAGTATGTGAACTTATTTATAAATAATATAAATATCATAGCAATAACATCATAATAGTGTATAATATGTACATATCGATGATTTATGTGTTTCAATCTTGTACTTATTATAATCAGATCAATGTATTCCCAGCAAACACAAAACATTTTCATAACATTTGTACAACGTCGGCCCAACGTCTCCGACGTTGGTCCAACATTGTACAAATGTTATAAAAATGTTCTGTGTTTTACTGGGTTATTCTTGCATATTTGTTAGGCCCGTTGAGTGGAGTGCTACGTGATGGGGTTGAGTCTGAAGGTGATACTGTTAGTGAAGATGTGTTGAGTATAGTTGACCTACGTGCTGGGCGTTACAGATATAAACACGATGACAGTGATACCACTCATGATCACATAGTGCTACAGGCCTCTGATGGACAAAACACAATCAATTTCCTCTTCAACATAGAGATAGCACTTAGGGTAAGTCACAAATTTTTCGGCTTCTCCCTCCACATTCCAGAGAGATCAGGTTGCCATGACATGCAACTAATTTTAACCAAACTAAAATCAATCATTGGAGCGCTGACATGACTCAAAGCGTCAGGTGGGTATAAATTAGTCTGATTTTGCAAAATTGAGATCAATCATTTTTTTGCATTTTGCTGACACGTTTAGTCTTTAAAAGTGCTTATGTAAAAACATAAAAAATTATGATGTTGTGTTTGGCGAGCAAATGTTTAATATCTACATTGTAGTACTTTACTATTAAAATATACTAATTTGATTGTTTTTACATAAAATCGTGTTGTGCTAATCGTGTTCTTATGGCATGTAATCTATTATTTTATTGTATTATGACAGGACAGTTATGAGCCGGTACTTATACATAACCTAGGCATGTACCTCTCTCCTGGGGAATCTGTTCCTCTGACGTCGGAAATACTTAAAGCTACAATACGCTATGGGAAGGAGCAGGACTTAGAGTACACACTGACGCCTCCAACAAACAACCCAAAACAAGGTAACAACTGATTATATAATGTTTTAGTAGCAACTGCTGTCTTTGTCATAAGTAGATATTAGCGAGGGATCAATCGGCAAATGCGGTTAGGCTTATCGCATTATTATGATCGAACAAGGAAGGGTCAAGCCTGGAGATAGTCAAGGAAGCATCGTCCACCGTCTGTGGATATATGTACACCTCCGCCTACCCTGAAGACATCGCAAGGAGCATGGAGATACTATCTACATGCAAGGAGTTATACCGGATAGCCTCGGCCTACAATGCTTCTCTCAAGAACGAACACTGACTGGAAACCCCATGTTTGTTGACATTTCAAAGAAAATAATGTTTGGGATCTATTAGACGAAAAAATACTTTGAATCTGTGGCCATATATTTGTATATGTGACCACATGTTGTAATCTGTGGGAACAATTCGAAGCAGTGGGAACAGATTCAAAACAGTTCCCTTGGATTCGAATCTGTCACCACAGATTACAATATGTTGGTACAAATTCCAATATGTGGCCACATATTGTAATATATGGGAACAGATTCGAATGTGTTGTCATAATTTGCAATGTGTGCGAACAGATTCGAATCTGTGTCCACAGATTGTAATTTGTGGGAACAGATTCAAATCTGTGGCCACTTATTGTAATTTGTGGGAACAGATTTAAACTAATCTGTGGCCACGGATCCCAATTTGTGGTAACATTCGAAACCGTTCCCATGATTCTGTGGGCACAGATTGCACAGGTTTTCTTTCAAGTGTCCCTTTAAAACAAATATATATCATTCAATTTGTTTTGAAAGTTTAAAAGATGCATAACTTTGTACACCAGGTGAGCTGCTGATGGTGGTGCCAATGCCTGGTGGAGGGGCCACGGAGGGTTGGATGGATGTAGGTGAAGACTTGATGGGTTCCACAGTGTTCAGCTTCAAACAGAGAGACATAGATGACAATAGAATATGGTATCGACATAATGGGTTATTTAATCATCGCGAGGACTTCTTCATCTTTCAGGTATTGGATTATTAGCATGGATCTTAACAATTTAATTGAAATTAATGTACCTTTCAAACGTTTTTGTTTCAAATGATCACCAAAAAAACTTGTACATTTTATTTAAAGAACTGTCATGATTATATTATTCCTTAAGATAACAGCAATGTATTATGCCTTTTTGAAGTAGTACGCTCATTCCTTAAATTATAGGGTTATGATAATTATGAGCTGCCTTCCTAACATTTATGAACATGATTTAAAACTAATACTCCGCATATATGTCTTAACAATAAGCCCCTAAGTGAAAAGTTTGTTTTTCCAAGGTTTCTGACAACAATAATCCTCCAAATGTTTTGAGAGACCAGGAATTTGACATAACAATAACGACTGCTCACGCTGATAGTTTGGATGAACACGGAACAGTTAACGAAGAAGGGTATGAATATGAAGACTATGAGTTTGAGCCGTATACAATCAAATTTGCATACGCGGCACCAACTCAATATCCAGTTGACGAGGCTGTGATGGGAATGACGGTACGTTGGAACTAAATCTGGTTTTGTTTTGTACAGAATGATTTCCGACTTCTCTAGCTAAGCTGGTAGAATACCCGTGAAGATAAATACATATTCACTTGACCCTTACAGCGGGGGGATCGATTTTAAACGTCAGAATCTGACGTCTGTAGACGTCAGATTATGACGTCTAAAATCGATTCCCACACTGTAAGAGGAAAATATCTCTAATGGTCGTAGATCAATAACATAGCTATTCAAATGAAGTGGAAAGAGCTAACTAAGACTTTTATATGATTTCAAACTGAAAAAAACTCTTTGGTCTTTTGGCTTATATAAAAAAAATCGCGCTTTAAGAGTTAAAGTATACATCGAGCAAAAGCGGTTATTGAAGCTTCTATAACAAAGAAGGGTATACCATTATTAGTACATGAGTGTGTGGAACCTATTGTTTTTTATAATGAAACAGAGAAACCCTGAAGGACATAGGGATAAAAATGTAAATCAGACGCTGCACTATAAAATGTTCTGTTTGACATGTGTACATCAGGTTTTGGAGAATCAATTGGTACCAATAGACAGCATGGATTTGATATTTGAAGAGAGACCCAGTGATTCCAGTGGGTTACGTTATCACATAACCCAGCCTCTGGTACGAGGGGAAGGCAGCATAGAACATCGAGATCGTCCATTTGAGAGTGTCAGTGAATTTAGACAACGAGATCTGAAGAAACAAAAAATCATCTATCGTCCACCAGTATCAGAAATGGGAAAAGAGGAGAAGAAAGTACACTTTAAATTTGTTGGTAGGTAATCATATATCTATCTATAGTTTTCAGAGAGTCTAGTAGTGCCAAATGTATGCTGAAAATTTGTAAATAAAAACATGAAGACTTGTTAACATGATTCGGGTTAGACGAGCTCCATGTTTGCCTTGCAGTTTTGCTTAAACTTCCGCTAACCACCAGATCAATGACAAACAATACCTCACGGGCAAGTTTGATTTTTGAATCGAGATAGGTGATATTAGCTTTTGTCATGCCAAATGTCCTGATTCCTGCCTCTCGTTCATTCTGCTCGGATGAATACCCCCACTATCAACCATATACTGAATAATAACAACTGATTGGCGTGATATTTATGCCTTTTCACCTAATAACTGATTTATATGTCTAGCTCTTGATGACGAGGCAGGCACTGAGACTGCGGAGTACGACTTTAACATCCGTGTGATGCCTGTGGACAACATGCCACCTCATCTGGCGCTGACAGAGCAGGTATCTGGGGTGACACAAGGCGGTACTCTACCCCTGACCACCACATTACTCTCTGTATCTGATCCAGATACCAGTCTGGGTCATCTAATATTCCACGTCAACAAATCACCAGACGCTGGGAACTTCCTACGCAGGAATAAAAACAACACAATCGTGTTGAAAGCAGGTTTGAAATTTATTTTCTGCATGTAATACAAAACCTTGCTTCTCAATTGGTAGTTCATTTTCTGCACTTTAATAATACTTATACTCTATTTGGCAGAGCTTGTTGTTTATCTGATGGTGCCCCCTGCCTAACAATAAATGAAGGCTAAGGTTGAGAAAGATAAAGGGGACTAACATTTTTTTTATTTGTGAAATAAAACATGTTGCATTCAACCCCACGACAGTAGCAATCATTATCTCCCGTTTGTTATGATTACCACGTCTTTGATTTAATGGGGAGACGGTTTCTGGGGAGTTCGCCTCAAATATAAACAACATTGGATCAGTCCCTGCATCTATCTTTAATTTGTATTTTAATCAACACTTTATTTTCTGGATAGGGGATAATTTTACTTATGCACAAGCATTACAAGAAGCCTTTTACTACAAGCATGATGGCTCAGATATACTAGAAGACACTATAGAAGTGTCCATACAGGATGAGGGTCAAAGTGTAACCTTGACATTATTAATGGACATTATTGAAGTGGACAAACAAGCTCCTAAGCCAGTACCCAGCGCAACGATGACCATGATGGTGTCGGAAGGTCAGTATTTCCTTTGAATGATTATTAAGCCTACACGTCATATTCAAGTTGATGTGGGCCCTATTTGTTTGTCAAGTGTTTATTTTAGGGAATAAGTTTTGCTTACGCTCTAATTAATCTCAACATGGGGTTTCACTGTAGTTCTATGTTGATTTGATATATAGGTTCTTTTTATATGTTCGAACTGTTGTGCATAATTATCAATTACGTTGCAAATTACTCACTAAGAAAGCCACTTCTGAAATTAAGTATTTTACTATAATATTAAATGCTTAGAAAACATTGCAATGATTATGTATATATATATGTATGCTTGCATAGTATAGTAAAACAAAAATATTTTATTTAAAAACCCCTAAAAGTGTTAAAAGGCTTCATATATCTTCCATGATTATACATTTTTTAGTTATACACGTAGACCCTATTTATCATGTCGTTGCACGCTCTTTTGGTTTCAGGAGGTAGTTCTCTACTGAATGCTAATATTATAGCTTTCACTGATGAGGACACGGATGACGACTTTATACGGCTGACTCTGGCATCAGAACCTGACTACGGCGGACTCTATATCAAAGAAACATTTGAAAGACTTCAAGTCGGTCATGTACTTACTCAACAAGATTTTAAAGATGAAACTATCAGGTATGAAATATATTAGAAAGGTCTCGCTCGTTGATTTAAACAACGAACCATCTACCTTTTTACTGGCATATAGATCTATCGGTCACTCGATCAATTGATCATCAGTTGATTAGTATGTGTTAGTTGCCGTTTATTTCAACCTGGTTGATTAATGTTCATCAATTTAAATCAGATATATCGCCGAAGAAGAAATAGGTGTTTACCCCGTGTCAGAAGTGATCTATTTTAACGTCACTGATATAACAGGGAATACTCTACCACGTCAACTTCTGTCAGTTACTGTATTACCAGAAAACAACCAGCCACCGGTCGTGGCTGTGGGAGAAGCGATCCAGGTGAGTCCATACGATTACCCAGCAAACACAAAACATAAACACAAAACATTTGTATAACATTTGTACAATGTTGTAATACAAATGTTTTGTGTTTGCAGAGTGGTTGTATACGTAGTCATTTTTTTACGATACTACGTAGACTTGCTATATGTACAAGCACTTATATGCATAATACTGCTAAGATACCATACTTGAAACTAGACAGTCATTCAGTCAGAGACTGCAAACCTCTGTACTTTTACTAGACCTACCCACCTTTATTAATCTATGACGTCAATTGACCATCCGCAGCGAAGTTTTACTACCCACTTTATGGATGACTGCAATACTACCGGTACTAATAATATTAGTACCGGTAGTAGGCCTATTGCAATTCCATATTATGGTTTCAACCACCCTGAATGAGCCGAAATGTCACAAAGCTGGAGCGAGCCTCCCTTTGGCAGTGCCTATATCATATTATATCTCGGTCCAATAACCTATCCATTACATTTTTGGGGATGATCCGGATTACGATCCGGATGCAGGACCCAGATTACGATAATTATTTTCGGCGAAAGTTTGCAGTCTCTGACTGACTGTCTAATAGTTGATAATACAATAGTAAAGCACAATGAGAAACGTAAAGTTTGATGTTGAAACTATATTGTTTGATGAAAAAACAGGTGGATGAAGGTGGACATGCTCAGCTAGTGTTAAATAACATGCTGATCACAGATGTAGACACGTCAATGGACAAAATTAAAATAGTGATTGAGGCATCACCAATATATGGCGTCATAGAGAACACAAGGCAAGGTAAATACTACACTGTCATCTACTTCACATCAATTTGAACCAATGCAGGGCTAATGTTGGCCCAGCGTCGTAGACGGTGGTCTAACATTAGCCCTGCTTTGGGTCAGCGTGTCGTGTTTGCTGGGTTACATGGTTACTTGAGCCTGCACCCAGTAACCACTAGATGCTTGCTGACCCATTACACCAGCATTGGATAAATATATCGTTGTTTGTGGAGTCCGGGGCGCCTTGGTAGCTCAGTTTTTGTGTACGGGTGAACATTCACTTATAGACCCGGGCTCGATCTGGATTTGTAAATTTATAAATTCGGTGCATGTATACCGCTCGAACCCTACAAAAAAGAGTGATTGAACCAATGTTGATTTAATGTCTGGCCACCGACTACGACGCCGACCCAACATTAAAGCAACATCACATCAATATGGATCTACGTGTTCAAGTCCAGGGAGTATGATTTGTCACAAAAATAAACAATAGTAAAATGACCAACTAAACGTGGAGTAGGCCTACATGCGGCCAATAAAAAATCGAAGTATAATATTGTTTATATGTTATAATGTTATTCTGAAATTGGACTACATTGTTGACAAGATCTTTAATAAAACAATATGTGTGTTTGAAAACAAACTATTATGGTAGTATTACGAAGTGACACAGGTTTACTCAGGTTAGCCCCCGTTGTGTATTATTTTGCTGTTCATCAGATATTTCCACTCAGAAGACTATTGTGATGTCATTTACGTTGGCTGACCTGCTGGATGGTAACATACATTACGTACAGAGCCACCACCTTAAAGTGGAGCCAACTGAGGACCACTTTGTGTTCTATGTGACAGACGGTGTGAATCAATCTCCCAGTTATAGTCTCAATATATCCATCAAGGTAACATTATTTATTACCCAAGAGTTAGATTATGGTTGTGTCTTAATGACTATGCTAAAGGTTTGCTAAACATAATTATTTAATTTATAAATTGATAGTGGTATCCCAGCAAATACAAAACATTTGTATAACATTTTTACAAAATCGGCCCAACGTCTTCGACGTTGTTCCAACATTGTACAAATGTTATACAAATGTTTTGAGTTCACTGGGGTGGTACGATTTCAATACTTTCAATTGCGTGTGAGTTAATTTGTTCACAGACAATTATTAGAAATACGACAAACTTAATAATTACTTTCCATCATTTTTCTTCACTTTGGATAGCCCCAGAATGACGAGGCACCTCTGATACTGATAGAACAAATACACTGCCAGGAAAACAGTGGAGTACTTATTGACAATACAACCATATATGTGGACGATTTTGACAACGAGGCTCAGGAAATCAGTTTTACTGTGGACAGTGTCCCTGAACACGGTAAGTGATGACGTAATGCACACCGAGAAATGGTAATTTGTTTACAATAACAAATATTCAGCTACCAAACCTGTACAAGCATCCCTGATACCTAGGCTGAGCTAGGTGGTTTTATTTCATAGAAATATATGATCTATCTCTCAATAAAAATAAAGAAAAATACATTCAGATAAAGCCTTACATTGTCGCCCTAGTAGCTAGAGTTTCGTATGTGTCACTCATTTGAGTGACACATACGTTAAACTAACTAATAACAGAATAGTGTATCAAAGTTATTATTATTATATATTAAGTTTTCGGTACATGGGACTCACATGTACTGATAACATTTCAAACAGTTTCATAATTTTTGAGTTCGTGTGTCAAATTTTAAACCAAGATAAATTACAATTTGACTTTATTAAACATGTTAAATATGTGACGTTTGGAATACCTGCAGGGCATTTGAGGCTGAAGATGTTCTCTCAAGACTCTTTCTACATTGCTCCTATTCTGGAAAATGGGGATCAGTTTACATATCAGGTATGTTCTTGAATCTTCACGACCCTGTTTATATGAAGCTTAACCCTTTAACCGCCGGTGCCGGTTTTCATATTTTTTAGCACATTAAGTACCACATTTTAAATATGTTCAAGATAAAAAGTGACATGAACCAGCAAGATTTGAGAGGAATTGACCTCCATTTTGTCAAATCAGAATAATTTTCACTCACTTGAAGTTGTGGATCGCGTTAGCGAGACACAACTTCAAGTGGGTGAAAATTCGAATTGAATAATTTTGCGGTTAAAGGGTTAAACTTAGATCTTTCATGTCAATTTATAATTATATTCGCAGTTTAACCTTAGAAATAATAGAAGTATCTTGGCTATTATAAAGTATAGCTTTGCACACGACCGGAACATATTTGTTTTCTTTTTTAGGCGTCAATTATTTTCAAAATCATATTCCACCTTACTATCCAATGGTTAGAAACATTAATTTATTTTCAGGATATCCTATCAGGCAAACTTGTTTACACACATGACGGGAGTGCTACGGCTGAGGATACATTTGACTTGCGTGTCACTGATGGTGTGTTTGAAGATTTCCATGAGTACAAAGTTATCATTGGTCTGGCGAATGATGAAACTCCCAGAGTGGAAGTGAACAGAGGACTTCAGGTCGAGCCAGGTCAGCTTATTTTACCCAGTGCTAACTATGATATGATTGTGGTAAATACTTCTGCTGAGTTGTGTCCTCTCATTGTGTCATGATCCTATGAATCAAAAACTACACTGTGTGATGTGATGTGACTTCATGTGACGTCATGACACGCTATGCCATGTCACGTCATGTCACGTCATGCCATGTCACGTCGCGCTATGTCATGTCATCACATGCCACGTCATGTCATGTCACACTATAAAGTGTGATATCACGTCATGTAATGCCATGCAATATAATGTAATGTAATGTATTGTAATGTAATGTAATGTAATGTAATGTCACGACACGTCACGCAATGTCACGTCATATGATGTCACTTCATGGCACATGTCACGCCATGTATGTCATGTCACGTGACGCTATGCCATGTCACGTCACGTCCCGTCATGTCACGTCATGCCACGTCATGCCATGTCACGTCACGCTATGTCATATCATGCCACGTCATGTCATGTCATTATATGTCATGTCAAATCATGCAATGTCATGGGATGTCATGTCACGACACGCTACGTAATGTCATGCTATATGATGTGACATCACGTCATGTCACGTCATGTATGTCATGTCACGTCGCGCTATGCCATGTCATGTAATGTCACGTGACGTGGCAGTATGTCATGAAATGTCCACGTCATGTCATGTCTTGTCATGTCACGTTATGTCATGTCATGTCATGTCACGTGACGTGGCAGTATGTCATGAAATGTCCACGTCATGTCATGTCTTGTCACGTCACGTTATGTCATGTCACGTCATGCCATGTCATGCCGCGTTATGTCATGCAATGTCACATCATGTGAGATCATGTAATACCACGTCACGTCATGTTAAGTCATGTTATGTCACGTCGTGCTATGTAATGTCATATTATCCATGTCACGACACGTCATGCCATGTTACACTATGGGATGTCACGTCATATCAAATGATGTCATGTTATATCACGACACGTCACGTCATGTCTCATTATTTGATACCACGTCATATATGTCATGCCATGTGACGTCATGTCACGACATGTGATGTCACGTCAAGCCGCCACGACGCGTCTTGTCACGTCATCTGATGTCACGTCATGCCGCGCCATGTGACGTATGTCACCTCACGTCATGTCATGTCGTATATTGTATTGTTATGTCTTTTCACGTTATGTGTTACGTGATGTGACGCTATGATATGACATGTGATGGCACGTCACCTGATGTCACGTCATGTAATATTACGTCGTTTCACGTCATATCATGTCATGTCACGACATGTACGTCATTCCACGTCATGTCCTTATTTTTACGTCATTTCACGTCATGTCATGTAATGTAATGTAATGTTATGTGATGTGATGTGACTTCAGGACACGTCACATCACGTCATGTCACGACATGCCAAGTCATGTGGTGTCAAGTGATGTGATCATAAGTCATATCTGTAAGGCTATGTCATGTAGTGTAAAGTCACGACACGACACGTCACGTCATGTCGCTTCATGTCATGTCACGTCATTTCACGTTATGTGATGTGATGCTCTGTCATGTAATGTCATGTCACGACACGTCATGCCATGTTATGCCATGCAATGCTATACGTCATTTAACGTCATGTTATGTCATGTGACATCATGGCATATATCACCCTAATAGGTATACGTTGTAGGGAGTACCACCATGTTTACGCCCAATGAGTTGATAGCCACGGACATCGATTCAGAGGACAGTGAATTAACGTACTTAGTGACCAAAGCACCAGCAGTAGGTCATCTCCAGAGAAAACAGGGGCGCGGTTTAGAAGAGATTCATCCCTTGGGACAGATCAACAGCTTCACACAGGGTCATCTTAATGCAGGTCAGAAGGGGGGAGCACTCACCAGTAAACACAAAACATTTGTATGACATTTATACAATGTTGGACCAACGTCGAAGACGTTGGTCCAACATTGTATAAATGGTATACAAATGTTTTGTGCTTACTGGGGATCCGGTATGTTTGAACAATATTTAAAACAACTTGGCTTTAAATGTTGAAACGTCCCCGGTCATGATCATTATCGTCAAAATGTTGATGTTTTGCTCTATAAGCATATTATATTATCAGTATACTATGCTTGATTATTGACTTTTTTTTGTAGGTTATGTTCAGTACACACATGGGCCTGGCGAGGAATCCGGGGTGTTCCCTTTTATGTTTTCTTTGTCAGATCCTCACGGAAATGTCCTGACGGACCAAGTCTTCACTATCACAGTGCTGGGTAAGTCAAATATCTCTCCATCTCATCACAATATCGTTAGGTATCTATTATACCTATTATTTATAGAAATGTTGATATGAGTGAATGTTGAATACCAGAAATGTTGATATAAGGATAATCCGATGTATTACTTTCTAGGTGACCGTATTCCACCTCAGGTAGATACAAACGAGCAGCTGGAAGTGCAGGAAGGAATGTCAGAGACAATTAGCACGGATTTCTTATCCGCTTCAGATGTTAATTCTGATTCAGACATGTTGCAGTACACAGTCATAGAGCCACCTGACTTAGGACATATTGCTTTTGCTCATGACTTGGGTATGTTAGCATACAAGATATTAACCGTTAAAGTGCTGAAATACTCTCGTATAAGCCATGGAGAACAACGTTGTTCTTTTTCAATTTAAAATCATGATAAATGTGTTAGTTAGCTCTTCCCGCTTCATTTGAATACTTATGTTATGGGTCTACGGTCATTATAAATATGTTCACTCTTCCAGTACGGGGATCGACTTTAGACGTCAGAATCTGACGTAAAGTTCCCCGCGCTGTAAGTGTTAAATCCAAAACGTCAGTGAATATTTCCCATTGTACACTGATTAACCACGTTTAATGACACTTTATTAATGATCTTTTCTGGTAAAATGTGACATTATGCCATCTGTTATTTTTATTTTGCAGAACTTGAGATATTAGACTTTACACAGACTGATTTAGCAGCACGTTCAGTTATGTATGTTCATACTAGCGACGAGGAGCTTTACATGGACAGTTTTGTGTTTGGTGTCAGTGATGGCACTAGTCAGGTAGGTATACTTAGGTAGTACGTATTCTACTTTACGACGATCGTTGGCGGATAATAATAGGATAATCCCGAGGCTGTATCGGTCCCTATTGGACCAACCTTCTGCTGATACAGTCTCCTAACATTTATACAAAAAACATGTTCTATGTGTTAATGGGGTTGATGGTCACTAGCAAAGATGGTTGCCCAGAGCAATAAGCTATTGTGCAGGGACAAGATACGTGCTATGTTATTGGTAAAGAAGATAAAAATGCTGAATGAAGCAAACTAGAACTTTCGGAAGATGTCTAGTCTTTTCACATCTTTGTTTGTAAATATAGATTGAATTGTTAATGTGTGACAAGAACATTGGGCTACATTCTGAGATTCAGTGGACTATTAGATACCATAACCACAGTGACAATCACTCAGCAGACTTGACGTCTTTATGTTTAGATTACACAGACATTTTACATCTCCGTACTTCCCATGGATGATTCCCTACCAACTGTTTTCACCAGGGGAATGAAAGTACAAGAAGGAGTAAGAAAGCTAATCACAGAGTTTGAGTTGAAAGCTAGCGATTCAGATACGAAGGTAACAACAAAATGTTAATTAAATATATCTCGGTATATCCTTGTCATTCTCCACATGGCATTTTCAAAGGCTATTTTTGAAAATTATACTATTACTCAAGACACGTGAAACATACCCAAAGTGTGTTATTTAGACAAAAAAAAAAAAAAAAAAAATGAATAAACTCTGTAGAGATATTTATTTGTCGATAATGGCAAAGTAGTAAACATTATTTGATGGCGGTCAGATGTTAATGGCTTCTTTCTACACACAATGTAGGATGATCACGTGACGTTCACAGTGATGGAACCACCAAAGTTTGGTATTCTGGAAAAAGTGAAGAAAAACGGCAAATTAAAACAAGTGTCACGTTTTACAATGGAAGATATCTATGAGAATCGTATTTCATATAAACACACGGGTGGTGATTCTAGAGTGGATTGGTTCAGCTTTATTGTTTCTGACGGCACAAATAAAAAGTTCACCGTTGATGGCCAAAGCGCAGATAGAGCTACACTGCAACCACAGGTATCAGATTTATCAAGATTGTTCTCTTCTTCTCGTCTGTGTGTTAATCATGCAAGATTTATCAGTAGTATGTTATTTAAATAACTTAATTAAAACCTTCTAAATCCACTGGTAATAATCGAATTACATCAAATATAACAATACAGTGAAAGCTGTATTTATTGGGGAATGAAGATTGATGCGGAATTAGAATTATATATACTCTGTTCTATTTTTCAGGAATTTACTATAGACGTTACGACAGTGGACGATGATACACCTATTTTACAGACTAATCTTGGTATTCATTACCTCGAATATGATTTTGTGGATGGAAAGGTTTGTTTTTAGCAATGTTGTGTTTTTTAATCGATTAAATTGAATTGCATTGCCTTAACTAAACCTGCAGTCATTACTCCAACCAACATACACTTACTGATAATGATTGTCAACGTTTTATATTGCATAATAAATAAAACCTAATGTTACACAGATTATTATGTAACTGTACCAGTATATTATTACTGTGATATCACTGGTTAAAAGTCGTAGAATAAAACTTGTATGGTAGAGTCACATGTGATTTGATATGGCGATCAACGGGTTGGTAGTAGCTGCTAACCAATGTCCTATTTTATATCACTATCAATATGAAGGTCGACGTGTCAAATCTATACAGACGAATTATAGGCCCCTATTACACAACGCCTTCTCGCAATTAATAATGTTTACATTGTATATTTTGTTTGCATTATATTTTCCAGTAGACGAGGTCAGTATATCTTATTGTGAACTTCACATGACATTTTGTTTTGATTTGTTATCAGCCGATGAACTTTATAACAGACAAGGAGTTACTGGTAATTGATGGGGATACACCACCGTCCTTACTGACTTACCATGTCACTCAGCCACCACAACATGGAAGACTAGAGAGACTAACAGCACCTGATCTTGATCTAAACTACTTCACACAAAGTATGGGAAAATGTCGATGCATGGATAAATTCTTACGATTGACAAAATGATTGACAATGGGAAAAATAGTGGTTTATTATTTCAAACATTAAAGCGACACGATCAGGCTAAAATCATAAAAAAATCTGTATTTTTATTTTGGCTTTTAATATGACCATATGATATAAACATATCCGATTTCTTATTTCGGACATGCATGTCCAAAATAAGAAATACGGGAATTTCGTCTTTCTATCTCGCTTAACTGGTATATGCGCAGTGTATGGACATGTTTACATCATATGGTCATATTAAGAAGCCAAAATAAAAATACTGATTTTTTGATGATTTTAGCCTGATTGTGTCGCTTTAAACATTAAATACGCCAATACATAAACAATTCAATGTTTCATAGCGTTTTGATATTGTCGTGCCTTATTCATGCATGATAATAAAGTATGCATGTTTTTCCAGATGATCTAAACAGTGGAGCTGTGAGATACATACTGACTGGAAACTCCTCATCTGGAAGAGATGTGTTCTGGTTTGATGTCATGGATAGTAAACCAAACATTCTGCAGTCCAACAAGTTCCATGTTCAGTGGTCAACTCTGGAATTTGAGCAGCCATCTTTTAATATAACAGAGACCGCTGGTGTAATCAGAGTACCAGTTATCAGAACAGGAAACCTCAAGCAGGTATAAAGTTAACTTCACCATACAATAGCCCAACACTTAACCCAGCATTGAAACAACGTCCGCTAATGTTGCATATCCAGGCTAATATAGTTTTCATGTTACAAATGCTATGCTTTCTCATAGTCAGTTCTGTAGAATCAATGGATGTTTACAGTTTTAGTACGGAGACAGAAATACCACTGGGTATCATTATATGACGTGGAGAAAATACAATAGTTATATTTTTACATTGATGTAGACATACCAAAAAATACCAAGTAGATTAGAAAAAGGCATGTGAATTGATACAATATCTCTTATCAGCCTTTTAATTATAAGACCTAGGTATATTGTTTTGTTTCTAGTATTCTGTGGTGACATGTGAAACATTCCCTGGTTCAGCTGTGGACGGTGGTTTTGAGCTTAAAAAGGATTTTGTAGCTCATTCTGGCCAGGTATGTTATGTGTACTAGATATAAGTGTGCAAATAAAATATATACATGATTAAATAAGGATTACATTATAATATTATGTGCCATTAAATTCGTTAAAATCCACTTATTAGCAGGTTTGATGTGAATGGTGTGTATAATAATCATAACTTTGTACTTTTGCTAACAATATTGATGCCTATATAAGCCTGCAAACAACTTGAAACAGATAGCATCATACATGTAGTCATTGTGTCTTTTTTTTATATTTTATAAAATATTGGATATTTGGATATTTTTGTAGATTCAGTTTGAGGAATGGCAGGCTATGAAAACCTGTGTTATAACTGTCACTGATGATACTGTATATGAGGGGGAGGAAACCTTTACTGTTCTCCTGAAGGATCCAGCGTATGCCCTGCTGGGTCAAACAGCCATGACCATGATCAACATCTTTGACTTGGAAGACGGTAACTGTCAATAAAGTCTTACATTAATAAAAAAAAATGTTAAATTACATTATTTTATAATTATCGTATACCTTGATAAGGCATTACCGAAATAATTGCTGATCATAATATGTTTTCAATATTTTATTTGTGTGGAAGAAAGGTTTATATACGACGCTAGCCCGACATTGAATTAACTTATCTTCAACGTGATGATTTAGGGACTTTGTAAAAAAGATATGATTTGAATAGTGACAACAAAGTATGAGTGTGGTTACTGTATAGCATCCTATCTCATTGAACACCATATTTGAATCAATGAGGTTTTAATGTTGGCCCACCCTCTACGACGCTGGACTAACAATAAGCCAACATTGACTCAATGTCTGGTATTTACCGTGATGGTGTTGTTATATTGTGTAGTTTTGTGTATAATGCCTGGTAAATGTGTCGTTTCAGAGCCTGTGATAGAGTTCTCAGAAGCTGTGTTTACTGTGAACGAGACCTCAGGTTTTCTGGAAGCAGATCTAGTGAGAACAGGTGAATGAAACCATTCGATTTACATTGATATTGTCCATATATATAGATGTTTGAAAACAAATGTCAGTGTGTCAAAAGCCTGAAATTCCGTCATCGGCTTCATCTTAATATACTTTCTAAATTACCGAACTTTGGACAAAAAAATATTAAAAAATAGAAGCGACACCTTGAAATTGGTGTCATTGATTGCCAGGAAGATAGATATACATACCTTTCTAAATATGCATATTTAAATGATATTAAATTATACTGAAGTGAGATAATGATTCATGTAGACATAATGTAATTGTAATCCTAGCAACCGTAATACGTTACCAACTTTGCCAGCATTGGGTGTTTGCTATAGAGTTCAACTTTTGTCTCAAAGGGATTCGAAGATTATTGTTACCGGCACTCTAATAACTGAAGCATCCATACTTATTACCTGATTAATATTATAACAGGGTCTCATAATGAGTTATTATTCTAGATAAAGCATTTCACCGTTGATCTATCATATCTAGTATGTACGTAATACATATAATTTTGTAGGTTTATAATTTGATGCACCAGTCACTTAACACTTTCAAGCCTAAATTTATCATTGTCCTCTTCATCCACTACATGCTTGTGGTGGATTTGTAGTGGATGACTTCAAGTGGGTGGCAAATAAAAAAAATGTTATTATTAAAATTAATCCACAAAGAAGTTCGTCTAAAACCCCTAGGTGTAAGTATGCAAAATGATTTGATGTTTCGATGCTCTGATGCATCGTTAGGGCTTAAATGGTTAACTGACTTGGTTTTCCACATTTCCAGGTGACTTGAGCCAGACGGTGTCTGTGATTTGTTATACGCGCAGTATGACGGCCACGGGCAATGATGACGTCACACCGGAGAATGAAGCTGATTACATAACCAGACCTCAGAGTGAGGAGAGCAGAGTGGTGTTCCTGGCTGACTCCTCCACAGCCGCCTGTCGTGTCAAGGTAAGGAACTTATCCAATATCCAAAGCCCTCTATATACTCGGGATTGTCTTTTATGATATTTTCATTAAAACGCTGTCGCGACTGGTGTGTAACGAATGTGTTGTACATGGGAAGTCATTTTCAAATTAAATCAATATTATGTTTTCGAAAAATTATAATCAGGTAATTACTATTTGCTGGTTATATTAGCATTATATAATTCGCCGTGGCACACAAAATATTTCAATTTTCCCAGTATATGTGTAAGTGCACACCGCCCGCACACTGCAATATTCATTATTAGTTTGTTACATTCTGCAGAGTTTGAATAATAATGAGATGTCATTACCATTGTAATGACATCTTATTAATTTTCGAATTTGCATGGTTACTACTATTATACTCATGGTTCACTTTTATATGACAGATTCTAGATGACACAGTCTTTGAGACCTCTGAACAGCTTCAGATTCTTCTCTCAGACTCTTCTGCACCATCACGTATTGGACAACTAAACAAAGCAACAATAACCATAGACGGACCAAATGACGGTGCGTATTCTATAAAATATACAGCTTTATTTTCGCAGGAAGAGTAATTTAAAATTACACAACAATAAATTAACTCTTACTGTCTCACAATAAATTACAAATGTCCCACAAGATGGACAGTGTACATCAGACGTCTTGAACATAATAATAGTCATTGTCATAATCATATTATTTATTATTATCACTGACATGTATGAAATAGTCAATACATTTTTCAACATAGGACTGTCTATACCACTATTACTGTACTATGTTCTGCATGTTATAATGTTTCACTTTATGAAATAGTAAAATAGTGATAAATTACCAACAGACTGTTTTCTGTATTGTTTCAGCGTCAGCTCTTCAGCTGACAGATACAGTGTACTTTGTGGATGAAGGTGCTGGTAGGTTTGAGATAACTGTACAGAGACTAGGTACAGATTTGTCTCACATCTCGTCTGTATGGTGTGCTACAAGGATGACAGATCCGCCATCTGCCATGCCTGGACAGGACTATATACCTACATCTTCAGAGTTGGTGTTTGAACCAGGTGATACGACACAGGTTAGTGTCCAAGAAAACACTATGTCAGAAGGTTGGAGTACAACTACAAGAGCTGTCTTTTCTGTTAGGATTATTGAAGACATACTCTAAAAATAGGGGTTCCAAAAATGCTCATCTTTACTGCACATTCTGCATTGTAACGTACTGAAAGAGTGTTCACATTCCGCCCTGCAACGCCAACAAAAATTGTGTATGGTCTGTTTGGGTGTATGCATATATGTATGCACTACCGCGCTAGTCATGGGGGTCTCATATACATGCTAATTATGTGTGGTGATGTTGTAATAAATGATAAATCTTGTTTCAGGTGTGTAGTTTAGAGGTGTTAGACGATGTCGCTGAGCCTCAGATGGAAGGCAATGAGACCTTCCTGGTATTTCTCAGTTCTCCTGTGGGTAGTGTGCTAACAGAACCACGTCTGGCACTCATCATTATCAATGACACCATATCAGATGGTGAGACAACCCAACAAACACAAAACATTTGTATAACATTTATACAATGTTGGACCAACGTCGAAGACGTTGTATAAATGTTATACAAATGTTTTGTATTTGCTGGGAACTGTGTTTGATATTTCTATAAATCCGATCATAAATATATTATGACTACATGAGATTCACAATTCAATGTTTCTTTTGTATATTTCTAGTTCCAATCATGTCGTTTGAGAAAGCTTCTTACGTATGTGATGAGAAGTCCGGTAAAGTACATGTACCTGTGACAAGGACAGGAGATTTGACGTGGGAGTCCTCTGTGGTGTGCTACACACGACAACAGTCCGCATTAGTAGACATGGATTACATAGAGAGATCCATGACAGACGCGTCCAGAATAACCTTCAAACCAGGACAGAGGGTAACACTTGAATAATCACACTCGAAAAAGACATTTTTATTGTGCATTTCAAAGTAAATATTCAGTGCAACTTCTTACTCGCAGGCTTGGTCCTTCTTGTTTTAAGTATATTAAAATGTCGAATTGCTGCCTCAAATTTAGCTTTAAAACATTTATTTTTAAATACTGAATGTCTAAATATTGATAAATTCAATTTCTTGACATGTCGGTCTACTGTGCTATTTTACATATATTTTAATACTTGGAAAGGTAAACATGCCAAGCTATAGGGATATATGTACACAGCTTATAATAATGCCTGTCAATTAGAGCACATTTACTGCACCATAGACAAAACCAAACCCTTTTTTACAAGACCCACATTCTGGATGGGCATCATTATTGCTGGTATACGAGATAGGCAAACATGTTCCGTCACAGGTTCTACTCCTGTGTCTCCACAGGGTGCATAAAACAAGATTAAATTGACCCAAACCTGGTCCAAATTATAGAAAGTCTGATATTTCGGCAGTCAAACATAGACTAGTTTACAAATACCTGGCTATCCACTATGTTCCCTGCAAACATGCAAGATCATCCAGTGGTGTAATATATATAGTAGTTCTTAGTCAGCAGTATTTATATAAGGGCTGACCGAATGGTTTTGGCGACATGGATGTTTTGGCCTGACAATTAAAAATAATGTCAGAGAGACAATTTTTAAGCGTCTATTGGCTACAGGAAATCAGGTCGAAATATAGCAATGAAACCGGTTTGATAGCGTAATAAATCAGGGCCACTCACACAGTTCGTGGAGGAGGGGGGGGGGGGCATATGCATCAGCTTGAGACAAACACTTATTATAAAATGGTCAATTTTATTTTGAAGGTGGTGAATTGCTCTGTTGATTTGGTGAATGATGACGAGAAAGAGGAGGATGAGACATTTTTGCTTAAGTTGGGGCTGCCATCTGGTGACCAGGTGTGTGGTGCCAGTATTGGTCTACTTGACACGGCAACCATCACCATAGCCGATGACTCAGACAGTAAGTAATTCTTGTGCATAGGCAATATCATAAGGAATGCTGAATAAAGTTGTCTCAATCTCCGTCACAAAAAGAGCGTTCTGTCTCTTAACACGAAAGAGAACACAAACTTCAGGTGCCCATCTAAAGACGATATATGTATATGTAGGCCTGCGATATAATTATTTTTATCATACGATAGCTTTATTGTGCCGACTGTTGTTTTTATTAATATTATGTAAATACTTTCCATTGCTGATAAATTAGGCTTACTATAGTGCAGATAATAATATTTACAAGGTAGGACAATGAACGTTGCTCAAGATCAACGATGAGCATGATAAATGTTTTACATTTGCAGCAAAAAAAATACATAACATCGTCATGAAATCTTAAACAATACATGTATTACTAAGCTGTTGAGCGACCAATACCTAATGTTTATAAACATTCTGCTCACCCATTGTAGTTCCCCGTATCCAGTTACAGCATTCAGCATACAGCGTTCAGGAGCCGTCTAATGCTGATGAGAAGAGAAGCATCACTGTAGAATTGGTACGCCATGGAGATAAGAACCACACGACTGGAGTCCGCACCAGCACCAGAGATGGCTCAGCTATATCTGGAATAGATTACAGTGCTAACAGCCAAATGATCTGGTTCAAACCAGGTGAGGAGTAAAGCTGTAAATTAAACGTGTAAAAAAGTTATTGTTTCATACTTTGTTATTGTTAGTCAGTAACTCTTAACACTGGTTTTGTTGGTGTTGTAACAACCGATATGAATATTATAAAATTGTGTACAACTGTCTTTAGCGTGGATGAAGTAGGCCCTACACAAAAAATGGGAAACCTATTGATATCAGGCCTAGCTTCCATTCATTCATGTGAATCAGATGCACTTTTATCCCTTAACAACGCTGATTTATTTTTCTTCAAATGGAGACCAAAGGGATTTTGTCAATCATCATAAATGTCTTCGTTAGCTCTTTCTGGTTCATTTGAAGACCTATGTTATGGGTCTACGGCCATTATAATTACTTTAATTCTTTCAGCGCGGGTACCGTCTTTATACGTCAGAATCTGACGTTTACAGACGTCAGATTCTGACGTATAAAGACGGTCCCCGCGCTGAAAGGGTTAATATCATGTATTTATTTTACAGGAGAATCCATGAAGAACTTTACGATTGATATTTTATTTAATCCTGATGTTGAATGGCATGAGACTTTCACTGTGGTACTTGGTCCGCATGCGCCCGCCAATGCCTTATTTGGAAACACCACTGTTACCACGGTAACCATACTGGACAATCAAGTATCAGGCAGTCTAGTACTGCCAGCACCTCCCCAGGTCAGAAATATAAAAAAAACAATAATTACCAAATTTTCTTATGTATGAATATACAGTAACATGTATTCAATGTTTATTGCTAAAAACTGTTACAATGTAACATTATAGTAATCATCAAATGCAACAACACTTCCAAGAGTTCTATAACTTTTTAGATAAGCGATTCTATTAGCCACGATGCATTGTTAGTTATCCATGAGATCTTGATGATAATCAAGAGTAGTCTGCCCTATGCAACACATGATATAATTAATGTTATTTTATATGGTCATTACAGGTGGTTTCTCTGATGCATTATGATTCAAATGAGGAAAGCCAGCAAACAGACAACCCATCACCTGGATACCCACTTGTCTGTGTCACTGTACGTATATACCCGTAATATCGCCTATATGACCGACAACATGTTTCACCTACATATTACCAGAATTGCATGCATAATACAATTATATTATGCATTTCTGATATTACACATTAAGTGTATATTTGAATAATAGATAAAACTAAATAAGAAATATATATAATTTACACTCAATTATGTGTATGACAAAGAAAATATAAATAGACCTATAAAAAATTAAATAGACACTGAATATTGGAATATTATTTTCGGTCATTTTCTCATTCTGGCTTGTGTCTTGCAGCCGTGTGATCCACACTTCTCAACCTACTCAAAAACGGGGAAAATATGCAATGAATCAGGAATTAATCATACAGCTATGCAGTACCGCTGGGAGGTGGCCGTTCCCATGGATACAGATGGATCCCGCCCTCCATTCAAACAGATCACAGACAGCACTGTATTTACGACCGCTGATCGTATGGTGCTGGATAGCATCTACTTCCGCCCTAAATTTAACGTGAGATGCGTGGCTCAACCACTTCACAGCAACGGGCATCTGGGAGTACCATTGAGAAGTAAGGCTGTAGAGATAGGTAGTGATAACGGCTTATGTCACACCCCCATTACTGCGGGCAGTCCACATGGCTTCCACGCTCAGTCATTCATGGCTACCTCAGAATACATAGAGCCCACTGATCCGGAACATCCCAATACCATACATATATCTGTGATGATCCCTCACCAGGATGGGCTACTACCTCTCTTATCCACATTCCCCATACACAATCTCAGACTGCTACTTTCTGAGCCCGTCTACAGAGAACAACATACCTGCTCAAACTTTGTATTGCCCTCACATAGCAAGCAGTCCTCACATTACGGGTTCTTAGATGAGGACGAGAGCTCTCAGGGCACACCAGAAGGTATGAGGAACGTACCTCATCAGTTTGATACAGCTCTCAGATCTAATGAGACAGTGATGCTGTACAGGCACTTAGACTTGGCTGAGTGTACTTGGCAGTTTGATGCTTGGTACCACATGACAGAGCTGGTGGACCACTGTGGAGGAGCAGTGATCTCAGACTTTGAGGTACGTAATGCTGCTCGTAGTCATCTCTCCTTACAACTACCTCTCTATGTATCATACCTCTACGCCTCAGCACCTACTGGATGGTCAGCACTTGAACATCGCACGGAGATGGACTTCTCCTTTTTCTATGACACCGTGCAATGGAAGGCGGGTCTAGAGACAGATGGACAACTTAGTGGACGAATACAAATACTCAAGGTATTTGTTAATAATGAAGGGAAATTGGTCGTTGACTTCAAAACTGAGGCCAAATTCAGAGGTGAGTGTCATTAAGACATACCAGTAGGTCAAAACACGAGACGCTGACCCAAAGTGGGAATAATGCTAGCCCACCGTCAACGACGCTGGCTCAACATCAACCCTTACAACGCTGACATATTTTTGTATAAACCATGGAGACCAAAGGGTTTTTTAATTTGAAATCATCATAAATGTATTAGCAAGCTTTTTCCGCTTCATTCGAATACCTATCGTATGGGTCTATGGTCAATATAATTTGTTTAAAGGTGTAGTCAACAGTTAAAACGTGCAGGACATGGGTCCCCCAGGCCCTATATCATAATAATACTAAAATATGCGTTTCATACCCATTAAGAGCAAGTTCCCAAATCATAGCAGGTCCATATATACTTGAGCGAAATCTATGAGTTAATAATTCCACCAAAGCTCAAAGCTCTTATCTGTGCGTGGGGTTTGAAAGTTGGCTGACTTTATTACTGTGGGATTGTGGAACAGGTGACCCCCGCGAATGTATTGACAGGACAGCTTTCCCTCAAACTCACTCCGCCAATGTTAGTTCAATGTTGGGCAGCGTCGCAGCCGTTGGTCTAACATTAAAACAGCATTGGGCCAATGTCTCGTTCAAGTAGCATCTTGTAATCAGTTTAGTTGCTGATATTAATGCTGTCGACCTGTATTCTATAGGCTACTGTAGGTCTACGCGTGTCCGTCCCACACATGCCCGTTTCGCAGTTGAGTGGATCTTTAATTGTTCCAGTGCGGGGACCGTCTTTAGACATCAAATTTAGACGTCTATAATTTTAATGGCGAATAAACTATGTTATAAATATCATTGAACTTTGAAGGCTTTCACTGATTTCGTTCTCAATCATCTGTATTATTAGGTCAGTATGTTCTGGAGCATGACTCTAATCCGGACGTGAAAAGTGAAGTTTTAGCACCGGTTGATCTACCATTGACCTTTGATCTCTCATTGATATGGAGTCAGCAGACATATGATGGTCCCAGTCAAGTATGGAGGGCCATCAGTGACTTCAACCTCAAGGTATCCGGTATTGATTGTGATTACAGAAAAAGTGATCATCTAATGTTTTTTAATGATGCATTTATTGAAACTTATTGATTGTGTGACCCATCTGAGTGCAGAAATGCCAAATATAATACAAGACACGAAAAATGTAGATGATTATTTTTTTTTGAAAAATTGCTAAATAATAATAATTATCGACCTTTTGTGTGGTTTATTTTATCTTTTTAAAATGTGTTTACAATAGTAAATATACAAGGGGGGGGGGGGGCGGTTGAACCTTCATTTTCAAGCGTTTCATTTCTTTTTTAAGAATTCTATTTTTTTAATCATATTTTAAAATTCTATAACATTGGTTTAAATAACGATAATTTCTAACGCTTTGAACTACAAAAATATTTCAATTAATCCAGTATTGTTCTATCTCATTTAATGAAAAAATGCGCGATGTGACTGTTTTTGTGCAGATGTGTTACATATCTAATGTTGACCACCGTTTACCACGTTGAACCAACACTAAACAATGCAACATGCTTTCTTGTATACAAATGACAAAAATAGCTCAAATAACAGTTTAGCATTAGTTAATAGTATATTATATTTTTATTAACTTGTGTTGCTTTGTTTTAAATATTTCCCCAGGATTACTCAGGAGAATATCAAGTGAATCTTGTACCTTGTACAGTGACACCCACTCAGGAATATAAAGCCGCCGGAGGTGCAGCGCTTCTGTGTGAAGCTAAAACACCACAAACGTACGTAACCCATATCTAAAACTGTCTGTGTATGTTACGCCACAGCAAACAGACAACCCCACTAAGCACGTGAGACTCAACTAATGCCGATAACCGTCTACGTTGTTGACCCAGCATCATAGCCACATTGACTCAGTGTCTCGTGTTTGTTCAGTACATTGGGTCATACGAGAAATGTCTCCCCTTTTTAACACCTTTCGATCCACCTTGATGTTAATAACTGAGTAGAAGAACGACACAGTCTGGAATCGCTTTGTTTCGTTTTACCGGGTTGTGAATTATATTTTAACCCTTTAGTCCTTACATGCCACATTCTTAGAAGGCCTAGTAATTGTGATCCCCAGAAAGCTTTAAAATTTATTTTAATTGTCTAATTTGAGACTAACATTTACAATTTATATATAGCGTAACTAAAATTATTTTGTGGCGAAAAAACCGTGAGATAAATATATAGTTACAATGAATGCATTACATGTGCACGATAGAGTTAATATACATCATCTTTCTGGCCTTTTTAATTTACCCTCTGTTGATTAGATTATTATATTTATTGTATATGAACCTTTTGATGCCTAGAGTCTCACGTGTCTCATGTAATAACCCTCTGCGGGCCAGTATATCATATTTCTCCTATGTTAACCTTCTGATGCCTAGATTATCATATTTTTGCTATGTTATCATTCCGAAGACTAGAGTAGGCCTATGACATGTTTTATTTATTGACCCTCTGCAGACTAGAATAAAAAAATTAATAACCTTCTGTTGTCTAGAGTATCACGTATCTTATGTATGATCATCTGTGGACTAGATTATCATATTTTTTTAATATTGATTTTCTGATTCTTACAGCACACAGTTCACATTGTTTTATTTACCAACCCTCCGCGGACTAGAGTATCACATATCTCTATATGCATACGGCATCGTTAGGAAGGCGAGACGGGCTCATCTCAGCACAAGTCACCACATCAAGCCCGAGCCTTTAGGCGAGAGCTTGATGTGGTGACGAGTGCTGAGATCAGCCCATCTCGCCGTACCAGCGATGCAGTATGTCTTTTCTCGTACGAACATCTATCTGAAACTGCAAAATCAACCTGAGCAGTGAAGAGAAAAGCAGAGAGTGCGAGATAGGTTCATCTCATCATGCGTCTCATAGTGAAAACAGTGTGAAAGGTGTGAAAGAGTTACCCCGGTAAATAGGCTTACGAGACGTTCAGCCAATGTTAGTTCATTGTTGTTCCACTGACTGTGACGCTGACCCAGCGTTAAACCGACGCAAAAAAATAATTAAAGGTACCAATTTTTTTCAAATTATATTTCATCGTATAAATCGACAACTGTTATAAGATCGTCATCTAAATGTATTAGTGGTTAAAAAAATTTAAATAAACTTTTGTGTTAGTTTATTTCAACTTTTTCATTACTTTTTATTGATAAAGGGGGGGTAGAAGACATTATATATATCGTCTTTTTGAAATATTTGAAAACCCATAACATTAAATCGCATATAAATATGCTTCCTATCAATTTGTATCACTGAAATAATCTATTAATTATTAGTCTTTTATGATATTTTTTCTGGAAAGGGTGCAACTACAGAATGTGTGTTTGAGCTTTCGAAACATTTGGTGGCCCTGAAAAGGGCCTTTTTGGTGATACTATGAAGCATCATATCCTGTCCATTTAGTAGACATCTTCACAGCGTATTATTTGTGCCCGCTCAGACAGCTTCCTCTGAGAGTTCAGCACAGGCGCCAGCTACAGCGGCCAGAGACAGTAACTGTGAGGCCTTATACTCCACAAACAGGTCATACATCTGGAGCATGCTCTCAACTGTGTCTATTCTCAGCTTGAGAGCATCCACAAAGTGTGGTTTCTTGAGATGCTCAGCCCGATCCAGACGTGTGTACAGGTCTGCCAGCAGAGACTCCATCAGACGTACTTGTCTCTCAGCTCGCTTTAACTGGTTCTGCCAGTTAGCCAGACTGTGGACGTACATGACAGACTGGTCAGCCACTGTGTCACTGTTCTCCCGGCATGCCATATTATGTAGTGACGTGTGTGAGAAGTAGGTCTAAATGTAACTGTTTACAGTCCTAGATCCACCAAAGTAGTAATGACCAACACGACCCAAATGACCTTTTTGTAACAATTGGATTCACGGGAGGGTGGTGATGGTTACGGAAGGGGTGGCGGCCTAATGGGAGGGGGGTGGTGACTTAATAGGTCCCAGAGCAGCACAGATCAGCCAACCCAACTAATGCAAATAATAAACTTTTGCAGGACCGATGTTGGGACAGCGTCGTAGACGGTGGCCCATTATTGGTCTCACACAGATTCAACGTATATAGTATGCGGGGATGTCTATAGAGTATGCGGGGATGTCTCTCTGTGAGAATGAAATATGTTCGTTACATTAATTTCGCACATCATTTTTCAAAAAGCGCTGGTCAGTTGAAATAATTTGTTAAATTTCTCACAATATTCAAGATTAAAATATTAGCAACAGCCGGTTGGCCGTTTAGTGTTAGCAATGTTGGTAGAAGCATCTGTGTTCCCTTATCTGGTTAGGGGTAGGCGCTGGGCTGCCTACCCCAGGACCTACCCTAACCAGCCTGACCCAGGGTTGGTCTGGGTGACGCCCAGGGTATGTTTGGACTACAGTTACCGGCCAGACATTTGTCCGCCGTGGACCTCCCAGTAGTCACCAGACGTTGAATCTAAGTTGATTAACGGTTGAACTTCCGTCCACAACGCTGGCCCATCATTAATCCAACATAGTTTCAATGTACTATGTTCGCTCAGCTGGGATTCTGGTGTTGCAACAAGAAGGATTAGGCCACAAACACGATACGTCGATCCAATGTTGGTATTATGGTGGGCCAGCGTCCTAAAACAAAATTGGGCCAGCGTCTCGACTTTGCTGCGAGGTAGGCTACCTATAATTTTGTCGAACCTCGAACCTCGGAGGATACCCGTCAACCATGGCATATTCACGTTCGCTGGTTTATTGTTGGGCCATAATCGCAGAGGATGGAGCAGCATTAAACCAGCATTAGGGCGATATATTATTAGGCCTATGTCCTATTTAATAACAATATAATTATTATGTAGTGCTCAATTGGCACTTGTCGTAATATTGCCAGCAATTTCAGCTACTTTAATTTTGTTCATGTATCATGATAATATTATTGTTAAAAATTAAAACAATGATCACGCTTTTAATTAAATTTGAATTATCTAGTCAATGTCAGCTGTACTGTAATATTTGGTTTTCACCATAAGTGGCTTGAGTATTGCTAGATTTAAGTCGTAATATCCTCAAGAACTGTATGGCTTAATATTGCATGATAATATTTTGCTATTTATATTTAAAGCAGCTCCTTGGGATGACATCAATTTTCGTTTTTAGTTTTGTAATGAAGTAGTGTATCCCCCAGATCATGATTTTATTTTTTTCAGATTTTTTAGATTTCTAAAAACATTTTTTATCAACATTTCTATGAAACCGCTTAAAACCCAAACAAACTTTTTGTATACCTAAACACTTGCTGTAGGACAATTGAATCCTACAGCACTGGGCCACATGTTGATGCCGTCGGCCCAGCGTTGGGCAGACAATCAGTGCTGCATGTGTAACACCTCATGCCCTGACTATAAGACACTAATCAGACACCAAATTAGCAGCGATTGCTTTTATCTCCCCGACCAAGACGTGGGAATATGTGGTGTAAAGTGCTGTATATTGCTGACTTGTTTTATTTACATGGCAATATACGACCTGGAAATATCACTATTTCACTCTTTTTCCGTTCTTTAAAATTGTTTTTTGACTTTTTTGTATTTTTAGTTAAGATCAGTAGGCTATATAGCTTCATATAAATTATATTTTTAAAATTGACAAAATGGAAAATGTCTCATCCCAAGGGGTCCCTTTAAACAACCATTTTATTCTGTGTCCTACTCTATATAATAGTTGATTAGATAAATGAAATGAATCGGGCTTTAGGCCACCTTTGTGCACATATAGGCTGACCTGGGCCAGGAGAACCTCCTGAGGATGGTGAGATGAATGAGATGACACTGTCCTCCAGACACAGGATTCGAAATTCGAGTCCTGGTGTCTGAGGCCGAGCACCTCTCAGTCACGGAGGCTCCCCACTATACTGAGTTATACACATGGATGGGGAAGGTTGTTTCATTCAAACCGCCGAGACCGGGAACCGAACCCCGAACTCTGGCGTGAAAGGCAGCGGTGCTAACCACTACCCTAGGGCCCCCTCCCAGTTGATTAGATGATGGTTAATAGTCAACCGTCAATGTTGGTTTATTGCTGCTCCAGCGTCGTAGACAGGTTGGCCGCTGTTTCAGTGACGGCCCGACATTTCCAGTGCTTTGTCGCTGTTGAAACAGTGTTAATGCTGGTTGAATGGTTGATCAGAGTTGCAGACGGTGGACCAACGTAAAACCAACATTGCCTCAATTTCTTGTGACTGTTGGGAAGTACCAAAATAGCTGGAGTGAGCCGCCCAATGGACAGGCTAATGTCGTGTTGTTTTTACACTTAGTACTCACCACGCCAGACTGCTGTCACGATAAGGTGTTGTCTAACATCCCTTGACTAATTCAAATACTACACTTTTAATAGGATCATCGATAGAGATTATCTGTGTTGCAATATTATACAAATATCAAGATGAAAAAGCGAGGAACGGAAGGAACAATTAGACATGCCGTCATCTAAGAATTAACCTTTTAACCGCCAAATTATTCAATTTGAATTTTCACCCACTTGAAGTTGTGTCTCGCTGACGCGATCCACAACTTCAAGTGAGTGAAAATTATTCAGATTTGACAAAATGACGATCAACTCTTTTCAAATTTTGCTGGTCGATGTCACATTTTCTCTTTAACATATTTAAAATGTGGTACTTAATGTGCTAATAAAAAAATTAAAATCCGAATATATGCAGCACCGGCGGTTAAAGAGTTGTATAAATATTAATCGATTGGTTAAATCTGTATCTCACGACTTGGCGTAAATAATAACGAAATCGAAGTACACCTAAATGGCAAAATAAATAAAAATGAGATATTTTGCTTATTGTTTTCCGTGATGTTTGTGTCTTTAACCTCTTATTGGTACATTCAAGAGACAATTTAGTTTTAGCCGTTTGCGTGATCCCCGGTGAACCTAATTCCCAGCTTTAATGAGGTTAATGAAAAAAAATACACTTTTTGAAATACACAAACTTGTACAATATCAAACAAAAGTTAGGGATATGCCATTTTTTGTGGGTTATGCAAATTTGTTTTGAATTAATTTTATTATAAATTATGCCAATGGTGCTTAAATAGATAACACGACAGGCTTGTAGGTATAGGGAATCGGCTATAATTTTCACGTTTTGATTTTCTCGTCTGGGATATCTGCACCGGTGGCACCGACCCCCCCCCCCCCCTCCCTCGCCAAAAAATAGACAATCCCGGTAACACCTATTTTTTGTTAGTATTTTATAGAGTACTTTCAGTACTGCTGTTATATAAGAAAGCAAATAAGAGTCATGGTGGCGTAGGTGGATTTTATTTTACGACTGAGCAAATATGAGGGGAACAGCCAACAATATTAGCATAATTATGTGCCACTTGGAAATCCAAATAAATATGTTTATACCAACAGCCAATTAGTGGTTTAAATGATTATTTTTTTTAGATTGTTAGACAATGGCTACTTACAGCTTAACCAAGGCATATGATTGTGGAAAACATAAAGATAGGTTCACTTAAATGTTGTAATTTTATTTTTAATTCAATTTTGTTTTATATACTATCACGAATGAATGGAAAATATCACTTTTAAATAAATACAGCCCCAATTAAATAAATTAGCTCTCCCTGGAAGCCATAGCGTGAATATGACGTTAATCTTTGTGATAACTCACAGGGGTCGTGACCATCAAGCCAGGCCGAACACCTTGTCCACCCTCTCACTCCTATATCTAAGTGCTAAAATCCACTTTCTTAAACCCCTGGCATCAGAATTACAACACTGGTCCCATGATTTTTATTAGTAAGCTATTCAAATGAGTATATCTACGCATCGTAATACAACCATCCCAGCAAACACAAAACATTTGTATAACATTCATAAAACGTCGGCCCAACGTCTTCGACGATGGTCCAAAATTGTATAAATGCTAGACAAAAACACAAACACAAAATATTTGTATAACATTTATACAATGTCGGCCCAACGTCTTCGACTTTGTTTCAAAATTGTATAAATGTTAGACAAATGCTTTGTGTTTGCTGGGATGCCTTAGCCTACACTGTTCCTGTTAGTAGATACACCTACTATGGGGATAGTAAAGGCTTTACCTGTTTACTAACGCCATGCTCATACACATACATCACATCATCCACCCTCAACACCGATTTTTTTAGGAGTTTTCACGCCTATTTTTTTATAGACATTCCTAAAAAAAAATTGCGGCTTTGGTGTGTAGGAAATTTCTAACTGTTGACATTTTCTCAGTTTCTCCGTTATCTCTTTTACTCTTTTTCTTGGGATCTTTAGGGTTTATCCGTCGTCAATAAAAAGTGACACTAGCTATCCGATAACTGATCAGAATCAGAAATTATAACTGATTTCGTCGATTTACATGTAGATGGCGGCCATTTAGCAGGTAGCTCATTTTTTTCATGGTATACATTTGGGTCCAAAACTCACAAGTGTGTGTGTGGGGGGGGGGGGGGGGGGTGTATTTTATAATTACTGTAATATGTTACAATATATATATTAGTGTAATCATTCTAGCAGTAATTCCACGGATATCTTGACAAATTGCTCATTGACTAAAACTAATTCCCAATATCACGATCGCTAACGATAATATATATTTTTAAGTTTTTCTCCATTTTGCGAACGCTACTTAATGTACCGTTGCTAATGTTTTTGAACACCATGAATCGATTGCAGCTATCAGTTTGACCTTAAACACACAGAATGATTGTTTTAAGGTTGATTTAGCGATTTTCAGAAAAAAAATGCCATTTTAAGTCATTTTTATTTTAAAAGTATATTATATGTATTCACAATAGTATATCTGTGTGGGTAGGTGTTGTTGCTCACACCTGTGTGTGTGTGTGTGTGTGGGGGGGGGGGGGGGGTAGCCTTGTGGTGGGGTCTTGATTATCATGATTATTATGTACCGTCTTTTAGGATGTTCCGTCAGAAAATGTTCCCGTTTCAGATAGGCCGATGAAACACGAGATACAGGATAGCTAACGTGTTAGATATGGTTTATTCCAGCACTTCATTTAAAGGTAAAGGAGCACCTAGTTATAGTCTGATATAGATATAAAGTCTGAAGACCTATCATCCAACTGTCATTCGTGTGCCATTTCAACTCAACGGAGAGCATGCAGTCCTGCAGCCATTTCGGCGCATTGAGCTTATCCTGCACCAAGCGGGGCTCAAAACCGCACGGCAGGCAGCGACATCGGCAAAGTGCCACGCTCTAATCATTGTGGCATATCTCTCTCAGACAAACGCAACCATGTGTTTGCCAAAGGCGCAGCCAGATTATATTAAATTCTAAATTTTTTTTTTTTCCAGCTCCATTGCCTTCCTTCCTGTCAGATATCTGTGACGGAAACTTATATATTAATGAAGAATTGGCAAGGCAAAAAGCAGCTTATAAACAAAAGACTTAATCAAGCTCTCAGCGCTAGGGTTCCACTCGGTTACGTTCATGGCATTATTCCTAGTCAATATGATCTCTTGATCTCGGCGTCAAAAACTCACACACCACTTAATCTCAACACACAAGACACACCGAACAAAAATCTCAACAAAAATAAACAACCCACTAAATTCACATACCAATTCACAGTGCTCAACTTACACAACCGTCTGGTTGTCAGAGCACTGTCTTAACATCCTTGGTGGTTCCGAAAAGAATTTTCTAAATTCAATGCAGCACTACCGACTTAATTCAACAATTAAGGCAATATGCACTTTTATGAACTTTAATATAGCAAATTATTCCGTCCTGATTTAATTTTCGAAACTTTGCCGATCTATTCAAATCAGTGTACGACAGACGTGCGGGAGGTGGCACACGGATTGGTCTAAATTGGATCGCAATCCGATCAAATCATTGAGCAACGGATCATGATTCTCTACTCTCTACTAATGATGTACCAGAGCAGTAAATCAGACACAACAGTGTCCATTTAATTAGTCCATGCATATAGCTCAATTCAAAATTCAATTAGTAATATCTGACAACGTGACATGATAACATCGTTCCTTACTGTCCACTGTACACCTGCATGGGCTGATTCTGAGAACTCAGCTAAATCCAGAGCTTGCTGCAACCACCCAAAGAACATTTATCTTTATTTGGTATATATGCAATTAGTTTCAAAACATTACCCCTCTGGAAAAATGTCCGAAAATTGTCCACACATTTTTAATCGTTTCAGCAAGGTTGGTGCATTAAATTCAATGGAGCGCTACAGAGGTTGGTGCATTCTGTTGTCATGATTTCAAAATATCATACAGATTTTAGCCAATGGACTTCTTCAGGAAAAATAATATGTCAGGAATGCAAAAATCAGACTTTCTTGTTATTTGCTATGCTTTACGCCATTTTCAAAGATGACAACTAAGATGAAATGTTATGTTTTTTCTCGATTTGACGGTAAACCGTCGCTGCAAGAAATATATTTTTTTACTTTTATCGGCTAAAAAAAGTTTATTACAATCAAAGTGTATTTCCCTTGAGAAACTAATTTCCAATACCATTTTTTATTTTGAAGTCTTTTTTCATGCATAAATCTAAGATGGCCGCCACCGCCATCTTGGAAAATATCGCTTATTTAACTGGCCTACTGTTCCTGTAACCATAGGTGTGTAATGCCACTTTCAAAGTGTATTTTGAATGAGAAACTCATTTCCGATGCTATTTTCTTAATATGAGGGTCATCCATGCATAAATTCGAGATGGCCGCCACCGCTGTCTTGGAAAACATATATTACTCACCCAGTATCAGTAATATGCTCTACATTTTATCGATAGGGCTGTTTTCGACATTATCTTCCTTATACATTACAGCGATGTTATGTAAAACACAACATGCTACAATGACAATTTTGAAAATGTAATTTAAGCGAACTTACATGCTATGCTTACATTCAACCAACCTTTATGTGTACAAATAGTACGTTTGGGTTTTTGATGGATTTTTATAAATATTGATAAAAAATGTTTTTACAAATTTGAAAATTTTGAAAAAATTGAAATCACGGTCTAGCCATGCATCCTTGTGCAAAATCCGGGTGCAAATTGGCGTTTGTTATGAAAATTAATCAATTTCGATCGGACATCCGTGGCAGATATTTAAACTAGGTTCAATGTATTACCTTAAACTGCATTAGACATAATTATATTTATATAGAGAAAGTAATAATGGCATTATAAATAAATAAAATCCGTGTGATATGACTTTATACCTAATGTATGATCATGATTTGAAATACGCCTCAACTGTTACATAAAAGTTGGATTTAAGTTATTATAATATTTTTTGGTAAATAGATCTCATATGATGTCTCGGTGAACCCCATGTGCACTAAAACGTGTCATTGTGTGACAATGCTCGTTCAATGAATGATCAGCGAATGCCACAAACATCGTTGAACTTGAACATATATACTTCAAATTAAACAGTCCCGCGTTTCTAAAAAAAAATATCCTAATATAATATACCTCGAAGAATGATGTATCAATATGAGTCGTCTAAGCATTTTTACATCAAATAATTATTATGATTTGAGGAGATTTTCGAATTTTTGTATCATGGTGCTCCAGTCTCCCCTACAGTTGATGCAGCAGTTTTGTTAACTGTACGCTAAACCGCTTTTCTGGATACCATGTTTACCATATATAAGGTTGCTTAACCAAATGATTACAGTTAAACAGCAGTTTAGTAAAGCGGGCTTTCAGGATACGGCCCTTATTAGGATTCTGGCCCATGAGGAAAACCAATACAGCAATGTTTATAAAATATTAGGCCAGTTTTTGTCTAAAGCATTCAAACAGACTAAAGCCAGGCCTCGGAGTTCGGGAACTCCTTTTCTAGTTCACTTTATTTTCCAAATTATAAAATGTGTATTTTATTTTAGGCTGGAAATTGTGTGAACAATTCCAGCATCAACGGATAAATAGAGGAACCAAGTAAATGTTAACTGGTTTCGATATTAATAATTAAGGTTATGTGCCAATGATAATTAAGGCCTACAGATAAATAAACTTGTGAAGTTGTGGGTCGCGGCAGCGAGACATAACTTCCAAGTCGGTGAAAGTTGAGTTATTTATGCTGACGCTCAACAGATTGAATGCTCCGCATTTATACATGTATATCGATTTGACTCTGTTTCAGATTTTCTGTACCGCTCTCCTTCCAGCAGACTAGTCGTCCTGTACCTTTGGCATATTCTCTGGACACCGACTTCTTGTTGACCAACAGCGAGCGTGAATTCTCTTCAAATCCCTTTCTGGCACAAGATGGACCTCGTGTGATAGAATTTGAACAAGTGGAATCTTATACAGATAAAGATGAAGAGTTCTATCAAAGCCAAACCGTGCCACCGATGACGCAAGATTTTGAACAGCTGACTTTTGAAGGTGAAGGTAAATTCCTTCCGGATGACACCATCTATGGACGCGTCATGTGGAACACCGGACAGGACCTAGAGTCAGCCTACAATCTACAGATAGAAAAACTGTTTTTGTGTACAGGTATATACAAAGATATAATACATTACTCCTCCCGATCTAATACTGTTGATAATATCCAGTGGAGGATCCAATAGGGTCAACGCCAGCGTGCCCTCCCCCCCCCCTCAGTGCATCAAAAAAAAACAAAATGACGACCATTCGGGCCGACATAGGCCTATACCATAAAATTCGAAGAGCCCATTGGAGTTCAGTGTGTAACTATTTCAAACTATGGCGCCCTCCGTCAAAACCTGGATCCGCCATGCAATCTACTTTGTAAGCCTATATATAGAGAATTTCAATTTGTGATGAATCCTTCAAACTTTGTTAGACATATTTTTTTCGAATTTATTAAAATCGATTCGACAGTGTAAAAAATTACGTACATGGTCTTTGAAATGAGCTATACGTAGCTATATTTGTAGCTATATTTGTGAAGTTCTACTATAGTGTGATGTTATTCATGAATATTAATGATTACGTATATGATGTTGTAGGACAGAGTGGTTACATCCCGACCTATGATCCCACTGGAGACGTGTATGGAGAAGGCCAACAGTTTGGATGTCTGGAACCCGGTGCAAATCTCAAATACAGATTTCTAGTTTTGGTAACTTCAATTTTGACAATCATCCACATATAATAAAATGAAGCAAAAGATCGCCACGGTACATCGGTCTTTGTCATTAATTAAGGTTTATGCACGTCTAAATACAAATATTTTCTTTATATTATATCCTGTTTTATATGTTATACAGGATCGTGGTGACCCAGATGCTGTTGACAGACATTTTAATCAAATACCTTTTGACGCTCGATTTATAAGTCAAAATCCGGAGTATTTGCACATGCAAGACTGGGGTGGAATTGATGGATTTACTATGGATGTCAGTCCACTATACAAGGTAAAAAAAAGCTGGCCGCATCGTTTTAGTATAAGCTACCTGGCGCAGTGTCAAAACGCTCACATTTTGTATGACTAAATTTACAAGATGCCCAAGGCAATTGAGGAATTGCACCGTAAGCCACCTCCAAATATTGATTTTAAATACTGACATCTGGAGGAATTTGAGTTAATAAAAGAGTGATAATTATTGAAATGAGTGAAAATTATTCAGATTTTTTACAACATGGCGGTCTATGATTTTGAAATCTTGCTGATTGATGTCACGTTTTATCTTTAACATATGAAAATACTGGTATTTAAAGTGCGAAAAAAATGGAAAAAAAGACGAATACAATCGTGACCGGCAGTTAAAACCTGTGTGTATTTCATTTTTTTCAGATTGATTCGGGTAACCAATGGTATCTTCAGGTGATTTATAATATTGGTTTAGCTGGTGATGCAGGAGTTCGTTACCAGCGATCAGTCAGCCATAAGCTACCTCATAGCAGACAAACACGTGCACAGCCAGAGAATAAACAGCAAAATGGCACCAATATGAACTTCATCAAATTTAATAGTACTGCTCTAGGAGCCAGTGGTCAGCGAGGGGAACAACAGAGTGGGTCTGTGAAAAAGACAGTAGTGCCAGCAGTGTGTGTATCTATTGTGCTCCTCGTATTTCTCTTTTGTATAATATTTATGTACAGGAGGAGGAGGAGAGATCGTAAACGAGAAGTGGAATGTACACCTCATTCATATCACGTGAAGGTGACAAGCTGTGGCACCAGTACATGTGCTACTCTACGTACACAGCCAACACGCACAAAGGAGACCCGCTCCACTACTTTGCCGGCAAACCGAATGAGTACTTATGATAACGTGCGACCTGCGAATTCTAAAGCCACCATCAAGATAAGAAGAGCACAGAAAACCAGATGGAGTCTTCGTCCTAAAAGTGGAACAGAAGTTTGATGTTATAAGCAGCTGATAAGAAGTTTGTAAAGTCAATGACTGGTGAACTTCGTGTCACATGTCAAAACCAACATGTACGTTTTAAGGCCTCTTCTGTTGATAATGTCTTATTTGTTAGTTTTATTTGACTTTTATAATCTGCATCAGAAGCTTGACAAACATTGAGATAATGCGGGTCAATATATGGTGTTTGCTGGTAGGTTATGTATCTTGGGCCTGTACAGCCTAAATATTGATCTTCAAAATAGTAACGTCGGTTTTAGCATGTTTAAAACTGCTTAAAGATAATTTCAGGTGGACCATTTTCTGTTGTATATGCAGACATCGGTACTCAGGACAACAATATGTACTGTAATGTGTACAGACCGGCCATATCGAGGTTATTCACAAAGTAAACATTTCATTTATATAGATCAATACCTTCAGATAGCCTGCTTGTAATCAGGAGATGAAATAGAATGATTATAAATTCAACAGACAAAGGGGTTGAGATAGTATCCCAGCAAACACAAAACATTTGTATAACATTTATACAACGTCGGTCCAACGTCTTCGACGTTGGTCCAACATTGTATAAATGTTATACAAATGTTTTGTGTTTGCTGGGATACAACTAGCATATTGACACTGTATACTCGCTAACGTACATCAATTGCTTGGTGATAATCATATACTGTTATGATTAGGTGATATGGACTTGACATAAATGAATTTGATTATCATCTGCCACAGTGCATATTCTGATCACAGAATTAGAACAGTTAGAGGTCTATGATTCTGATGTAGTACAAATAGCCAGTATTAATTACGTGAAGATCTAAATACTTAGCACAGAGAGATGCATAATTAGCAAGTGTACAAAAACTAAACTGCCAAATCCAGTTGTTCTGATTGCAGTCATGTTGTGTGAATTTATATTTCGGTGAAAAAAATCGAGCAAAGTTTCCAACAGATCATTTTTGTCAGTAGCAGAATATACATATATTCTGATTTGTTATCACTGAAAATTACATGTGATCAACATGTTAACCTAAAATAATTCTGATCCTGTTTGCGCTTTCTATTCCAAAATAGTTGCTATTACCTTGTGTTTATCGGGTACCTAGGGATGTAGTTTATCTTATTGGAATTAAGCAGTAAGTCTCTAGCTAGTAATCTGTATTATGATGTGTGTATACTTGGTGCAGTAATTTGTTACCAGATGTTGAACAGTTTATAGCCGCTTGTAGAATTATAAGGTTATACTAGTTAATGCAGAATGTATTCAATTTACAGCTTTTTATGATATTAATAACTTATTTCTCGTTGCGGCTATGTGTACTCATTTATTGGTCTATTGTGTATGACATTCATACAAAAAAATCACTTACTATAGTACACTTAATTTTATAATAATAGAAAAAAACTGTTACTTTTTTTCAAATGTAACAGTGATTGATATAAGCCATTCTTCATTTTGCTGTGAACTGTTTATTTGGAAGCTATAAATGAAGACATGTAGTACTTATTATCATTTTTTGTATATTGATACAATAAATTTCACACTATTAAGGGCTGTCGATGATTTCGGATGAAATAAGACGCCACAGAATCATCTATCTCACTTATCTTCAAAATCAGGACGTAATGTAAGTCACTTATGGAATGGAGTTAGAGCTTGACATGATTGTATTTTATTTCTCCCCGAGGCTTATATCATTACAAGACAACTATTTATCGCTAATAGGATTTTTATTTTTCAAACAAATGACCTCCACAGTGCACCACAAAATCACTTAAGAACGGAAGAAACGCTTAATACAGTGTGACAGTATTTCGGTTAGTAAATGACGATTTCTCTTGTCAATCTGCCATGAAAAATAATATATTAACATAAATATAATATCACAGTTAAGCTCTTAAAATTATTATGACTCACAAATCACAATAGTTCGTATTTGAAACGTTTGCACTTCATTTTCCAATTGCTGTATACTACCAACTGACCGTATTAGCAAAGCTGAAAACATCAACAAATCCTTGTCAAAACAGGGTGAAAACAAGGATAACAACACAATTAAAGGCACACTGAATGCCACGATATCTTCACTGACTGGTATAGTGTTATTTTGGCACTAAATTCGTTGATGAAAATAATGAATAAGGTGATTATTGTACATGCATACATACATATATAGAGCATCAGTATTTAAGCGGTAGCAAATCTGACATTAAACATACATAAATATAACTACCGAGCTTCACTATTATTATTTATCCACGATATGTGTAATTACACGATTTTAAGAGATAAGCTTGCCCCATGGCATGTGCAGGTCAACAAGCACACCCTTTATATCACAGCAAAATATAGGACCATATTATATGATCACAACCAACAATGGCGATGGTTTGCGGCCATCTAAGTTGATGAGTCATCTGTACACATGATCAATACTATTGTAGGTAGATGTATGTCGTAATACTGACTGTAACTAAATAAATAACACTCCAAAACGAAGCTCTGAATCAGATAAATAAGGGTGCAGGTTTGTCACTTTATCTTTTTTATCGTCCCCTCGTCCACTAGCAGCCAAAGTGTCACATGTGCCACTCATTTAAGTAGCACGTGTGACACTTTAGCGGCTAGGGGACGGCGTGGAATAAAACTAGCACAAGGCGTGGAGAGACACAAGTAACACATTGATATAACAATCTGTTAATCAACGTCGCTTACTTTTTCAGGCTGTCCGGTTCAACGATGTGATGTTAGGTGCGTAATGGCCACTTACACGAATGACCGGAATGTTTGTGCGCGTGAAATAATGTCTCTTGTTTGCGTACAATGATTGTGTACGTTAAACACAGATTATTCTAATTATATCCAATAGGTGACTCTTGATGAAAAGTGCAGGTATTTCCCAGTTCATTTCATTAAACGTATGTCCGTCATTGCCTATGATGTGGACGGGTCAGAAATATCAGTTTTAGGAGGACAACGATCTGTTACGTTGACCCAGCATTAACCATTGAAGTGCTACATCCAAAAATACATTTTTCACCCACTTGAAGTTGTGCGTCGCTACCGCGACCCACAACTTCAAGTGGGTGACAATTACTTAGACTTGTAATAATTTGAGACCAAACATTTGCAAATCTGGATGTTTAACCCTTTCAAGCCTGAATTTTACCATTGTCATCTTCATCCACTACAAGCCGCGAATTGCTGTCGCAATTCTCGATTGGTAGTGGATGAAGATGATTTGATGTGGGTGAAATATTAAAGAAAATCACCATGTATTCGTCAAACAGTTTCATGGAAATATTCGTTCTAAAGCCCTTGGTTGTAGGAAAATTAAGTCTGTTTTCAGGGATGTAAAATGATGCTTTATTGCATCGTGTTGGCTTAAAGGATTAAACACACATTTCATTCCCAATAACTGTAATTTAACCTGCTAATAAAACAGAATAAAAACTGTAAGGGTTAAGCCCACATAGCCTGGACATCTAAATGTGGGATGGGTATCAACTGCATGTGGTTGTGAGCAGTGACAATATTGGACAAGGAGGTGACTTTAATTCGATTAGGAACACTTGTTATTGAATGGAAGTCAATAACTGTAAATTCTTCTGATTTTGTGAAAGTAAACGCATTGAATTGATAGAAATTCCATGCACATTTAAACTTTTTCATCTCAGTAGCTGTTCTGACTGTACTTGTGTGTGATCATTTACATCGCATGATAATGTTGATAGCTAAAAGTTTGCAGAGCTCCGCACACTTTTCCGTGTGGACGGTCGGATAGTTTCGTCTAAGAATTTTTCATAAGGTATTTTTCCTGTCATGTTATCGTCAAAATGGCTCATAAGCTCATACACTTCATCTTCATTGAGATCCACGTTGGCAGCTTTCAGAACAGAACGGAATTCTGTCAGATTCAGCCTGCCTGTGTTGTTAATGTCCGTCTTACGGAAAGCTCGACGCATCTGCTTCCAGTCTATTGCCACCTGTGGAAATGATACGAAAAACATTATTATAAACATTATTATAACATTTTAAGAAATAAATTGATGTCTTTTATGCATTTTGTGTAATGCATGGATACTGTAATCTAAGAATTTGATGCATGCATAAGTATATAGATCTCAGACACTATCATAAATTAAGATGGCAGTGTACAATTTAAGTACATTGAAGTTAGGGATGTATCAGTTACAAAGAATATAATTTCATATATTTAATTTCCGCTGACAGTTTTGTAGATATGTTTACCTGTTGCTTTAGTTTAGATGTGATAGGATGTAGGCTTTTCTGTGGTGGAGTGATGACGTCATCAAATGTCGGTCCTCTGCCTGGGGGATGTTGTAACATATTAATTAGGTCGTTACCATGACGCCACACCTGTCTCTTCATGGCAAACGGCTTCAAAAACTCGATGTAGGAAACTCGGCTGAAAGAAAAATCACTATTAACTGATAGAATGTTTTCAATCGTGGGAGCCGAGTATTCGGACTACGAGATACATTTAAATTAAGTCTACTTTTAACAATCTTTTGTAAATACAGACAATATCTGAACAATATTCACCGGAATTATTATTTTATATCATGGTGAATTTCGAAAATATATTAATAATTCTCGATATATAAATACACTTGAATTTCAATGAGAAAATTTGTGGTGAAATTTGTGCCGCAACATTTTCCTTTAAAATATGGACGACGAAATTGTGCGTACGTAATGTAATCCTTATATCCCAAAGCTTATCACTCATCATCATTTGACTTTAAGCAGAGTGATGTAGCTATATCTTAACGATAATGTATTTAACCCTTTGAGTGCATGGACAAACTTTAGACGTCAAAATATGACGCCTGTAGACGTCAGATTCTTACATCTAAAGTCGATCCCGCACTGAAAGAGTAAAACAGGTATAATGGCCGTAGACACATAACATAGGTATTCAAATGAAGCGGAAAGAACTAACTAACACAATTTTAAATATATTCGAATTGAAAAAAAATCCTTGGTCTTTTGGTGTATATAAGAATATTTCGGCGCTGGGTTAACCCTTCCAGCGCGGGGACCGTCTTTATACGTCAGAATCTGACGTCTGTAGACGTCAGATTCTGACGTAGACGTCAGATTCTGACGTATAAAGACTGTAGACGTCAGATTCTGACGTATAAAGACGGTCCCCGCACTGAAAGAATTCAAATAGTTTTAGTGGCCACAGACCCATAACATATGTATTCAAATGAAGCGGAAAGAGCTAACTAACACATTTCTGATGATTTTAAATTCAAAAAGACACTTTGATCTCAATGAATTATATAAGAATATTTCAGCGCTGGTTAAACCTTACCTATCGTCATCTTTAACTTGAAACTTTTTGGTCAGGACTTCCAGCTCGTATCTTGTTAAGTTGACACACATTTCTGAGAGAATATCCTGGAATTCTTCTGTTGATACACATGACGTGCCGTATGGGTCTATGCCCACAAACTCTCTGTGTAGGTCATCCCACATTATGTCAATCTACAAGTACACCAATATCCGCTACTTAGTCTGCGCTACAAAGGCACTTTAGGAGTTTAAACTTCATATGACAAGAGAAACTTAAATGAACCGCTTTCTGACCTTGGATCGTAGATTGTCTAGTAGTAAATCTCTGGTAGAGTTGAGTTTTCTTGATCGCATCATACAATCTGAATCACCGTGAACAGGTGGCCGTACCTAATGAGTGACAATAAAATGATTACTACATGAACTGGTGTATTATACATTATTGATTCTCTTAAACAATCATCCTAATACATGTATTTAAAATACCTGGTATGCGTTTTATCTATTTAAAAAATAAGTTTACAAGCGTGAACTTTAGCCATTTGATTCTTCCATAGATATAAAACTTGAGTCATAATTTTTATAATAGTTGACATAAAAGATTTGATGAATTACAATATTTAATGTTCGATGGTTGATATGGTACCTTGGCATTGGGAAACGTGGCAGATTTTAAAGAGTAGCCGAAGTTTCTGATGAATTCCATGTAGTCCAGTGTTTTGTCTTGATTTGTGATTAAGCTGTGCCACAGGTTACGTATCTCGCCCCGTGTCAGCTCAGGCTCGATGTTCACCCTATAAACAAATATAATAAGGTGGTGGAGAATAAAATAATAAATTATATTTCTCTCAGAAAGACCCAGAAGCAAAGAATCAAAGAGCCATATGAATATCACTATTTTCGCTTGTTGTCAATAGGTAAATAGAGGTATTGAGTCTAGTCTCAGATTGAATGAATATAATCCACAATCACAGGTATCTTGTCACCATCATTTCTAAAGCATGGCAATAAGTTGGGATAGCGAAATATCGCGGTAATATTTTTACATTTTCAAAACAAGCAGCAGCAGCAGCTATATTATACAAGAAAAGACTTCGTCGCCTCGGAGCTAAAGGATCCTATCTGCCACTCTAACGAGTGTCAGATAGGATCCTTTAGCTCCGAGGCGACGACTTGTCCTGAGTATTACTAGTGTTATTAGGGACAAGTTGTGCTGTGATAAGATGGTTAATGTTACCTTTTCAGGAGTTGGTACATCATCTCCTGTGTTAAGCGCTGTGTATTCTTCTCATCTAGATTCTGAAACTCTTCTTCAATTCTCTGGAAGTCGTTTTTGAATGCCTCTTTGATGAGTCTGGTGATTTGATGAGTGGATCGTTTAGGTACTATATCCTCCATGTGCTTGTCAGGGCTGGCATGCTCCACCACCAGGCGGTCTGCTGTACCATTTCGCTCACCAGTATTACCACTATCTGTAATGTCGCCATTTTCCACGGGAGATGGATCTCTCGGTAAAGCTTCCACCATCTTGTATTTTTTCGCTTCTGAAGGTTGTCCAAATAGACTCTCTGCTTTACCTCTATAACAATATAAGGTATATGCATACAACCATAAACAAACACACACATCATTCGGGGGGGGGGGGTTAATGATTTTTAATCTACAGTATGGGATGATTTATTTTCAGTATATTTGCATATACATGTCTTTGTCGTTTCCACTTTATATATTAGGATAATTTTAGCGTGTAGTACCAAAAATACACCTCCAAACTTTTAAGTTTACGTTAAACTATCCATACCGTCACACACAAAATATATGCTCAATGTATTTGTTCAATGCACACATCTGATAAATTTTATTTTTTAAACTACGTCAAATAATACAAATGACGTTTCTATCTTGACACATACTACATGACAACATTGATGGCATGTCTTACCTCGTGTCAAACTGGGCCATAAAGTCTGCATATTTGACATTTCCATCTGCGTCAATCGGCACTCTGTCAATAAGCGCATCAAACTGCTCATCAGACATCTCCAACTCAAACCGGCTCTCTATGGCCGCCCTAAACTCCTGTTGGCTTATCACGTCTAGACCAATGCGGTCAATTTTACTGAAATAATACAAATATAAATAAATATTTGTGTTGTAATTTCAGCAGATCATATCAACACTTTATAAATGCAAAGTTACTAAATATTGACTGCAGCAATATCGGCCAAAATACTAATAAAAGAAAAGTGAAATCTCATTTTCATGTGTGAAAAAAAACGATACCGGTACCGGTACATTTATGAAGTATTTTGTTATTGAAGAATACTAAAAGTTATGTAGCAAGTTCATAGAACATTTAGGGAAACCCTAACAGACATATTTTAAAACATTATGATAAATATATTGTCGTCAGATTAAGAAGTTTGAAAAAATGCACATACTGGAACGTTCCGAGAAGAGCCAAGAAATCCCTCTGGAACATGCTGATAATCTGTGCTTCTAGAGAACTCATGGTGGATTTAGCTGTTGGACTATCTGCACGGTTATATCTGCATCACAGAGCAACAATATATACAAACAGTACTTTTCTTGAGGCCCCTTTCAATAAGCGCCTGAGGGCCACTGTCAATATGAACTTTTACGAAAAGCTGATCTGAATCTTACTGAGAGAGAAAAATGAGATATTGTCAAGCGTTATTGTGTTTCATGAAAAGTCACAGATCTTACTAAGAACTGCGCTTCAAGAAAAACGGGTAATTTCTGAAAAGCATTTTATAGTATTGTTCTGTGGTTTTTGCCCACATGCCCTTCTTACAGTGAAATACAAAGTAATACGCGTGGGGTTTCTGAAGCTTGGTTCTACTTACGGGTGTTTAGGGTTTGTCAGTATCTTGTGAGGCATGCCATCCTCACTTCGGTCCTGGAAGCGATGCAGGAATTCTTTGTATGGTACCTCCTTGTTAGTAGGATCCACACTGCATCGTGCCAGGAAATCAGCTAAGTGATCAAAATCAAGCTTCAACCCAAATCTCTCCAAAACTTCGAGGAAGTAGCCGTGTGGTACCTAAATAACACGACAAAAGACGATGTGTAAGATAATTAAAGTACAGAAAATATTGTGTTCGAAAAAATCATGAAATCGGCATATTCTCATACATATTCTCATCAATGTTCATGTTCGAAGTTCCAGTTTCTTTATTGTAAAATATTATCGTTCTCGTATTAAATCACTTATTTTTAACATAAATCTATCAATTAATTTAATATTATAATAAATAATTTGTTTAATAATTTAATCTCGATTAATAAGAAAATATGCTAAATATGCCCAGTAAAAATTACCGAGATAGATTAAAAATATATAAAACGTTGGCATATATCTGGCTCATTGACAAATGAAAATGGGTCACAATAAATGCGTATTTTCTAGGCCAACTAGTTCCTCACCATGCCCTTCTTCTCTGTGTCACGGGATTCAAAAGCTTTCTTCATACTGTGGAAACCCTCCCTGAATTTCTCTTTCAGCCACCGCTCGATATTCAACGATCTTTGTCTGTCGATTTCTGTTTTTCTCAGTTTGCGGCCACTAGTATCGTCTGTATGGGGATCAATAAGGTGTTAGATTCAGCAGACCACTCAGCAAACATGTCACACAGTGCACCTAAATGTCGCCTATTCCACCATTTATTCGCAGAGTCACGCTGAGAACTTCAACATTGAATGTATCATATATTGTATTGGGCTTAATAAATGTGATCTGCTACGCGGCTCATTATTTCACCGATTATCGAAAATCTTCTTCCGGTCAGAAATTAAAGAAAAAAAATATATAACTTGTGATAAATGAACACTACAGCTTTACCCTAAATTCAAAGAACAACATGTGATTTCGTTTCAGTATTTTATTGCGATAGCAATAGTGCACCTTTACAATGGTTCTGTATTTATACTACAGTAAAATACGAAAATATTCTGTGAAAATGTTTTTTTTTTTTTTTCAGTACGTTTCGGAATACTGGTCTACCCGACCAATTAAAAGAGTGTCTCAATCTGTATTTGACGATATCAGCTATGTGAACACCCGTTATTCGCATGTTATTTATATAAGGGATAGAATACAATAATTGGTGCCTAATTTTCTTTAAATATCAGAGTTTTTTATAAAGATCTACTGCTTATTCAGCTGCTACTGGTGATAGTTATCACACGTTTATAAGTGTGATTATTTGGATGCATACTGACCGCTGGCTGTGGCTGGTGTCTTCACCGGGGTCTGCATGCCTGCTCCACTATCTTCTGATGACTTCAACTTCTTTAATAATCCGTCCAAACTTAACAAACCTGTACCGTCTGCGTCATATCTAGTTACCAAAACAAATTGAATAGGACATTAAATAGGTAGAAAAGAGACAAGTACTTCCACATCAAAACTTTTTTATTGTGAAATTAGCTTCCACTTTGATAATATTATTACTAAAACTTTTCCGCATCATATTTTTTAATCAAGCTTTTTGTATATTCATGTAGGCCTAAATATATATTTTTATGACAAATAATTGAGAAATGATCTTTAGTTTTGTCAATAAAACATCTGTCTGTATGTCTGTTTGGCCCCATATGTCACGTCTTTGTGATGCTCACCTGTTCCACAGCTTGTCGTACTCTGAGTCTAGGAGTGTATAACCGAGCTTTTGTAGAGCTTTTCTGAACTCTGGTTTTGGCAGTCTGCCAGAAGAATTAGGGTTAATTTCAGCCATAGCTTCAACCAGATCACGAGTCCTAAGGAGAACATAAAAAAATTAAATTAATATTCTTCTTGTCTTTGTAATATCAGAATGAGCTTTTTCTTAAACATGTTATTAAAATCTGTGTGACTCAAAAATACATTGATTACAACCAAATCATCAAAATAGGCTAAGATAGGTATGAGAGGTTCGATGCTAATGCGACGCTTGCCTAGAGTGGTTCACATACACTTGGTTCACATACATCTGACCCATCGCCTATGGGGGTTGACACACACATGTCCCATCTGCCTAGAGTGGTTGACACACACCTGTCCCATTCCCCTATGGTGGTTCACACACACCTGTCCCACACAGAGTGGTTCACACACACCTGTCCCACACAGAGTGGTTCACACACACCTGTCCAATCCGCCTAGAGTGGTTCACATACACCTGTCGCATCCGCCAAAAGGGTTTCACACACACACCTGTACCATCCCCCTAGAGTGGTTCACACACACCTTTCCCACCCAGGGTGGTCCACACACACCTGTCCCACCCCTTATGGTGGTTCACACACATCTGTCCCATCCCCCTAGAGTGGTTCACACACACCTGTCCCACCCAGGGTGGTTCACACACACCTGTCCCACCCCTTATGGTGGTTCACACACATCTGTCCCATCCGCCTAGAGTGGTTCACACACACCTGTCCCAGCCTCCTAGAGTAGTTGACACACACCTGTCCCATCTGCCTAGAGTGGTTGACACACACCTGTCCCATCCGTCTAGAGTGGTTTACACACATCTGTCCCACCCGTCTAGAGTGGTTCACACACACCCGTCCCACACAGAGTGGTTCACACACACCCGTCCCACACAGAGTGGTTCACACACACCTGTCCCATCCGTCTAGAGTGGTTCACACACACCTGTCCCATCCGTCTAGAGTGGTTCACACACATCCGTCACATCTGCCTAGAGTGGTTGACACACACCTGTCCCATCAGCCTAGAGTGGTTGACACACACTTGTCCCATCTGCCTAGAGTGGTTGACACACACCTGTCCCATCTGCCTAGAGTGGTTCACACACACCTGTCCCATCCGTCTAGAGTGGCTCACACACACGTGTCCCATCTGCCTAGAGTGGTTGACACACACCTGTCCCATCAGCCTAGAGTGGTTGACACACACCTGTCCCATCTGCCTAGAGTGGTTGACACACACGTGTCCCATCTGCCTAGAGTGGTTGACACACACCTGTCCCATCAGCCTAGAGGGTTTCACACACACCTGTCCCACACAGAGTGATTCACACACATCTGTCCCATCTGCCTAGAGTGGTTAACACACACGTGTCCCATCTGCCTAGAGTGGTTAACACACACGTGTCCCATCTGCCTAGAGTGATTGACACACACGTGTCCCATCAGCCTAGAGTGGTTCACACACACTTGTCCCATACAGAGTGATTCACATACATGTCCCACCCTAGAGTGGTTAACACACACCGGTCCCACCCCCTAGAGTGGTTCACATACACCTGCTCCCCTAGAGTGGTTCACACACACACCTGTCCCCCCCAACAGTGTTTCACACACACCTGGCCTCCCCCCCCCCCTTAGAGTGGTTCACACACACCTATCCCCCCTAGAGTGGTTCACACACACATGTCCCACCCCACGCCCTATAGAGTGGTTCACACACACCTGTCCCACCCCTAGAATGGTTCACACACACATGTACCACCCACATAGAGTGGCTGACACACACCGCCCCACCACCTAGAGTGTTTCAAATACACCTACCTTTCTTTTGTTTTTTCTTTGAGATGCATGTGTACAAGCGCTGCTGTCATGTGACCACGATCCTGCCAATGACGCTGTATTGGGTCCAACCACCTCGGGGGTTCCCCGGATGAAGATTCGTGGAAAATAGAGAAGAACTCAGTGAAGTTAATAACCTGTCTGTCCTTAAGTCCTAGTCTCTGGATCAGGCGGTGACACTGTGAGTTACTCATGGGCTTATTCAAACTTGTCATCATAATGTGCATGAAAGCTTCTCTGTACAACAAAAATACAATATAATCATGAGAAAAGTGTGATCATGCTAAATATATAAAGCTATCAATTATATTTTAATATCCACAAAAATAAATATTTCTTTCTTTCTGAACAATGGAGGTAGTACGGAAACATTTTACATGTTTTGCTAAATATGATTATTCAGACATCGCTGTATCATTCAGACTCATAGAATGAATCAACACCCCAGCAAACACAAAACATTTGTATAACATTTATACTACGTCGGCCCAACGTCTTCAACGCTGGTCCAACATTGTATAAATGTTATACAAATGTGCTCTAATATGTTACATTGGTACCAGAAATTATTGACATGGTGTTTGAGAGAGGTTCTGGGCATTTCAGGGTGAGTTGTCAGACACAGTTCTTCATAAATCACTCTCGTCTTATTTTGTCCCTTTGACATGGCGACTACTTCACATGACACTTCATGTACATACTAGATTAGACTAAACTAGAAAAATGCTGCTTCAACGTTGACCCAGCTTCACAAGACATTGACCCAATTCTGAATCGTAAACAGTGGATATGTGATACATGTATCAGCCTATGCCCGGTACTGCATGTTAAGTACCAGTACCACGTGGATATAAGTAGATACTCATACACACACTATCAAGCAGTACCCCAACAGAAAATCTGATATATAGCCTATCCCTGGATAATACGAGACGCTATACAAATGATATCCTCCTCGACAACGGTGTGCCAGCACTAGCCCAACGTCTCTAATCGGCTGGGGTATAGTACCTGGTTAAAGAGACTCATAAAAAATGGGTGATTTTATTTTAGCTTCTTAATATGACCATATGATGTAAACATGTCCATAGACTAGAACTGCAACAGTTTTTTAAATTTTTGTGCTGCGCTTTTACCAGTTGGGCTAGACGAAATTCCCGTATTTCTTATTTTGGACATGCATGTCCGAAAAAAGAAATCGGGAATTTCGTCTCTATATCTCGCCGAAGCATAAAACCATCGTTGGGTAAATCAGCAGTGTTAATTGGAACGATAAATGATGGACATGTCAACGTTAATATATTGGTCATATAATTATATATTTTCAATTCACGGTAATACATTTGTTATCATCCCATTAATAGGTAGCCCTCCTTGGGATACAAGGTCAATCACACATCATGATTTCAAATGTAAAAAAACACGGGTTTAGCGTTTTTCTACTCCAAGAAAAAATACACGTTGTCGTTTTTCCAGCTTTGGAGCGGATCACTTCTAACTGATACATGTATAGGAGTACATACATGGAGAATCTTTCAAGGCAAGCCCGTGCACAACATGTCGCGTTCAAAGAGAGATGTAGCGGATTTATTCAGTGTTCATTGTTGATAATCTTTGTCAGTTCAGGAAATGGGCGAGAAAAATACACCAAGAAAATATAGAATAGGGGCCTAATAATAATGTTGGTTTAGTGACCGACACAAATATGGCTGGGGTGATAAAGAAAATCAATTTGAATGGTCTCTTCTTAGAAGTGCGTGGCTGTAAACTTTAACAGCAAACACTACAAACACAAACATGTAGAAGTCACAATCCAACAGCATCGACTTGAGTGTCTGGGAGTCATGTTGAAGTACCAGCTATCATAAAGTACGTCTTTAACTATTTTTCTGATCGAACATGGCCTACCAAAAAAGTGTGTGTGAGAACCAAACTCACTCAAATATATAACGATCTTCTGGGCTGAGTAACATCAAGATTGGAGATCAGGTTTATGTTCTACTGATATCAATCTTTGGAACAGAGTACAATCAATCAATATAAACAGTGATTTGAGATTGTTGGTCCTTAAGAAGCGTGAATAAGTACCGCCTCTTATGTACAAGATATATGAGAAAATCATACATAGATGTTAACATTTGTCTGGCCCGGTCCAGCTAGAAGTGTCACCCGTAAGTTTGCTTCGTATAGGGTTATCATGGTTATAACGCTTGTCAATGTTCGTGCCGGCAGTCAAAAGACAAGTACATGGACGTGCAACATCGTCAAGTTTGTACTTTGAGTCTGCATAATGAGAAATAGGCTGCTATTGTGATATATTTCCACAAAACTGTAGGGCCTATAGGTTATTTATCTATAACTCTTTCATGTTGATATAATTTATAATACGTGCGGTTTTTTCAACTGCACTTAGGCGAAGTTACAAAATGTTGCTGATAAATGTTGTCAACGGAAGTAAGTTAGTAGTCTCAATGTACTCAATTCATTGATAAGCACATCTTTTATAATGTTCATTTAGTAAACTTATTTAATTGATATAATTTTTGTCATCCAATTAATCTATCGGCTATTTGTGATAATTGGGATTATAAAATTGCTTTAGAAATTATGTCGATAATAAATGGATTGGAAGTGGTTACATTTTACTCACATTAGAACTTACTGTAAAACGATTGCGACGTTTCGACGTTTCGACCTGCAGGTCAAAACGTCGCAATCTTTCACACTAAGTTCCACAGTGAGTACAATTTAACCACTTTCTACATGAATCTTAGAACTATGAATAACATATTCTCTACTAATAAATAGGTTATCATCACAAGTTGTGTACTACACAATTAAAAGTGCAACATGGAGTATTAAAGACGTTGAACTGTTGTTCCTTAGTCGTAAAAAAATGATGCGTCACTATGACAAAAAGACGTTAAATAGAACATCGGACAACCGCGCCAAAAATAACAATAACAGACTAGAAGGATACTCATAAAAAATATCATTGGAGAGTATAGTAAATATACACTCAGTAAAATCAGTGATGCTAGTATTTTTCTGTAGTAGGCCTACACATACAGAATCCTTAAACATGTTCTATATTGATGTCACATTAAATTACTGCAAGGTTATTCAAGATAAACCTTCGTTTTGAAGATTTGATCTGGTTACCCCACGGTGTCTGGATGGAATGTCGAGAGGCCGTATTACAGTCCAGTGCCGTGCTGGAGACGAGGACAACATGAAGCTACCTGACACTCATCCCAACACACACCAGACGCTGATGGTAGGTTAACGTTGGAACAACGTCACAGACGGTGGCCCAACATAGGCTCAGTCTCTGGTGCTCGCTGGGACAATTCGAATCAGTGTTGGTTTAAGGCAAACAGGACAAAAAGTGGTTATAACTTCCAATGCTGTCACATCATGGATATTAATCAAGAGTGTGAAGGTTGAATTTGAGGGACACAAGTGGTAGTTGCCTTTACATTGGCGATGGATATAAGTACTAGATTATATGTAGCCCAGTAACACTGCTTATCAGTGACATTGGATCATACCAACTAGTCATATATTTGGAGTAGGTCTATATAGTCGGACATCGCGGCATTTATAATTAAATCCCCCCTTTTGGAAATTAAATGGCACCAAATATTATTAGAATTATCACAATATCCAAATATCTGGTTGCCGTCGTCTTATATATATTTGTTTTTGTAATCTACTTCCCTTACTCCTGGCATGTGGACATTAATATTCATTTTGAATGAGGTGCACAAATTGTTATCGACCGGGACAAATACACGCCATTGTTTGAAGCACGTTGCTTCGACGTTGCCGTGCTGCCCTTTATGTAATGTTTGATTTGCTGTCGATAAACTCTTTATGATTCATCAGCTCGTGTACATACGCAAACAACAAAGACAAGCTAAATTTAAGGTGAACAACTGCGACCAGGTAGGCTGATGGAGATATATCGATGAAATCTCATCTGAATCTCCTACATGAGTAGGCTAATACAATATAATATAAACGTTGACTTTTAAGATGTCATTTTAGGTACGTAACTCCTCAATACATTTTAACCCGCAAAGCGCTTATATATTTTTGTATAAACCATGGAGATCAAAGGGTTTTTCCATCTGAAATCATCATAAATGTCTTCGCTAGCTCATTCCGCTTCATTTGAATAACTACGTTATGGGTATACGGCCATTACACATATTTTAATTCTTACAGCGCGGGTGTCGACTTTAGACGTCAGAATCTGACGTCTACAGACGTCAGATTCTGACGTCTAAAGTCGACCCCCGCGCTGTAGGGGTTAAACTAGATACATTGCACCTGGAACCAATAGTGACTCTGTCACAGCAAAATACCACATAATAAAAATACACGTACTTTGATACATTGCCTTTGCCTTCTGGGTCATTGTCTTTGAATTTTCTTTTGAATTCCTGAAATCCAGACCTCATCTTTTCTTTCAGTATAACCTCCAGCTATGTAAAGAAATATTACAATGCAATACTACCTGCTACATATAAGATAGCAGGTTTAAAAAGGAGTATATCGTTATTCATGGGCTTAATAATATATGCTTAAAAAAGGTACCTCCACAGACGACATTGTTGAAATTATTGATGACCTCATATAATTTTTAACCTAAATGATTACATACCATGAAATAAAAAAAAAAGTTTATGAAACAAGAAGGGCACGGCTGTCAAATCTACCAAAACAAGTCAATTTGAAAATGTGTGGCATTTTGTGGGGAGAATCCCAATGAGTTTTTGCTCAACCCAAAGGGCTTTTCATTTTGAAATCATCATAAATGTGTTAGTTAGCTCTTACCGCTCCATTTGAATACCTATGTTATTGATTTACGGCCATAGTAAATGTTTTAAATGGACAGACTTAAGATGTCAGAATCTGACGTCCACAGACGTCAGATTCTGACGTCTAAACTCGGTGCCCGCGCTGAAAGGATGAACTGATTTATGTTTACAGTGTCAAATACATGTCCTTATGACATGACCGTCAAACACAACAAATTGAACTAATGTTAGATTGATGTTGGGCCAGCGTCTACGACGCTGGCCCAACATCAATCTACCATTGGCTGAACGTGTGGTGTGGTGAGTGACTGACCTCGTCTATCTCCAGTCTGAGCTGAGCGGACGTCCTTGACATTCTGGTGGAGGCTCGGCTCTCTAGGTCATCGCGGTTACCCATGTCAGCTACCTTACCTGTGAGCAAACACAATAATCAAAAATACATGACAGATCGTTTCTAAATGTAAAATATTGTGTTAGAAGGACACATCAAGTGGTGTAAATAATAGATTATAAACATTGAACCCCTAAGCCAGACTATAGTCGTTTTCAATGCATTTTCTTAGCAGATCAAATCACTGTTATTGGGAACGAAATGAGCGTTTAAGCATACAATATTTGCAAATGTTTGGTCTCAAATTAAAAGAATATCAATATTCATCACCCACTTGAAGTTGTGGGTCGCGGTAGCGAGACACAACTTCAAGTGGGTGAAAATTTTAATAAATTAATGGTTAATAATATGGTAGTTTATAGTGTTTTTGTATTTATGAAAGTCTGATACCTTTTTAGAAAATGTATTTGTCAGGTAGGCCTACATTGGTCTCATACATAGGCCTAAATTTCACCGAAATTCGTTCATGAATGATTGTTTCCGATAATGTGATATTGCTTAATGCTAATTAAGCAGAACGTTTTTGTAGAATTTGTTTACATAATTATGGTATTATCTTTTTGTAGATAATTTTTCTAATGTTATTCTTTTGTATTGTGCAATATGTACGTGTAATCACGCCTACTTATGGGAAGATCATGATATTATTGACTTTTCAAAACTTGGCGTTCAAGTACAAGTCAGTTATGACATATTATTCATTTTCACCTATATATAGATATAATTATATTTTACTTGTGGGATATATGGATTATCCCTCAGATAATCCCTCAAATCACGCGCATTGTTAAATACAGTACCTGTCGCGTGGTTACTAATCTAAATCTTCAAATATATCTAGTATATTTATTCATCCATGAGCTAACATGATATATATAAGAGAGGAGGATTAGTATGCCATGCCGTAATCAGCTTATATGCCTACCAGATATTTAGCACAATCAATCATGCCGCCACCATTATTTTGAAGAGAAAAACGTGTATAATATATATCTCAGACTATACATTTTCCGGTTCCCCAAATTACCAATTAATGTAATTGTTCGTACGTTTTCCACAGGAGGGTCTACTGACACACTATAGTCAGTCTGTACATATATAGGCCCATATACCTCAGAACTACCATGAAGTTCTCATTATGGCTTCCCCGGGGCATATATCTGCCAGAAAACAGCACCATCTACAAACGTGTATGACGTTGCCCTGGGGTAGGCCCATACCCTAGGAAATCACACTCTAAATTGTATTAATAAATCGTTCTGTCAGCTAGACCCATATCTCCACAATAAATGAAATTAATATTCACTTTGCATAAATTACAGGCGTATTAAATATTGCATTATTTTTATTACGGTGATATAGCTTTAATATAACAAGAGTGTGGTGTTATTTATCACTCATCCACAATTTAGACATAGAAAACGACTTAGATTTGTATTCGCATAAGAGGTGTTATTGATTCTTGTGTCAGCAATATTTAAACTGTACAATACTCGTCAACATACTATGAAACACGAGCCATTGATTCTATGTTGATTTAATTATGGTCCAGCGTCGCAGACGTTGGACCAGCATCAAACCAGCTGGAATAAGATTACATGTCATAGATAGTGTATCGTGTTCCCTAAATGACTATACTCATCAAGTTGAGAAACTGGTGAAATAATATACGTCAGTCATAACTGGCATAACGGTCGCACTGGCACCATGCCAAACAGAAAAACTCAGGGGAGCATTTTCAGCATGTTTGCATGGAACAAATATCACCCGATATCACGAGTAGTCCATGATCGACTAGTATTATAGTTTGGTTTGCATTTGATCGATTATATTTGTGACAGACAGATTGTCAAATAGGTCTATTGAAAACAATTTGTTTGCTTCTCAATAGTTATAAATTATGACCATGAATATAAATAGAGAGGACTCATTGGATTATCTATTACGGCTATTAGATGCTGTCTATTAACGTTATGTTGCTAAAGTAGTGATACTTGTTGTTGTATGTGCTATGCTATTCACATAGGTCAAATATCTTTATATTTTTAAGAGTAGATGTTCTTCCTATTTTCCAGTAACATTTTTTAAACATAGCTATAGTAAAACGTTCAGTACGTGAATCACAAATGAAAGACAAATAGCAAAGTAATTAAGCGAAAAAATAAGCGCAAATGGCGTTTACAATCGAGACATAACAATAACAATAAAGATTCCATAAATTGAAGTAAACTTGACTCTTATTAACAGATTAAGACAGTCAAAGATAAAAAGTGGTGAAGTGTTGAGATCAATAGTTATCATCGATACATTTGTCTTAGTAAGCGAGCTATTCTTATCATTTTAGTAACTATTGTACTCTATATGCGGTTTATATGTGACTTAAAGTCATGTTTTTACACGACAAGTCTTTCTTTTGGTGTTAATGGCCAACATTTGTGAACATGAGAACCAGTAAACAAATAACTAAATAGAACAGCTGGACAGCAGCGTGACAGTGCATGTATTTATGATTGTATGGGCGGCTAAAAGTGGTCAGATCAATATGTAAAGATAGTCTCGGGTAACCAAAGTTTGGCAGCCCCAAACAATCTCTACCCTGTCGACTAGCTTACAGAGTTTAGTTGACAGGTGGGAAATATTAATGGTAAAAGAACAGCGACTGATAATAATCTAGGCGTTGTGTATTTGTTTGATCTCTGACTGTATTTGTTTGATCAGGATAAATGACCTGTAGCAGGGTATATGAGTAACGTGCTACACAGAAGCACTTAGCATGCTGAGTGCCAGCAAACATGACACGTTGGCCGAACGTTGGTTAGCCAGCGTCTCATGTTTGCTGGGATCCAGTAAACTCTAACACTTTATCGTTTAGTAAAAATCTGATAATTCCTCTAGAGAGAGCCACTAGTTCAACATGTTTTACTGAGATTGAAATTGTTTGTCTGCATGCATAATCTGAAAGATATGTCATGTCACAAAGTTCCTTTTATAATCACAAATATTAGTTATAGTTTATATCATTTTCAAATTATTTCTTATCTCGGTTACAAATTCCAAACACTTTTTGCGATCATGGCCCTGTTTTTCGTCCAGTTGTACTAATACCAGCCACTTGTCCCTTTAACAACAAAGAATTTGCGTGCATCAGCGTTTTTGTGGTTATACATCTGAATACCCATTTTCTCTCGTATGTCTGTCGTTTTGAGTGTGAGCGGCCCTTAAGGCGTGTGTCATATTGTTCGTATATTTAATGGTTTATTTTCATACTTTTGTTAGGGTACGCATAAAAACAGAATACAATTATGTTGAAGGCGGTGGCACTACCATAATATTTGTCTTGTAACGATGATAAAAGCTCAAGTGGGTAAAGCGTGGTCTACCATACTGTTTGTCTGGGCACTCTAATGCAATCTACAGTATCTGAGGTGGGTCTACCCTGATGTATATCTTGACACTCTAGAGTACTATAATCTAGAGTACATAATCTAACTGTGGGTGCACTATGGCACTTATCCGTAAGAATATTGCACAATATGTCTGTTCCATAACTAAATATGTTTCAATACGTCAAAGTAGATCTTATTTATATAATGAGGACTTTGAAAACGTTTCAAAACATCCTACATAATGCCACATGATTACATCGTACTCGAGAGAGTCCAACGCGTGTCTACATATTATAGCCGATCTGAAATTATTACCAATCATATACGATCAATTTATATTTTGCATGGTGCAGTGGGTTAAAGCTGCCTTCTTGAAAAGTCTGAGATCGCGGGTTCGCCCCCCGCTCTGGCATTCAAGTTTCAAAGAAACAAAATGTTTCTTCCTCACTCACTCTCAAACAAAGATTCAGCATTATGGGGAGTCTCTGTGACCGAGAGGTAGCGTGCTCAGCCTCAGATCGCTCGAAATTCAAATCCTGTGTACGCAGGGGAGTGTCATCTCATTTATATCACCATCATCAAGATAGGCTCCCATGGCCCAGTTTAGCCCATGCATGCACAAAGGTGGCCTAAAGCACTATTTCTAAGCTCTCATACATAGATCTGCAGAGCTAGCCCAACATTAAAGCGGTAGGCTTATGGTTCAACTTCTATTATTTGCAAGATAGCATATAATCTAGTTCAGATTTTATCAATGGTCCGGCATGAATATAGAGTCAATGTGCGATGCTGGCCAGGAGCTGCATCAGTGACGGGCCGCAATTTGTAGTGTTGTCTCGGCAATCCCACAACCTTTTCCCGACTTTCGTGTTGACTGGGGTCGAAATATTGAAGCCCATACTAAAACCAGTACTAAAATCAGTGTCACCTCATATCATCAAAAAATCTCCGTCCACTACATTCGGGTTCGATCCCTGTGGGCTGAAATCAATCAATTGGGCTAAGATCAAACACTTCGGTCGTTAAAACGGTTTTTTTTAATTGCTTTGTAGAGATTCTCTGTGAAGAGTAGTTGTGAAGATGTCATTATGCCTTCATGCATTGTTTTACAGTCATTATGTTATCAATATGTCCACCTTGTGCCGGATTTGAGTTTGATTGTATCTTTTTATATGTTTTTGTTAACACTTTTCGTACGTTATACGATAGTAGGCCTACTTCATACCATGTTTTGGTCTGAGTAATTAATCTAATCTAATAATAATAAGTTCGCACTGATAAGTAATTTATTTTTTAGGCTTATAGTCGAATATAGGATCTTAACAAAATAAAAGTAATATAGGGGCCTAATTTCCAAATGTGTATATCCGTTAATATACGTGATGTTGTTGTTTTTTGTATATCATTCAGTATTTTGGCTTATGTAATATTTCATAATTTCAAAACAGTCTCATATCACATTAGAAAAAAAATAAAATATATAATTTATTTGCATATAAAGAAATCATGAAAGAAATTTCATATGTGAAAGACAAAATTATATTACTATATATGAATCATCTGATTAATGACGGAATAAATGGTTTATTTTCGCCCACTCGACATGCTATCACGATGCCAGCTTATCTGTTTATTGCACTTCAGCTCTACGTGGATTCAAATACTGGCATATTATACAAACATGAAGCTACATTCAGATAGTACATAACATCTGTATTTTTGCAGTAACTTTTATTTTCAAGGAACGTATCCTAATTAAGTAGACGTGTCATATCCACTGGTGTATGTGTACGATTAGTACGCTGCATGTTACACAGAGCACTGTGCAGCCTGTTCCAACCAGACACAGAGGGCACGCATGTATCAAAATGCGGACAACTCTCCCAGCAAACACGAAGACTTGACCCAATGTTGTTTCAATGTTGGTCCAGCGCTGTTGGCGGTAGGCCAATATTGAAACAACATTGGGTCAAATCCTCGCGTTTGCTGGGCTCCACACAGGTGTCTGTCTACACCCAACCCTCCCCCACCATAATATTCTCGCCGGCCGATCAGGGTACTTTTAGCAAGACAGCCGGCCAATCACAAGCTTACTACAATACTTGAAATTGAGAGCGGGGGACATATGACGTCAACCATCTGCACATTTTAACATGCGAAGTAGCAGTGTCTACGGTGAGCAGTGTAGCTGCATGTTAACTGGATAGTAACAAATGTGAATGTCCATGATAGATGGCTGTTCAATAACTGGACAAACATCTCAATAAACGGATCATCAACTACCTGTACGAATGACTGTAGTATTTTAATGTGTAGATAACGGGGAGGACTAAATATTCAATGAGCCATGTACATGTAGATCATGAGACGCCAAGCAATGGAATTAAGCAATATTAAAATCAGATTAGATATCCCATCCGTAATTATATTTCTATTAAAAGAACGTTTGTAATTTTTTTAAAGCAGCAGATTACCAGAGGCAGAGTGGCATGCATATTGTATTATTACATATGGGCCGGCTTCATACTTTCACTGTATCGTATCTATAAGCGGAGAGACGATTGAGTAATCCACGATTTTTCACCAGCTTCGATAATAATTTGTAACCGCAATTGGCAATACACAATACAGTGTTTTGTTTTATAGAGTTGATGTCGCCCTTATGCCTGAAAATATGTTTATTTATTTATTTATTGAGACATATTTATACATAAAATAGATTTACAGACAAGTAAATGGCCACCTGACTTGGGTCTTTATCTTAACATGAGCTATTATAAATAAGCTGTCTTACTTTTCAAATTGTCAACATCCGCGAAGTTTCTTAATTTGAATTTTCACCCACATTAAGTTGTGGAGCCGGTAGTGGCATAATGCATTGAAAGATCAAAACTAATTTTGACAGTGATGTGTTATTCTAGCTCCTCTACAAGTAGAAATTGACAGATGTTTCAATACTGACCCAAAAAGGAGTGGTTTAGCTGGCAAAAATCAACGGGAGATAAAGGTAGTTTATTACTGCCCACTGCTGATCAGCCTATTCAAACATGACCAGTAATAGGTCAGTATCCAGGGTCGGAAATCAGACGAGGCGAGGCCGGTGGCCGAGCCAAAATTTCGGAAAACCCTAAATGTTCATTTATTGAAATATTGGCTATGGACCTGCCCTCCACCCCCCCCCCCCCGATTCCATTAAAATTATTATTGCCTTAATTTGAAAAGTTATTAATGTCAAATGACTATAAACAACAAACCATCAAGACCTGCATTATATATATTTTAAAGAAATGCAATTAGTCATGTCAATTACCAATATTGTTAAAAAAATACATATTATTCGAAAAGGTATCTGGATATTATTTTAGCGGTTTATTAACTACAATATTTATTACTGCACATGTATGATATCACTTTTTTATCCCTATATACCATGTCACTATTTAATTAAAAATACTATATCTATATTTAAAAATGGTAAACCGTTCATACTTTTAAAGTTATATTTATAACCCTATGCTAGGTATCAATAATGCAATTATGCTATTTTTCATAATTAGGCTACAATTGAAACAACCATGGAGGCCTACGCCATTTTAATTAGAATTATTTCTGTATGTAAAAAAATATTCGAAAGGCTAATTATTGCGTTTCTGTGTTATAACGAAGAGGACCGCCTAATATGAAATTTACACCATTGGCGCTACTTCTGCAACCGATAACAATAAAATGGGAATCATAGCTTATTTATTGCCGTCTAATACCGGTTGACGATTGTAGCCATCAATTGCAGATTGCGGTAGATTGTCCAGTTATAGTTATTGCTGTCTCGGTCGGGGAGCCGGAAGTCAGAGATCGATCGTGGCATCGGCCATAATGCCATAAACAGAGGGGCTCAGCAAGGCGCAGGCATAGTTCTGGGCCATTGTCTGGAGACAATGGCCCAGAACTGTGCCAGCGCCTAGTACCAGTATGGCCGCAGTATAAATACGTGGTTATTGGCAAACGGTTAGGGCTGGCAAATATTAGCAGACATATTCCGGTGTGGAGAAAATCGAGTATTGGCAAGCGGGAAACTGAGCAACTGAGCATACGAGAGGACGGTCAATAACCAGATTCTCACAAGTCACCACAGAATCTCACTTTATTACAACTTGTGGAATTTGTTTGGGCTCAAATCACAGATAATGATGACATGTATATTACCGACGCATAATTATTAAAGGAACAGGAGACATATAATTCAACCTCCAGTGTAAAAATTAGGCTGAAATGGCAATCGAAAATAGCCAGATAACTGTGGAAAAAAGGCTTTGGACGTAGCTACTCAATAAAAGTACAAAACTGTACGTTGCTCCGCACAAGCACATCATGCTATAATCATAGATAATTTTGAGCATGTGTCAATAATATGATAGCTAAGAATGATGGATCGTATAAAACGATACCAAATGTCATTTATAAGTCCATATAAAACAAAAACTATCGTAATATGCACACGATATGTACATGTATAGTTAATAACTAATGAGGTGTTTTTTAAAGTATAAAATAACAATAAAGTCACATGGAAATTCAACTAGATCGAACTTCGTTCTATGTTAAAACCGGATATCATGTTACTGTGATAAATTTTAGCAAAAAATGTTATATCGTATATTAACTTAGTCCCCTTTGGTTTAGCGAAAAGTAATTTATCATACCGATACTCAATTTTGCGTTTTGTATCTCTATCATAGACATTTTGTTCCCCGTGAATTGTGCATCGAACGGTAAAAAGGGGTAAAAATATTGTTAGTAAATTGTATTAAAACCGTTACCAGGTTACAGTGATTGTTTTTAAAAACGTTCGATATGTGTTTTTGTAAGCGACAATTGCTAACTTGTCAAAACATATATAGTTGTTGGGTATTTAATCCACCCCAGACGTTCTATTCCAGCGGCTAAAAAATAATCCTTAGGTTTGACGTTAATGTGTGCTTCAACTAATCCACAGTGAGCTTACAGCGACATGCTCAATCTTGCATAATACGTTCATATACATAATTAATCATGGATTTAAATGATAATCGTATGTTAGATTCATGAATAAATATATTTTGGTAAATTTGAATTATATCAACACTTCGTTTATTTCATTTTATGTGTTGGATAATATAGTTAGTTATTTTAGTTAGTTAGTTAGTTAGTTAGTTAGTTAGTTAGTTAGTTAGTTAGTTAGTTAGTTAGTTAGTTATGGACAAACTAACCAAGGGGCGGGAACCAGGGTCTTCAGGTTGGATGTAAACCCGTGGCTCCCTAGCACTGTCCAGAAGGTACCACTGAGGGTTACTCTCATTAAATGCTGATCGTATGTTAGATTCATGAATACATATATTTTGATAAATTTGAATCATATCAACACTTCGTTTATTTTCATTTTATGTGTCAGTCAGTCAGTCAGTCAGTCAGTCAGTCAGTCAGTCAGTCAGTCAGTCAGTCAGTCAGTCAGTCAGTCAGTCAGTCAGTCAGTCAGTCAGTCAGTCAGTCAGTCAGTCAGTCAGTCAGTCAGTCAGTCAGTCAGTCAGTCAGTCAGTCAGTCAGTCAGTCAGTCAGTCAGTCAGTCAGTCAGTCAGTCAGTCAGTCAGTCAGTCAGTCAGTCAGTCAGTCAGTCAGTCAGTCAGTCAGTCAGTCAGTCAGTCAGTCAGTCAGTCAGTCAGTCAGTCAGTCAGTCAGTCAGTCAGTCAGTCAGTCAGTCAGTCAGTCAGTCAGTCAGTCAGTCAGTCAGTCAGTCAGTCAGTCAGTCAGTCAGTCAGTCAGTCAGTCAGTCAGTCAGTCAGTCAGTCAGTCAGTCAGTCAGTCAGTCAGTCAGTCAGTCAGTCAGTCAGTCAGTCAGTCAGTCAGTCAGTCAGTCAGTCAGTCAGTCAGTCAGTCAGTCAGTCAGTCAGTCAGTCAGTCAGTCAGTCAGTCAGTCAGTCAGTCAGTCAGTCAGTCAGTCAGTCAGTCAGTCAGTCAGTCAGTCAGTCAGTCAGTCAGTCAGTCAGTCAGTCAGTCAGTCAGTCAGTCAGTCAGTCAGTCAGTCAGTCAGTCAGTCAGTCAGTCAGTCAGTCAGTCAGTCAGTCAGTCAGTCAGTCAGTCAGTCAGTCAGTCAGTCAGTCAGTCAGTCAGTCAGTCAGTCAGTCAGTCAGTCAGTCAGTCAGTCAGTCAGTCAGTCAGTCAGTCAGTCAGTCAGTCAGTCAGTCAGTCAGTCAGTCAGTCAGTCAGTCAGTCAGTCAGTCAGTCAGTCAGTCAGTCAGTCAGTCAGTCAGTCAGTCAGTCAGTCAGTCAGTCAGTCAGTCAGTCAGTCAGTCAGTCAGTCAGTCAGTCAGTCAGTCAGTCAGTCAGTCAGTCAGTCAGTCAGTCAGTCAGTCAGTCAGTCAGTCAGTCAGTCAGTCAGTCAGTCAGTCAGTCAGTCAGTCATTTTAATAAAATGTATAACTATGAATAAAGTTTAGGAAAAAAAACATTGTCATTTATTGAAACAATTAGTTGGGCCTGATTCATGTAAATAGATAAACCTGACTAAAACCTATTCACTTCATGCAACATTTAGTCCATGACCACTCTACTAATATAACCAATGAGCATTAGGTTCTGTAAAGCCAAAATACAGTTACTGCTTACTTTGAAATCAACGGCAAGCACTTACTGTCTTTTTGGCTTTACGCGGCAGTACTCTATATCTACCATGTACCGTACATCGAACGCTATTGTCCACCATAAAATTTGACAGTTTTCATGCACATTGTCAAATGGTGCCTCCACCGACCTCGATCTAACCATAAAATAATATAAACGCCCGGTCCAAACAAACAAACACACACACACACACTACTTTAGTAAAATGCGTCTACAATGACACTAGCATTAAGTACAGAGTTTGTTACTTTAGCGTTATGGTCCAATATTTGCAGTTAAGACAAGCATCACACTCTCTGTCCCTTTAAACTGGGTCCGTTCTAGTCGCGATATATTTTACACAAAACTATTCATTAAAAGGCGGCAAACAAAATTGCATATGATATGAATATAACAAATACAAAAGTTGTTTGGCTATAAATCAAAATGACAGAATAAGAAACATTTTTCAAATGATTCTAAATGTTGTTTTAGGCATATAAGGGGCATGTTTGATCACCCTTTAATCCCAATATCAAGAAAGAGTGATCTGCTTCACCATTATAAGTCTTGGTATTACTGCTTCTGGGTTTTGATGTAATAAATCACTGACAAAATTATGTTAGTTTTCTTATATCTTCAAACTTCGTAAAACTACATAATGTCCTCATTAGCTGAATGGTAAAACAGACACAATATCTACTTATTGGGAACATTTATCTATTTTCACCGTAAAGTACCTTAAGAACCATTTTTGTGAAGTATTTGTTTTCTAGGACGGGTCCCAGCTACTCATTGCCCACTCTAGTACTAAATGCTGGTAAAGCACCTATTCTACTACAAACACTCACCACTCGCTTTCCGGGCTGTTAGGACAAATGTCATTCAATGCATTATGTTGTTGTTCATACGTGATTATACAGATAAATACACTTAATAACATCACTCCAAACGATAAGTAGATTAGGTATAACAGTGTTCCAGTGAGGTTCAAAAAGGAGTTTGGGTAAATTAAATAGGGGTAGATCAAGAGCGTTATTACTATTGGCACAATCATAATTCCATAGCTATGAAGATGGAACAGCTTAATAACGCGTAGCGGGTTAGTTTAACGATAATTGAATAACAATATCGGTAATTTCAGAAGTGCAAATGGAAAAAAACGACGAAAATATATTTTCAATGCAATTTTATAAAAAAATGAATCGGCATGATCAACGTGGTATACTGACATGCCCAACTAGCGCTGAATCATAATAAAATGATGAAAATGGAACACTGTCATTAGTTACATTTGAAACCGTGGTCATATACGATGGAAAAAATGTTGCGTCAATGCTGGACAATGGTATCTAATGTGTTTCAACGTTTCAGTCGTATTACGACATCAGTCGTGAGAACCCACCAACATTTATAATCGATAGCAAATCAAAAGTAACCTTTTTAATTGAAATAGTTGCTAAATGTGAAGTTTAATAAATTGATTCCATGTTGATTTCATGTTGATTCTATTTGCTTCACACAAATTTGAATCATTTGTGAGCAAATAGACATTACTGTCATATAATTTGACTGATATGTCCCCACAAGGGGACGAAAACGTTACACCACAACTGATGGTAAATCATACGAAATGAAATTAACTCTTTAAGCACCAATCTGCTCGTCTTCAATACTTTGTACATCAAATACCATTTTTATGAAATAACCTGATGTTCAATCAGTAGGAATTGTAAATGTTTGGTCTCAAATTAGAGCATTTGTCACCCACTCGAAGTTGTGGATTGCGCTAGCAACACGCAATTTCAAGTCTAGTGGGCGAAAGTTAAATGGTTAATGGATAATTCATAGAACCGGGGGTTTCTGGACTTTTTTTTATGTTATTATACTTTGATTATAATTAGCATGAAGACTAAAAACTCATATGGTCTGTGCTGATCGGGCTTGTGCCTAGAATTCACAGCAAATCGTGCTATAAATAATGATTGGTTGTAAGAATATCAAAAGAGCTGATAGTAGAAAATACAGAGACAAAGCAAACAATCAAGTGATCACATAAACTATGTCCAGTAAAACAAACATAACCCTGCAGTTCCAATACAACGCTATTTGCCATTATGGTTATAAAAAAACATATTCTACCAATATATCTAGTAAGAGTAAAATGAATGATCCGGGCAATATTTAACATTTACTTTTGATATCACACGTCATGGAACAACCGAGTTAGGTTTGTTTGTGACAATTTGGTGGTTTTAAGTCAAACATAGCATTATGACATAGTATACTTACCGAAGAGAGGTAGTCTGGTTTTGTGGGGGTCTCCCTGATGTACTTCTACACCTTCGGGAATGCTGTCATGCACCAGGTCTGGCTGATGCTTCTGTTGTTGACGCTGACGACTTTGTCTACCTGCTGAGCTGTGGATTCCCCGTCTGTATGGAGTCTGTAGACGTCCTTCATTAGCCAGAGGACGCCCTGATCCCTGAGTTCCTGGTCTGCTTCCATGACGAGATGAACCACGTACATCTATACCTTGTATCTGACCTGGAGATCCAAGGCGGGAAAGTGGATGGGGGATTTCAGGCAGACGACCAGTTGGCAGACTCTGCTGTGTTGTCGGCCGAGCAGAAATACCCACCTGGGACATGGTGTTATCAGAAGAAAATAGGCAAATCTAAAGCAATATCAATAACTGTTAAGATCTCACTAGTCCAGTGTGTGTCACTATGAGAAGATGGTATCCAGCGTGTAGAAAGCTAGCAGTGGTATTTTGTTAGAAAGTAAAAACACCATATCTCTCTTATAACTGCGTCAGCGATGCCTGTTGTTTTGCCCTGACGTTTAGTTGGACAACCAACTCACCCACCACACTTCAAAGATGTCTACCAAAAGCAAACACAGAAGTCCTTTTGACAGTTTGTTGTCAGTAGCAACGCTTGCTTGGTGACGGCCGCCAGGCGCGGGTAGGGCACTGAGTGGCATACGGTGGCTCCGTGGCCTCCCTACATGTAGTAGGCATTGTTAGTGTCTTAGTGCCAGCTCATAATCCCACTGCGATTGACGGTTCAGGATTAGCCACTTGAATGGACCTTAGTCAAAAGGTACACCTCGTGGCTCGCCTGTCGATAACCTGGCCACTAGCAGTAAAGCAGTACGGTACTCACATATGGACTATACAGCCGAATATGATAGCTGATCCACGCACTAGTATGGATCATACTTCACCGATTGCATAGTTAACATTTTAAGTGCTGTGTGTAAGCTCTACATGGGAGCCTACTATGAGTCAGCAAGCATCCTCGGTTGTAGCTGTTTCTCATAGTAATTATTTCGTAGGGCAATGTTTTGAATAACTCTCATATCCATAATCGGATTCTAATTTCCTGGGTCAGACTGATTTATATGTATTTGTTGTTGTAGGTCGCGGCAAGGAAACGCCGATCTTACAATCAGTTTAAATGTTAAATAATGAATTTAGCAATTACGCATTGTTGTGCCAGCACATGAATTTGATTTATTCAATAAATGTTAATCAATATTTTAACGATGAAATTTCACAACATATTTGCTGCATATATTAATGTCAATTACATCCACATGAACTAGCCCAGTGACACAAGATCGTGGTAACTGTTAGGCCCATTGTACCGAAAGTTAATGCAGGCAGCATATTTTTATCGACACTTTTTATTTTTTATATCATACTTAACCATGTTAACTGAACAGTGCAAAATATATCTCCTTATAAATAAGCCTGAAGATTAAAAGATTAAAGTATGCCACTTTCAATTACAGGCCATAGACAGCCTGCTGGCCCAACAAGCATGAGACGTTGACCCAATGTTGGCTTTATGTTGGGGCAGCGTCATATCTGCTTCCAGTTTATGGATATTATATAAGACGAATACCCTGTTGTTGGATGATCATATACAATCATGTTTTATTTACTAATGTAACTTTAGGTGCATGGCGGGTAAATCAGCAACCACTTTTATACCTTTACATCAGGTTTGTAGTTGGCTTGTACTTTACAAGCTGTAGGGGTACCATCACCCCGTCACATTTTCATCATTTGAAGCTGACATTGCTTACGTAGTCACCAGCTCTAAATGAATTAAAAATGTCCTTACGTTTCATCAAAGGCACACCTTCTATAATTTACAATTGCTGTTTTGTTTGAGAACTTCATCTGCACATTTGATATTATCCTGGAAATATTTGTGTTAAAGAAGAGCTTAAAGCGAAAAACGCATCGAAAGGGTTAAACGCAACGCATTCGACTTACATATATACTTAAATTCACAATATACCAACTCGAATAAGGCATCTGAGAACAAAATGTGATTTGGTTTATATTTTTTGAAGTGTAAACAGCCGAGTATATTCATTAAAATAAACCACGAATCAAAATAAATTATGTTTTCTTCAATAAGATGTGAATGGCCTGGCGTCTTTTCCGGTAAATGTGTTAATCTGTTAATCGAGCAAGCAATTTGAAAACAAGTCGTGTCATGACGTCATTGAGTTGTGAAGCGCTTTAAGGCTTAAAGCGCAGATAGAGAAGGGGACGTGGCGCTTTGGCAGAGCGCCTGACTGCCTCGCCAGTCATACGTGGGTTTTTCAGAGAAATATCCTTGTTTCTCACTTCTCAATGATGTGACTACAGGCGATGACGTTAATGGTGGCCTCGTCGAGTTGACACCAGTGTATCGACGGTAATTTCGGCCAGGCCCACTTGCTGCGCGCTTCTCACTTAAGCGCTAGGCCTAATCATAACATTCTCATTCATCAGATCCACTATCCTTCCACTAGCGTCAGCTAGTGCCTCTGATTGATTGCACTGTAAAATGTGTTCTGTAGACGTATTCATGAATTTGACCTGATTTGGTAGCTGCCAATAAGGCAATACCTGACAAAAATGGTGTCCTTGACATTCTAAACCACATGGTCAGTGTTGATTTTATGTTGGGCCAGCGTCGTAGACAATTGGCATACATCAATGCAGAATTGTCAATCATACAGCATAACCAGGATAGGTCTACACTGGCCCAAAGTTTTCTTAATGTTGGGCCTGCGTCGCAAACGATGGACCAACATTAAACCAATATTGGTTCAGTGTGTCGTACTGACTGAGATTGCACACCAGTAACAACGATGACCCAGCGCTGGGTTTATGTTAATCCACAATCTGAGATGCTGTCCCAACATTAAACAAAGCGTGGTTGTTAACATCACTTTGGACATTCTGCTGGTATCTTAGTCTTACATAAAAGCAAGTCCACAACAATACAAGTAAAAGACGCACATCCAATTTTGCTTTTATGCTGGGCCGTCATTGTATAGGATGGACGAACTATAATACAACACAGGTTGATCGCATGTACTGGTCATAATAAAACTAGGCATATAATGACAACCGTAGCCCAGTATAGGGGAGACATAATTATATAAACTTGTCTCTCATAGGTGCAAGGAATCCTCGAACTTGACATAGTTTCAGGGTCAGGTGTGGGTCACGGTACACCAAATTTTGATGCCCTATCAGAACGCAGCAATAACAGAAGATAATCCCAAAGCACTGTAGCATGGCCACCTAGCTGTGCTAGTGTGGCCCTGAGAAGGAGGCTGAATCATAATAGCGTCTATGGCCGTTTTTAATCTTTTTAATTGTCTTATGAACAAGACAATTTGAATTAGAAACCGAAATTAACTTTGCTAGATTGAAATATGTTTTCATCCATATTGTAGGCCTACATAGATAAATAATATTTAGCCACTTGAAGTTGTGGGTCGCGATAGCGAGACACAACTTCAAGTGGGTAAAAATTTAGATTCTATAATTTAGCTCTTCAAGGGTTAGTATAACTGTGAACGCCAACAGCTAACATCGCATAGAACTGGTCAACAGAAAAATGCTGTCTGCAATCTAGATACAAGAAATGCATAAATATCAGGGATAATTATTTAACATTGCAGATTAGCTCTTCAAGTAGTTTATACCTATTTAAATGGCTTATTATTATTATTCTGCCATTTAGCCGTGTGTAGGCCTGATATTACAGTCCGATTATGCCTACACGCCAATAGCAAGATGTCCATATCAAAGCAAGATCTAACGGGAGCGTTGATAATGTCTGAAAGTCATCTAGCTGTTAGATATAATTGTGCAATGTTTCTGAGATGACATTTGGCTGACTGATTGGTATATTTCCCGATCTGTACGCCTAACACAAATGTTAACGGGCGAAAATGCGCAAAAAAACTATGTATCCTGGCGTAATATTTGTTTCATAAAACAGTTGGGTTATGGGTCAGTTTTTGGCGTTATGGATTTTTAAAATTAAATGAGGGTGCACATGGGTCCTGGAAATTATGGATTCTTCCCAGTTCAATTTTTACCATTTTTTGGGCTCGCTATTCGCTTTTTATCAGGGAAAAATGATATAGCCTAAATATAGATAGAAATATATATAAATTTTCAGGTTCGTTTTTTACACTATTTATAAACTGAAATCCTCGATGTTCGGACCCTAAGAACATGCGATTCGCCGTTCGTTTGATTCGTTTTATAACCCATGTGCACCCTCTTAAATATGTTACCATTTTGTTCCGTAGAAGTCAAAGAAGAGAAATGAGACCCGTTGGCGACAAAAAAATCCCTCACCTCTAATGATTGTTTAACAAAGATAATTATTAAAAAACACCCATGAAGCTATTATTCCCAGTTTAATTAAGATCAATGACAAACTGCCTCATTATAACCCAGAGCGGCAAGAACTTTAAACTTTAAAGCGTTGAAATATGTATGTATAAACCTTGCAAACCAAAGTTGTTTTTTTTCAATTTAAAAGTTTGTTTTTTTTCAATTTAAAATCATCATAAATGTCTTCATTGCACTTTCCGCTTGAACATTTGAATACCTATGTTATGGGTCTACGGCCATTATAAATAGTTTTACCCTTACAGTGCGGGGATCGACTTTAGACGTCAGAATCTGCAGATGATCGACTTTAGACGTCAGAATCTGACGTCTAAAGTCGATCCCCGCGCTATAAGGGTTAGGATAAACGAGTGTGTCAATGACAGCTCATCCTCGTAATTTCGAGTGCATTTGATTTGAATTTTCACTACGAAAGAATCGAGCTGATTTGCCCTAGCCTACATACATCCCTACTTGGTAGACATCGCTTACAAGTTTGAATGAAATCCACTCAATCCATGAGAAGTTAAATCTTGGAAATGGTTCGAGAGAAATGCGCTTTTGGCGCAAAGTATCACTTTAAACGATAGTGGAATCTGACAGGTGTTGTCAACCGAAGCACACCTTACACCATCACCTGGTAAAAATTGTGTACAGGTTTGAATACAATTTACTCAAGATGTTAGGAGAAATAACAGTTTTCGCGAATTGTAGACGGGCAGACGGACAAAGGGCATAGCGCCATTACAAAAGCTCATCTGCCATTCGACCGGATGACATGAAAATATCGTGCCAGAAACCCCTGAGCTGATATCATGATATTCAAAATGGCCACTCATTGACACGATCGCAACCATGTTCACCACAGCCTCGTTTTCGGTCGCAAGTGCCAATAAACTCACAGACCACCAAAAACCTGTAGAAGGTGGCAAGGTTTCTAACTGAGAATAAGCTCGATTTATTTATTTAAATCGATAAAATGAAGTCTAATTTTCTGGCGGATGTGACAACGGACAATGGCAATAGACTCGCAGACCCCAAGACCCCAAGTGAACCTAAGGCCCATTTAATAATTATTATTACATTTGTCTTTGTTTACGGTCTCATATATAAAAACGGACAAAAAGACACTAAAAACCTATATACAAAAGGTTTCAGGGCATTTAGTTGAGCAAAAGCTCGATTTAATAAAATCAATAAATTAAAGAAGCCGCGTTTTGCGTCCCACATAAAAAAATAACTTCGCTGTGAGAGGGACGTGGCGCAGTTGTTACTTTTTAGTAGCGCTCTGCAATATAGCCCTGCAATATAGACGCTGCCTGTTGTGTGAATTCAAAGACTGTTTGGTGCAAGTTTTCATAGAAATAGGCCTATCATGTTTCTTTAGATCACGCGTTCACAGGGTGTGGAAAAATAAAAATGGCCGGCCTTTTTAAGAAAATCACTAAACCGTGACAAAACCTTTTCGCTTCGTGGCCAGGCAGGTAAGCGCCTACAGATAAATTCACGAGTGATTCGGATCAGCGGTTCTTGAGATAACGCGTTCACAAGGCCGCGAAAAGTTTAAAATGGGCGCCATTTTTATTAAAATCATGCACCGTGACCAAAAGCATTTGATTTCGTGGTCGGGCAGGTGATGGCCCACATACACATCCCGAGTGATTCAGACTAGCGGTTCTTGGGATAACGCGTTCGCAATGTCAGGAAAAATTAAAAATGGCAGTATTTTTATAAATATCACAGAACTGTGCCAAAAACCTTTTCACTAAGTGACGAGGGAGGTAAGTACCTACATACAAAATCATGAGTCATTTGGACCAGCGGTTCATAATAGAACGCGCTCACAGGGTCTCGGAAAGTTGAAATGGCCGCGATTTTTATGAATATCACTAAACCGAATATCAAATCACGAGTGATTCGGACCAGCGGTTCGTGAGATAACGCGTTTACAAGGTCGCGAAAAGTTCTTACTGTGCGCCATTTTTATGAAAATTACTGAACCATGACGAAAACCTCTTCAGTTCGTGGTCATGCACGTAAGTGACTACATAAAATCACGATTGATTCGGACCAGCGGTTCTTGAGATAAAGCGTTCACAAGGTCTGAAAAGTTAAAAATGGCCGCTATTTCCATGAAAATCACTGAACCACGACGAAAACTTTTTCATTCCGTGGTCATTTATAGGTAATGACCCACATAAACAATTACCCGTGATTTTGAACCAGTGTATATATCCCATTCACGAGAGGTGGCGAGCGGCGGCGGCCATCTGCTGAACACATGTAAACAGGCATCCGGGGGATGCATAAAAAATAACCATTCGAAAGCGATCGATTTTGCAAGGACTTCGCTCACTGCTAGATCGGGGGGGGGGGGTTGACACTCACAGGACAAGATGGGGGTGGGGGCACCAGGCGCGGTCAACAAAGCAGTGTTCACACAAGCAAAGCAATGTTATTTCAATGCTGGCATATCGTCTATGACGCTGGCACAACATTGAATCAAACTTGGGTGAATGTCTTTTGCACTTCTTAAAGCGGCTGAAATAGGCCCTAATGTCGTGCAATTTACGAGAAAATGTAATTGGTGAAGATCTGATAAATATTGGCGACTGTACAGCGTTTACGTCGTCAAATTGTTGATCTCCAAACGGACATGTATGCGTTCGTGGCACTGCAAACGGGACACATGGACAAAGCTCAGTACATTCATGTAAACTCGAAAAATTGTGCCACAGTCGAACGATAAAACGGACATATCTTACGGAGGCCGCCATCCCATGCGTAGGCCTAAGTTTTGTTAAACGGATCTGACAACCAGGTCCGGCTATACCATGCAACTGCCATTCTTCGTGTCCGAAAACGTGGAAGCCTGCGTTTCACTAAGCGATCTTTAGGCCCAAATGACCAAAAAGATGTATCCTTAAATAAAGAGCTTGTACCGTTTCACGAAACATAGTTTAGACAGTTTCACTAAAGATCTTTAGGTCGATATGATGTACTCTGGGCCAATAGCGATTTTAATAGGCATATAGGCCTACTGATTCAAGTAACCTACCTAAACAAAGCCTTGGTCACGTGGCGGTAGTCATGTAGCCTAGGCATATGCCTACCCAGACATTATTAAAGTTCCGTGTGTGTAGCCTGTAACTGTTAGGCCTACAATTAATAATGTGTAGTCTAGACATGCATAGAGCGGTGTGGGAGCGCGCAGGGCGCGGCCCTGCGCTGGTTTCAACCTTAACTTGACGAGGCCGCCATTAACGTGATCGTCTAGTCACATAGAGAAGGGGGAAACAAAGATATTTCCCTGAAAATCCGACGCATGATCAGCGGGGCTCGAATCCGGGACGCATGCATGACTGGCGAGGCAGTCACCTTATTCTTACATGGTCGGTCACCCTCCCTCACACAGTCGTTGTTTTTCTACTCTCAACTAGGGCCCAGGGCCATCTCATAAACTGAGAACTACTTTCGAATCGATATTTTACTACGCCATCAATTCCAAAGTGTGTGGCCTGGGGCCATCCAAATTAAGATTACTTAAGCTTTAATAAATCATGCTTAGATGGCCTCAGGCCACACACCTGCTGATACGTAGATGGCCCCAGGCCACACATGGCCCCAGCCCAAGGCCACACACTTTAAGTTGATGGCCCTAGGCCATGCACATTATCAATATCAGTTGATGCCCCCAGGCCACATAGTAGGTGAGATATAGGCCTACTAGTGGCCAGGATAGCTCATTGGTAGCGTGGGGGTACCGGGTTCGAGTAGGCCTACCGCTGCGGCCGATATCTTTCCTTGGTGCACACATATGCAGTGACCCAAACTGTTCAAATTCATGGGATAATAATGACCGAACGGATAACCGAATGGATAACCGATTCGCACAGCATAAAAAACGTACAAAAAAAATAAAGAAATACAAATGACCTTTATGTCAATGTTGACATGTAAACGGTCAATAAAAAAATAAATAAAATGAAAATAGCATAGGCGGAGGAAATACAATATAGGCCTGGGCCATTTAAATTTAGCAGAGGTGGCACGTTGTGAAATTTAACATGTCTGCGAAGTTAATCGTAGGTCTAAGAATACCATAAAAATTATCTTCAACAAGCCTAGTTCAATAGGCCTATTAAGATATCACAATAACTATGATACCCTATTTATAATATTATCGATTTTTTAGGCTAATATAACTTAGGTCTATTATTTATAATATCACCAGTATTATTAGCCGGTACATATTTTACAGGGAGAGATAAAACAAATAAGTAAGGATCTAAGGATGTTTTCATAGAAACTGTTCCCCATTATATTGAATGTTATGATATCGTGGGCATCATGAAACTTCTATTATGTGACGTCACAAGAGTGAGTAAAGAACTGACTTCACAGAGCTTTAAATATAGATTGTGACGTCACCAATACAGCCCTCTCGCATCAGTATATTCTGGTAAGTCATTCGCCACATATAGATGTCGCTCGGGTAAACCACCGCTCTCTATAATCTCTGAGGTCAGAATGCTGGTAAGTGACATATATGATTATATAATGTCTGATTGTCAAGTAGGTCTAGACCCAGACTTGATCTGGTTCAGCTATCTGGCTCAGTTTGCCAGATATCAAACATAACTAGAAAAATAGCATGAATAGGCACCAGTCATACGTAGGCCGACTAATAAGGACATTGTGTTGATGTAGGCCTATGTCATCGGATAAGAAGGTTCCATTAGGGCTATTATTACAATTATCTCAAGTCAACGTTAGCTTAATGTTGGGCCACTGTTTAAGATGCTTCCATTGAGTTTAAATGTAGGCCTGTCGTCTACCCCACCTGCCCCCATAAATGCCAAACAAGAGCGCTGATGCTAACGATATCCCTCGCCATTAATTAAAGTTAATAATGGCCTCAAAGTCAAAGATTAAAAAAAGGTCGAAGGTCACAACCCCCATAAGGCACATCTACACCCCCTATAAGGGATATGTGTGGCAATATAAAAACAATCAAAGTTCAAAGGTCATAACCCCTAAAAGGCACATCTACACCCCCTGAGGGATGTGTGTGCGCAGTATGAAAACAACCCGGAAAGCGCTTTGCGAGATATCGTCCGGAAACTGAACTTATAATCCGCAATCAATTAAAGTCAATAAAATAAAGGTAAAAAACTAGGTCAAAGGTCATAACCCCCAAAAGGCACATTCACACCCCCTAAGGGATGTATGTATGTAATATGAAAGCAATCCGGCTACTGGTTTCAGAGATATCATCCGGAAACGAAACACAGACGCACGGCCAGACAAAGTGATGACAATATCCCCCGCCCCTACGTCGTGGGCGGGGGATAAAACACAGGATGATGACCCAATGCGGAGTTCATTTTGAGCCAACACCAGAGATGTTGGGACAGTTTCGCAGAAGTTGGACCAGCGTCAAAGACGGTGGGCTAACATGAAGCTAGCCAGGGGCGGATTAAGACCGGGTTCACAGGGTTCCGGAACCCTGTCAGCGTTTTCAAATCTATCAAATTAAAGGGGTAGAGACCTAAAAAAGGTAAATCTATTGATTTTTGGGGGGATTGGAACCCTGTCACCTTTTTTATGACAGGGTTCCAAAACAAAACTGATAGCCTATCTTTCTTTTTAGTCAATTAGGCTGTTTCATTGATCTCAAGATAAACACTAGCACTAGGAGGTGTGGAAGGGTGGGGGTAACACCGGCAGCAGACCTGTTTAATTAACAGTCACGTCAAATAACAATATGCACTCCTCTACAAAACCAAAAGGCAGTAGGCCTATCTGCTTACTTGTAACGTAAACAGATACTGCCTTTTGGCTTGGCAGTATATGCCTACAAGTGCAAACAGGTTGTCATTGAGGACAGACTATTGCATAACATTCACACCACCCTTTGTTTCCGAAGACTTCAATAAATTAAATACACCTAGCTTTAAAGGCGCTCTATACGTTGAAATTGTTCTGTTTAAATTTAGGTCACTTATTTTTATACTTTTTTACTGATATAGATCTGCTAATTTTCGAGAAGTTTTAATTTTCGCGAGAACAAATAAGAGAATTAAAGAATCTTTAAGAAAATTATTATTATAATAGCGCTACCTAATATGATCGAAATTTCCCACAGTGGGTTTTAACTACAGTCTCTATGAAGACTCAACAACAATGTATATATTATAATTTAACTGATAGTGCATGAGCCTGAATAAAAATAACTGGAGAATGAAGTACATAATCAATTTGTATATTAATTGATCATATCAGTCAGTGATCGGAATGGTTTTGCTAGTTAGCCTACTACCCTAATGTGTTTGTATAACAATACCAGCTTGAGAGTCCATTGCCCCCGCTCAACTAGCACTGGATATTACCCCAACGCTGACTCAACGTTGGCCTGGCATTTCCGGCGCTGAACCAACATTAAGCCAATGTTTGAGCAAAAACCCGTTGGGAAAGTCGGCACATGTCGTGGATAGTTATTTCCGTAATTGGTATTACGCAAGGGTGAAGTGGGCTACGCCTATACTTGTGATAACTAAACGATGTTTTAGTTGTCACGGCTGAGTAACTTACTCAGCCGTGAAAGCTAAAACACTAAGCGCCATTGTTAAAAAGTTACATTCCACACTTCAGTGACTACATCTGTTAGGCCCAAATACGGCGGAGTTTTTGTTTTAATATTTAAAATTGTAGACTTCACGAAAAGTACCAAAATCAGAAATTCACGAATATTTAAATCCCGAAGAAAATTACCATATAGCTACATGTATCTGTGTAGGCTATAATTATTAATGGTTGGAACCCTGTCAGATTTTTTTCTGGATCCGCCCCTGCTAGCATTGGGTCAACGCCTCATACTGGCCTATCACTTTAGAATAGCCTCCTGTCCAGTATAAGACGATGCACTGAACCGGTGTTGGGCCATCGTTTGTGATGCAGGTTCAGCATTTAGAGGAAATTGAGTAGCGCACATGCGCTATACCACGTTGCATTCAGAACAGTGCACCGAGAGCTGACCCAGCGCCGATTCATTGTTTGACCAATATCTCCCGCGTTTTCCAACTTTAATACTGTGCTGGATCGGTGTTGTCCCATGGTGGCTGGTTGCAACAAGTTTATTGTATCTCCATGAATTGTACAAAAACATAGTATAGGGGAGACACAAAATCAAAATAGCGTTTGAAAAGTGAGGGTGGATGCGTGCTGCCGTAGCGGGAGAAACGCACAGAATGGCGAAAAGCTACGTGCATTATTATATAAATGGCCGATAGTCAGCCATTTTGAATTTGATTAAGTTGAACTTTTTCAAGGTATTTTGTTTTATAATAATGGTCTAAATATCTGGCATGGTTTACCAGATATCAAGCATATTAAAGTAATGGTAGATGGTCGGCCATTTTTAATTTGATCAAGTTGACATTTTTCAGGGCATATCCCTACCTGAAACCGCACATTTTATCGTACAAAAAACAGACACATAAAATGGGGAAAATTTGTTTATTAAAAATAAACATCAAATTAAACGACTACAAATAAAAAGGGCTTCACTTCAAATGTTGTTAATGTAAACGTGGTTGTAACAGAGTGAAGCCCTAAGACCAAAATAGGTATAAATTTACTTGACAGTCAGTTAACAGGATTAACCAGTGAATATTTATACATGTCTCTAATTGATCTAATCTACTATGAATATTTATACATGTCTCAAATTGATCAAATCTACTATGACTATTTATACATGTCTCTGATTGATCTAATCTACTATGAATATTTATACATGTCTCTGATTGATCTAATCTACTATTTAAATGTGAACTTTGACTCTTGTATCATTACAAACAAATTAGATAATATCAACCAAACTATCAATAACAATCTAGTAATTGTTCACACAAAACCAAACCTATCAATAACAATCTACTAATTGTTCCCATTAATATATTAATGAACATTGACTCTTGTATCATTACATACAAATTACATAATATTGACAAAATCTATCAATAACATTATTAAACAAGATTATCTGTTGTTGAGGAGGGTATGAAAACGGTCAGAAGAAAAATGAACAAAAAACTTGCAGCGGATGGAAGCGAGAGGAGGTGGGATTTTCTTGATAGACATAGAATCTGCTATATAAATTTATATTTCTTTCGGATTAATTTTTGGTTTGAACCACTCTCAAGATTTCATTGCTAAAAGAGACTGTTACAAACAAATCGAGATCCGAACAAACCACGAATTACATAGCTTGGGATTCGCCTAGGATTAATAATCTATTTTGTGTCCGATAAAAAGAGCTTTCATTTTACGAAAACTCTGTATTTGTTTCATAGTAATGGTCTAGCTATCTGTAAAACGCGGTCAGACCGACGGCAGGCCCCGCCGGACATCCAAGGCGATGCCAATTCCCCAGTCCCAAACTTTGTCGGGGGGGGGGGGGGTAAAAATCATTTCACTTACACAAAATTCTATTTATAATCATATATGATAATCCAGATAAGTTTCAATTACTATATAGGGAGGACCAGGAAATCTAGGACACCTTTTTATTGTAGTCATTCGACCCTACATTATGTTATCCTGTCATGTCTTTTCTATGTTTGTATACACCTATGGCCACTGTGTTTTATTTTTCTGTTTAAGATCAGAAAAAAATCGAAAATCTGATGAGGGAGGGTGAAAAAAAATAATTTAAGAAAAAAAAAACATTGGACCTATTTTAAGAAAAGTGGATGACCAAATAAAAAAAAATATTTGACAAATTTCTAGAAAAGTTAATGAGGGCAACGAAATAAAGTAAACTTTTGATCTATTTAAACAAAAGTTAATGAGGGCAACATAGCTGGAAAAATGTTTTTTTAACTCCTGAAATAAAAAAAATTTCGATTTCCTAAAATCTACTTTTTTTGAAAAACAACAACAATCGAATGCGCGCGCTGAGCAGAAAAAAAACACATCTTTGTATTGGTAATGCGCAGCCTAAATCTAATGCGTGCGCTCATCTGAAACAGAGAAAAAACATAGTGGCCTATCATGTAGCCTGGTGGTATTATTACATAATATCAGAAAAACATTCTCTCTTATGTATTTCTGAAAAGGCCTAATAATAATTACTATCACTTGAGAGGGCACTAGTAGTAGAATATTGCTACATTATCCGGGCGTCAACGGCTATCAAACGGCTATCAGATTTGGCTATCAACCCTAGATTTTGTGTGTGTACACGCACTGCTGCCTGCCTAATTGGCTGCAAGACTAGTGTACCATGGTGTACGCAAGCTGCTAGACTTGTTCAAGTTGCTGTGTGTGTGTACGCAAGCTGCTAGACTTGTTCAAGTTGCTGTGTGTGTGAAGCATAGGCCTAGCGCTGTTGTAGACTAAACGTAGGTTTCTGGCTGCACTTGCCGACGATGTTTGACGATCATGTTTGACGATGTTCATTATCCTATTCTCAGGTTGGGATTCATTTATTTCCAAATTCATGTGACATGTCCGTGTTTTCGCCTTGTACAGTAACGTTACTACAGGCACACGCGTGTTTTATACGGGCTGACACCTGCATGGTACAACATCAAGAAGGGTGAGCACTGATAGCACACAGTGTTTAGTTTCTGCATAGACATGTAGGCCGATGTTGTAAAGACACAGATGTTTTAAAGATTCGTTGTCATGTTGCAAACGTGATAAAAATAGTAATAACATGATTTTTGTCGTGCTCCGCCTCGTGCTGCTGGCATCTGCGTCGGGTCAATACAAAAACATATCACCCTTAAAAATCATGTTATTGTTATATTACCATTTTAGTGAAATACAATGGCATTGCAAGAACATTTTACCACCTGCGAAAAAAATATTAAAACGCGGAAAACTGGGATATCTGGGATATCTAGGAGAAGTGGGACAGTTGATGGGGTAAATAACTTAAAAGAGTACAAATCACTGCACAAACTCCTGAGAGAGTTGTCTGCAAATTAGTTCCGGAAGAAAATGTGGCAGCCAAGGGCAGAGAAAAATGTTTCCTAGAAGCTGATTCCCTGTCCTCCCCCACTATTATTGCAACTTTCACTATATGTTAGTGATATCTCTGTATATGATGTATTGTAGTTTTGTGCACTCTATGCCTGTATCAGGTCTGAGTTGAAAATATTTGTTTTTTGGAAGTAACATTTAAGTCTGTAAACATCGCCAGTGATCAGTCATTGCATCATAGACGTGAATGGACAAATGGTGAATGAGCGTTATCAATGTGTTTTATACAGTGTAAGTGTTTAATAAGTCACAACAGCTTGAATGGGTTGGAATGCAACGTGACAACAGTTCAAAGGGGCTGAATATTGGAAGGGCAGCATGGTGCTCAAGAAGGGCATAGTGACACAGCGCCATGTTAGAAATGGCTAGATGAAGACTGATGTAGTGGTTTAGAAAAAAAAGAGGTTTAGAAAAAAAAGACTGTGATAGCTCCTCTACACTAATCTAAAACATTCAAAAATGTTACAAAAGTGGGTGCTGCTGGGGATCTTGACACTCTCAACAAAATTATCACACTGTAAATTAAAAAAATAATAACCATTGAGCCATAATTGTAGTATTTTAATTTTTATTTAGTTTATACAAATACTTCCAATGTGTGTTGCAAGTGGGTCGTCATGTGTGAATTGTTTCTAATCTCCCATATAGTTCCTTCATATAAACAGTGACAAATTAGATCATTTTAATCCACCATTATACAGTATAGTGACTTCCACAGAAGGGTCACGGCGATCATGATTCTACTTCCAGCAGACATACAGTTAAGATCTTCACAACTACAAGCACTTAGTAGTACACAACCCTGTTCTTAATACAAGCACTGCGCGTTGATAAAAATGCATAATATAGATATGAAATTCACAACGATACTGCAATACAGCTCAGGTGAAGTTAGTACATATAACATTAATGCATACATAGACTGAGCAGTGTGTTAAACTTTGGCATTATCTTCATTGCTATCAGTATTAGTTGTCATAGCTTCTTCCTTTTCTGCTTTTCTCACCTCATAAATTTGAATATAAGATTCAGAGAGTGTAATCATCTGTGGCAGTACATCAGCCACGTGTAAATCCTGCATCTCATACCATTTACCACTGCCCTGTAAGTCAATAAAAATATCATGTCACCTGATATCGTCGCCTCGGAGCTAAAGGATCCTATCTGACACTCGTCAGAGTGGCAGATAGGATCCTTTAGCTCCGAGGCGACGATATGTTTATACAGATGTTAGCAGCTTTAATCTGTCCTGGCTCAAAACGTATGTGACGTCTACGATATCTAATTACAAATACAAATGCTGTCATAAACATACATAGTTTATAATTATACTGTACACTTTTGATAAAAGGATGTATAGATGCTTTTAAACGGGCATATATGTCATTTTATCGTGAATATCTAATATAATAATTAGTAATATAACTGTGGAATCAGGTATCTGCATTTAAATGGGTCGTAATAATGAGTTTTTAGAAAAGACAATGCAAGCAAACGGCTCATATACGGCTTATCTTGTATTGCTAATGTGAATACAATATGTGAGCTGTTATTTTTCATATCGGTTACTTTAAAGAGAAAACCCAGTTTCAGAAAGGTACTACAACCCCAGATTCTTTGTATTATAATTATCAGTGAATTGGAAGCTAATCGACAGAAATTGAAAGAATAAAACTTGAGAAGCCATACCTTATTCAGTAAATGTACCCTATAAGTGCCCTTAGCTGACCCCGGTTCACCATCATGGACAATATTAGCTACCAAGTCATAAATGGTGTCCTTATGCTTAGCCCGCACCTCAGGAGATAACAGCTCACCGAAATCTATTCCTCTAGAAACATGATAAGGAAACACTGGTTATAAGCCCACTAAATACAAGACATTGACAGTATGATGCCTCTTCAATGTTTGACCAACGTTGCAGAGAGCATTTGAGAAATATATGATCACTGTCTTGTGCTCAGTAGTACAAAACAATGACACAATCTTTAACTTTAGAAATGCAAACAATTTGTTAGTTTGAAAATGACTGAAAACTAACTATCAACCATGCTCATGACGGTATATGTAAGTTTTGAAAAGTAATATAAAGAATAAAAATAGTTTGAAGATTTAAAGTTATGGGTGAGACACATTATTTGAAAAAGACAAGAATTTAAAAAAAAAATAGCACTTTTTATAACTTGACCATGATTTATCAAACAAAATGGTACCAGGTATGAATACAGTAATGATGAAATAGCACATGAAGCTAGACAGAATAACACTCACTTGATAGGAAAGTTAACAATAGTTGGATTCTTCTCTAGGATAAATGTGTTCTTTGTGAAGCGCTGAAAATAATTTTATTTCTTATAATAAAAATAATATGTAAAAATTGACAAATTTGACAGAAGAAAAGTCACAAGCAAATAAGATTATAACTGCGGGTAAAAATGAAAAAAGCTTTGATGATTATCTCTCCGCTGCAGAGGCCATAACAAACAAGATATATGTATATGTAATAAGTGAAGCGATTTTACATGGATGGAGTGACGGACACATCACAGACAGATGGACAGACACATAAAAATCAAGTATTAATCTATAAAACATTTGTCTTGCAGGCTATGAATATTAGAATCTTCATTTAACTAAATTTTGAAATATCAGAATGATTATAAACCAACCTTGAAAAACAATATGATAAATGGAGGTAACCTCGTAATCTCAAAACGCTTCATAGTAGAATCTTTGTAAGTTTTATATTCTTTCTCGACAGTGCCATTAAATTTATTCAGGACACTGAAAATAGGTATCTAGCAAAAAAGAAAAGGAAACACATGTACAATTTATATGCAAGTCATGTACAGTTCATGAAAGTGTAAATATGATTTCTCTTTTTTTTTGCAATATAGAAGTGAAATTAGTAAGTTGATAAAATTAAAAGATAAATTCAAATGAATTTCAATATTCTTTATCCCCTACGGGCAAAAATACTGACTTGGATCGTCAGGTTTATACAAATTTAGATGTGTGACTATTTGTAGGGTTTTAGATGTTTATATATGTGTGACTATTTCTAGGATTTTGTTTTAATGGCAAAAATTTGTCACTCAGATAAGTGTTGACACTGCTGGTAGGAATGGGTGTTTCCGGACTAGGGCAAAATATATTGAACATCATTCGATGCTGTGTTTGATCTTGTAATTAATTACATATTGTTTATACAAACCAATTATATTTAGTGATAGTAATTGCTTTATAGTTATAATTTATAGTTTTTCAAAGAAATTAAAAACAAAAATGTATTATGAGAATCCATTTCTGTAAAAATTGTATGTTGACATTTGCTTTAAAAGTTAGTGTAGAGTCGAGTAGTGAGAATTTTAGACAAAGAATTGCTAGTAATAAAAATGTTGTTAATATGTCTTGCATATTTTATTCTGAAACAAACAACTAAGACTCCTATATCTGCCTTTATATAAAATATAAATTAAAAGTAAAATTAAAAATTGAAAAAATCAGTAAAAAGAGCTACCTGTGGAATTATATTTTCTTGTAGCTCATCAGGAAATAGAGGTGGTGGAGGCAAGTCACAAGTCAAATACAGAAATGGCATGTCTTCAACAGACTCTGAAAAAAGACAACTCTCAGATTCAATTATTTATTGAACTGATCAATCATCTCATCAATTCAATAACCTGCACAAACAAAATATTCAGGCAGAAAGCATGCTTCAATCCAATAAGCATTCAAATGCGTTCAGCATCTTATTTACTAAAATATGTTTTTTTGTCAACAATAACTTATAAGGAAATGAATGACTTCGACAGTGTTAAATCATATCAAACTGAGCTGTTCATAAACTGATAGAGAAGGCTCAGACGATTGGACCTGTTTTTAACTGATGATTAACTTTATGTGAAGCAGTCAACTGCAGTTTGCTAAAAATGTGCCTATCCAACTGGGCCGGTTCTTAACAACGTGCCCATCCAGCTGCGCTGGTTCTCAACGTGCCTATCCAACTGCGCTGGTTCTTAACAAAGTACGTAGATCCAACTGGGCTGGCTCTTAACAACATGCCTATCCAACTGGGCTGGTTTTTAATAACGTGCCTATCCAACTGGGCAGGTTCCTCACACACTTAACAACATAATTGGTATGTTCGTAGGCTACTAAACGTGATCGAAGGCTCAGGCTATTGGGCCTGTTTTTAACTGATGATTAGATCCTATTATGTGATCTTTAAAACCTGCCTATTAAAGCCTCATTTTCCTCTATGGGAAGCAGTTAACGGCAGTTTGCTAAAACGATCCTATCCAACTGGTCTGGTTCTTAAATTTACCTCGCACTTTTGCAATGATGATAGTATAGCAATGGGCAGATTATTGAATTGAGGGGTTAAGTAGATCTCAGTAACAATGTTTTCAGACATTTGGGATTCCCAGATAACAATACATAAACTACGGTAGTCAGTAAAGGGCATGAAGCTGTTTGTATAATTTCAAGACAAGCATGCTTAGTAATTATTAACTTTACTGTCATTATCCTGCATCATGTCTGAACACCCACAGTGAATAGTGTATATTGCTTTACATCGCATTCTGCATAATCATGGCAATATCGCGACAGAAGGAATCCAAAAGTCTGGACTATGCTCTACTCTTATTTTGAATGACTTCAAGGGTTCTTTATAGTGCACAGTACCAAAGGCAGCACTGTACACTCCAGGCATTTGAATAGTTTGGAGCACTGTATATGCACAACCAAGATGACAAATATCCGGTACGACCGGGATTGGAACCTGGTACCTTCAGGTAACAAGCCCTAGACAATACGAATGAGCCATCGGGGGCTGGCCTGAACACCCACAGACTCAAGTTGTTACTGGTATTTATATAAAACATTATGATTCAAGTTTTCTGCTCACCTTTATATTCATCAGTCTGCAACAACTTTAGCCTCTCCTCTTCTTTCTGACATAATACATCACAAGTACATAAATGACAAATGATTAAATATTAACCCTAAGGTGCTAACCCTAAGGTGCTATAGCCGTTTCCAGCCATTTTACCTATTCTTCAAACAAGAAAATTTGAAGGTAAAATGAGCACAAAATTCCCTAGATTACATATATTTTGATTCAAATTGTACCGTTGTATGTATTTTTACCCACGAGGGTAAATATTTTAATTATAATAATTAGAACTTTCAAGGGTAAATGCATTAACCCTTGTCCTGCTGAATTGCTTCAATTGTATTTTTCATCATTTGAAGCTGGAATTGCTAACGCAATGTCCAGCTTCAAATGACAAAAAATATTACTATTTATGAAAAATAGACATGTCTAAAATAAATTATTGGATCAACTAAGCATCTACTAAAAACTATTTTATCAAAATTAAGTGATATTTTTATTGATCTTAAACATCCTTAACCCTGTATATATCCGGGCATAGCAGGACAAGTGTTAACATTTATTATCGATGTCAATTGAAATGAATTTCTTATAATTAACTCACCATTTCAACAGATGGAAATTTGCGAGAGTAGACCCGCATGGTGCCTCTTAATGATTTGCTGATGATGCTACTGCTCAGCTTTTTAGTTCCTCCCAAAGCAATATGCAAAGTGTTTAAAAGCCATGACATGAATTCCACACTGTCACCTTATTAATGTAATTAAAGGAAATATATATAGACATTACAGACATGGTGCAAGTGTTATGTATGGCTAATATGTAATTAATCCAGTTCAGATGTTTTAGATACAATGTTAACACAGTTACTGAAACATTATTAAATATCAATACCTGTAGATTAAGTGTTTTTATAATTGTCATTGACCATGTACATCATAGGTGTAGATATTTGCTGTCAATTTAAATGACTATATATTTGATTTTACAAGGCAGTGTATTAGAAGTAGAAACACAGTCACAATAGTTCACCTTGATTAGTGATCTGGAATCGTTTCTTGCTGCACAAGACCACTGCTTGCAGCATTTCATGGGGGGAGACATGAGCTTTGAAATTTCGTGGATTTGAAAGTTTCCGTATTAATTCACCAAATCTCTGAACAAGTAAAAATAACTGATCGCCTGGTGGACGCTTCTTTGCTAGCGGGGCATAGTTTTCTTCTTGCAGAAAAAAGGTTTGCAGTGGTGCAATATGAGACAGTGCCTACGGAAATAGAGATAACATTAACCAATCAGAAAAGATCTCTATTTTTTTCCTGTCAGTCTTTGAACTAATCACCTGTAAAATTAGCTGTCAAGAAAACTCATTCAGTACTTTTATTTAACTACCCGGTACATGCTGGGTTTTTTTTCAAATGGCTAAACCAAAGTCAAATGCTTAATCAACAAAAGAATAAATACATTAATTAATTACAAGTACATTATGAACAAGGTAGGATATTTTATTAGGTGATACATTTTTTTATTAACAGCACATACTTGAAGAATAACATTACAGTAGTCATTAGCTTTGATGTTGTTAAGTCCGACAATGCCTGAAACAAAGAAAAAAATACATTATATCGGATAAATTTTAATTGTGATTTATCAACTTTTATTAAGAATAATAAATGAAAAAGATTGCTTCAGTAGAAAAAATGTACAAAGTGCAAACGCATGATGAATAATCTTACTATCGCCTTCAAACCTCCTATGTGAAGCAGCGTGGTCATTCACAAAACAACATTTGACATAAAAATAAACCTACTGTAAACAGACACCTTGAAAGGTAACATTTTCAGTGCCACACTGGTGGTTGCTCATAGCAAGTTCTACTGTATATCAATAAAAATTTGGAAACACATAATATATAAGCTGCATAATGAGTATACTACTACACGCTAGTGCCCAGAGTGTCACAACAGCTGCCAAACATGACGCTTGTTTGTGTTATGCAAACACCTCTTAGTAGTGCCAACGTGGTAGACGGCGAGTCAATGCATCCTGTTTACTGGGTACACTGTAATGCCGGACCATGTGCTACGCTCGTCCAACATTGAACCAGCATAAACTCAGACTTGTGTTTGCTATGTAGTGTAAAGTGACAAAGCTGGGTCAGACATTAGGCCAACATTGAGCCAACTACTCTGATGTGAAAGCTATTGTATATTCGCTATGTAGTGGGCGACATGTTGCGTTGTGTCTAAATAACTGTTAAGCATGTCAGTTATTATTGAACAGGTATGCACATTTTTTCAATCAGTTGAATCAGATTAAAATTTTAGTTGGACAATTTCCATATGCTGTCATCCATAAATTTTGAATGCAATACAACAAGCTGATGCAATACAATCAATTATAAACATCTGATGCAATACAATCAATTATAAACATCACAATATAATAATATATCCAGATTCTATTATTATTATAATCGCTACATGATATATTATGTTTGTTTGCGCCTCTGAGCTCTGATCCCTGAGAATTTAGGCTCTTTAAAAGTTTAATCTTATTAGCATTTTTTTTACCATTTTGCAGTGTAAAATCTTAACTTTAAACTAACTCTCACTGATAAAACCAATGAATATATTTTAAAGAGGACATACCTGGCAGGTACATTGTACCATCATAGGCTCTAAACAGCTTAGAACTGCTGTTCATCAGACTGATATAACTTGATGTGAAAGTTGGATTCAGCACATACTGTAAATTCAAAATAAAATTTTAAAATCAATGGTAAAGTATTATGAATGAGAGAATAATCTACATGTATAATTAATTGGCATTTGGGTATACAATAATGTATTAAAAGTGGCATTACAGGACAGGTGGCTGCCAACAACAAGTTATTTGTATATAAAATGCCACTGGAGGAATGCCTAAATGCCCCCCCCCCCTCCACCATTGAAATTGACTGCCCATAAGGGTGGCATAATAGTGGGGTGACCTAATTTGTAAGAGCTAAAACTGTTACACTGCATTATCCACATCCAGTCAGCTATATTAGACCTAACCAAACCTATACACTATACCTAAAACAAAAAATGAACATTACTGAGAATAACTATTTTCAGTGTTTATCAAATTTTCACATTTGAGTTTTATGTATTTATTTATTAAATTGTTGCAACTGGTAAAATGTGTGTAGAGATTCACATGGTTTGAAAATGCCTTTGTAAACACATGTCAAGTATCATGATTGTGCTTGTGTCTTGTGCACTCATGACTATTGCCCACTAGTAATTGGCAGGCCGCCACATCATGGATGTAATAGATGAAAGCGACACCTGGTTATGACCAAAGCGGCTTGAATACTTCAGTGAGTGGGTGTACTAGACACACAATGATAAGTCAGTGCACTTGCATTAACAAGGTCACAATTGTCTATGTCACATTCTATGTCATGGTTATGAAATCTATTGTCACCACAAGTAGCTGTTCTAAGATTATTTTCTATCTATCATACAAATTACACATGACCTATATTACTTCACTATTACCAGCTACATGTATGATGGTCAGGAGAGAGTCTACTATATATATATATATACATGTACATGGTACCCACAGAAAATCAGAAGTAAAAATTCCCTATATTTTCTCTTGACTTTTTCCTGTGAATATTTATTTTTTCGTGTTTTAGATGACAATAAGCAGTCTCCACCAACCTATTTAGTCATGCCAACGTAAACTAATGTACACAAGGATATACAGTATTAATTCTAATAAACGCCAGGGAGTCATTTCTTCATTGATCATATAGTGTACATGATTGTGGGTTTTATTTTCAAATTAGGGGGAGGGAGTTTATTGGAATATGGGAGTTTATTAGAATACAGTATTATGCAAAGGTTCAGTGAATAAGAATGAGTCCCATTTCAACTGCATAATTATTGTCAACAACTTTTCAGCGTTTTGGCATAGAATTCTCAGTCACAACATTTTCTGAAACGACAAAAGTTACTCCCACCAGATACAATTCTCTGTGCTCTCCCTGTATGTGACAAAATTACAGAATTCCCTGTGATTTCCCTGCAGGGATAATTTTAAACAATTTTAATTGTTTTTCCCTGTCCCTGGTTACTCTCTTGATGCAGTGATACAAAATGGCCACAAATTTGACAAACATCTGCCAATAAAATCACAAAAACTACAAATCTATATCTAAAATACGAGGTGTCAAAGTATTTAACTCAACATGAACTGAACAGCTTTTTTTTTGGTCGCACACAAAAAGAAATAATTCAAATAGACTCACAGACCCGAAAACCTATATGTACTTATATAAAATTGATAAAATCATGTTGGCCGCCATAGCCTATATATACCAGGTTACAAGGCACTATTGTGAAAAAAAAGTAAGTTGGGGATAAATTAAAATTAAGCTGGTGGCCATTTTGACTATCGGTGGAAATCAGAAACCCTAATCAGGACATCTCTATACTGATAGGTACACTGTAACTTCGAATGTAAAAAATTAAAGAGATACAATAATTATTTTTCCAGCTATCACATTAACAGGAATTTTTTTAATGACCTAGACCTATGACCTTGATCTATGGTAAACAAAATTGTGGGAGTTGAATGGTTGTATAAATTATGAATTCACTCTGTGGGATCATGCTGGAGCAGTAGCCAAAACTGGCGGCATGCGGCAGCGGCCTGATACCCCTCGAGGGGCAAAAAACCTCATAATCTTGAGTAGAACTTGCTATGATACAGGAAAAGTGGCAGTTCAATACAGGCGGCATTGTTTCTTCCTTTGTAGCAGAATCCCATTTTGTGACATCTTATAGTGGTCATAACATTGAATGCTAACTTAGTATTTTCAAAATCAATAAAATTAAATAGTGACTTACTTATAATTTTTTAACTACATCTTGTTTCCTGATTTTATTAAAGAATACAAACCACAATGTCTTCCAGTGATTGGTCGATGACTTGATAATTGTCAGGCAAGCAGTAAAATTTCTGTGTGGCAAGGTTGAGGAAGACATGATGACTGTCTTGTACACTGTGGGTATAAGCATGAGATTTCTTCCCACGTCCTGTTGAATGTTTTTCAAATTTGATGAGAAAACACATTTGAATTTATCAACAAATTTCTATATAATTATCCTGGTTATCATCATTTTATCAGAAGCATTTGATTAATCATATCGTTAAACAGAGCTAACTATTTTGCCATATTTTTTGCCACAAGCGAGAAAGGAATCCCATGGTACTCGTTGCCTGTAATTTATGGCTCTAACAAGTTTGCTGGTGTGAAAATGGATAATAGATGTAATAACTTGACCACTGATTTAACATTTATAAGTAACATACAACCACACAACAATTTTTTTACTTAGAAATGAAAGAAGCCAATTTTTTACCATGCAATATTATTCTAAAGAATACATTTTCATAAGCTAGTAAGGTAATGGATCGCAAGTCAACTTGAAGAAACTTGGAAGTTGATAGATAGTCTTCATCACAGAGACATTGACTGACTGGCTCCACCAAAACTGAACAAAGTGCAGCTTATTATGAACATTGTACACTTGACTGCCAAATATATGTACAAGTCATTGCATAAAAAAATCGTGGAATGTGCAAGCATAAAAATGATGTGATTTAAAAGCATTTTTCATTGATGATCATCCATCTAAAATGACTGAGACTAAAAATATTTTCTTTTTATAAATGTTTCTTACTATTTTACTGCATATTAAACTATAAATATAAAGTAGGCCAAGAGTCTCTTTTATTTGAAAAAAGGCAGATGCTTTGCATGTTACTGTATAACCAGCTAGATAATAATATTAATAATATCATTATTTCAAGAAGGTAAACCCAATGAGCATTCAACCATTCTTATTGGGGCCCTCAAAACATTCAATATGTTAAATACAAGAAATTAACTCATATAAATATAAAATATTGACAACATTCGTAGTATGTACAAGCAAATATGATAAGCAAAATACACAAAATGATATGCAATATTTTCTTGACTATAATAAAAAATACTGATTTTATATACATGGAGACCTGCATTATCAATACTTTAAATTATCTGTATTTTTCACTTATGTTTTCATAATGAAATATTGTTTGAATTTGGTAGCACAGTAGCATGAAAAAAACAAGAATAACTATAAATTTACCAGCTTACCTTGAAAATATTTCCCACAAACCAAACAAGCATAGACATTAAGGTGAGACAAACTGACTGAGCACAGTTTCTCAAAATCAAAATCCAAGAGCGATCTACCAGGTAAAAAAACAGAAAAAGTTATTTAATTTTGATTGTATTATTAGCAGCATTATAGTCTCCTAAATCATAATGCGTCACCATAGTAAGTTGGAAACAAACAAGAATGATATACAGAGATACCTCGATTTTCTGTCACCATCTGTTCCCAAGGGACTTCGAATATGGCAGGAGTTTCGAAGCAGACCCCCCCCTACCCCCCTCCAAGCAATGTTGGAACCAAGGATATATATATCTAATTCATAAGTACTGTAATATTGTTATATTAGTACATGTGCTAGTTGTGCGAACAAAATACATTGTAACAACATAAATGTGATACAAAAATAAATTTATTATTTCAAATCTATTTACTGGATTATTTTAAAAATATTTGTACATTTTGACTTTATTATGAAAAAATTCAGTAACACATGGTGAAACTGAATGACTACCATAAACCAAGTGTGTGTATTAGTATTAATTTATAAATTATTTATTAATTAAAATATTAATTTATTAAATTTGTTTCAATTGTTTAAAATTGAAGCGAATCTATGATTTTCTCATATGGTAGTCGGAATGACTCCAAACAATATTACTCAGCTCAGGTGTTGACAGATTGCCTTGATCAAATCTAACACATTCCACTGTGCATAGCACCATGCATATCATTACTTGGGTGGGTGCTTATTGCTCCAACTTTCATGTTGTCGCACGTGCGATTATTGTCTTCCTGTTATTGTAGGGCTTCATATTCTGGTCTTTTTACAATGGTAAAAATATTAAAGGCTCCGATGGGTTTTGATCAGTCGTACAAACCGAAACACAAGGTATTCACGGCTTAGAGCATATAATTTATGAAGTTGCTTTGTTCAACATAGTTGACTGTGTGAATAATTACGAGCCATCCACAGTGGTCGAATAAATTTAGAAATTGTTAGATACATAGATTTATGTACATACATAGATTTTAGTTATTTTATTTTTTTAATAATTTATCAGCAGATACATAAGAAATCGAACATTTTGGTACTGATAAATCTACAACAGACATATTGAAGGTCAAATTAAGTCATCTTTGTCGGTTAAACTAGCAGCTACACACGAGATTAAACGTTGTCCTAAGTATGACTTAATATTTTTTTAACATAGAGACGTTGGCTTTGACCCATGTTATTTAACCGTTGGCCCAACGTCTGCTACGCTGCACCTAAAATAAAGCAACACCGGCTCATTGTGTCGTATTACTGCCGCCAAGAAGTGTTATGTAGAGCTAGCGGTTCGTTCTTTGTGATGATATGATGCTGAATATATCTAAGTATAACTGATCTGTCACAACTCAATTAATGTTAACTCATGTATCATAATTATTATTGTAAGAATAGATACTTGATTTGAGAAAAATCCAATTATTCCTATATTTGATGCATATGTTTAATTAAAATTAGACATTACTTATACTGGAACAGTTTATATATATATGTTAGGAGGCTTTTTCTGATACTTCGAAACATATCACCTGTTTATTGTGTCTAAATATGGACAGTTTCTGCTACGTTTGTCTGCCACTTTCTCTTCAGCACCTGAAAAACAAGTAGATAGCGGTGTATGAAATCATAATTGACAAACAAGGAAAAAATAGGTGTACTTTAATTCGCAGAAGATTTTTTCTCATGTTTATTTATTTAATTATTTTTGTCAGTTTTTGTATGGTTTCTTTCTATTTGCCTTTTATAGGCCCAGATAACTACCATATTTTTTTTTAATTGCAGCTGCATCTATAAAAGAAGCTACACCCCAAACTTTTAACGTTAAGAAAATTGTTTTACTTGGCGCTTAAGCTGTTGTAGGCCAGCATTCTGTTATCAATGTATACGTGAGAGAAAGAGACAGGGAGTGGAGAGAGAGAGTAACTTTGAGTCTCTTTCCTCTGTCTCTCTCTGAATGAAATGAAAACTTCTATAGCGCCTAACTCCTCGGAGGGCCGAGATCAGAGGCGCAATCCATCCTTATCAAATTCCAAAGAAGAGTCGAGGGAAATAAGCATGGTCGTCATCAGGGAGCCGGGACGCAGAGGAGCTAGGGCGAAAAAGCCAGATCGAAGAAATGCGTTTTTAACAGTTTTCTGAAAGAGGAAATATTTTTAGCTACACGAAGGTGTGCAGGCAGTAAATTCCAGAGAGTAGGACCAGAAACAGAAGAGGCACGCGCACCGAACTTAGTTCTGATACGTGGTACTTTGAGTTTATTTGTATTGTTTTATTGCAGATGTTTTATAGAGTCTGCAGAAAAAAGAAGGCTAGATAAATAAGATGGCTGACCATCATTGAGACAACGAAATACAAAAGTACATATTTTGAATTGTATTCTAAACTTGATTGGAAGCCAATGCAATGATTTCAATAGAGGAATAGAGCGGCTGAAACGAGGAGCCTTTGCCACAACCCTTGCTAAACAGTTCTGAACACGCAGTAATTTCTCTAGATCTTTAGCTGGAATTTCGTGTAATAAGGAGTTACAGTAGTCCAGTATGCTTGTCACCAGTGCCACTGCAATTTGTTTTGCTAAAGCTAGAGGTAGACTTTTTCTGATGCGCTTAAGATCTCTGATGTGATAAAAACAGGAACTGGACACCTGTGAAATGTGCTGACGAAAATTCAAACCACTGTCAAAAAAGACACCCAAATTCCTTGCGGAATCTGCTGGATTCATCTCATTGCCCAACACCGCAAAGTGGAAAGGTTAATAAACTTCTCCCTCTGCGATTTCGAGCCAATGAGAAGAAACTCAGTCTTGCTAGGATTGAGTTTTAGTTTGGATTGAGACATCCAAGCAGATACACCGGTAATACAGCTCTGAAGCATTTTTAATGACTCAGTAGCTGTGTCACCTGTTAAGGAGATGTAAGTTTGTGTATCATCGGCGTATAAGTGATGACTCAATCCATACCTTGAAATAATGGTGCTTAGAGGAGCAGTGTACAAACTGAAAAGCAGAGGACCAAGTACAGAACCCTGCGGCACTCCATGCTCGAGCAAACTAGAGTCAGAAAAAGATTTGTCAATTTTAATTTTTTGATGCCTGCCACAAAGGTAGGATTTAAACCAAGCCGAAGCCATTCCAGAGACACCATACCACTCAGCTAGTCTATTTGTTAGAGTGTTGTGGTCGATAGTATCAAACGCCGCAGACAAATCAAGTAAAGTCAAAGCTGTGACAGACCCTTGTCAAGAGAAACTGAGATGTCATTGTGAACTCTTAACAGGGCTGTCTCAGTGGAATGGAATTTCCGGTACGCAGACTGCATTGGATTGTTCAATTTGTTGGAGTTTATGTGAGCTTGTAAACGGTTGGAAACAACTTTTTCAATAATTTTAGAAATGAAACTTAGATTGGAGACTGGTCTATAATTTTTGAGGTTATTAACAGGAAGGTTTGATTTCTTTAGTAAAGATGTGACATGAGCCTCTTTGAATGACAGTGGGAATGTTCCAGATTCTAGAGATAAATTAATTATAGTTGTTATGGGTTTTATTAAAATATCCAACAAGGCTTTAAGAATGTTCGTTGGAATCGGATCAAGGTCACATGATTTTGATGCAGACTTCATAATGATCTTCCTGACCTCGTCCTCTGATGCTGGTTTTAAATTGAAAAGTTTATTTCTTATTTTAGGCTTCTGAACAGATGGTACATCATCCACCTGATTTGAAAAATTGGCCCGGATCGTTCTGATTTTGTCACAAAAATATTTTGCGAAATGCTCACAAAGGGACTTTACATTATTTGATTCCGGCAGTGCTGCAGCTGGCGTTCTATGTAAAATATTGTTAATGGTGTCCCAAAGGCGGCTAGGGTTTTCAGAATTTTCATCTATGAGATTTGAAAAATATTGAGATTTGGCCTCTGTCATAAGACGATTGCATAAATTTTGATAGTTGCGGTATTTTGATCTGTCATAACCGGAGCGTGATCTCCTCCATCGCCTTTCCAGCTGACGGCATGATCTTTTACAATCTAGTAGTTTAGACGTCATCCATGGCATTGGAGCCTTCTCAACAACTTTTTTAGTTTGAAGAGGAGCATGTTTATCAAGAAGTGAGGTTAAAACTGATGTGTACTGGTCACACAAATCATGGAGTTCATTCTTAGGGTTTTTTATAAGTGAAGAGTCCAAGATATCAGCCCTGAAAGAAGTCATGCAAATATTTATTGTTTTCCTGAAAGTGATTGTTTTTCTAGGACGTATCGGTGCTGAAAGTTTGATTTCTGATAATACTGCAAAGCGATCTGAGATACCGTCAGCAGGAAAAACATATTTAATATGATCGCACGATGATTTGGTAATGAGGAGGTCAAGCCAATAGCCGTGGACGTGCGTTGAAAAATTTACATGTTGTTTCAAATTAAAACACTTCAAAATTTCGTTAAAACGTTGGGTGTTAGAATCAGATACATCAAGATGTAGATTAAAGTCACCTAAAATATAAATATCCAAATGTGTTGTAACAATGTTTTCTAGCAAATCCTCAAATTCTTAAAAAAATGTTTGCATATTTTCTCATATATTTTCTCTGTGCTATCTCCTCTCTCTCCCCTGAGTCAGTCTCTCTGCCTTTTTAGTTCTATTAAGCCAGGGCCAGTGAAGGTATTTAATGTTGGGCCAACGATGTAGACTGTGGACCAACATCACGCCAGCACTAGGTCAGCGTCCTTTATTTGCTGTGGTATGAGTCTGTTATTTCAGTTACCAATAGTTGCCATGCATGAACACTATGTGGCGGTGAGAGAGGGTGATCCTGTATAGAGATGTGATATTAACCCTTTGCCTGCTAATCACGAGAATAGTCGTTTTTATTTCGTTTGTATTAGCCGCTTAAACCACTGTTATTGGGAGTGAGAATACTGTTTAACATCAAAATGTGTAAACATGGTAGATCATAAGATGTTTGACCTCAAATTAAACAAATATGAGTCATTTGCAACCACTTGAGGTTGTGGATTGTGGTAGTATAACACAACCTGGAGTGTTTGAAAATTTAAATTAATTAACTTAGCAGGATGAGGGTTAATAGATCCAATACATTATTTCTGAATATATTTATTATTTCTAAAAAAATAAATAATAACCGGCTGCCGTAGTCTAGTGGTTAGAGCTTCGGACACAGTCGGGAGGTCCTGGGTTCGAATCCCATATTGGACATGATGGGGATTTTTCTGCGATCAGCCCCAACCCAGGGTGAGTTTGACGCAGGCTCAATGCAAGCCACTGACCAAGATTCATCCACTAAAAGGATGCGACATTGGGGGGCGTCTCGAGCTATGACCCATTTGGGGATGATTAGCTACAAAGGGCCCCAAGGTGCTTGTGATGGCAGGGCCCAGGTAAGTCTGGGATATAGGTCCAGTTGTCAGTCAGATTGAGGTCAGGCTGATTACATCCAGAACAAGTTGGTCTCACAGCCCTGTCAAATAGTCCCACGAGCAATACGGACCTGCTGTGTCAACCCACATATACAGACTGCACATGCACAGCACTCGCACTGCATATAATAAAAAACATCAGATGAACAACTGATACTAAAAGCCATTATATTACAGTATCAGTCAGTTAGCCACCTTTAAAGAACAAATATTGATTTTTGGCAACATCGCAGTGTTGAAATATATTGCCTGTCTGTACAAAAATTTCTGTCGCTAATTTCCATTTTTCAAAATATTTTCAACAATAGCTGTGCGGCTAAGTGTTTGCTCTAGATCTACCCCGAGATACCTTATGACAGTCTTTAATGTAATTACATTATTTCCAGAAGAAAAATCTAATTTGGAATGCTTTGACAGCATGTGTTTGGTTCCAAATAGAATATATTCTGTTTTACCTAGGTGGAGAAACAACTTGTTGTCTATCTGCCAGTTGCTGAGAGACAACAAATTGTCCCCCAAAACGTTTTCAATGGTTTTCATTTGTTTTTCTGATACTAACAGGGCAGAGTCGTCAGCATGAGTATTAGCTTGCAGGAGACAGATGCTTCCATATCATTAACGTATATCAAAAAAAGGAGAGGCCCCAGGATTGATCCCTGAGGTACTCCACAAGGAACAACCCTGGGGTCAGAAAAAATTCCACCTACATCAGTAACCTGCATCCTATTTGTCAGGTATGCATCAAACCAAGCGATTGCATTTCCTTCAAGGCCTATAGCTTTTAGTTTATTTTCAAGAATAGAAAGGTCTACAATGTCGAATGCTTTCTGCAGGTCAATCATCACCATGCCGATATAATTTCCAAAATCCATTTCTGAGCGTATATAATCCATAAGAAAAGTAAATCAAGTACCAGTAGAAAAAGATGGTCTAAGACCTGATTGAAATTTATACAACAAACTTTTTTCTTTTAAGTAGTGTTCCAGCTGGTTGTACACTATTCTCTCAAGAATTTTGGAAGTAGCACTGAGAATTGAAACAGGTCTGTATTTTCCAGGCTCAATTTTACTTTGTTTTTTTATAGAGTGGTACCCACCCTTACATTTTTCAAGTCTTCAGGAATTTGACTAGAGTGTAGAGATAAATTTATGATATGAGACAATGGACAAGCAATGACCTCTACACAGTCTTTCAAAAACCTTGCCGGTAAACTGTCCATACCAGTGGCTTTGCTTCCTCAATAGATTTTCAATTTCTTCTTCGCTGACGGTCGAAAAATGAAAATAAATTTTTATAACACCTTTTTTCTGTAATTAGTTTCTTAAAAAATGTTTGGCGAAATGTATTCATCTTTTAGGTAGTTTGTTAATCAGTTTTTCTGCCAGTGAAGTAAAAAAGTTGTTAAAAATATTAGCAACTTAAAATTTTTCAAATACAATTTCTTCTCCTTCAGCATGTTCAGACAAACTAATTTTGGAAGAGCCAGATGTACTTTTCGACAGACCAATAGATTTCAAGGTTTTCCATAGCTGGGAGGATGACCCTTTACATTCTTCAACCTTGTAATTATGAAAAGAATTTTTAGCTTTTTTTACCTCATTTTGTATCAAATTTCTAATTTTTAAAACCAAATTGTTCATAATCACTTTTCTGATGTGAGGATTTAAATTCTAAAAGAAATTTATTTCTCTCTTTAATCAGCTCTAGTGAAAATCAGTAGTGACAAAAAGGTCATGTCATTGCATCATCTCCGTGATCAGGTGATCATTGAGATCGACAGATTTATCAGCGCTCTATTCAGCCTTCAATGTTATTTTTAACGCTGGTATGTAATGTGAAGTTGCTGGCGATAGCGATATTGCCAGTCGCCGGCCCAAATGGAAAACCCTGCACGCCAAGAAAGCAAATCCACCGACACCATTGACAATATTAACTGAGAAAAACTGACATATTAAATGCCCATTCCTATGTGCCTTAAAGTTTCAAAGTTTAAAATTGTGTTATTTAGGCTTATATTATCGTAAATCTATATTATCTTTCTCCCCCCTCCATTTAAAAGAGATATATACCCAAGAAGTGTGTATTTTGGAATGTTCATACAATTTTGGACAACCATGACAAAAAATCCATTGGGATTGACAACAAAAAATGCCTGGTGAGGGTCTATCTAGATGAAGGGTCCGATGTTGATTTTTTTTTTCTTTGAAAAAGTCAACACTGAGGAAAACCCCTTCCTTTTTGTCACTATACCTTTTTGTCACTACACCAGCTACGAACATGCCATAATTATTGCCTGTGTATTTTAGCGATGTTCACATTGTCCCGCAAAGATTTAGAACATGTCAATTAGCCGAGTTCAGCTGTGTTGAGCTTTGCCATTTGAAATGTGTGGTCCGTTAGGAAAGCGGTCATTTTCCAATGACGTTGCAGAGGTGCTAACCTTAGACCATGGAAAAAAGGAAGAAATATTGGAGGGTCGAACAAAATTGGGGCTGCCAATGCACATCGCAGATGCACCCAGCGCGCCACCGACGCATACAAGAATCCCCCCCCAGGAAATGTTAAAAAATGTAACGTATTTTGCTGCTTCCTATTTAGAGTTTTGTTGACATTTCACTCTTTGATAAGACAAGACTGTGTAAAAAGACAAGACTGAAAAATATAAGACAACAGACAACCGGGCCCCGCTAAATTTTTTAGTTGTCCTGAAAAAAAGAACCAGCTTCAGAAAATCTGTAGTGGGGAACAAGGCCATGACTGCCTCAGTGTGTGAATGAAATCAGCTTTCACACTGACCACCCGAGTCTGACTGTTCTAATGTTTAGGCCTACTGCTCCCAAAAAATAATCACTGACCTAATGTAAAATGCAAATTATATGAATGCAGTGACACTCCAACTAATTAAAGTAAAACCATGATTATCATATGGGGACATCAGATCAAACATTAGCGAGTATAAGACAAGATATCAAGTTGAAATCATTGATGACAGGAAAACTCGGCGCCCGTCCACCATTTTGTTTTTTTGTTGAGCTGCTGAGAATGTAAACATTGGTGAACAAACACAGTTTGTGTGAAACAGAGGCGATGACATAGCCTATCATTACTAAATATTATCAATGTATTGATTGGCAGAATTGTAAGGTGTTAACAAAATCGATTGTGAATTAAAAGAATGAAATAAAGCTGTGTTGATGTCAGAAAAAGCGGCTGTAATGTCGTTGTTATGCCCGCCATTCTTACCATGATAAAATGCATATTGGAATCTAAATTGTATTGCAACATTGAATATTAGGCCTATATAAGGTTGTCCACGCAGAAATCGGAAGAATAATAATGGTTATCGTAATAGCGGAAACAAAAAATAAAAATCGGAAGTCTTCCGCGAAAATCGGAAGGGTTGGCACCTCTGACGTTGTAATTGAACTCTCAAAGCCTGCCGATGTGCAGGGCTGGAAATAAGATTAAAATTCTGGTTGTTCAGCATGAATATTTTGGTTGTCTGCCACAATGTTAAATTGTCCGTCCAGGGTGTGACATTAACATTTTGTATCACTAGACCAGCAGGTCTAGTAACCTTAGTTTATCACTAGACCTGGTGACATGTCACTAGACCAGGTAAGCTCGAATCTGATACGGTATGGACTTAAAAAAGAAACAAATTATGTACAAGTGGTGTACAACCCGCAATCATTGTGATTTTTATAAAAATAGTTAAAAATAACAAAGACAAACATATAGCATAATACCATAATAATCACTTGTTATTTCACATTGAAGAGTCAATTTAGATGATATCTAGTCACATAATCAAATAATATAAATACCATATTTGCATCTGGAGTCTACTTGGCTCTAGATGGCTTAAGCGTTCCGTCTGTGTATATACCGTATTATCCCTAATAAACGCACTCACCCACCCCCCCCCCCCCCGATTTTGCTGTACCCTGTATTACCAGAATATCTGCTGGCTTGAAAAAATCTACCAGACAGCAGCCTGCTTCATGTAGCTGTGTCAACATGGTTGAGCCACGGTCAGCGTGTTGTGAGCATGGGTGTAAACGTGGTATGCTACTGTTAATGTAGCCTAGTTGTTGTACATCTTGTTTTAACACTGGGCCAGCCTCGTACAGGTGGACCAGCATTGAATAACACCTGTGTGTGTTTGGTAATTAATCGTTGAGTTGTGTCAGAATGACGACACCATGTCAGTTTTGCTTACAACAAAAGTAATAACAGTTCATAATCATTGCACTAGTGATCATTGATTAACAAGCACCAATGTTGAATTCCCAGCGATAATGCGACACCGATTTATAGGCTTAATGCTAAGTAAGATTTGAAGCATCTGTTTTTTCGCGCTAGCTCATGTCTTAGACTGTTAGTAGTTGGCGTCCACTGGTCATCCAAATATGTGAGGTATGGATCTGTTTAGAACTACTATCTTGACTTTAGTAGCGCCGAGGGACATACGACTTGACACGTGCTCAACCCTGAGCGCACATGTATACACGATGTCCCTGCAGGGATGATAATACCACCATTTAATCAATGGCGGGCTAAGGTCGGCAAGAGTAGATGACATCATCTGGACGGTCTGCTTCTATGCAGACATTCTGAGGCCTACACACTGTGTGAAATTAAACGTAAATTTAATCAGTTAGGCCTACGTCTTTTTAAATCATTCATACAGTATGCCGCCGACGCATTTCTATTATTCTGATGTGTCTAAAAACAAATACCATATTAAGATATTGTCGTACCCAAATGAGAACATTCAAAGATGAAATGTGATGGTAACTGCGTCGTCTAAGCCAATAAAGCGGGCCGTGGCTGCACAGGGTGTCGGCCTGTATTACCACACCAGCTACAACTGCTGCCAGCTCGTTCACAGTGGTGGCGTGAGAGTGGATGGAGGCTGGCACGTGCAGGGAGCTCTAACCAATGTCGCATGGCTTAATGACAGCGCCGCGTTGTCCTAATACCGCTAATGCAGACTATCCATGCGCTGGTCAGACATGCTGACAATACTAGTATAGGCCTAGTAACGTTACATAGCAGATAAGGCCTTGAATATATACTCGACCAGCAGGTCGAGTGCCTGAGAATGTGTACTCGCCCGGTGCCAGGATTACTGGACTGGGTCGAGCGTTAGTGTCGCACACTGTCCGTCCGAAAATTAGAACAGAAGTTAAACTATAATTTTGATCACGACCACAATTATTAACTATGTTTGGCAGTCAAAAAAGTGATGAGCTACAGCTCACTGTCAGTGACTGTCCCAGACCGACAACCATCAGAGCAATATGGGCTGTCCGTCTTGTGATTAAATTGTCCCGGAAAAACGGAACGTTCTCATTTCCAGCCCTGGATGTGATACATCTGAGACCTTACATACTTCTCCTGATAGGGGAGGGGGGCTACGCCTTAAGAACATTTTGTCATAGATTACAGCTAGTAAATTATATAAAAAATACTATTTTTACAAGTAAATATTAAAACTGGTGTCCCATGTCTTTTTTCTGTAAAATATGACATATCACTATCAGTTATAAAACGGGTCGATCTAAAACTAAACATGTAATGACCGACATTCTGTCATAATCTGAAACTAGTGAAAGTAAAACCGTTGCTAATGGATGTTTCTAAAAGGTGTAGGCCTAAAATTAAATCCCAAATCCATCGAAATGTAAAGGTTGCCCTCACTCAATCAAGCACTCAAGAAGAACAGAGCTAAAACAAAAACATGCTATCTGCCTTAATATGGGACTTTATTATTACTACTTAGCATTAGATCTAGTCTAGACTATAGTCTAGATCTATATGAATTATGATACTGATACTACTGGCCACATATCATGATATGATAGCGTATATTCATAATTTTATTCTTATTATCGCTCAGACTCAGAGGGTCAGCCAATACGAGTTGCAGATCCTGCACGCAGCTTTGGTTTGTCTAAGCTATATAATTGGTCTATACTAAATTTTAGAAATATATTTACTGGAATTAAATGAATTAGAATGTGGACGTTTCCGCTGGATATTCATATTTAAATTGTTATTAGTGGACATGGAAGAAGCCATGTCTGACTGCAATGCGTACACGTCATCAAAAATTGTGTTGATAATTTTTTTCACTAACGCTACACTGTTCAGAACTTATGATGTAGATTTTTGACCTTGTCTGCCTAGCCTAGTGTCCAACGGTAGGGCATTGTTTAAAATGAGAGTTGGCTTTTCGTTGATTACTCAGTAAATTCTCAACCGATTTTCATGGAATTTTTAAACTTTATTTTCTAGTTATTTGGCATCGATGCTGGAAATTTCGAAAAAAATGTTGCATATAGGGCCTAGCCCTAAGCCTACACTAGGCTACAGGTGGTGTCATATGGGCGGCTGCAGCCCCAGTGGCTGAGTGGCTGAACGGCGGAGAGGACGACACGGCAAAGGTGGCTGGGCCCTTCTAATATTAATTATCTGTAGACTACCTTAGGCCACAACCAGTAGCGCATGTTTTTCGTTGATTTATTCCTCATGAGAATTATCAACCGATTTTCTAACATATCCCTGAAAATTTCGTGAAATTAAATTCAGTATTTCAAAAGTTAGAGTATTTGACATTTAGAAAATTAAAATTATGACGTCCTTCCACCCATTAAACTAATTCTAGAATTTAATTACATGTCAAATGGTCTAACTTTTGCAATATTAAATATAATTTTGCAAATGTTTTACCGACGTTAGGTTATGACTTGAAAATTGCCTGTGGAAATTTCAAGGAAATCGGTTCATAATTGACAGAGAAATGGACAAAAAGCATATGCTACAGAATTACCAAAATGAATGTGGCCAAGGGTAGGCTATAGAGCGATCCTCATATTTCGGTTTTTGCCAAGTTTTAAAGTGAGAGCAGTCCACGCAAAGGATTTCACTGATCTCACTCGTGTCACCTGCAGTATGTCTTTTCACTTGTGCTTGCTTCACCAGCACAGGCTGATTACGTCACAGATGATATTCTGACTTGTGACGTACCTACTGTTGCCAGCCACGTTTGCCTCGCTCATTGGCTTAAGGCCATGTGTATAGGGGGGGGGGAGGGGTGACTTCACCCATTTTTATAATTGAGCGCCAAACTTGGCACTCGCACAGAATCCTCCAGACAACGGACGTGTTTTGCCTCTGAGTGATTATCTAATTTATAAAAATAGACTAACTTATTGAGAAGGGCACATGCCTTCCTCACTTCATGTGTTAGTGACTTTGTCATGTCTCCGTAAGGCTCTTGCTTATTATGCTTCGTTTATGAGTTTTTGATTTCGGGGACTTTACTTGTTTCATAGTTTGATAGTTACAAAACATTATCAACCCCAACATGTATCAATCCAGGACTGTGTATTACTCCATTGGAATAAACCTATGTGCTCAATTCTTTCTTCATTTCAGCTCTTCGATGCCAGATTTGTCTCAAGCATGTCGAGATGGGCGTGCTGGTGTGCTGCCATCGTGCTGTATTCTGATCCATTACCCTCAGTGCACCTTCCTTACATGGACCAGAACAAGTATCCTACTAATGATCTAATCACGAGTATGACAGTAATGTTCATATTCCGGCAATATTGTAGTGTACCATCCTCCCAATATGAAGGTAGTTCAAAAGTAGGCCTACCATTTTGTCATATAGGCCAGAGCCATTCTGAATAATCACCCATCGCGAGTTAATCATTCAGCATCTTATTACTATCTAGAGTGAGTTAATTGTATTTGGGTTTACCACTCTAGTGTTTTTATTTCTATGTGTGTCATCTGGCGCCTACGTGATAGGCCTACTTGGTGGGTCTCCCCATTTTTCCATCGGTTATAAGTTTGGACGAATGACTTCGTCCAAACTATTGTTGTTGCTATTTTGAGTTTTGGCCAAAATTTTACCACCCTATTTCTCACTCAGTCTTTACCCAATCAAATTAAAATTGACCTCAATAATTCTAGGGTATCCAAATAGGTTGCTATGACTTTTCTAAGCCATCCAACTAATAGCGTGCGAGTACTGAGGGGTTAAAGTTCGAAAAAATCTCATAGACTTAACATTAGCAAATTGCCCGGATTAAAAACTGCAACATCTCGAAAACCGTGCGTCTGAGGCTAAAAAGTAGTGAAATTTGGACCCTCGGGGCGGTTCGATTGGGGTACAATTATATCCCCTATTGTCACCCGCTTGCCGAGACCTTGGGAAAATTCCATGGACAGAGATTGCATTATGAAATTCGAAAATAAAATCTCGGAAACGGTGCGTCTGAGGCAGAAATGGAGTGAATTTGGACATGAACGGTTAAATTACCATTCATAAATGGCCGACAAAATTCAAAATGGCCGACAAAAAATAAAAAGTGGCCGATATGCAATTTGTTTGCTAAAATCCAGTCAAATTAGGTTAAATCCCCCATTATCGCCCAGCCAGGTTCTCTATTTCAACTGTCCAAACTCACTTCATGTTGCTTCAGCAACAGGCAATCTAGTTCTAATTGAAATCAACATTGTGATGTGTTTTATGACGTACTGTATAGCTATTCGATTATGTGTGGAATTCTGCGGATCTCCTTGGCCACAGCACTGGTGATCCGTGTCTCACAAAGTTACTTTTGGCAGGTCGCCGGTACTCTAAAACCAATAAATTTAAAACCACTCTGGCGTCATATTAATACATTTACGTAAAAATTTTAGATTCAATATTACACCTGAAGTTAATGTCATAATATTGGGAGTTAGATAAAACACTCTCATCACCTGTAATTTATACAATATGATTTAAAAAGATGTGTTAAACATCTTTCATATTAAAATGACGTCTCATCTTTTATTCTGGTGACATTCTAGCTGACTGATTTTTTTAATAGTCACCTATTATCGTTCATCTTTTACCTTTTTTGTGGATTAACAGGCTTATGCACAGAACAGATTTATTTATTGTAAGGTGTGCTGACCTAGACTATACTAAAAAAATACTTTGAAAATTTCAAAGTGAATGATGCTGTATTGGAATATATATATTTAAACAAATCAGAAATTAAATACAAAATGAAAAAATCAGCTAAAATATCAGATAAAACTGATTCCCGAATGTAATGTATTCAAATTATTATTTATGTTTATTTATTTTATCTAGTTTATCTAAGAATATACCTTTAAATCTAACCGTCAGGATGGAAATGGTGTCTCTCTTTTGAAGGAAAACATCCAGATAGCAGATGTGAGGCCGAAATACTAAACAAACATTTTTGCTCAGTTTTACCTCAGAAGACACCACAAATTTACCTAAATCACCAGGACCACTGAATACTGAAATGTCTAATTTCGAAATTACTGTTTAAGTTGTAATTGAATTACTTGAGAGTTTAAACGGCGGGAAGGCATCCGGACTGGTCAAGCTCCCGAATTTGATCCTGAAAAATGCTGCCAACGAAATATCTAACTTTCTTCAAAAAAATTTTGATCAATCTCTACAGACAGGCAAATTGCCAGATGACTGGGTGGAGGCTAATGTTGCCCCAGTCTTCAAAAAAAGGGGTCGGCACTCTCCGACAAAATACAGGCCGATATTCCTCACATATGTTTGTGCCAAATTACTCAAACATATCATTTGTAAGCAAATTTTGTCCCACTTTTCGAAAAACAAAATCCTAACACCAGTACAGAATGGATTTAATTCAAAACACTCATGCGAAAGCTAGCTCTTGATTACAACTAATGATTTTTCCAAAATTTTGAAAGCAAGACACAAACATAATGTTGCTGTTTTAGATTTTAGTAAGGCCTTTGACGTTGTCCCTCATCAATGCCTCGAGATCTTACACAAAGTCGACGATTACGGAATTTGGGGAACAACTCTAAATTGGATTTAAATTTTTTGCTCAATAGAACCTGAAAAATAGTAGTCGATGGCAGCTCTTCAGAATCAGCCCACGTGTGTGCCCTAGGGAGGGTATGTACATACCAACCTCTATTGGTACTCTTTTTTACCTATATCAATGATCTCCCTTCCACGGTCTCCTCACGGGCTTGTCTCTTTGCAGATGATTGCCTTCTGCATCGCCTAATAAAATGTCGAGAAGATCAGGAAAACTGCAGAGAGACCTATCTGGATTACAGGACTGGAAAGTTCGATGGGGGATGTATTTCAACCCCTCAAAATGCTCGATCTTGAGGGCGTCCAGGCCGAAATAAGAAACCCTGAAATTTTAGTACATAAGGGTTAGGCCTACTGCCTATTTCCCTTTAGTCAGATAATCTTTAGAATACTCTTCAACAGTTTGGGACCCATTTAGACAAAAAGAGATTGACAATTAAAAAAAATCGAAGATCAGCAGAAATATCTGGCAGGATTTCGAAAAATTTGAAAAATATTCGGCACAGTTTACAAAAAGAAATAAGACAGGCATACTGGCAGTTATCAAAAATATTATAAACTATTCGGAAGAAGATAACAACACTGAAAGAAAATTTAAATAAAAGAAATTTTGGTCTTTAATTAAAAACATGCGAAAGTACTAGGCATTCTTGTGAATCACAGCTTCTTTTCGTCCTTCAGTAGTACAACCCAAACAGACATGCTCATTATGGATTTTAGTAAAGTTTTTGACAAGGTTCTGCACAAACGTTTAAATTACAAACTCAACTGGTATGTCATCCAAGAGGATACACTTGAGTGGATCACACACTTTCTCTCTTCTAAATCCCAGAGAGTAGTCCTGGACGGTGCTACCTCTGACAGTGCTCCAGTATTGTTGGGGGTGCCCCAAGGAACTGTCCTGGGACCCATACTTTTTCTCATTTATATAAATGATCTACCTGATTGGGTCGTGAATAACACAGTCCGTTTATTCGCTGATGACTGTATTATTTATCGCCCCATCAGATTTTAAAAAGACACAGAATACCACCAATCTGACCTAGATTATGTTGGCTTCTGGGGAAGACCTTGGCTCATGCAGCCTATTGCAGACAAGTGTTTTACCATGCGGGCCGGCAGGAGCAAAATTAAAATCAACGCATCTTACAAATTACATGATCAGCCTCCACGGTTTGGAGCCCACATACATCTGATAATAGTGGAGATGGTGCAGATACGTGCTGCAAGGTATGTCTGCAACAGCTGATATAGCACCAGATGATTAGCCACCTCAGCAGAACAAAATTTGTGCAGTGAAAACAAAGTGAATTTAAAAAAACTTGCGGTTAACATGGTGTTTAGTCGTTGCCGGAAGAAGTCTAGTGTTGGAGAGGAGACAACGTGGAGTGGAAAGCTGTTCCAGACTGGTATAGTGCAGGGTAAAATAGAAAATTTGTAAGGGTCATTTGACGGATTCAGTGGAATATACCTTCACAGATGGAACCCTCATGTTTGTCTGGTGTATCAGATTTTCGGAAAAATTTAAGTGAAGATGCGAAAGAAAAATTGAAAGTTTGAGCAAATTATGAATCCATGTCATGATAAAAACAACAAGAGGTTCTGGTCGATGATCAAAACCATAAAACAGGACTCCTCTGGTGTCTCTCCCCTCAAGGAAAATGGCAAACTTTTAACTGGGTTGTACATTATACCATATTTAAAAGTCAACTTATTATTTAAAACAGCTGATAAACAATTTCAGGTGTATGATGTTGCTTTTTCTTCATGGATCAACTGACCCCAGTAGGTGGATCAACTCACCCTGACCGCACACATGCCTGTAGCACCGTTTAGGAGTCAGCTGGTTGACGAAGTCCACCAGCCGCTTTCTCTCTTCCAGCCCGATACTTCACATCGAAGGTGCTGCTGCCCGGCCAGAGTACTACTTCAAAGTCAAAGTAAACTAAAAAAATGTAACTAAGATTATTTCTTAAAATTTTAGATGTCAGTATGACAGCATGATTCACATACGATACTATGTATTTTTGCAGCAGAAAGTAAAAAACGTCAAATCAGTTTTTGGAAGAAGAAGAAGAGAGGAGCGATCGCTGTTTACATGAAGAAGAAGATTTGTCACCCGAAGTTACAGACAAACATGCAGCCAGTGTGACATCTCTCATTCAGAGCTTTAGCTGGACTGACTTGAAAACAAGACGAAAAAATTATAGACTTTTAAGTGGGCCTATGTTCAAAATTTTAAATGAGCTAGTCGAAATCCCTCTCAATGACCATACGGGGGCCCTAGGGTAGTGGTTAGCACCGTTGCTTTTCACGCCAGAGTTCGGAGTTCGGTTCCCGGTCTCGGCGGTTTAAAAGAAACAAAAGATGTTTCTTCCCCATCCACGTGTGAAAGTCAGTATTGTGGGGAGCCTCCGTGACCTAGAGGTAGCGTGCTCGGCCTCAGACCGCCAGGGCTCGAATTTCGAATCCTGTGTCTGGAGGACAGTGTCATCTCAATCATCTCACCACACTCAGGAGGTTCTCCTGGCCCAATTTAGCCTATATGTGCACATAGGTGGCCTAAAGCCTGATTCATTTCATTTCTCAATGACCATTTCATCCCAGCAGACAAAAGAACATGTGGTGGACATATTCAGGCTTATGGGGGCCTAACAAACACCTGACAGCTAGCAGCACACTCCCAGCGGGCACACAACGTTGTGACAACGTTGTATGATGGTTGTACTACGATGTCAGAATTCAGTCAGGTGAAGGTTGTATTTACAACATGGTCCGACGTCAGAGCACAACATCATCACGACGTTGTGACAACGTCATAGGCAAGTGGTTTCACGACGTTGTCATGACGTTGCTACAACGTCGCCTAACGCATTGCATGACGTTGTTTCGACGTCAGCACAACGTTACAACGACGTTGTCACAACGTCGTAGGCAAGTGGCTCCACGATATTGTCACAACGTTGTCATGATGTTGCTACAACATAGCTTAAAGCAATAGGCCCATTCGAGTGGCTGTTTTCCTCGTTGACGTTTTTTCGTCAAAAAGGTCCGAGGTCAAAGGTCATTCAACAAAAATTTGATGGTGAATTTTTCCGTCTCGTTTCGTCGACGACGAAAAAATATCAAACAGCTAATCGAGTAGGATATAACAAAACGTAAAAAACGTCGACGACGAAAACAGCCACTCGAATGGGCCTATTGTCAGACAAGAAGTGAATAGGAATAAATGAATCACAAAAGATATTTGAATAACTAATGGTGTGTATTAATCATATATATTATATATCTACAAATTCTCTGATCTTGTCTTTAATCTTCCTCCACCACCTCGACGGTCCAGGGCATACTTCTCAGTATTTCTGAGCATAACGACATCTAAAAGCAGAATAGATTAATGAGTACTTAAAGAAAATATATAAACTAATCGTTCCATGCAGAGCTAGGACTGGGTATATCTATATAGATGGAAAAAATGTTTTGTTAGGTGTTAAGTGATCCATAATCATGGATTTTATTTAGATAGTATTTTGCACTGCTTTGGTCTGATTATTTACCTGATGATCATAGGTCAAAATTTAGGGGCCTTTTCAAATAATTTGGCAGAAATAAGGGGGCGTGCACCCACACTGCCAGACACTTGCACGTGCCCCAGTAGTTAAGGAATAACAATGAAATATACATGTAATTAAATTTTATAAAAAAAATAACATAATATATATTTAACTTACTGAAGATATTTAGTACCAAAGGTGCAAAATAGCCTCTTGGCTGAATCTCCCAGCTTGACAACTTCCCCAATCTCCTAGTAGTTTGATATGGCCTCATACATCAGCCGCCACACTACATCTCTCAATGTCGCTCACCCAATTGCTGCAAAAAACGCTATAAACACATTTTTAAACATAAATATGAATATTTTTCTATTAAGCACTTATAGGGTGGTTCATAAATTAGAGACACATCTGTCTTAGTATCAGTCTCCCGATATTTTGTTTTCTTTCCAATACACACTTGTGACATATAATTTATTTAAAGCAGCGCCTTGGGATGACATCAATTTTGGTTTTACTTCCGCACTGAAGTAGTGTATCCCACGGATCATGTTTTTATTTTTTTCAAAATTTCATATTTTTACAAATATTTTTAATCAACATTTCTATGAAACCAGAAGAAACCCAAATAAACTATTTGTATACCTGAAGGACGATTGAATGTTTTCCCAGCATTGAGCCACATACTGATGGCATCGGCCCATCGTTGGGTAGACAATCAGTGCTGCAGGTGTGTCCTCCCGTGTCCTGACTATGAGACACCAATTATCCCCCAATTAGCGGCGACTGCTCTGATCTTACCGTCTGATACGTGGGAATATGTGATGGAAAGTGCTTAATATTGCTGACTTGTTTTGTTTACATGGCAATATACGGCCTGGAAATACAACTATTTCGCTCTTTTTCGGTGCTTTAAAATTGTTTTTTGACTTTTTCGTCTTTTAGCTAAGATCAGTAGGCTATATAGCTTCATATAAATTAAATTTTCAAAATTGACAACATTGAAAATGTCTCATCCCAAGGGGTCCCTCTAAATAATTATGATCACATAACAAATCCCCGGAACAAATCCTAGCTTTAAGATATTTCGGACAATATTGAGCTAATACTAACCATCAGATGTATCAGTGTTTTTAGATGGGAAATAATATTAACAATTTAAATTTCGTTTTTTTTATATTTGTGTGATGGTGACGGAAAGGTCCCAACAAACATGAAACGTTGAAACACTGCTGGTTTAACGTTGGCCCATCGTCTGTGATGCTGGTCCAACATCAAGCCAACAGTGTGTCAATGTTTCGTGTTCGCTGAGGTGTCAGCTGACGCTTCCCGTCCCGTTGATGATTGGTCAAACAATGTGCAAGTCCCATGAACAAATTAATTAAGGCATAGCTATTTAACTAATGTAACCCCCCCCCCCCCGGTATATAATGATTATTTATTTAATAATAATATAACAGGAAGGTAAATCAGGTTTAAGCATGCAATACACACGCAACGGTTGGACACGCAGTCGTCTCCCAGCAAACAAGCCAATGTTGACCCAATGTCACAGACGATGTCCCAACATTGCTACAACATTGGTTCAACGATTTGTATTGGCTGGTTGAGTAATGTACAATTACATTGCAGTGTTTTCAATAAAAATGACTGATTCAGCTGGTTTTGTGTTGTAAGCGTATTGCTATGTTTTATTATAAATTTACCATGGGAAAAACAATGTTTCGTATTAATTACTTATACTCACAATTAACCGTCTGTAGCCTCCAACTTCAAGCAACATGAAACCCAGCAAAATGGAATGTTGACCCAATCCTGGGTCAATACTGGGCCAACGTCGCAGACGCTTGGCCAAAATTATCCCAACATTGGGCCAATATATTGTGTGTGTTGGGTATGTTCCCAAGACATAGTAGGGCCTACATCTCAGCAAAAGTAAACGTTGATTTAATGTCGCTTTATTGTTGGCCACCATCTACATCGCTGGCACAACATTAATCCAATAGTGAGTCAACGTCTCGTGCTCTACGGGAGAGACTGCTGATTGAAAACGTACCGGTTGACCACAGCCATGTCCACTGATAAGCACTAACTGTATAGCTACACCGGTACACGCAGTAGGCCTATTATATATATGCGCGTTGCTCACATCACTAGCCTACTATTTCATCAGTGTTAACCTTTTAGGCTCGCACTCCTTGAAAATAAGGACAAATAACAGAACCTCACAAAATAAATAATTCTGCTAATGTTATAATATTTAAATCACATTGGATAAATATGTAAAATCCGTGCCCATACATCCTGCAGGCAGACGATTAGACTTCACAATTCGGGATAGATTGGCCTACTTTTGAAATGTAGGCTACTATATCGCAATGTAAGTTTCAAAGGGTTCAAGCACCACATAGATAAATTCCTCTATATCTGGTCTAACAAAGACTTTGAAAGATCTCACTGCAGGCACTATGTCTCAGTTTTAAGAGCAGGTTATTTCAAATACTGTTTTCTAGATTAGGCATTTTAACAATGATATATACTCACTTTAAAGTTGAATTTGGATGGCTAGGGGCTGATGATTGGTGAAAATTCTCTGAACACTCTTGAATATCGCGGGCTAACATGTTACCTGGGGCGGAATCGAAATGTTACAGAGCATGTGCGAAGTAGGGGTGGGGAGTGTTTGGGAGGGGTGCATCAATTGTAGACAGATCTTCCCAACGTAAACCAACGTTGTGTGCCCACTACATGGGTGTAAGTGATCATAGACAGTGAGCCAACAGTAAACCAACGTTGGTGCGGCGTCTCATGTTTTTGTTGAGTAGGCTACTTATCAGAGATATTGTAAAACACACAAACAAATACAACTCATTTGAATAAAACAATTCTTAAACAAGCATTCAAAACCGTTTTTTGTGCTCGTTTAAACAAGCAATTCCTCTAGGTAAAATGTTTTTCTTCGAGAAAAAAAATATCTTTGTTTTCCATATTTTTAAGAGTGATTAGGTAACTCTATCTAGGCCTATGGATAATATATTATTACAAGATATTAAATTTTTATTGATTTGAACAAAATCTGTCTGACCAATTTCTGACGTCTAACTGACGTTGCCATGCAACATTGTTTCAGTCTGACAAATTTCTGACGTCTACCTGACGTCGTCTTGCAACGTCGTTCTAATGACTTTGACACGATGTCGTGACAACGTCTGTATGGGGTTGTACAACGTCGCGACCATAGCACGACGTCTAAACAATGTCAATCCGACGTATTGTGCCTGCTGGGCTGGGACAAAACTATTTTTTGCATAGAGCTATCCCTGATAGGAATTCTCTCCCTGCATGCAGCTGCCATACAATAAAAAACTGTAGCACCGTTCAGGAGTCAGCTGGTTGACGAAGTCTATCAGCCGCTTTCTCTCCTCCAGACCGATACTCCACATCGGAGGTGCTGCTGGCCGGCAGGAGTACTTCAAAGACAAAGTAAACTTTAAAGACAAATGTAACCAAGATTATTTCTTTAAATTTGAGATGTCAGTATGGCAGCATGATCCACATACGATACTGCACTAAGCTCAAATTATGAGCCAAAAGGTACATAGGCCTATTGATATTAATAATCAAACATAACATTGAGGGTACCTTCAATGATCAATTCCAAACCATCGGCTGAAGGAGTAGGCCTATAATAGACAAACGTCTATTAAAATACTGGTAGGTCCTAGGGCATATTGTGACTCATATATATCATAGCTTATTCCCCATCTGTATTAATTTAATACGGGTACTCACCGGTGTCACCTCCATCACTGAAGTAAGCAACGCCGGGCCCCGTCCATATTTGGATGGGTGACCGCCTGGGACTACTAGGTGCTGTATTACTTGTATACACTAAGACATGCGTGCAGCAATGTTCTGTCATGGGGCTGATCAGAGAACCACGTAAATCAGATGGCTCGTCCGACTGACCTAGAGTTGGTCGTAAAAGAACCTCTGTGGACGTAGGCGTAATTCCCATCCAGCAAGACCCCAGAAAATACATAATGTGGCGTGATAGCACAATAGTGCGTAATGCCACGTAACATACCATACAGATCCATCACTTGTTCAAGACGGTGATAAGTTTTGAACACACTTAACGAATTACACATATTTATGACGTTTTCAACATCAGCTGTGAGAGATTGACAATCTAATTTTGTTAAATGTTAATTTTTAGTAAAATTTGACGGGTAATATATAATGCAACTTTCAATTTGAAAGATATTATATTTTATATAAAACAGCAGCAGTTAATGAGTTATGGAAATGTCCAATAAACGTCTCAACATGGAGCATGGATTCATGCAATCCATCCGAAGAATTCAAGTTGACAGGTCTAAACTCTAACGTAGTAACGTTGTTTAAAATGTATTACAATGTTCCATGACATGCATTTGAATTTTGATAGGCCTCCTACATTATGGAGTCTGTATGTTTATGCATTACCTTATGCATTATGCATGGAGCTTATATTATTTGTATTATTATTTGCATAGGCCAGGGGTGTATAAGCAGCATGAGGATGATGAGCAGCATAATCAAGTGTTTACTTTTGCGCGCGCGCGATAAAAAATCAAAAAAAAATTTAGCAACAAACAAAGTACAGTCCCCTTCTTATCAAGACTTATGCCTGGACCCAGCATGCCATCTCTGAACACATGCATTAAGAGAGGTGCATTCATAAATGGGGGATGCAAAATTTTTCAAAACCAAGTAGACCCTACCGTATATCCCCGTGTATAATGTGATGTTTTTTCTTAGCTATTGACCTATTCATGTCCCAAAAAGGCACCTCTTATTATACATAGATGTAGAATTTACTACAATTTTTTAGCTCTCTAGCGGTAAGTTCAGCGGTAAAGTTCTCTAGCGGTAGAACTTATCTTTAAACGTAGGCCAGTCAGCGTGTTTGGTAAGCAGGCCTATACACACGATACTGGGCCACCGTCTGCGACGCTGACACAACATTGTACCAGCATTGGGTGAATGTGTCGTGTTTGCTGGGAGCCCCCGTCTCACATTCCCGCCGACGCGCGTGGCACCTTTGACAACCACGGGCAGATAAATGACGACATTAGTCTGCAACCAATTCACACTCCTGACCTGTTCATTTATATTAATAATGATTTAATCTAAGATCGCCTTTCATATGGGAGTGTTCTATTGTGTACGACAAATCTGAACATGATATTTTCCTATTGGAATGAGAGAATGCGTTGACGAAATATAACAAGATATCACTGATTATATCTCCTATCGCAAATTCTATACATGTCGGCCTCAGAATGTCCATATTGTTGGGATAACATTAACGTCTACCGCTCTTGCCGCGGCTGATACGGTATTGAGCAAATGGTGGTATCTGTTAGCTGTAGTTCATGGAGCGCTGCTGAGTTATTGCACCCTGACACCTTATACAACCATGCACACCTCTTGTGTCTAGACAATGCGGCTATACTCGCCGTCAAATTACCCAGGATCGCATGTTTTGGGGCGATTTCTCCGTCAATTCTAAACCGATTTCCTTCAAATTTTGCAAAGGCCATTTTCTATTCAAATCCTGACAGCCCTGAAAATTTCGTAAAATTATATAGCGTATTTCAAAAGTTGGACCATTTGACATGTAGTAAATTGAAATTACGACGTCCCTCTATAACCCCATTAAACTAATTCTAGAATTTTATTACATGGCAAATGGTCTAACTTTTGAAATATTAAATATAATTTTGCAAAATTTTTACCCCTGTTAGGATTTTAATAGAAAATGGCCTTTGCGAAATTTCAAGGAAATCGATACAAAATTGACGGAGAAATCGCCGAAAATCATGCGATCCTGGTTGATCATTTTTAATTTGACGGCGAGTATAGTCTGCAAATGTTTTACATTCACATTTCATCTTGAAATGTTCTTATTTGAGCACGACGATATTAAAATATGGTCTTTGTAATCTGGTAATAGATAAATTAAAATAATATAAATTTGTTGGCGAAATATAAATACGGGTATTTTAAAATCTGTGTGTATGTAGCCTATGCAGGCCTCAGAATATCTGCCCATCGAGACAGTCCCGATGACATCCACTTTGCCGTAGAAAATAATAATACAGTATCTGCTTACTTTAAAAGTAAGCAGATACTGCCCTTTGGTTTTGCAGAGCTGTACTGTTGCCGCTGTTCCCGTCATTGAGCATCGTCTATGCAGGTGTCACGGCGCTACTTAGTAGAATAAGATAATATCCATGCCTCACATTTAGATGGCCCGGAACGCTACCGACGGGACGCTGCCGACATCCAAAATTTGAGGTTGTATTATGCAGAGGGGTAGACGTTTTTCAGGTCATCCGAAGCCTCAAATCTTAACTCGTATTATACATGGCGTCGCACTATACGCGGAGATATACGGTAGTTTGATGTCAGCCACATTTAGTTAAGGGTTGTTAAAAATGATCAACCAGGATCGCATGATTTTCGGCGATTCCTCCGTCATTTTTTAACCGATTTCCTTGAAATTTTGCAGAGGCCATATTCTTTTAAAATCCTAACAGGGGTAGTCTAGACTAGTCTAAAAAATTCGCAAAATTATATTTAATATTTCAAAAGTTAGACCATTTGCCATGTATTAAAATCCTAGAATTAGTTTAAAGCAGCCCCTTGGGATGACATCAATTTTCGTTTTTAGTCTTGTAATGAAGTAGTGTATCACCCAGATCAAGATTTTATTTTTTTCAGAGTTTTTGGATTTTTACAAATATTTTTAATCAACATTTCTATGAAACCAGAAGGAACCCAAACAAACGATTTGTATACCTGAAGGACGATTGAATGTTTTCACAGCATTGGGCCACATGCTGATGGCATCGGCCCAGCGTTGGGTAGACAATCAGTGCTGCAGGTGTGTCCTCCCGTGTCCTGGCTATAAGAGACCAATTAGCGGCGACTGCTCTGATCTTACCGTCTGATACGTGGGAATATGTGATGTAAAGTGCTGAATATTGCTGACTTGTTTTGTTTACATGGCAATATACGACCTGGAAATACAGCTATTTCACTCTTTTTCGGTGCTTTAAAATTGTTTTTTGACTTTTTCGTATTTTCAGTTAAGATCAGTAGGCTATATAGCTTCATATAAATTGAATTTTCAAAAGTGACAACATTGAAAATGTCTCATCCCAAGGGGTCCCTTTAATGGGGTTATAGAGGGACGTCGTAATTTCAATTTACTAGGGCCTACATGTCAAATGGTCTAACTTTTAAAATACTCTATATAATTTTACGAAATTTTCAGGGCTGTTAGGATTTGAATAGAAAATGGCCTTTGCAAAATTTGAAGGAAATCAGTTTAGAATTGCATGACGGAGAAATCGCCGAAAATCATGCGATCCTGGTTAATTTGACGGCGAGTATAGTGGACGCTTAATTGCCAAATAAACAAACTTGAAACCCTCGTCGTATTCTGATTCTTCCCCCGTGCTGAGACTTTCCTTTCACACATCTGCGCATGCGCAGCTGTGAGCAGATAGGCTGGCACCTGTCGGTATCAGGAAAGGTTCGCCAGAGGGAAGGTTCACCACAGGAAGGCTCGCCACAAAATTGGAAGGTGAAGGAGATTCGAATACTTTATGGAAGGCCTTATATTATGCGAGATGCTGTAAGGTATATCATGATTTAATGTGATTAAATTATTTGCAGTTACACAGATATCTTTTAACAATATGGCCCATATTCAATGAAAATATTAAAATTAATATATTTCCACAGTCAATAAACAGTAGTAAATTGTTTCGTAATGCATTCTAAAATTGTGGCGAACCTTCCTATGACAATTGTGGCGAACCTTCTAAAGCTGTGGCGAACCTTCTAATTTTGTGGTGAACCTTTCTGTGGCGAACCTCCCCTGTGGCGAACATTCCTGTATCCCACCTGTCACTCCTATTCTGAGCCTTCTCCCATGCTCACTCAGTTAATGTAAGTAGAGATTGGCCTATGCAAAAATGCAAATTACAGCTTGTCAACTATTCTGATTAAATTGGTTAAATCTGATTTATTACCCGTAAAACTGTTCGTGCACTGGTATTTTCCCTGACTAATTCAAAATACTAATATAGCTAAAGTCATTCCTCTTTTTAAAAAGGGAGACCCTGTAGCCTATAGGCCTATATCTCTCTTACCAGCCATTTCTGAAATATTTGAATGTGTCATTTAAATCATATGAATTATTACTTTGCTCTAAATAACCTATTTTATGATAAACAATATTGATTTTGTAAATATCACTCCACTGAATCAGCTGCTCTAAATGTTGTTGATACTATTATAGGCTAAATCATATGGATAATGGAAATGCGCCTTTTGCTGTCTACTTGGATTTATCAAAAGCATTTGATACACTAAATCACTCTATATTATTGGACAAACTTAAATTTTAAGGTTTTAGACGAACATTTGAATTATTACTCTTGAAAGGTAGTTTTATGCACACTCCAGCGTTAGAAATAAGGACTGAAAGTAGGCTTAAAAGAAATAAATCGAGTCGTATATCCCAGCAAACACAAGCCATTGACTCATTGAACCAATGAGCTGACTAATTCATTTTCATGTCCAATCTAGCTCTCACACGGCACAGACAATGAGACATGACAGAAGACATGACAGGCATATCTGGGGGCCAACCTGGAGCCACGTCCAATCATGCATAGCCATGTTGAGTAGGCCCTACAGCCTATGGCTATAGCCTAGGGCCTACTCAGCTCACAACTGTTAAGTACTGCTAGTGCTAAATTGGACTGGGAGCATGCCTACATGTCTTGTCTTTAATCATGTTATTATTCTTAATAATTTAATCAAATTGCCGTATTAGGCTATCAAGGTATCAATCGCTCTAGTCCCTTTTGTCTTCTAAAAGGGCGGATGATTTTGCATACCTGTAGGTTCGTTTGTTGTGGTCAGGTTCGTTTTTAATAGAAAATTAGGCCACTATGTTTTTTTCTCTGTTTTAGATGAGTGCGCGCATTAAATTTAGGCAGCGCATAACCAAAAAAAAACATGTGTTTTTCTCTGCCCAGTGCACGCATTGGATTGTTGCCGATTTCTGAGAAAAAACAGTTAATTTCGGGAGATAAAAAAACATATCGAAACCCAGCATTAGAACAACACTGCACGGACATCTTGCCCTGACCAGAGCCACGTGCATACAGAGCCTCAGAGGATACAGTGAAGATATGCCTCTGTGCTTTTGAGTGCATTGCCAATGCTGGGCTAACATCAAAGATGCCAGCCTCACCTGTTTGCCTTTGAATAATTCAATTAGAATATATCCATAACATTTGTTTTTAAAATTCTTATTCAGCAATGTAATATTAATCAATTCAGGTGTTTTATGTTCAGCTAGAGTGAAAAGTGTGTGACACATTAGCAAAGCCCTATATAGCGTGTGCAGTGTCAGCCTTGATCTGTCACAGCTATTTTCCACACCTGATGTCGGCACCTGGATTAAGTAGGCTGCATGTTCAGTTGTTTGAGAATGACGGCAGCATGTCCGTTTTCCTTACAACAGAAGTAATGACTGTTCATTGCATTGGCTCAGTGATCATTGAGATTGACAGATTGATCAGCGCTTCAGCCTTAAATAATCCCAACCCGTGATGTCACTGCCACACTCACGTGACACTTTCTAGTGTCGTTCAGCTCTTTTATACCGCTGGTTCTGGGAAGCAAAACATCACGTTGTCGGCAAACCATGTTGAAATATTGTTCTGAAAAAATGCTTCAAATAAAAAGTGGTTGTCCGTATGGACAACTGAATGATTATTGCTCCTTGTCTGAGGTAGGATCTGGTTGTCTCGGACAAACGAAACGGCATTATTTCGAACGCTGCACTTCGATCCTATCTATGAAAAATTCAAAATTTTGAAAGTAAATGATATAAATCTTGATCAACAACTACAATTTTATTTTGAAATAATCAACAACATTCATCCAGATCATTTTTAGCTCATCCAGCCTTTAGGCCTAAGATGAGCTTATGCCATCGTTTTGTGTCTGTCGTCTGTTGTCTGTCCACAATTCACAAGAAATGCTTCGCCTCCCTCGATTCTTATCCGATTTCAATTCTGTTTGGTTTGTTTGAAAGAGCTCATGCCTGTGCATTAAATTTTCTCACGGATTTCAGAAATTTTAATTAATAATTAAAGGGACTGGCCCAGGCTAAAATCATTAAAAAATCGGTGATTTTATTTTGGCCTCTTAATATCATGACCATATGATGTAAACATGTCCATAGACTAGAACTGCAAAAGTTTTTAATTTTTCTGCTGCGCATTCATCAGTTAGACTAGATATAGAGACACAATTCCCGTATTTCTAGTTTTTGACATGGTTGTCAATAATTAAAAATCAGCAATTTCGGGCCTGTGCCTTAAATTTCTTCATGGATTTCAGAAATTTTAATTTTTACATGTACCGGTAATTAACTTATGACCTAATTGAGACACAATTAGTGCACTCTGTCCACAATTCACAAGAAATGCTTCTCCTCCATCAATTCTTATCCGATTTCAATTCTGTTTGGTTTGTTTGAAAGAGCATTAAACGTCCTCACGGATTTCAAAATTTTTAATTATTAATGAAATTATGACCTAATTAAGACCCAATTAGGGCACTCTGTCCACAATTCACAAGAAATGCTTCTCCTCCCTCAATTCTTATCCGATTTTAATTCTGTTTTTTTTTTTTTGAAAGAGCTCGGGCCTGTGCATTAACTTTCCTCAAGGATTTCAGAAATTTTAATTAATAATTAACTTATGACCTAATTAAGACCCAATTAGGGCACTCTGTCCACAATTCACAAGAAATGCTTCTCCTCCCTCAACATGCTGAATTCTTATCCGATTTCAATTCTGTTTGGTTTGTTTGAAAGAGCTCGGGCCCGTGCATTAAACATCTTCGCAGATTTCAGAAATTTTAATTATTAATTAACTTATGATCTAATTGAAACCCAATTTTAGCACTCTGTCCACAATTCACAAGCAATGCTTCTCCTCCCTCAATTCTTATCCGATTTCATTTTTTTTTTTTTTTAAAGAGCTCGTGCCTGTGCATAGAACTGCCTCACATATTTCAGAAATTTTAATTTGTAGTCAAATTGCGCTAATTGAGGATGAGCTTCTGTGTCATTGATGTATGATAGTCAGCTCCAATGGAGTCGGCATTTTCAATTTGTTGTTTTGCATGTCATGTTTACAAAAATACTATAGACTACCGGCCTAGATTACTTCCTATAATCATCAATCTAATTCACAGATTTTGACACTTCAGATTCTTAATATAATGCCACCCGTTGAATTACAGCGGTTGGAAATGACCTCTGATTCTGAGGCTCTGTTGTCAAACTTCAAATTTAAAATAACCCTCCCCATCCTAATGGCGACCAACCCCTCCCAACAGCCACTCTTGACCAGAATTCAGGGTGGCCATTGATAGTGCAGGCTCTACTGTATTTATTCTAATTCCTGAATTCAACTTTAAATCCGGTGCTGTTGTGAACGCACCCTATACTAGGCAATACTGTAGATCTGGTGATTTTGGCATGTTTACTTTACATTTTTGAAAATGTCTGATTTTGGGACTCTTCGCGAAGTTTAGAAGTTTGTGAATTTTCCATTTTTCTGCCATCATTAGGCCTAGATGATAGTCACTCAGCTGTTGAATGTTACTTTTAATGGTGCTTACTCAGCCAAGAAAGCTACAACTCCCTATCCCCATCGTTATCACAAGTAGGCATAGGCCACTGTCATCACTCTTGAGTTTACAATACCAAAATTACGGAAATCGCTATGCACACAGTCTACAGCACTTTAAGGATCACAACTTCTTAACTCACACGGGCCTCTGTTCAAACATTGGTTTAGTGTCGGGTCCATTTCGGAGATACCAAGCCAACTATGAGTCAGCGTTGGTAAAACATCTAATGTTAGTTAGGCGGTGGTATTGACTATTGTTATACAGCACATTGCTTATAGATCTTAGGCAAAAATGGTTCCAATCACTGATTTATATGATCAATAAATATACACATTGATGATGTAGGCTACTCTATTCTAATTACAAAGATAAGCTACAGTGTCATTGACACTTTCATTTCTTATTGTTACTTATAATTTAACAATAACCTTTTCTTGTTAAAACTGATAATTGCAAATAAATTGCACAATCAAAGTATACATGGTAGCAATGTCACCCACCCATCAAGACCTAAAGCCATCCCTATCCTGCAAGGCTCGTACCAAAATCACACAGGTGGTTGTAATAAACAATAGGCTATGTGAATCACCAAGCTTGATTGATGTACAAATCACCATGATGTACAAATCACATAATTGACTTGTCCAAGTGTACATGCGCCAACAACTTCAGAGAACAGCATTTGTTCAGTTAATCAAGTGAAGATAATTTCTCCTTATGGTAGAACATACGTTTTATACATACTCAAAGTTTCAGGTCGATATTGTGGGTAATTTTCACATAAGCAGTAAATCAGTAACATCATATGATTGCCCTAATAATGTGAATCAGACTATATTAGGTCGAGAAAGTAAATAGAGGACAGAATCTGACGTCTACAGACAGATTCTGACGACTAAAGTTGATCCCCGCGCTGTAAGGGTTAAACAAAGCCTGCATATTTATTGCTAACATAACAGTAACATGATACATTGACCTAATGCTGGAGTAATGTTGGTCTACTATCTACCTAACAGTACGGCCGAAATTGGTTCACTGTCTTGTGATTGCTGGGAAAGTGATGATATGTGCAAGTGTAGATACTATATTGACGACATACAGTTACTACCCCCTCCAATTCTGTGCCCAAATATTTAAGCAGCCCTCGCTGAGGCGGGCTGCTTACTGTATTTCACACGATCCGCAGCCGCCGCCACCGCCGCAGTTATTTGTTTTCAAGATAGCTACTAATCTATCAACTTCTGCTTCCTCATACTTCACATAGCCATCACATGCCACTGGGGAATTGTTTTGGTGACATTTTGATCCCCATATCATCAACCCTTTAATTACTATGGCCACTAACGAAGAAATGCTCGTTAGCGCATTTCAAGAGAAAATTACCATCAGATCTTCTTTTAATTTGGCAAATATGTTTGAACAGCTATGTCAGCCAATGACCTGATTAACTTTTGAGATCAAACAATTTCAAAATGACCGTTTAGCGGCCATTTTGAATTTTATAATATTTAATACTGTACTTAAGAAATGCAAAATAACTGGACCATGAATATAAAACAAAATGTTATGTCTCACACAAGGATAACCCATGACAAATCTCACAATAAAAATCCAAAATGGCTGCCAGCCGGCCATTTTTTTTTTTTTAAAGAGAAATAGAAAAAAAACTTTGGACATATTTCTGGAAAAGTTAAAAAGGGATCTAGGTCCAAATTACCAACTGTAGTAGCGATTAATTTCTTTACATTAATAAATATTGCAAACATATTGTCATAACTGTCAAAGACATTACCATAATTGAGCATTTTTTTGTCCATGATTGTTTAGGGTAGCACTGCGCCAGGTGAGTGTATGACTCTTAAACTACTGATAAGGAGACAGAGAAATTAAAATAAACAGTCATACTGTGTCATGCAAAATTTGACAAGAATTGTTTAGGGATATAAAGTCTAAGGCTGTTGCTAACAGCGAGTAAAAAGATTTTTGTTTACACAGCTGATTCTAGCCACAACTACTGATACTATTAGGGATTTTACATTACTCGTATGGTACTAGACCGAGTTGTAGGGTTGTAATTGAAAATTTGCATTCTTGAAGTACCAGTATAATAATAAAAAAATGTACGTAATGTAGCTTTAGGCATTGTATAATAACACAATATATCTTTGTGATATATGTGATGTTTAGAGACAACTATGACAAGGAAGTCAAGGCGATAAAGGACAACCAAACCGTGTCGATAGGTGCAGTCTCACAACAGTCACAGACAGGATGTAAACAACATAAAAAGCCAGACAGGGAAACATACCTACCACCCACAAGAAGAAAGCCACCAGGTAACTACTTTTCCCAAATTCATTACTTCATGAAGTAAATATTCAAATGGGAATGATTTCTTAACATATTTTCCAACCTCAACTGCATCTAATTGTTTGGCCTATTATTACAATTTGTAATTATTGATTTATAATTTGTGACTAAATTAAATGGGAATGATTATTTTGTACTTTTCATTGACCCAGCATGGAACAGTAGCCTATTTTTGATAAATTTATAATGACCACTACATGTCCCCTCCACACCTACACTTCACATTGGGGGTATTCCACTTGTTTCAAATTCAAAAATGGCTGCCAGAGGGCCTACTTGAAAAATTAATTAGTAATAATTCCTAGTACTAATAGTAAACATCCTGAGATGGTGGTTGACCGGTTGATGGAGCGATTAGCTCGAGTAGTTTGTGCACAAAACTTGTTTTGGTGCAACAATGTTTTATTCCTTTCATTTCAGCATTTACACTTTAAGCACCCAACTGTGCTGTAGACTAAGTTCAGAGTGATCTTATCAATTGAATTCAATTTTTGTGCTTCACGCGAAGATCAACTAACACCCAGAGGTCAATAAAAATTGTGCCAGCCTCAGAGACAAATCTCTGAAAACCCACCGTGAGCACCCTCTGGCAGTAGGTTTACAACAATCAACATTAATACAATGCACAGATTTTGACAAGCCACTCGCTGGTGCCCCCCCACACAGAACCAACTAGTGAACTCTCAGTCTTTCGTTCACCAGTTCCTCGTGGCATGCACTGAGCGTACACAAATCAAGAATTTGACCGGCGTATGCCCAAACAGTAAACCCTTGATGTTCAAGCACCGTCCTAAGCAAAACATTTTAACAGCATTTCATCTTATTATAAGCCATTAATTTGCTATTTATTTTATTACAGATCCTTCAGAGAGAATCCTGTTATTTGAATTCCAATTTTTAGATCAAACCAATAATTGTCACTGTATAGATGTCTACAAGGTATGTAATTTACTTTGCCACCTTTTATTCTCTCATTAAATAAAAACTTTGTTAAACAATAAATGCTTGCTAATCTAATGCATATTATCTGGCTAAATGACATTCTGACTTGATCAACATAAGTATTATTCCAACAGTTTTGAGTTTCGGCAGAGTGAAATAAGATACTGTTCGAATAAACATTTATATTTTATATTGTTATCTAGCTTTATTTGTGCGCATTTAATACCCTCAGCAAATCATTATTGTGAAATTATACCACTTATAATACAGTCTATATATATGACATGTTATTTTATTTCAGACAGATGATCCTATTTATTTAGCTCGGCAGATTTCGCAATCAATAAATTTGAATGCTGCTATGAGTCTTGCATTGGTGGATTTTCTAAAATCAAAAATGAGAGAGGAACAAGATTCATCTAGTTCTAATGATGATACAACTAGTTGAAAGCTAAACTTTGTGCCATAAATAACTTTACATTTTTTCATAATCAACAATTATTTTGCGCATGTTGTTGGTTACCTGCTCGTAATCTTAGTTTTAATGTAATTTCGGGAATACAAACTTGTGCATACTTGAATGTGTTCAATCCTCAGCTAGTGTTTAAATGTCATCCTTCGTAAGATACACAAGTTCACACTGAATTCAGAGTTTACAAAATTTACAAAAGGAAATGATGTTGATTTTTTTATTTTTTTATTGGATAATATGTGAGTGTTCTTAGTGGATAATACGTGAATTTAACGTTGAAAATATGTTCTTCATGCTTTCTAAAATCTTATCACGTTTTTCGACTTTCTACGGCAAGGTTTGATCCACAGTATGTGATCAAGTCTTTCCATAGCAAGTCAAAGTGTCATAAGGCTCCAAAACAATTTTTCAATAGTTAATAATTACATTTTTACTACTCTCTTATGAATATTCAACATTGTGATGCTTGCACTGTGACATTTTGCTATACACAAGTATGTAAGGATACAGCATAGCAACTTCTCAAGTGCTGCTAAGTTTTTCAACAGTGATCACTAGTCCTCAATAAAAAAATATTTAAACAAATAGGCCTACAGTTATGTAACATTTCAGTTATATGTCATTCATGTTGCTGATAACAAAGTGGTAGTGGATTGTTCCCCTAGAAGGAATAACACCACATATTTAAGACCAAAGAGCAAAACAAAGAGCCGTGCAGTTTTAAAATATGTTTTTGCAAAGAAAATAAGCATTAGAAAGACCTTTTATCATAATAAAGAGTATGATTGTCTCCGAAATAATCTCAATTTTCATCAATGATGATGCTACAGTACATTGATACAGTCATTGATATGGTACATGTACATGTATTTTTTAACCTGTATGTCTGACTTTCTTGTTATTTATTATGTATTGTTAACTACATGTATTTGCAATTGTTTTATCTGGTTAATATCCAGTTTAGTTTTTAATAACTACCACTCATGTGATAAACCAGTATAGATCTTTGGATGAACTTAACCCAAGCTCTTCCAACTTATTTATAGATAATTCTTGTGTATTGGCAGATATTTTTTTGAAATAAGATATTGTGGTCCGTTTTTCTGAATTTAAATAATTAAATTTTTTTGAGGCTTATAAGCCCAATGATTTACCGGAATGTCCTAATTGTTACCTGATTTATTAAAGTTATAGTTATTTATATATAAAACTTTTATCTAAATTGGGGAAATCTATAACCTTTCAGTTAAATAAATAAATTATCAAAATTCCAACAATGACCCCTGGTATATTTTTTAAGCTTATTTTTAAAACTTACAAACCGAATCCATTACTATTATTAAATGTAAAAATACTTGACATTTATTTCGAAAAAATATATCAGATTAAAGTTCTGGTCCTAAAATACATTTTTTGTCCCAGGATTGGGATACGGTCTATTTTATCCTCCACTCTTACTGCCTATTATTCCAGTTATATAATGTCATGCGAATCTCTCCTGTTTACTTAGTATGTGCACAGGGCTATTGCAATATAAGGAATTGTGATCTGTGTGAATAATGGTATCTTGAATTAATTTCCTTGTTCTGTGGGGTAAGTTTGTTGCAACAAACTGTGCCACATATCATATTAGGCCTACATAATTTATAAGTTTATTGTGAACTGGGAAAACAAAAATAGATGAGAAATATGTGACCCATTCTGGTAAAATGATTTGTAAGTCACACTTTGACAAACGATGCTAGGGCCCTTAAAACCTAAAATGACCTTGATTTTATACATTTTCAATTTTTACATAATGGGTAAGTTTTTACTTTCATATGATTAAATTCCGTGGCAAAGAAATTGCTGTACAAATTTTCAATATATGTTATTTTATTTTTTGTCTCAATTACACTCCAATCAGTGATATTTGTTTCTATATACATGTTACCATGGCAACATTCGCTAATAAGTAGGAAATATTGATACGATAAAAATAAATCTGGCATCTACTTTTAAAGTATGGTATACATAATGTTAGAAATATACGTTTATGAAATGAATATTTCTTTTATTTCTTTAATTTTAATCCAATTGTGTGCTCTTTTCAAAAAGTGTACAAATTATGGCCTTATTGAACTTCAAAGGCCATTTTCTCAAAATATCGCAACTTCAGACTTCATATTTCTCTGAGTCATATTTTCAGAGCTAACCATGCTATAGAATTGTGTGACATACCATTTTAAAGGTAATTTCGTGTAAATTCAAGATCTGTTAATATCCCCAATTTTTTAATATGCGACTTACGACTCATTTTGCCAGATCGGGTGACATATGTGAGGTTTGAGTCTCCCATTATGTCTGATATTCAGTATAATTAAGCAGCTGCTTACTGTATTCCACACTGTCCACCACCTCCTCTGCCACAATTATTTGTTTCAAAAAACCTTCTGCTTGCTCATACTTCACATAGCTATCACATACCACTAGAAAATTTATTTGGTGACATTTTTATCTGCATATCATAGACCTTTTAATTACTATGGCCACTAGTAAATAAATGCTTGTTAACTCGTTTCAGGAAAAAGTTTCCATCGGATGTTCTTTTGATTTGGCAAATATGCTCAGCTACATTAATGTCAGCCTGATTAACTTTTGTGAGCAAACAATTTCAAAATGTTCATTTAGCGGTCATTTTGACTTTAAATAATTTTGTGATTAAAACAATGCAAAACAGCTGGACCATGAATATAAAACAAAATGTAAGGTCTCACACAAATATCACCTATGACAAATTTCACAGAAATATTATCTAAACTGGCAGCCATTTCTAATTGTTTTTTCTCTTTATCTCAGAAATCGTGCATGATAGCTAAAGTGGTAATACAAAATAAAATTACCGGAGCTACACAAGGACAACACAGGACAATTTTTGCAAATAAAAAATCCAAAATGGGCGATTGCCAACCATTTCGTTTTAATTTTGCTCACCATCTTGTAGACCCTGCATAATAGCTAAAGAGTTTAAAATAAATAAGGTATCCGGTGTTACACAAAGACAACACATGACAAATGTTGCAGATATAAATCCAAAATGGTCGACTGGTAGTCATTTCTTGTTAATTTTGCTCATTATCTCAGAATCCTTGCATGATTATGTTACATAAGGATAACCCGTGACAAAGTTTATCAAATTTAAAATGGCCCGACTGCAGTAACGGGCGGCTGCTTTCGTGTTCGTTACCAAATAACTCTTTCTGTTATAACATACTGTTTTTATCTCATACTATTGGCCTACTTCTGTTATTTGAAAAAATGATTATTTGGTTTCGATTTAAGCATTGTTTTTGACTCAAAGTAAATTGCAAATCAAAAGAGCCAAGGTAAATATATCCAGAAATGTGACTAGTCACAGTCTTCTCATATATTATTTATTGCTGCTACACAAGATATGTTGTAATTAATGTGGGGGAAGAACTAACAAGAATAGTTTATAGTGAAATATCTTGTATTAATAATATACACATTCTAGTCAGGCTTATGGTCAGCTTTTGAGTTTGAATACATGCTATCCTGACTCACTTTTCTAATTATAATTACGGTTTATAAAATGAAGAAACTCTATATTCTCTATGATATATTTATGCATGTAAATCACTTTAGATGTTTTAAATTGCTTTCATCACAATATTTCTTTGAATAAAGCCAAAATATTCAATTTGTCACAATGTTATTTTGTTAAAATTAGTCATACAATTGAATATGATTGGAATTCCCATAATTATGGATGCTTTGTTTACGAGCGAGCCTTTATTGGAATTTAGGCGTTTATTAGAATGAATACAGTATATTATCTAATAATACATTTCCCTTAAGTTATGTATCCTACTGATCATGATATTTTTTTTTTTAAATCTAATTATATCTCACCCCCCCCCCTCTGTCTGCTCAGTGTGTCTGTCGCGTCCAGCAGCCGTCTATTCAGCGGCTTCTATCGTGAGGGCCCCAGCAGACACGAGATGCTGACCAAATGCTGGGCTAATATTAGCCCACAGTCTAGGACACTGAGCCAACATTAGCCCAGTATTGGGTTACCGTGTCGTGTTTGTCGCCAGGCTGAATGTGGGCAAGCATCACAGACGGCGAGCCAACATACTAATCTGTTTTTTTAGTAGGCTAAGTCACAGTTATTGCGAATGAAAGAAGTGTTCAAACATTACAATTTGCAAATGTTTAGTCTCAAATTAAACAAACACATTGTATGAGTTATTTTCATCCACTTAAAATTGTAAAATTGTGGGTCGTGCTAGCAAGCCAGACCTTCAAGTAGGTGAAAATTCAAATAAGATAACTTGGTGGTTAAAGGGTTAAAGTTCCTACTGTTAGTGATCGAGGCATAAACGCTTTATTTGAACGTCTCTGACATAACTGATAATAAAAAAACTTATATAATTTCATGTATAATATATCAAAGTTAGGCTCAGAACTTAATGATTTTTATGTTCCTATAAATTAATTTTATTCAAAATAATATTTATCATGTCACGCAAATATTTGAATGTTAATGGTCTCTGAGAAAAATATTACGATTATTACAGTGTGGAGAAATATGTATACCACATTATTTTAATTTATTTACTGTATTAATAAATTATTCATGCTTAAGTGTGAATGGGGGAATTGTGAGGATTTGGTATTGAAAAAACATAAATAAAAAGACTAGCTATCTGAATGACTGTGTTTTTTTCTTATAGCTCCCTCGTGTATAACAAAAGTCATACCCAGCAAACTTGAGACGTCGGCCCTACGTTGGTTTACTGTTGGACCAGCGTCGTAGACGTTGACCAACTAAATATTTAAAAAACTTACGCCTTTCTAGTCTTATCTATGGACGTTGACATATTATGGACATATCGAGGAGCCTAAATAAAAATGTTGATTTTGGCCTGATTGTGTCGCTTCAATGTAAGTTATATACTGTTTAAGAGTATAAAGCTTAAATGTATTTTATCAACCCTGAACCATGCCTCGAAACTCAAGTTTTCATTTAAAATAGATGGTTGCACTATAAACAAGAACCCTACCGTTCTGAACATTACTGAGAGTTTTGTTATGTGGCCAGATAGTCATTGATGAGGATTGCCCATTCTACGGATTTATCTGTTTTCTACGGATTTTTTCATGTTTTTAAATTACACAGATTCCATTAGGGGCCTATGTTGATTCTACGGATTAAACAAATATATTTTTACATTTCAGCAGGCCACCTTTTCCCTTCCGTGATATCTAGATCGGCTACTATTTTGCCTGTAATTTCTTCATATAATCACTAATTGTGTTGCTTTAATATTTCGTATATAGTCTGATGATCATGTGTTAAAATACGCCACAACAAGAAATAATGTGATCCCGTATAATCCTGTCGACTTTAGGTGTCTTTCCGAGGAAGCTGGACTGCCCATTGGTATTTGCACTGTATAGCGCTCATTGGCGGACTTTAATAGTGCTGATATCTGGGAAACCGTGGCAAATAGTCAGACTATTACTAAACAAGACACGTCGGCGACGGAAATAGACCGCAGCCTCTAATTATCGTGAAATACATTTGAAAAAAATACACCTCAAGTCTCTTATTCAAAATTTAATCTAGTTGAAATTGTTCAGGGTAAAACCACGCATTTGTTCAACAGTTCTAGCTATCTGGCACGGTTTTCCAGATATTACGCAATTTAAAGTCGGTCATCTTTAATTTTATCGAGTATTTTTTTTAAACGGCATATACTTTCCTAAAACTACACATTTTGTTTTATAGTAATGGTCCAGGTATCTGACATGGTTTCCAGATATTACACATTTTTATGTCAATAATTGCCCTATGTCAGCCATTTTTAATTTAATCCAGTTGATTTTCTAAGGACATTTCCCTCCCTGAAAACCACAAATTTTGTTCAATAGTAATGGTCTAGCAATCTGCCAGTTATTAAACATAATGAAGTCAAAAGTCGCCGCAAGTCGGTCATTTAGAACTTGATAAAGTTGAAATTTTTCATGTGTATCCTCACCTGAAATCGCACATTTTGTTCAATAGTGATGGGCTCTCCATCTGGCAAGGTTTTCCAGTTATTATGCATATTAAAGTCAAAAGTTGCCGCAGGTCATTTTGAATTTGATCAAGTTGAAAAATGTTCACAATATATATCCCTACCTGAAACCGCACATTTTGTTCTGTAGTAATGGTCTAGCTATCTGGCACGGGTTTCTAGTTACTATGCATATTAAACCGAAAGTTGCCGCACATCGGCCATTTTTAATTTGATCAAGTTGAAATTTTTCATGGCATATCCCTAACTGAAAATTCCCATTTTGCTCAATAGTAACTGTCTAGCTATCTGGCCCAGATTTCCAGATATTTCCACAAATGGCCTATAATCCGTCATTTTGGCGGCCATGACCTAGTTTTTGCCCGAATCTCGCCCAATTTTGAACTCATCGGATCTATAAGTAAAATTGCCTATAATCACTCATTTTGGCGGCCATGACCTAGTTTTTGCCCGAATCTCGCCTAATTTTGAACTCATCGGATCTATAGGTAAAATTATATATATGGCATACATTGTGGAGCAATACCTAAAAAATGTTGAGTGAATTGTGTTAATGAGAAAATTTGTTGATCGAAAAAAGTCAAGGTCATGGGGGTCACAGAAAGGTCAAATGTGAAATTCATCACGCTTTAGTCATGTGTCACCTGTAAATGTGCTTTTCAGTTATGCGAAACAAGTCATAGTGCTGAAAGTGGCGGACAGACGGACATACAACAGACGGACAGACGTGCCTGGTTAGGACAATTAGCATCCGCCAAAATTTTGGCCGAGGCCTAAAAACAAGATGTGCGGTTTCAGGTGGGATGTGCCTTGAGCAATTTCAAATTTATCAATTTCAAAATGGCCGACTGTTGTATATCATACTTTCACAGTTTATCTGCCATGATCCACTTCATCTAGGGCGTTCCTGCACTAATTAAATGACACTGTAGAAAAAAACTGCGTTTTGTAAGTTAGTGCATTGAAGCTAGTTTGAATAGAAAACTAAAATTTGTCACAAAATTCAGAAGGCGACTTTTTCATTTTGTCAAAATCGGTAATTCTTTTAGTGGGAGACTGTACTGTAAAATCTGTGACTAGAGCTGCTTATTCAGCTAGAAAGATCGAAATCGTTTTAAGGACCACCACACTTGGGACAATCAAAGAACGTGTTTGTGTATAATAATCAGCCGTCACTAATCAACTAATCCTGGTTCAATGTGGGAAGTGTTTGCAACGCCGATTTAAAAATGATTACCGTAACGCCGAAACACGTGGTCGTCTGAAGGAATGCATGACGGGACCACAAGTGTTAATGCCACAAGAGTTGATTATGACAATATATATTATGAAATGTCAGCAAAACACCTTCTCAATTACGGTTTATCGCAGCATGTTTAAGAATACAATAGTATAAACAACCTCTAGGATTGTACGTAACGTTACTGTCACAAATGTGGTTTACTGAAACATTGTTAGAACTAACACAGGATTTTACGCAAATACTGTGTCAGCCAGGCGTTGGATTCGCGGTATTTAGATGGCTGTATTTAGAGAGAGCCTTAATATCAGTTTGATACAGCTCATTTTTGTCTTTGCCACTGTCATGTCTGTGGCTGTTACCAGAAATATTTCGCCAGATCACAAATATCTTCGCATTTGGCGAGCCGCCAGCACCAACGCTACTATATAGTAGGCCCTATTGGTAGTTATTTGCAAGATTTTCGGCAGTGCTTCCAACAGTCTGATCAGTTTGCATGATGACACTTTGTCTGTTAGAGGATGATGTTGAAACAAATTACAGATATGCATGCGTTTTTATAATTTTGACTGGTTATTTATTATAGCCATAAACATTCAGCTATTCTGCTAATTTGATTATGCTGAGAATTTTTTTAAAATGTAAATAATTTAGGTCTACGTTTTTTGTAGAATTTAAATTAGACGACATGTTAAATGTTATTTTCACTGATTTATCGGTCAATTCTCAACTATTTTTTATAAAAAATTATAACCACCATTTTCCAGTCGTTCTAGTCATGTGATAGAAGACCTTCTATAAACATATTAATTTTTACAAATTATTAATTATATTACAAATTAAATTGTGTTAGGCCTACTAAAATTTCGCTAACTTTTTTTAATACATACGTGGCATAGTCGCGGTATGAATAGAAATAGTGGCTTAAAATGTCATGAAAATTCGTTGAGACTTTACTGAAAAATGATTTAAAGTCATGCAAAACAGCGTTTGAGAGCCGTACGATGATAAAACAAAGGCTCAACACTGCTAATGAGAACGCTGTAGTAGTGCAATAATAAAAGAATATTCTTCTCATTTCTTCTTATACGTCTATGCTAACATGCATGCAGCATGGTATATGGTAAGTGTTAGCCTAATCTACTGATGTCAAAATAAGTAGCGAAGTCCCGTTTGCTAACATGGTCTCTACAAGTTTGACAATATACAGTACTTACTAGTAGTATGCCTATTAAGTTGTGAAATCACAAGGACAGGGTGACATAAAAAATAATTCTAATTTAGCTGACACCTCTTCATACCTCGAGGAAAATGACAAAAATCTAGACTGTTGCTGTAATCAGGTGCGGGTCTAGCCGTTCATAAATGGCCGCCCATTTAAAAACAACTGTGCGTTTATAAGCACTCGCAGCACACTTCCGACGAGTGTTTATAAACACCTGGGCGTTTATATACGGTCTGCCTTGTTCACTTGCATACTGCCTTGCAAAGCCAAAAGGCAGAATCTGCTTACTTGATAAGTAAGCAGATACTGCCTTTTTACGCAGAACAGCAAATGCACCAGCGCCATAAAATTAAGAATTACAGTGCATAACTTCCCGGGACAACTTCATATGAATTTGCAATATGAAGAAGCAGTTTAGTTAAGTATCTAATAACCTACATTTCAGTCATTTTTGTATGGTAAATTTCCACAGAACTTACTAGGAAGTGAGATGAATGACTGAGCTCCTGGAATGTATCTCTGTTTTGTGCACTAAATCGTGTGTACAAAAAAGATGAAACAGAAAATGATAATTACGCACAAAATTTGACCATCACCATATCTACCACCTCATGGTATGAGCAGCTTGTACAGGCAACGTATGCATTTTTTAGCAATGACACTTTAAGGAGGTGGGGGTCAGTGGTTAGAAAATCTATTTTGGGCGATTTTTACCAAGTTCAATACTAAGTAGTTATGTGTTGTGTCAATTTATACATTATACCAAATCTGGTATAATTAAGAGGAAATACCTGATATTATGGAATACAAGAGCACACTCGACAATAGCCCGCCGCCATTATTGAACTTGAAGAAGTCATTATTGCGCCCACAAGGTCAAATTATTGAAGTAAAATGCGAAAAATCGAAATAAATCAGCCATTTTAAATTTTTACCAGCCATTATTGAACTTGTCGAAGAACTACTTATTAGTAACATGCATAACAAATTTGAAGAGGATACGTGAAAAACTTTTCAAGTTATCGAGCACACAAGGTCAAATTATTGACGTAAAAGGCGGAAATTGCAATAAGTCGGCCATTTTGAATTTTTTTTCTGCCACTACTGAACTTGTCTGAGAACTGGTCATTAGTAACATGCATAACAAATTTGGGAAGGATACATGAAAAACGTTTCCAAGTTATCGCGCCCACAAGTAAATGTTAACGCCGACGCCGACGAATTTCAATTGCGATAGCCCACCTTTTTTAATTAAAATTAAAAGGCGGGCTAAAAAAGGACAGTTAACCAGTCATAGTGGCCGACCATTTATAATTGCCCGGGTGTTTATAAACACTCGCCGGAAGTGCCCTGTGAGTGCTTATAAACGCACTGTCGTTTTTAAATGGGCGGCCATTTATAAACGGCTGGACCAGTACCTGGTAACATTGGAAGCTTGTCCTAGATATATTTTTGGCAGATTATGCCAAAACGTTAATATATAGTAGCGCGCTATACCTTTGCAGACCTACTTGATTTTCTATTTTATCATTTAAATTTGGCCTCTCGCATGTGGAACCTCAATAGCTCTATTACAATGTTAATTTAATGTTGGCCATTCTAATTACATTACAATTATTCATTTGAAAGATTACTCAAAGATAAAGGTGCTGGTGGGTAGGTAGGCTGAATAAACTGCCGTCCAAGACTGAATATTGATATCTACATCACTCAGTATAAACAACATAACATATAACAACATAGTCCTTCTTTTGTGCTTGCTGGGAAATTAATAGTCATTTTTCGGGCTAGAGGAATATATAATATAACAATCTGGGATAATTTTGGCTGAAAAGAACAAATATGTCATTTCTAATTCTCGATATTTAACCAACAGTCAGTAGTTTGCTTATGTCACAAACTCAGCAAATACAGAAATTTATGCTTATTCAGAAACAACGTTTGGTGGGCCTACTCTAGGCTATGTGATGCCAGAAAACTGAATCTATGTGTGTTGACGATTTTGACAAGATGTCCCTTTTGTGACACACAGAAAAAACTGTTTCATAAATCCGTTTTGCTAAACCATCCTGATTTCCAATAATGCAAAAAAACTGTTGTTTTTTTAAACGTTTTCAATCTTAAAAAGGTGAAATTCAGACACTTCCTGTTATTAGAGAAACACCAAAAACTAATCAAGGCGAGAAAAGGCCCACAGCTTCAATTTCCACCTAAAAACCCTCGAATTTGCCAATCGTTGAACAACTAAATATGGCGGCTATTTACCAAAATGGCAGCCAGGTCAGGTAAACATTTTTTCACAGAAAAAATTACCCATGCATACACAGTACATTAGTGGAATTTAAAAACAAACTGGTTACGACAAAAAAAAATGCAGCAGCAGCGCACACAGTCAATGCAAAAACAGCAAGCATTTGCTGTAAAGGCAGGATGAATAACAGTGTCAATACCACTGTAGCTATCCTTGTAATTGCGGGTGTATTGATACCTAGATGAGTTCAAACTAGCACCGTATTTAAGGGTAGTTTTTAAATTCATATCAATATTAGCGACATTGAATGCAACAAATAGTTTACCAGAAATCGGTGGTTACAGGAAGATGTTATTGACAGGCCCTGAAATATGACAGGTGGCTTCAAACACTGTGTAAAGATTTGAATACCCGTGTGAAAATGGATATAGCGGCCATGTAGCCATACTGAACTATGACAGGTGGCGCCACCTGGAGCACACCCTATAGTGAGTGGGTTTAAAATCATTGTATAAACGTTTAGAATTTAGTTAAAGCATGCAAATGGTTTGAGGGAAATAGAGTATACATGTAACTGGGAAACTTAAAATGACAGTAAAATAAAAAAATATGCCTGTGTCCACCACCCAGAGCAAACCCTACCTGGTGAACATTGTGTACAAATTTGAAAGAAATCTACTCAAGACTGTAGAAATAGCGATTTTCTCAAATTGTGGACAGACACTCAAAACGCGCCATGGCAAAGAAACAAGAGCTCATGCGAAAATAGCCCACCGCCATTAGTGAACTTGGAATCATTTTTTTCAGCCATTATTTAACTTGTCCGAGAACTGGTCAATAATAACATGCGTAACAAATTTGTGAACAATACATGAACTAGAGCCTGACGGCACTGAAGTAGAGCTTGCGCCGATCTTTTATAATTTACCGTTTAAAGTATTAAAACCCAATGTGGGCTCCTGAACTCTGAAGCTTAAAGTTTGAAGTCCAAAGTCTGAAGTCTAAACTCTTGAAGTCTGAAGTTCAATGTTGTAAGTCCAAAGAAATCTGAAGTTTATTGTCCAAAGTCTGAAGTGCGAAGACCGAAGTTCAAAATCCGACGTCTGTAGGGCGAGGTCTGCCCGAAGTCAATTCAAAGTCTAAAATCCAAAGTCTGAAGTCAAGGACTGAAATTCAAAGTTTTAAGTCTGAAGTCTGACCGAAGCTTGAAATTCAGAGCCTGTCCGAAGTTTGAAGTCCGAAATCTGATGGCTGAATCCGAAGTCTGTCAGAAGGCTTAAATCTGAAGTCTGAAATTCAAAATTAGAATTCTGTCCGAAGTCCAAAATCTGTTGTCTCAAATCTGAAACCAAAGTCCAAAATCCGAAGTCAGAAGTTTAAAAATTCGAAGTCTGATGTTCGAAGTCTGTCCGAAGTCCAATGTCTGAAGTGGGAGTGTGAAGTCTGACGTCTGAAGTCTGTCCGAAGTTTGTCTGAAAACCACCCGATATCTGTCTGAAGTCAGCAGTCCAACGTCCGTCCAAAATCTAAAATTTGACGTCTGAAGTCCGAAGTATGTTCGAAGGCCAAAATACGAAGTCTGATGTAGGCCTATGAAGTCTGAAAAACAGAAATCCGAAGTCTGATGTCCGAAGTTTGTCCGGAGTCCAAAAACTGTCTGAAGTGGCCTATGTCTGAAGTAGGCCTACTACGTACGTCTGTTCGAAACCTGAAGTCCAAAATCTGAGTCTGAAACCAAAGTCTTTAGTCTCTAAAAAGTCTAAAGCCGAAGTCCAAACCCCAAAATCCGAAGTCTGATGTCCAAAGTCTTTTTGAAATCTGCCCAAAGTCTGTCTGAATTCGTATATGTGAAGTTCGAAGTCCAAAATTCGAAGTTTGTCAGAAGTCTGAAATCAAAAGTCTGTCTGAAGTCCATTCGAAGTCTGAATTCCGAAATCTGTCCGAAGCCCGAAGTATTATGCCCAAAGTCTGTCCGAAGTCTGACCTCTGAAGACCGAAATCTGAAATTTAAAATTGCAACCAAAATTCAAAATGGTTGAAAAAAACGCATAGGCCTTGGCAAAAAAATTAATCAATCTGTCATAATAAAAAGTGAAAAGTCACAGTTACCTTCTAGTTTGCAAATTACTTTTAAAGTAAGTATGGTCAACAAAAAGTCATAAGCTGTTTCTTTATCTTTACCGATAGATTACATAAAAATATTGTTTTTCGTGTAGTCCTAACGCTTTAAATCTGACATCACCCGTTTTTATTGTAGGCCTAAAGTGCTTATTGATTGCAACATTGGGGTTTTATGATCCCAAACTCTGCAAAATATGTTCAGCCAATTTATAGGGGGTCTCACACAGTCTCAGTCTCCTCTGCTGTAAAACAGACCCTACGTTCCCAAACCATTAACATTTGCAGGGGCCTAGGCCTACACTCTACACGCAATTTAATAGGCCTACTTTCGCCCATCCTGAAGGCTCTGCCTTTGGTGATATCTATTTTCAAAAATAAGAATAGATCTAATCATTGAATATTTCAATGATAATAGCCTAAATGATCCATAACATTGTTTTTTAATTCCTATTTTGCCAATCGTATTTATTGATCAATTATTTTGCGTTGATTTAAGAGTGCAATGTGTGTGACACAACATGCAGATCCATATAGGCCTATAGGGCCCTGATAGCTGTCAACTCACGATACCGCTGCGCTACGTGCGTCAGCAGGTGTCCCCTGAGTTGAATACTCAACTACAGCAAACACGAGACATCCACCCAATGTTGGACCAAAGTTGGGCCAGCCTTGTAGATGGTAGACAAACATTTGACTTTTTTCAAGCCTAAACTAAGTCCGGCAGTAGGCCTACACCTACGTATTATCCCTAATAAACGCAACACCCGCCCCCCCCAAATTTATGCGCACCATCGTTTTCAGGTAGGCCTAATCTGTTACACTTATTCTTAAATGTTCTGTCTCTGACCATCTAATGATGGCAATGTAGCAATCTGTATACCCAGAAAGTCAGCTGGCTTGAAAAAATCATTCACCAGTTTGCTGCGACGGTAGACGTGTGTAGGGCCTACATGGATGAGTCACGGGTCAGCCGTGTTCTGAGCGTGGGTGTAGGTCTTTAATATAACTCTTACTGTAAGTAGTGGTAAGCACCATTATGTATGTAGTTGTTTTATATTATGTCGTTTTAACAATGGGCCAACGTCCAGCATGAAACCAGCATTAAATAACATTTATGTTTGTTGGGTAATTAATCAACACCTCAGTCAAGTCTGTCGTGAAAACGATCCTTACAGTCCCAAACTATTAACATTGTATGGCCTACAATCTACAACAGGGTTCATACTCCCATGAAGAAACAGAATTTCAGGACTTTTCCAGAACCTAATCAGATTTGTCAAGGACTTAAGTGCACACAATAACTCATACATTTATTTCCTAAAAACAACTTAAAAGTACATTTCCTATATCTTTTAAAATTGATAATAAAATCAGGCAGGTAGATCTATTTCAACTTGTTCTAAAAAGGGTAACTTGATTATTAGACTGTAGCAAATACCATTTTTGCAAATCTCTTTTCTCACTATTTAAAATTCCAGGACTTTCAAGCACTTTTAACAAAATTTCAGGACTTTCAAGGCCTGGATTTTCATTTTTCAAATTCAAGGACTTCCCAGGATTTCCAGGACCAGTGCGAACCCTGTACAACCAAGTTAATCAGTTAACAGGACCTACTTTCAACCTGTAGGATTTGGTGATTATCTGTTTTAGAAACACGCTGTCTCCATAACATTTGCTTTTAAATTCTTATTTGGCAATCGTATCATCGATCAATCCAGGTGTTTCACGTCGAGTTACAGTGTAATGTGTGACACATTAACAGGGCCATAACGTGCACATGGTCAGCTTTGATCTATCACAGGTATTTTTCACACTAACGTCGGCACCTGCGTTGGTTGCACTTGAGTTGTGTCAGATTCAAGGACTGCAGCTGAGCGTGTAAGGTTTGTTCACAAAAGTGACTGTTCATTGCACTTGCTCATATTTTGGCCTTCAGTTGCTTGATTCCTTAATTTTGTGTGAATATATGTCGCCAGAAGGCATTATTTCCCTCCTACAGAAACGGCCACTTTGGCGGCAGTGCTCCTCCCCAATGAACATGCTGCAGTGCTGGGTACGGGCTAGTGTATACAAATATAGCAGTGCACAGTAAGTTACACTGTCCCCATTTCACACTGCTAGGGAGTGTAACAGTAAGTAGGCCCACCCCAGTGAATGCGGCCCATTGAACCAATGATGTTTTAACATTGGCCCAGCGTTTGCGACGCTGGACCTACATTAAACCAACATTGTTTCAATGTATCGTGTTTGCTGGGACGCTATACAGATCTGTAGCATGTGGTCAACCTGTGCTGCTAAAGGGGGTCACACGTGACGTCACTGAGCTGACCATATGACGAACCAGTAGAGGAGGTAGGTAGACCTATATACAGATATACTCTATAACGTGTTGAATGGCTGATGCCATGATAGCTGACATTGTCTCACAGAAATAGATATATCACCGTGTTTATCTGGGAATCAAAAGACAAATCTCAAAATCGGCGTTCGTGGTGCAATAAAAAAAATACTTTTTAACAAACACATGGTGTTAGATATGTTCTCAGTTCAATGAATTTAACGTCACTGTCGTGAAATTTATCGACATTAAAATACATTAACACAGGTAGAGTGAAAGAGTAGAAATTGCATCTCTACTAAAAATACCGTGCAAGCACTCAAATACCCCTCGGCTGATGCAGTGACTGTATATATGGCAGGTTTCAAGACAATTAATTAAAAATAAGAACGATTTATTAAAATTGATAAAACCAAAATGGCCGTTGCAGACTCGTTTTCAGTCTCGCATGAAAACGGACAATACCAATAGACTCGCAGACTCCGAAAACCTATACATATAAATCAGGTTTCGAAGGAATTCTGAGAAAAAAAATTAGTCGCCATGTGGCGGCCATTTTGATTATTGGTTGAAAGCCTATATTCTAATCAGGTCATCTCCATACTCATGGGTAACTTCACATAAAAAATTGGAGAGATCCAATAATTATTTTTTAAGTTTTCGCGTTAACAAGGAATTATTTAATTAAACAAAAACCCTGCGGTTCTGAACATTATTGAGAGTTATTTTTTGTGCCATACTTCATAATGATATAAATATATATATCATCATTGAGTGCCCATGGTAATACTGTTTCGACAAAAACTTTTAAATTGACAAGAGTCGTTGTTGTTGCAACATTGACCTAATGTTGGATTAACGTTGGCACAACGTCTTCGACGCTGGCCCACCATTGGATCAATGTCTCGTGTTTGCTGGGTACGAACATAACAACTTACAGTATAAGCGAAAATGCTACAATTGTAAACATGGTAATACATAGCGCTGACCGACCTATATGAGGGGGGTCCGTTGTCTCCAAGGGGATGTGAAAATGACAAAAAGGGGGTAGATTTAATTCTTCTCGATACTCACTATTTTCGATAGATGACTACATGATTATATGATAACAAAGTAAAATAAAAAGATAGTGGTTTTTTTCAGTTATTGATACTAGTATATCTGTATATATACGTAGCTTGTTATAAAAATGATTTTATTTCAAATTAAAATATTTAAAAAATACAGGATTCTTCATGATTATTTTGTATATATAGTACAATGGGCGACCACTAGTTAAGACAAACGTCGAGATATGTGGTCGCTCAGTGATCTGATGCACTGTCATATCTTCACTGCTTATCGACGGTCGCCGAAATAAGTATGCGTTTCATTTGCTCCGTTGTTATTTAATACTTACAATAAATGTGTAAAAGGTTTAAAATTGACCTGCCGTTGAGCCAACGTTTGCTCAATTTTGGTCCACCGTCGGCAACGCTGACCAAACATTTTGTCAACGCTGGTTGAACGTCTGTGTTTGCCGGCTATATCGCAACAAGTAGCCAGTGTGTAAACACCTTTAGCTGACACCTTTTACAGCCAAGAGTACGATAGTATGTTAATATATTTTTATTGATCGTATATATCAGATGAACGCGATATTTCCCATTAGGCATATTAAGTGAGAGACACGCAGTTGTAGTCAAAATGATTATAACTTAGTATAGGCCCCAGTCATAATTCTAATATCGCTGTTATACTGGCAGTTTAGAGTGATAGCAGCGCGACGCTGTGTTACTTGACAACTTAAGGTCTAGATCTGCTATAATATGACTTAAATTATGTCACTATTTTTATTAAAATATTGGATAATTAACATTTTTTCATACATATTTTTTCGTTTATTTATTTCCTTTTATTGTTTTACTTACCAATACAGAATGCGAAACTAACGTGAAATATCTATCATATATATTTACTGCAGGGTGTACGATGTCTTAGCGACAATAACAAAAGGGCAATAACAAAAACGTCTGTAAAAACTTCTGAATTTTTTTTTTAAACCTACCTCTATGTATAATACGAGTTGTGTTTTTGACACTTGTTTATGATGCATAATACAAGGGGATATACGGTAGGCGCTATATAAATTTCATAAATATCCATTCATTCATTTCGTCACCCACATCTCTCAAATACATATATTATTAAGAATGAAATGCATGGTCTACAAGCTAACCCCGTACAGGAGTAAACTATACAGTAACACCAGCAGGGGTACTGGGATGATTGCTAGTAGTAGTACTTTTTGCCCCCATCTGGGGAGGTTCATTAGGGATCTGTCCCGTCTGTTGGATGCTGTGTACGGCATTGTACGGAAGCACTAGTCTACAGCAATCATCCAAGGGCAGCTGCAGCCTCCTCGTATCTGGCTATAATCTTCGGGCGGATTGCCAGTGGCGTACCCTGGTTCCTCCGCTCAACAGCGGAGCCAATGCAGCACCCGCATCAGTGCTGGCGCTGATGTAGGCCGTGGTAGCCTTAAATAACCGGCAATAGCGTGTTTGACATTAGGTCTCTCACGTGGGATGAATGGAGTTACCCAGAAGGAGTGATCCTTCCTATTGTTACTCTGGGGACTATCCGACCCGAGGATAGCGGAGCTGCGCAAAATGCCAAAGAGTTTCATCATTAAATTGTACAGCGAAACTCAAGTCTCCGGCCGTCTGGGGGTATATCCCCTAGACATGCCCAGAACCCCTTATCGGGCGAGCGAAGGAAAACGCTCTCAATAACCCACCATGCCCTATCACCCCCACCCTCACATCATCATCTGTACATCATTCATCTCATCAACTGAATACAACGTTTTTATCGAATTATAATGTCACTTAAAAGACCTTTGTGCCGAAAAGTGACGTAAAGCAATGATTTACTACTACTACTAGTAACACCAGCAGTGTCCTTATATAATCTAGTGTTCCGTGGATGGGGTCATAATGCTGAATAATAGAAATGTATGCCCTTTTACATTTTTTGAGAGACGTCAGAGCTTTAAATTGACATTTTAGGCCGAGAAGCCTCAAGCGTCCATCCTTCGCCGTACCGAGAAGCGTTACATTTGCTCCAAATTTTCGTGTTTTTTTAATATGCCGTGTGATTAGGGTGCTTAACCCGACCCTCCCAGTCCCACAGGCATCTCAATATCATCATATATCCATCCTTTATGTGACGTTGAAAATCACTTTCCATCGTGATATTTTGATAATGTTCATTATTATTTACTTTGACATTTGATCCTACTTAAATATAGTTAGTTAATTTCAATGATATTTTATCATCTCTATTATATTTATTCACCTAGGGGTGGGGATGTCTAGACAGCCAAGCTGGTAATACCTGGATGTAGGCCTATACACTGATACACCACACAGCGACCACGGGACAATGACACAATGCAGGTTCAATGCTGGACTGCCGTCAACAACGCTGGTACAACATTGATCCAGCATAAACAATAACATAATTAATCTATAACAACATACAGTGATGGATTTGTGCTTGCTGGGAGATAAATAGTCATTTCCTCAATTTTCTAGCTAGAGGATTATATAATGTATCAATCTTGGATAGTTTTAGCTGAAAAGAACAAATATGTCATTTTTATTCCTTAGATATTCAAAAAAAAATAGATTTAATCCAGTCAGTAGCTTAGTCATATCACAGTGTAACATATTACATAATCACAGGTGGGTAGGCCTACAGTGTGACACAGTGTGTATAGGCCTACCTACAACAGACCTGCACATGCAGATCAGGGGCGTATATGCCTCAGAATGAGTATCCCCCTTTGTTGTAGTACGTTATCCCCTCTACAAAGTCAGTATGTGCTCACTTGTAAAGAGAGCAGATACTGCATTTTGGCTTTGCACGGCAGTTGTAAGAGAACTACTATAGACCATGTACAATGAGGCTACGCTTATCACGTGGTCGCTGAAAGCCAGTCAGCAGATGTTATCGTAAATAGGACCATTACGAGACGTTGGTCCAGCATTGAAACAACGCGGATCAATGTCACATGTTAACTGGTATACCCTGCATACTGAAATGTCCATGGATGTGACGACCCAGATTCTGTGTGTGTTGATTGGTCAGGGAAAACTATCTCGTCCTATGATCTGCTTAAGATGTAGGTCAGCCTATCTTAGAATATTCTTCAATACAATTGAAGAATGGTGTCAGAGGCATTTAAACCAAGGGTTAGATTTTCAAAGGCAATATATATTATTGCAAAATATTGTATCGATATCATGATGGATTTGATCTCAAGAGCAAAACATCTGTTAGCTTTCCGCAGTTTCAAACTCTCATTGTGGTGGTTTCTTAAGATTATATCGGCCTAGTTTGATCCCAAGGTAGGCATTGTTCTCAGTAAAATCTACCGGCTATCTACAGGGTATAAATCAATAGCCCAACATTTCAAGACCCCCAACTGTCGTAAAATTGACAACGGAAATCATCATAACTCAGCAAATACAGATATTTATGCTTATTCAGAAACAACGTTTGGCGAGCCTACTGTAGGGTATGGAATGACAGAAAACAGAACCTATGCGTTTTGTCGTATTTGAGAAGCTGTGAGTGATAGTCATTTGGGACACACATTATATGGACACAAAAAAACAGTGCCCAGGATCCGTTTTGTGAACCATATTAAAACATTATTGGAATGAGTTCCAATAATGTAAAAATCAAGATGACCGCCATAGCCTCATTTTCAGTCACACACGAAAACGGACAATGTCAATAGACTCGCAGACCTCGAAAACCTATATATATACCAGCTTTTAGAGGGAAATCTGAAAAAAATTAAAAAAAATGTTAATCACCAGGTGGCGGCCATTTTGATTATCGGTTGAGAATCTAATCAGGTCGTCTCCATACTCATGGGCAACATCGCATAAAAAAATGGGAGATCCAATAATTATTTTTCGAGTTATCGCGTTAACAAGAAATTTTGTAATTAAAAAATAAAGAGGGCCGCCATAGCCTCGTTTTCGGTTGCATGAGAAAACGGACAACGCCAACAGACCCTGAAAACCTATATAAACGAGGTTTCAAGGAAATTATGAAAAAAAAAATTAAGTCGATGGAAAAGCTGAAAATCTAATTAGGTGATCTCCATACTTATGGGTGACTTCAAGTAAAAAATTTGGGAGAACCAATAATTATTTTTATCGCGTCAACAAGAATTTTTTTTAAATGTTTGACCTCTGGTGAAAAAAAGTGCCGGGAGGGGTTAAATGTTTTTATGAATTTTTGAGTTTAATCTGTTGCACCATGTTGGTGTAGTAGCCAAAAAAGTGGGTGCGGCGGCGGCAGAGATGACGCCGCACAAAGGGGACAACAATACCCCTTCGGGCCCAACAGGCCAAGGGGTAAAAACCTTTCAAGTTAACGTGACCACAAGGTCAAATTATTGCCGTAAAATCACAATAAATCAGCTATTTTGAATTTTTTTCAGCCAGTATTAAATTTGTCGGAAAACTGCTTTATAGTTTACGTACATAACAAATTTGAGCAGAAACCATGAAAAACTTATCACCAAGTTATTGTGCCCACAAGTTTAAATTGTTGACATAAAATCACTATAAATCAGCTATTTTGAATTTTTTCAGCCATTATTGAACTTGTCCGAGAAGTGCTTATTAGTAAAATGCATAACAAATTTGAGCAGGATACTTGAAAAACTTTTAAAGTTATTGCACCCACAAGGTCAAAAGATTGACGTAAAATGGGGAAATCGCAATAAATTGGTCATTTACAATTTTTTTCAGGCATTATTGAACTGATCCAAGAACTGGTCATTTGTAACATGCATAACAAATTTGGGAAGGATACATGAAAAACTTTTCAAGTTATTATGCCCACAAGTAAATGTTAACGCCGACGCCCTTCAATTGCAATAGGCCACTTTTTTAATTAAAAGGCAGGCTCATAAAAAGTATGAGTATGCAGAAGAGTAGAGAAAGCCTGTGTGTCGAGCATTACAATATCTCTTGGGGTAATTGTGATCAAAATAAGAAAACAAGTGGAAATCAGCGTAGTTTATTCTACAAGTATTCCTGAATAATTTTACTGCTATATTTATAGAACAAAGAGTTACAATTTGTCAGCAGCAACCATATAATCAATGATCATAGCCATTGTAACATTATGAAATACAAAAACGCACCGACCTCTAATAATCTGTAATAGGCTAGCAGCGAACTATTTAATTGTTAAACCAGTCAATACACACATACTCACAAACATACCATACACCAGCACAAAAGACACACAACCCTTCCCCTAACACTACTTCTCTCCTGCAAAAACGTTTCTTTGTCAGTGAGTGTCATCACTTTTCTGATGACAACAATCATAATCTACACAGAAAAAACGCACACTCCATCGTGATTGGTGAGGAGAGAAGTTCGTGTAAGTTTAACCCAGCAGAAATACAGCTTTGCAGAGCCAGTCGCCTTTATTAGTCAGATGTTTTCTTTCCTGCACCGAAGCTTTCTATCGATTTCATGCTGCAAATCACAACATGCATACTTTCACATTCCCCTCTACGACATGAAAAGAAATGTGTTCTAATCAAGTGCATACATGGTTCTACCACCCAATAACCAGTGCCGGATAATTTTGTAAAATGTACAAATTTTACTCATATAATAATCTGATAGAAGATCTTAATTTGCAAGAAAATTGCATCGAAATAAAAAATAAGAATTTGTAGGAAAATATATGTCGCCACCTGAAATAGCAAGGCTTTAGGCGGTAGTACCATTAGGCCTGGCATAAACATTTGCTGATTGGAGAGTGCTATCATAATTCCTCAAACATATATACCCGACATCACAACATATAAAAACACTCATCAAATACTCAAAATTGACTTTGGTTTGGTGAACCTTGAATAAAATGTCACTAGCACGCTAATTACGTTAATTTTATAACGAGTTTTGATTAATTCAAGAGATAATGCGACTAAATTATATATATCCCAATAGAAATAATAATATAAAAAATGTAATGTGTTGAAGTGGAATGGAAGAGTGGATAAACAAATATAAGTTTCTGCCTTAGAACAATGTGCTGTACGAGATGAAGGGACTGTGATCAGACACAGTCTCAACCCTTAGAGCACTGAGCTAAGAAAATAAAATTTTGAGCCACTTGAAGTTGTGGCGATCCACAAATTTAATTTATTTGTGAAATTTAAGGACCAATATATATCAGTGTTTCAAGATTGAAAGCAGATTTAATTTTTAACAACTGATTATACAGGTGCTAACAAAAACAGAGAATGTCTACTGTAGTCAACATCAGTGTTTTTATTCTAAGGGTTAAGAATTAATTTATTAGCTAAGCTGGTCAATCTTGATATTAAAATATTGATAAGGATAGACTTGTGACCTTGACAAAAGAGGAAAAATTATACTCTCTTGGAATCAATATTGATGGACAAATGCTATATCATTTTCTCAAAGCAATATTGCTAATGAAATATCAATAAACAAACTCTTATAATCTAAAAAAAACATACTCTTAAAAAATGATAAATAAATAATAAAATAACTATTGCTCGCAAAAAAAAAACCACTTTAGTCAAAAAGGTGGAATTAATACTATAATATAAAAAGGCAGTACTGGAAATAGTAAAACTCGAGGTTATCCTCTGCATTAAATATGAACATGACCACAGAATGACGGGTGTCAGCCAACTGATGCAATATAATCAGTTTTTAATAAAAAAAAATTGATACATATAAATGAATACCCAGTTTCATTTTAAAGGTTAGTTATTTTCTTTTAAATGCTAGCATACAAAGATCTCTCTATAGAAAAGTTACAAGTTAGTTCACATTTGATAACTAGTCCATTTGAGAGATATGTCTGGAATTTTTTGTGTGTGCTGCAATCAACATAAAATGGCTAACACAAGCGGCGTGGAAGAATACACAACTAAATGGTTAAAAAGTGCTATGGTTCTTAAACTTAAGGATCCTATTTTGTTACAATACAGCTATACCGATTAGAAGAATTTTAATAAAAATGAACTAGGAGCAGAGTTTATAACATAACATTTAGACTGGATCTATCTGATGAATGTTTATCATAGAATATGGTAGGATTACTTAACATAATCTAAAATAATATAAACAATAATGAAAAAGTAACTTTTAAAAGCATCAAGCAATCTTTGTGTTACAGACAGACAGCAACAGCCAAAAGCAATAACTCTTTATCTATTCAATTTTAAATGTAATTTACACTTGACAAGACATTGATAAATCCTAGAAAACAAGACTACATAAGTCCAGGAGCTCCCGCGACGAATTAGAATTTGATTTAAGCAATTTTGTGTAGGGTTTTTAATGTAGTCCTAGGCTAGGTCAACAAGACGCAAGACAACTAGGTCTAAGAAGCCCAGTCTAAGAGTGGGATAAGAACTAGACAGTCTGTCAGAGATTGCAAACCTCCATTGAAATTAATGATCCTAATCAGTATCCCAGTAATGGTCTACCTATCTGGCACGGTTTACCCTATATCAGGCCAATCGAGGTAACTAATAGCTGATTTACGGTCATTTTGAATTCGATATAAATTAGTCAAAAACTTAGGGTGCATCCTCCCCCGAAACCTCAAATTTTGTTTTATAGTAATGGACTAACATCTAACACAGTTTGCAAAATATTGGGCATGTGAAAGTAAATAATGGCCGATAGGGGGCCATTTTGAATTTGAACGAGTCAGAATTTTTCAAGATGCATCCTCAGCTGAAATCTCACATTTCATTCTATAGTAATCGTCTAGCTATCTAGCACGGTTTACCAAATATCGGCCATGTGAAAGTGAATAATGGCCTAAAGGCGGCCATTTTGAATTTGATCAAGTCAAAATTTTCCAAGATGCATCCTCAGCTGAAATCTCACATTTCATTCTATAGTAATGGTCTAGCCATCTAGCACGGTTTACCAAATATCGCCCATGTGAAAGTGAATAATGGCCGATAGGAGGCCATTTTGAATTTGATCAAGTCAAAATTTTTCAAGATGCATCCTCTCCTGAAATATCACATTTTGTTTTATAGTAATGGTCTAGCCATCTAGTACGGTTACTAAAAACCGGCTATGTGAAAGTGAATAATGGCCGATAGGCGGCCATTTTGAATTTGATCGAGTCAATTTTTTTCAAGATGCATCCTCTTGTAATCTCACATTTTGTATTATAGTAATGGTCCAGCTATCTAACACGGTTTACCAAATATCAGCAATGTGCAAGTAAATAGTGGCCGATAGGCGGCCATTTTGAATTCGATTGAGTCGAAAGTTTTTAAAAGGCATCCTCTCTCGAAACGTCACATTTTGTTTTATAGTAATGGTCTAGCTATCTAGCACGGTTTACCTGATTTCAGGCCTATCGAGGTAAATAATGCTGATTGTCGGCCATTTTGCATTCGTAAGTTTAAAATTTTCAGGGTGCATCCTCCTCCGAAAACTCACACTTTGTTTTATAGTAATCAGGTAATGGTCTAGCCATCTAGCACGGTTTACCAAATATCAGCCATGTGAAAATGAATAATGGCCGAAAAGGCGGCCATTTTAAATTTGATCAAGTCAATTTTTTTCAAGATGCATCCTCATCTGAAATCTCACATTTCGTTTTACAGTAATGGTCTAGCCATCTGCACGGTTGACCAAATAACGGCCATGTGAAAGTGAATAATGGCCGATAAGCGGCCATTTTGAATTTTATCGAGTCAATTTTTTCCAAGATGCATCCTCTCCTGAAATCACACATTTTGTTTTATAGTAATGGTCTAGCCATCTAGCACGGTTTACCAAATAACGGCCATGTGAAAGTGAATAATGGCTGATTGGCGGCCATTTTGAACTTTGACAAAATGATTTTTTTCAAAATACATCCTCTCCTGAAGCCTTACAATTTGTTTTATAGTAATGGTGTAGATATCTTGAGCGGTTTTCATGATATTCCACAATATCAGGCCTGTCGAGGTGAATAATGGCTGATAGGCGGCCATTTTGAATTTTTTCAACTTCAATTTTTTCAGGATGCATCCTCTCCTGAAACCTTACAATTTATTTGATATTAATGGTGTAGCTATCTTGAGCGGTTTTCATGATATTCCGCAATATCAGGCCTGTCGAGGTGAATAATGGCCGATAGGCGGCCATTTTTAATTTTATCGACTTGAAATTTTTCAAGATGCATCCTCTCCTGAAACCTCACAATTTGTTTTATAGTAATGGTGTAGCTATCTTGAGCGGTTTTCATGATATTCCGCAAAATCTTTCAGTCGGATTTACCGATGTTATAAATTAGGTCAAAGTGCTGGGTCAACTTCAAGGTCAAGGTCCAAAAACCTGAAAAGGCACAACTAGGGACCTTAGAGAACATGTATGTGCAATATGACTGTCATCGGCCCAGTACTTTTCGAGATCTGCTCCGGAAACGAAGTGCGCGTCAAAACGTCTAAATAGGTCATAGTTCTGAACCAGAAGTAGGTCAAAGTTCAAATACCCCAAAAGGCACAACTAGACCCCCTAGGGGTGTTGTATGTAAAATTTGAAGACAATCGGACAAGTACTTTCAGAGATATGCTCCGGAAACGAATTGTTTACGGACGGCCCAACGGCCCAACGGCCCAACGCCGTCACATCATCATTTTCTCCTCTGCAACCTTGCGTATTGAATTCAGATTAAAAATATTTTAACCCGTCCATTAGCCACCTGGAAGTAACCCACATACCAAAAATTGTTATCCTAGCTTATTTTCTCACAAAGTTATAGGCAAAAGAAGAGGCCAAAAAAAAACGGAGGTAGAATCCATAGCTCCCTTCGCTCACCTACGGTGACGGCGGGAGCTAAAAATGATTTAAATCATGGAATACAGAATCTCACTTTATTGATCAATAAAAAAAAATAAAAAATTGTTCATGACTTATACAAGTTACACTACTGTATTCTTATATTACTATATAAAATACACATGGGGAGAAAATTTGGAATGTTTAGTTTTAAAATCCATAATTTCTCAAAATAAATGCATGGCTTACATTTGTATTTAAACTTCAGTTATGCAAATGTAGTTAGGAAATCAGCAATGTACAAAGGGAGTAAAACATTTTGATGTCATTTTGTACTAAGTTCAACAATAAAGGCACCAAAGATAATTTAACTAGCATATTTTAGGATCTTCAATCGACCAGAATCACAAGCACGTGAATTAAACATTTTAAATTTTGAGAAATAAAGCTGTTTTTAAATTGTTGTCTTGAAAAAGAATATTTAAAAATCATATGAAAAAAGATGCCAAGTCATTCAAAATAATTTAAAGCTAATGTCCAAATATAAATTCAATTTCCAGTCGAGAAAAAAATCTGCTAAGCGTATTGACCAACCCACTCTGAATTGGGAATGCATGAGAAACTATTTTCTATGCACTGTAATCTGGAAACTAGCTCAGGGTTGAAAATAACAAGTGCTTTTCAAAAATGTGAATAGATGTCTCAAGTGCTCGGATTCACATATGACTAGAACTGTGTTTTTTTGCATTAGACAGTGAAAACATTCACATATTAGCATTAGCGAAGCATCATTATGATATCTAAAGGCCAGATATTTTTATCTTATGTTGTACAGGCGGATTTGATCAGAATACGGTGTCGGGAATCGAAAAACAAATTCTTGGATGAGACTTTTTAAAAAAACAAATTTTCATTAAACACAGTTAAAAAGAATGTCTGGGTTGGAAATAAAACCAGAGTATCAAGGACACAGAAGCTCAGCCTTAATTAGGGCAAGTTGATTACAAGTTAAAATTTCTGAAATCCATGAGGCAGTTCTATGCACATGCACGAGCTCTTTCAAATAACAAAATTGAATCGGATAAGAATTGAGGGAGGAGAAGCATTTCTTTTGAACAGTGTGCCCTAATTAGGTCATAAGTTAACTAATAGTTACAATTTTTCAACTCCGTGAGGAAGTTTAATGCACAGGCTTTCAAACAAACCAAACAGAATTGAAATCGGATAAGAATTGAGGTTGGAGCAGCATTTCTTGTGAATTGTGGACAGACTACAGACGCAACATGATGGCATAAGCTCATCTAGGCCTAAAGAGCTAAACAATCGACTGATTCCCAGCTCATGAGAAATTTTTCAGGGTGCAACCTTCCCTGAACGGCTGGTAGGAGGCCATTTTGAATTTGCTCAAGTTGAAAATTTATCTTATAGTAATGATCTGGCATGGTTTCCAGGATAGCAACAATTCTGTGAAACTCAATAGCCTTGAATTCCATTATTGTCACCAAGCTAGCTAATACAATAAAGTATGGGGGAGGGGGTCTTATATAACTTTGTTTTCACCGAGTTCCAATTCAAAATGGTTTCGGGTAATGTCACAGCGTTTCACAGAATTTTACAATAAATGCAGCTATTTTGGCCAAGAGATGTAGGTCACTTCAGGTCAGAAGTTATAACCCATCCAAAAGGCACATCCACTAAGGGATGTGTGCGTAATATGAAAAGAAATAACTATGCAGTAGAAGTGAAAATGCGGACAGACAACGGCCGAATATACGAGGCGACGCCTTAAATACGAGCGGGAGAAAAAATGTCTGGGCTAAGCAGGTGATAAGGGGGTCACTCAAAAAAGCTAGAACAGTTGTCACATGAACTTAAAAAAAAATAAGCAAACTTAATTTTTTTGCGATAACACCCGAGAAAATGTAAAAAAGCATGTAGTAACCCCTGCCCCCCCCCAAAAGGCTATTACAAATAAGAGGAAAATTTATTTGTTTAAAATTGAAAAAAAACGGACTAAATTTTCTCTCAAGAATAACAAAAAAAAGTCCAGAGAGGTGGCCATTTTAAATCTGATCAGTGTTATTTAAAATATTGTCCTGTTTATGTCTTCTAGAGCTAGTAGAAACAAGTTAAAGACAACAAAATTTCCTTATGATGGATGCTATGAATAATAACAGAGAGAGCGTGAAAAGACACAGGAGTACCCGATAAGAACCCTAATTTAAGGTGCAGGGTAAACTAAAACATGCGTAGAGAAAAATCCCCAGAAATTTAGCTAATTGACAGTGGTGCAATCAGGAAATGGTGGTATTGTAGCAGGAAAGTAAAATACAATTTAAGCTTTATTTTCTGATAGGAGGGTATTGTTAAGCTCTTAAAGCAGCTCTCTTTAACTAAAATGTGGACTAAAAATAAACATTTTCAAAATTACTGATTAATAAACTTGTGTTCCCATGCTTCATAAATACCCCCTTCCATCTGTGTCATGTCACATATATTTATTAAATCGCAATATTTTGAAAGTCAGATATATAGTGACAGACCTGTAAAAACAAAATAAATCTGATAACTTAAAAAGTTCCCATGTACATTCAAGTTTATCTGCGTAAGCATCAACAAATTATCCAGTAAAACAAAGAGCATACAAAACGCTGTACATATCCGCAGAATGAGAAAATACTCAGAATGAAAATGAATTAACTGCTTAACTTTGATAAAAATATGTACCAATGGAAGGCTTAATAGTCACTTTTATGCCCAGGCATCCTTCAGTTCATCTCAATCTACAGATCGTCCAGTAGTACACAAATATATATTAGGTGTAAGTTTCTAGAAAATAAAAATATAGCACTGTCATTCAACGTTTCAGTTCAGTGTTGAATGAGATGATCCAGTTGTGTTGATACTCCAATGTGGTGAATATAAATCCATGTGAATTCAGTCAAGTTTTGCACATACGCTGCATCAGTACCATTACTCAAGGCACTGAAAGGGGACATGTAGCTCATCAGTGGATCACAAAAAGTATAGTCTGTCTGACAACAGAGGACTAGGATCTTTTCTGATATTTTGTCCAACAAGGTAAGCGAGCTTGTGTGCATACTGCAACAGAAAAAGAGTAGGATATACAATTTTAGACAGGTGATTAGGCTTCCACCTACAACATAAGGCACTCTTTCGAAATCAGATATACCTAACTGTTTTCAGCATTAAAAGCCAATTAAACATACATCTAGATAGATAAGTTAAGTCACATAGAAACACACATCAGCTCTAAAGAACCAGTACAAGTGACATAAAAACAAAAAAGATTCGGCCATCTTGGATTTTGTTGAAAAAGACGAAAAACACATTTACCAGGCAAATTCCCCAGGGTCTATGAAACCTGCAAATATTTAGAAGTAATCTGAGTAGGGGTATTCCAGTGAGAGTAGAAACTAGTGTCTCCACCACCACATAGTCGGTGGAGACTTGATAATTTGACTCAAACGGGGTTATCCATCAGGGGATGTTCAAATTTGTGTATAATAATAAATATTAGCAGCTGATGAGCGCTTAGGTCGATTTGTAACAGGGTTCCCAGATATCCAGAAATACAATTTTTGACTTTTCCATGAATTTCTAGACTACCACTTTTTTTTAGAATTCCAGGACCTAAAACTAATGAAAAATATAAAAATGTAGATTTAAAACACCCTCCACCACCCCAGTGACCCGATCTATTGACCTAGATTGCAATGGGGAGCGCACAGTATACCGGGAAACACTCTCAAGACAATATACTTCCGGTAACAGCTTATATAGGCCCACAATGTTACCAATGTTGATAGTTTGGGCTATATTTATTTTCAATTATGTAAAATTCTACATTTTCCCGGTGAGTTATAAAAATTCCCGCGGTTTCCAAGGGTGGAATTTGATAGCTCACATGGTGGTATGGTTGACTCTCAACCAAAGGTACCAAGTTATACTCTCATACAGCAGACATAAAACAAAACAGCTAAATTTACTTATGAAGATGCTCATTCAAATAAACAGATTTATTTAAATATATATATTTATATAAATATTTAGGCTGACAACTAAAACACAAAATAAACGGATTAACAAAAAAGTTGAACTTATTGTGTACCTGACAGGGAGCTGGTACACGCACAGTGCCAGGCCAATTGTAATACATGTGAGTCATCTTATAAGTCAACTCTTGTAAATGGTCTACTTTCATCTGTGCTGTATCATAAACAACAATGTAGTGGGTTGGTGTTACTGTTCCTTGGCCAACATGTTGAGATACCAAGAAGAAATCGTACCTGAAAATGAAGTGCATGTGGTAGTCAGTGAATTTGTTTTATTTTTCAATATACTATAATGTTTAGTAGTCACATATTTCTGAGTTCAAAATGTGGTGTGGACAGCTGCATGTCCCGGAAAGGAGATTCACAACCTAACAAAAGGCCTTAAGTCCTATATCATCCACTGCCATAAAGTACGTTAAAAGAATTTTTGTGGTCACAAATATTTAAAAAGTTTACTTGTGGTGGCCAAATTAAATTTCAGTAAAACTAGATATAAGTGTTTACCATGTAAACACCCAAGAAGGCTCCCCCTCGCACATTTCAAATAAGAGTTATACAATAATTACAATTTTAGCACATAATCAATTTGTACATGTAATTGTAATTATCAAGTAATATTATGAGGCAGAGGCTAGCAGCTTTAGGCTAGGGTGATAAGTTTCTGATTTAACGAAAAAAGACTAAAGATGGCCGCCTTGAAAAATTAATGCAGTCTAGGAAATACTACTACTATGCAGTATTTTGAATATTGAGTATATCGGATAAGCGGCTTTGAAGTTATCAGGGTGACAAGGTCCTAATTTAACTAAAAAAGATTAAGATGGCCGTCATGAGCCGAATATTTTCGCAAACTTTCTGAAAAATTGATGCAGCCTAGGAATTAATATTTGCATACAGTATGTTGAACACAAAAAGAATCAAAAAAGCGGTTCGGTAGATATCGGGGTGACAAGGTCCTAATTTGACGAAAAAAGGTTAAAGATGGCTGCCATGACCCGGATATTTTTCCTAACTTTCTGAAAAAGTGATGCAGGCTAGAAATTTATACTACTATGCAGTATTTTGAATATTGAGTATATCGGATTAGCGGCTTCGAAGTTATCAGGGTGACAAGGCCCTAATTTGACGAAAAAAGATTAAAAATGGCCGCCATGACCCGGATGTTTTTCCAAACTTTCTGAAAAATTGATGCAGGCTAGGAGTTAATACTACTATGCAGTATTTTGAATATTGCGTATATCGGATAAGCGGCTTTGAAGAAGAAAATATGAAGTTTATCCATGGCGGCCATTTTGAATTTCAGTAAAACCTTTAAAAAAATCACTTGCACATCTCCATATCGTGGGAAATGTGATAGTAAAATTTGAATAATTTATGACTAAGTTTTAGAGTTTTTGCGCCCACAAAAATATTTGGAGTTGACCTCTGACGGCCATTTTGAATTTCGGTAGCATCTTTAAAAAATCACTTGCACATCCCCATGTAGGAAAGTGATGTTAAAATTTTAAAAAAATTGACCAAACTAATTTTTTGAGTTTTAAAAAAAATTAAAGTTGATCTGTGGCAGCCATTTTGAATTTCAGTAAAACCTTGAAAAAGTCACCTGCACATCTCCATATCATGGGGAATGTGATAGTAAAATTTGAATAATTTCTGACCTCAAGTCTGACTTTAAGGAATGTCATGTTAAAATTTCAAAAAGATTTGACCAGTAGTTCTTGCGCCCACAAGAAAACGTGACGCCGGACAGAGTCCTGGCGCGACTAAAAAAAATCCCCTACGGGCGGGGGATAAAAAGGGTAACTTGAGTAAATACCATTTTTGCAATCTCTTTTCTCACTACTTAAAATTCCAGGACTTTCAAGCACTTTCAACAAAATTCCAGGACTTTCAAGGCCTGGATTTTTATTTTTTAAATGCAAGGACTTTCCAGGATTTTCAGAACCAGTGCAACCCTGGAAAAAAGAATAAAGATGGCCGCCATGACCCAAATATTCTCCCGAACTTTCTAAAAAATTGATGCAGCCTAGGAATTAAAACTTGTATCCAGTATGTTTAACACTGCATCAGTACAAAAAAGAGGTTTTGTAGATATCAGGGTGACATGGTATAGAAAGTCCATGCGCGGCGGCGGACGAAACCGTACAAAAACAAAAAGCCCCCCATTGGTAGGGGGGGGTGGGGGGGGGAGACCTTAATGACTGCACATTTCCATATGGTGGGTAATGTGATTGTAAAATTAGAATTATGTTTGACTTCCAAAATTTGAGTTTTTTGCCCACAATAAAATTATGAAGTTAATCCATGGCGGCCATTTGAATTTTAGTAAAACCTTAAAATCACATGCACATATCCATATCGTGGGGAATGTGACAGTAAAATTTGTATAATTTCTGACTTGAAGTTTTTGCACTCACACAAAATTTTGGGGTTGACCTGCACATCTCCACATTGTGGCGAATCATGGATGTGATTGTAAAATGTGAATAATTTCTGACTTTAGGTTTTTGCGACACAAAAAAAATGCAGTTGATCCGTGGCATCTTTAAACAAGAGCACACTCGACAATAGCCTGCCGCCATTATTGAACCTAAAACAAGGTCGAATTATTGACGCAAAATATCACAATAAATCAGCCATTAAAAAAAAAATTCAGTCATTAATGAAATTGTCCTGAAAACTGGTCATTAGTACAGGTGAACTACCCGGCTGAGCAAGGCTACTCACATTGCATGGAGCCTGGTCGCAGTGACTTCCATTTTTCCACGGCTGGCCGTGTAAAACAGACACTGACTCGGCCTAGCGATAAGACCGAGAGTGGTATAAGACTATATTCAGCTAGCGCGCTCTGGTGATCACAGTAATACCACTCTGCCAAAACATGGCCGTCACTGTGTCAGAGCCTTGCAATGTCATCAGGGTACAGGTGAACATCGTTATAACACGATCGTTGGGGTCCAATGAGTCAAATCGTGTTATAAGTGAATCGTGTTATACAAAAAAATCAACCAGAAAACGATTCCAAAAACGGATGAGTAATAATAGCAAGACTATCGTAATTATAAGCTGTCTTTTTGCACAGGTGTAACGTGTTATGTTACAGCTATAACTTATAATAATAACAACAATATTATAAAAAAAATTATCATAGTTTCGTAACAATCGTAACGTTTTACAGCTATTCTATCGTACAAATGTATACGGAATGAACACTATAAAAATAACAATAAATTATAGTCCAGCAGCCAAGTCCCTTATTTTACTCTAACCTGGACTTGGAGTATATATAGTTTTTTTCTTTGCAGAATATTGTTGTCCAGAACCCCCACTTAAAGAATCCAGAGGGTGTGGAGGTGTCACACTTGGGCAATTTTAGTTATTCACGTTTTTCAAAATGGCCGCCAATAGCCACAGTGCAAAGGTAACTTTTCCACTTTTTGCCCTAGAAATATGTATAGTACCACTTTTCCAACTAAGTCAAACACGAGAAACTCATTTCCGGCATTATTTTTTTGTTTATAAGCTTAATTCGAGCATAAATCCAAGATGGCCGCCACCGTTATATTGGCAATTCACATTTTCTATCATTAGAAGCATGTTTATTTACAGGTATCTAAGCCTACTTACTGACTTTAAAAAGGCTATAACATTTGAAGGCATAGTACTAGATTATATTTATACTAATCTAGGCATATAGTCTACAATAGTCCCGATACAATTCTTTTCTCCAAACATTGGTCAGGCTTTAAGTTCATCAGTTCCCATATATCAAGACACTGATAAATTTAAACTGGTTTGCATGTCTGATCTGATGCAACTGTTGGCAGATATTGCCAACAAGAGCACAATTGCAAAGATTTCGGTAGATCTCCTAATAAAACCAGTTATGATCATGATGATATATATGTATGTTCTGAACGTGAATCAGAATGACCTTTACATAGCAGCAGTTGAACAGATGTTACCATACATGTTTTGCACCAGGGCATCTGGGCTATGCACGTTATGGTTTATATTATCTGCGAAATGTGCAGGCTATGCCATAAGATATATTGAAACAGTACATGAGAGGTGAACACACAATGCATCAAAATCCATGTGGTTCTAATGGTGTCCGGAGTTACATGTTCATCGAGTAAAATTATATGAGGTACGGGCATAGTCCTGGGGGAGAGGTTAAAGCCAGGTATGTATAGACATGGTCGTTTAGCCTACATTTTTGTGCAAAACTAGAACATGGTCTCCAGAATATGGATGCCACTGTAAAAATTCAGATTCAAAATAAGCATAAAGAAGAGTTTTCAACAAGGATTTTAGATGACTCTAAAGACCGGTTTGCTTCACGAATAAAATGCAATTATGTTTCAACCCATCACATCCCACATTACCAGTAATATAATATAATTACTTGATAAAAACTCAGATAGAGCTGCAGAAATTGGCATAAAATGCATGCATATATTTGAAACTATTGGCTCAAGGTTTTCTCGATCCAATCACCAAGCAGATTGTAACATTTACTAGGGTTGGAAAACCGTTGACACTTGGTACTGAGAAGGTGTATGACCCTGCAGTAATTTATGGGCGGTTTCCAGTCTCAGAAGTATCAATATTAATGACATATTGTTACACGAACTGGCTCCATTCGCAACCGTTATGTTTGACACTCCATTCGAAACGAAGATAACTAAATCAAAGTGTAACCTTAACAACTTCAGGTAGACAATTTGTCGTAGCACTGTGAATGTCACCAGCTTGGTGATCGATGCATGGTTCAGTAGTGATGTGGACAATAGCTTGGCCTACTAAATGAACTGTATATGACTTCACTACCAAATTTAAGTCATTTCTTTCTACTAAGCTCATTTCCATCAATGTTTATGAGTATCTAATATTTGATAGATGCAAAGACTTCAGCTTGAATGGAAATGCAAGATTATGCGGTTCACAAACTGGCTAGCAATGCATTTCTTCTTGCTCGAAATGTGGCCCTCGCGGTCAATGAAAATTAAATAAAACTAATCAGAGCCATCATCAAATACATTGATGAGGATTAAGTGTTCCATGGACTGTACACATCGACACATCAACTTGTAATCAATGGTGATGATTATGTGCCAACAGAAAGTAGCCATGATGCAATAATACTTAGACCAAATTTAAGCACCTCGCACGAAGAATCAGAAAATTGTTATCAGGCACTTGCTGCCGAGAGGGAGGTTGGTCATGGGGCAAGTTTCTCCTCTGCGTAAAATGGCGCAGAAGCAAAATAAAAACACATGTGTCATCTGAGACAACACGTCTCAGATGACACAGGTCAACACGTCTCAGATGACACAGGTGTTTTATTCTCAACTGAGATGTTCATGGAATCTCCGATTGGGGATCGCACCATCATGTAGATATAAAGTGGAGAATTACAAGCAAATCGTACCTGATAATTATATTGGTCGGCATGTCATATCAGTGTACGATACATGTACAGTTAGCCGTTGGTATGATGTGGGAAAGGTAACTGCACTGAAGATAAATACGTGTTCAAGCTGGTTATTCTTTCTGTCGCATATGTGACCTAACTCGTTAAATCACAGATATTTTTGAACAAACAACTACATTTATGGCAGCATGTTATATGGTCAGCCACAATACTCTACCATGACTGAATGTAGTCAGAATCAGTGGGCTGGCAAACAAGCACCTGACCACTGCCCCATAACTGTGCTCATTGCCTCCAAGAACGGATGCCTTCAAAGATAAACGTGAAAACAGCATATCTACAGGAACAGCTTTGAAAAAGTGCTCTAAATCCCCTCCTGGCTCGCAAAATAGTTTTGGGCAGATTGCAGCGGCGTACCCTGGTTCCTCCGCTCAACACTAGAGTTGGCCGTGGTAAGGCCATAAGCTATCGGCAATAGAGTGCTTGACATCAGGTCTGGGTAAATCCTCTTGACCCCTTATCGGGCGAGTGAAGGAAACCACTCTCAATAACCCACCATGCTCTATCATCCCACCCTCACATCTTCATCTGTACATCATTTATCTCATCAATGGACTGCATTGGTTTTAGCGTAGTACAATGTCACTTAAATGCCATTTAAAATTGGTGTAAAAAAGTGACATTAAGCATTATTCTACTACTACCACTACTATTACTGTCTCCATCCGCCTGAGGCCGGAGACATTAAGTTATCAGTTTGTCCATATATCTATCTGCAGGGCCATCTCCTATTCCTCCTGCCGGTTCATGCAAATTAAGCTGAGGCATGATCGTCGGCACCTTTTAGGTTTTTCTAGTAAAGTTATGATGCTTGGTGATTTTAGGTTACGTATAGGCCTATAATTTAATATATTAGTGACAACTGAGACTCAGAATGTATAAACAGTCATTATAGATTGATGGTAATTATATTTTATATAGCCCTACCTATGTTGTTCATTTATATATAATCAAGGTAGTGTATGTGGTGAATATATGAGCATTTGCCTGTATGTCGTTGCTGCAGTAAATATTGTTCTACTAATATTATTTGGTGTTATTACGTTTTTGTTTTGATCGTGCTCTCATAATTTTATTATATATGATCTCAACCCACGTACAAAGTTAATCCACAGAGAACGTTTGGCCAGCAATGTAGTTTCACATTTGTTTCTGTTCAGAAATGTACTTTAGTGATTGAGTATAGTGGCGGCCATCTTGAATTTATGCACGATGGCGACTTTTAAATTAAAAAATAATGCCGGAAATGAGTTTCTCATGGTCAATTTAGTTAGAAAAGTGGTATTATACATATTTCTAGGCCTAAAAGTGAAAAAGTTATATTTCCACTATGGCTCTTGGCGGCCATTTTGAGAAAACGTGAATAACTAAAATTGCCCAAGGGTGACTTCTCCACACCCTCTGGAATCTTCAAACAGAGGGTCTGGGAAGCAGTATTCTGCAAAGAAAAAAACTATATACTCCAAGTCCAGGTATACCACCATGGCTGCCGGACTATTACACATCTTTATGCAGCAGAGGAGTAGCGAATTTGCTATATTTTAGTTCTTTATCACATGCTTATACATATCATTGTGCGCAGTGTGTAACACAATGTATCTGATACCTTGATTATCATTTGCATGTAATACTACGCGAGCAGTATTATTATTTAATTGCACACAGTATAGTAAATGTGAATAATATATCGGCAGTTGCCATGTCTGTAACTGCTATCACCTCTGCAGTTGATGATGGACTAGGAATTGGACTAGGAATTGCAATTGAAACAAGACTACATAAGTCCAGGAGCTCCCGCTCCGAATTAGAATTTGATTTAAGCAATTTTGTATAGGGTTATTAATGTAGTCCTAGTCTAGGTCAAAAATCAAGACGCAAGACAACTAGGTCTAAGAAGCCCAGTCTAAGAGTAAGATAAGAACTAGACAGTCTGTCAGAGATTGCAAACCTCCATTGAAATTAATGATCCTAATCAGTATCCCAGTAATAGTCTACCTATCTGGCATGGTTTACCCGATATCAGGCCAATCGAGTTAACTAATAGCTGATTTACGGTCATTTTGAATTCGATATAAATTAGTTAAAAACTTAGGGTGCATCCTCCCCCGAAACCTCAAATTTTGTTTTATAGTAATGGACTAACATCTAACACAGTTTGCAAAATATTGGGCATGTGAAAGTAAATAATGGCCGATAGGGGGCCATTTTGAATTTGAACGAGTCAGAATTTTTCAAGATGCATCCTCAGCTGAAATCTCACATTTCATTCTATAGTAATCGTCTAGCTATCTAGCATGGTTTACCAAATATCGGCCATGTGAAAGTGAATAATGGCCTAAAGGCGGCCATTTTGAATTTGATCAAGTCAAAATTTTCCAAGATGCATCCTCAGCTGAAATCTCACATTTCATTCTATAGTAATGGTCTAGCCATCTAGCATGGTTTACCAAATATCGCCCATGTGAAAGTGAATAATGGCCGATAGGAGGCCATTTTGAATTTGATCAAGTCAAAATTTTTCAGGATGCATCCTCTCCTGAAATCTCACATTTTGTTTTATAGTAATGGTCTAGCCATCTAGTACGGTTACTAAAAATTGGCTATGTGAAAGTGAATAATGGCCGATAGGCGGCCATTTTGAATTTGATCGAGTCAATTTTTTTCAAGATGCATCCTCTCTTGTAATCTCACATTTTGTTTTATAGTAATGGTCCAGCTATCTAACACGGTTTACCAAATATCAGCAATGTGCAAGTAAATAGTGGCCGATAGGCGGCCATTTTGAATTCGATTGAGTCGAAAGTTTTTAAAAGGCATCCTCTCTCGAAACTTCACATTTTGTTTTATAGTAATGGTCTAGCTATCTAGCACGGTTTACCTGATATCAGGCCTATCGAGGTAAATAATGCTGATTGTCGGCCATTTTGAATTCGTAAGTTAAAAATTTTCAGGGTGCATCCTCCCCCGAAAACTCACACTTTGTTTTATAGTAATCAGGTAATGGTCTAGCCATCTAGCACGATTTACCAAATATCAGCCATGTGAAAATGAATAATGGCCGAAAAGGCGGCCATTTTAAATTTGATCAAGTCAATTTTTTTCAAGATGCATCCTCATCTGAAATCTCACATTTCGTTTTACAGTAATGGTCTAGCCATCTAGCACGGGTGACCAAATAACGGCCATGTGAAAGTGAATAATGGCCGATAAGCGGCCATTTTGAATTTTATCGAGTCAAATTTTTCCAAGATGCATCCTCTCCTGAAATCACACATTTTGTTTTATAGTAATGGTCTAGCCATCTAGCACGGTTTACCAAATAACGGCCATGTAAAAGTGAATAATGGCCGATTGGCGGTCATTTTGAACTTTGACAAAATGATTTTTTTCAAAATACATCCTCTCCTGAAGCCTTACAATTTGTTTTATAGTAATGGTGTAGATATCTTGAGCGGTTTTCATGATATCCCACAATATCAGGCCTGTCGAGGTGAATAATGGCTGATAGGCGGCCATTTTGAATTTTATCAACTTCAAATTTTTCAGGATGCATCCTCTCCTGAAACCTTACAATTTATTTGATATTAATGGTGTAGCTGTCTTGAGCGGTTTTCATGATATTCCGCAATATCAGGCCTGTCGAGGTGAATAATGGCCGATAGGCGGCCATTTTTAATTTTATCGACTTGAAATTTTTCAAGATGCATCCTCTCCTGAAACCTCACAATTTGTTTTATAGTAATGGTGTAGCTATCTTGAGCGGTTTTCATGATATTCCGCAAAATCTTTCAGTTGGATCTACCGATGTTATAAATTAGGTCAAAGTGCTGGGTCAACTTCAAGGTCAAGGTCCAAAAACCTGAAAAGGCACAACTAGGGACCTTAGAGAACATGTATGTGCAATATGACTGCCATCGGCCCAGCACTTTTCGAGATTTGCTCCGGAAACGAAGTGCGCGTCAAAACGTCTAAATAGGTCATAGTTCTGAACCAGAAGTAGGTCAAAGTTCAAATACCCCAAAAGGCACAACTAGACCCCCTAGGGGTGTTGTGTGTTAAATTTGAAGACAATCGGACAGTACTTTCAGAGATATGCTCCGGAAACGAATTGTTTACGGACGGCCCAACGCTGTAACATCATCATTTTCTTCCCTGCAACCTTGCGTATTGAATTCAGATTAAAAATATTTTAACCCGTCCATTAGCCACCTGGAAGTAACCCACATACCAAAAATTGTTATCCTAGAATCCATAGCTCCCTTCGCTCACCTACGGTGACGGCGGGAGCTAAAAATGTGTATTTGTGAGAAAATTATCATCTTTGCAATAATTTGGTATATTATTGCAGGTGATCGGAAGGTGGCCCACAATATCAGTATTCTTCATCGGAAGGGTTGGCAGCTCTGCACCATCATGGTCACGCATCAAGATCTAATACATAATAACATAATGTATTTTAAACTGCACTGGTCTTAAACCTCAAATGTCAAATGTCAGTTGTCCAACAACTTACCTATATTTTCCTAAGATACATTTGTACAACAGATATTTCATCTTTAACTTGGTATAAAATATATTGCGAATTAAAGGAATTTGAGCCACACTAGTCTTATGCTAGGATCATGGTCATGAAAATGGGTTGGGTCAGGTCAAATATTTTTGAACCTTAAACTGCTCTCCTATGCACTTCACGTGACTTGGGTGTCAAATATGAAGAATAGTTTATGAATGAAACTAATATAAGTCATAAACAATAAATGGACACCCTCATCCATGCCACTATTTATTTTAAAGTGTACAAGCCTCTGTCTTCACTTACCAGTTCCGTCTAGTTATGGTATGATCCACAACTGTTCCAGGTGGAGCGTTGTCAATGGACACATTTCTACCTTGCTCCTTGTCAAAAAAAGAATAAAACATAAATCAGATGAAAATAGATGGGTTCCTGCTGTAAAAGCATTTTCTGGCAATATTATTCAAAGAAATGTACTAGGCCTATGTTCAGATAACAAGATGAGGCTTACTCTTGATTTATTAAGCATAAAAATATTGACATTTTTTTTTCTTTAATGCTTTTGATCAAACAAATTTGCATACATACCTTTCTTTCAAGAAGCCTGGTGTTAATGCGTTTGGCTACTACAATTGTTGCAAAACGAGGTTGATACTCATCCCCAAATTGTGGGAAAACTTCAGCCATTTGTGGTGTCTCATGCTGAGACACATATGTCAGTTGTCCGTCCCCAACCCCATCTCTGAACACAATTATTGTGTCTGGTAGAAAATGGTTAACCTGTAAAATATTGAGCACAAAACTTAGTAAAGGCAGGCTGACCGTAATAGCGAGTCGAGTTTATATAATTCATTTTCACTTAAAAATAATGGCGGATCATGTATCAAAGATGCCTGAGGATGTGGTAGACGGATTAAGCAAAATCAGTAACCATTCTTCCAAAAGGAGGATGATTAGTGAGTAATTGCTAATGATTACAGGCATTAGAAGTAATAAATGACCACAGTGGTCAATAAAATTATGTGAATGCATTTATTATTGAGGGAAATAAAAAATCTCTTTGGCAATCAGTGCCATCATCTATAGAAGGTACAGGTATTGTAAACATTGTACATTATAACTGCACATGTTTGAACCCTTAAACCGCTGAGCAAGATTTTAGTTGCTTTTAATCTGTTTTGTTAGCAGGTTAAATCAATGTCATTCAGAATAAAATCAATCAATTTAAACATCAATATTTGTGAATATTTGTCTCAAATTAAAGTGCGAGTAATTGAAGTTGGGTGGCAAGAACCAACTCAGTTGGGTCTTGGGTGGCAAGACCCAACCTCAACTTGTGGATAAAAAATTTTATGCACCGCTTTAAGGGTTAATATTATTTTTAAATTTGTCTGTTTCCACTTGGCCAACTATACAGAGAATTATTGTCTTCCCTAAGTAAAGGATTTCAAAAGCATTTGATTGAAATGGATTTATGATCCTCAAATCATATTTCATTTCTCTCATTGGTGAGCTTCCCTGACCAAGCCTTCCAATAATAATAATAATGGCTAACCTCGTGATATTTTTTAATGCCTTCACTCAGGCATATTTTGAGTCCATTTACTAGTTCTTGGCCTGGCATCTGATGACAAATGCGGGAGAACCAACGGGTGCAACTGGCATTTAGACTGCATACAAAACCACCAATTGAACGTCTCTCCTTCACAGAATCATGATACACGTCGATTCCAACTACCATTAATTTTTTCTGCAGAAAAAATATAAAACAACACATCTTGAAAATTCACATCTGTTATGTTATACACAAAAAACCAACAAATAAAAATGCTTCTAAAAGAATGTTTTCTTGCATGAAAATCACTTTCTACTGCCAAATGTCTGGCTTACGCTTTCTGGGACACACAGAAATGCCTTGTCAGCCATGAAATGTTGTTTCAGGCATAAATAATATTCTTAATTCAAGGAATTAATAAGCCACTTAGTTATACCGGAGAAAAAATGCACCAAAAGATTTATAACATGAATAAACAATAATTACCATTGGAATACCAAAGGATTTATAACATGAATAAACAATAATTACCATTGGAATTCTAACAGCCCACAGCTCTCCACCAAGTTTGCAATTCAATTGAAGAAGTATCTTTGCACATACTGACCTAAGTTTATCCTTCCTACTGATGGTACGAGCATTAATGACCTAAAAAGATATTACTATTTAGTACCAATGTTTATAAATAAAACAAGAGCACTGACGCTAACGATATCCCTCGCCATTAATTAAAGTCAATAATGGCCTCGAAGTCAAAGGTTAAAAAATAGGTGAAAGGTCACAACCCCCCAGAAAGCACATCTTCACCCCCTAAGGGATGTGTGTAGCAATATAAAAATAATGCAGCAAAGGCTTTCCAAGCTATGGTCTGGAAAATGAGCTTATCGTTTGCCATCAATTAGGTCAATTATGGCTTCAAAATCGAAGGTAAAAAATTAGGTCAAAAGTCACAACCCTCAGAAGGCACATCTATACCCCTCGAGGGATGTGTGTATGCAATATGAGAACAATTCAGCAAACGCTTTCTGAGATATCGTCCAGAAGCTGAACTTATCTTCCGCCATAAATTCAAGTCAATAATGGCCTCAAAATCATAGGTAAACAAGACTACATAAGTCCAGGAGCTCCCGCTCCGAATTAGAATTTGATTTAAGCAATTTTGTGTGGCAATTTTTTTAACCTGTCCATTAGCCACCTGGAAGTAACCTACATACCAAAAATTGTTATCCCAGCTTATTTTCTTACAAAGTTATAGGCAAAAGAAGAGGCAAAAAAAAACGGAGGCGGAATCCATAGCTCCCTCCGTCTCACCTATGGTGACGGCGGGAGCTAAAAATTAGGTCAAAGGCCATAACCACCAAAAGGCACACCTACACACCCTGAGGGATGTGTGTGTGCATTATGAAAACAATCCAGTAAACACTTTGCAAGATATCGTCCGGAAACTGAACTTATCATCCCAATCAATTAAAGTCAATAATCGCCTCAAAATCAAAGGTCATAACCCCCAAAAGGCACATCTAAAAAAGGCAAATGAAAAGGGACAATGTGAATAGACTCAGATCCAATAATTATTTGACAGATCCAATAAATATTTTTCAAGTTATGACGACAACAACAAATTTTTTAGTTAAAAAAATCAAGATGGCTCGTTTCGGTCGCACATGAAAATAGACTCAATGCCAATAGACTCACAGACCCCAAAAACATATATATATATACCAGGTTTCTAGGAAATTCTAAAAAAAAAACAATTAAGTAAAAAAAATTTGTACATGTAATTATCAAGTAATATTATGAGGCAGAGGCTAGCAGCTTTAGGCCGACTAGGTGTTATTTTGACGCCAAAAGATTAAAGATGGCCGCCATGACCAGGATATTTTCCCGAATTTTCTGAAAAATTGATGCAGTCTTGAGGAAATAATATTACTATGCAGTATGGTTAATATTGAGCATACCGGATAAGCGGCTTTGAAGTTAACAGGGTGACAAGGTTCTAATTTGACAAAAAAAGATTAAAGATGGCCGCCATTACCCTGATATTCTCCCGAAAGTTTTGAAAAATTGATGCAGTCTAGGAAATAATTTTACTATGCAGTATGTTGAATATTCAGTATATTGGATGAGTGGCTTTGAAGTTATCAGTGTGACAATGTCCTAAATTTAGGAAAAAAGATTAAAGATGGCCGCCATGACACAAATATTCTTCCGAACTTTCTGAAAAATTGATGCAGACTAGGAATAAATACTACTATGCAATATTTTTAATATCGAGTATATGGGATTAGCGGCTTTGACGTTATCAGGGTGACAAAATCCTAATTTGACAAAAAAAGATTAAAGATGGCCGCCATGACCCCGCTATCCTCCCGACCTTTCTGAAAAATTGATGAAGTCAAGAAATAATATTACTATGCAGTACGTTGAATATTGAGTATATCGGATAAGCGGCTTTGAAGTTATCTGGGTGACGAGGTCCTAAATTGACAAAAAAGATTAAAGATGGCCGCCATGACCCAGATATTTTTCCGAACTTTCTGAAAAATTGATGCAGGCTAGGAGTTAATACTACTATGCAATATTTTGAATATCGAATATATCAGATAAGCGGCTTTGAAGTTATCGTGGTGACAAGGTCCTAATTTGAAGAAAAAAGATTAAAGATGGCCGCCATGATCCAGATATTTTCCTGAACTTTCTGAAAAATTGATGCAGTCTAGGAATTAATACTACTAAGCAGTATGTTAAATAATGAGTATATCGGATAAGCGGCTTTGAAGTAATCAGGGTGACAAGGTCCTAATTTGACGAGAAAAAATTAAAGCTGGCCGCCATGATCCGGATATTGCGGGCTAGGAATTAATACTACTATGCAGTATTTTTAATATTGAGTATATCAGATAAGCGACTGTGAAGTTATCAGGGTGACAAGGTCCTAATTTGACGAAAAAAGATGGCCGACATGACCAAAATTTTTTCCTGAACTTACAAAAAAATTGATGCAGCCTAGGAATTAATACTTGTATCCAGTATGTTTTACACCAAACGAATACAAAAAGCGGTTTTGTAGATATTAGGGTGACATGTTATAGAAAGTACATGCGCGGCGCCGCTGCCGGACGAAACCGTACAAAAACAAAAAGCCTCCCCCTGGTAGGGGGGAGCCTTAATTAAATAATCTACAACTTCAGGTGGGTGAAAATTACTAATATTTATACAATTTGAAAAGCTATACCAATCTTGTAAATGTATTAAAAATTTCTATTACAATTTTCCTTTTATCGAAGGTTAAAACAGAAAGGCTAAGAACAACTAAAAAAATAGATGTTCTTAGCATTTCAAGGGTTAAAAGACAAACCTGTGAGGGAATTGGACTCTCCACACAACACAGTTTCTTAAACGCATTGTAGCGATCATCCCTTGATGTGGGGAAAACAGCGACAACCAGTTGAAGCTAGAAAAAAAAATCTGAATATCAGAAAAAGATCTAACACCATGATCATTAACAGCAAGAGTAGTCTTGGTGATTTAATTAACAAAGTCTGTAGAAATCTAATTATGATCAATAGAATAAAACAAGAGGCTAAAGACCACCATAATCCTATCCTAATCCTCATGATAAAGAAACACAAAACAGCACATCTTGGCCTACACCCTTAGAGTGGTGTGAAATATAAAAGGAATCCAGTGGTTGCCGAGTAGATGGTACTTATTCAGTTAGTGCTAAAAGTTTTTTTTTCAAATCAGCAATTTAAAATTTGATAGAGTTCATCAGTTGAAATTTTTCAAGGCACATCCCTCCCTGAAATCACAGTTTGTTTTATAGTAATGCTCTAGCTCTCTTGTACATTTTACCAAATATTCAGCATATTAAAGCGATTAATGGCTGATATTGGGCCATTTTATCTGGCTAAAGTTTTTTCTTGGCTATTCATGTCTCAAAATTGCACCTCGTACTATACAAAGTACTAATTTGCACCTCATACAAAGTACTATACAAAGAATTTAGTACTTTCTTAGGCCTCCGCGATTAGTGCACTTCACACTTTTGTCAAAAAAAAAAAACACAATCACTCATGAGCTGTAGGTAGGCCTATGCAACACCATAATGCAGATATTTTTTTCCAAAATGTTCCTATATATCTTGTATATTTTATAATTTGACAAACGATGTATTGGCCGCAACGTGACAATGACGCACAATAATGTCTACTTCCAGTCAATCAGCATCGGTCAGTGTGTCATGTTTGTTGGTAGTGCACGTTAATAATGTTTTCATTGGGCACAAAGGTACATGTAGGCCCATCTGAACATAATATTGTCTGACTCCAATAACGCCTACAGCTGCCAATGTTGGCCCGGTATAGAGCAGATGGTGGTGGGTCCTAAATAACTGGAGTTTGACAATGCTATAGTTTATATTTGGTAACACTGTCTGAGATGTTTGGGTCAACAGCCCGTGTTTTGCAGAGAGTGCCCTGTGCCGCTCCACTACTTGTGGAACAGATAGCGTTTTGCCTTGAATATTTAAAGTCCCATCATGGACTGGACGCTGCCTGCCAAAACTTGGGAATTTTCACAGTCATCAGAGGCTTCAAATATAATTCGTATTATACATGGTGTCACATAAAAGACGGGAGAAAACAGTATCTAGCATTCATGAATGCGATTCAGTATAGAACAGTGTAATTAACAGATAATATGTGTAAGCCTGACCTAACTGTTAACCCTTGTGATCCGTGATCAATGTGCATTAGATGGGCTGAAATACATCACTAGCAGGCTACATAATACTACCGTATTATGCTGTGTATATGTCGCATCTGTGTATAGGTCGCAGCGTGGGGTCAAACGGTATACAGATCATAGATAGTACGCACCCATGGATAGTACGCACTTCAAGCACGTGGTATAGCCATGGCCAGTATCTATGTGTATGACAATACATGACGAGAACTGGCATCAAGTTTATGGTGTCTAACTTATATATACTTTTACAGGTAGTTAAATGATAATAATAATAATAACAATAAAAATAAGATTCGCTTAGTTATTTTAATTCAAAAAAATCGTAATTCAAGTTCAGGACATGTTTGACGATGTAGATGTAGCTCAGTTATTGCATTATGACACCAAAGGTAAACAAGTAACACAGAGTATGAATGTACGCGCCGCCACCTGGTGAACGCAATTAAAACATTAACAAGTAGGTACATGTGTAAGTACAGGTATATGTGGTAGGGGCCTCCTGGTGAAATCGGCGACATCTGTGAAATAATTGACAACAACGAGGTTGATTGATAATAACAATAATATTTTAATAATCTCTTATAACACATAACACATTATTTAATTAGCACTTTGTGTACAGCATCCCATCACATTCTAATTGTCATATATTGTTCACAACATGTATATTAGCACTTTTTGTAATCTTATCACAATCATTTGAATTGTCACATAATTATTTTGAAATTGTCATTTCACACATCAGTCAGATACCACAAAATCATCAGTAAAACCGTTAAACTCTTCATCCTCAGTATCACTGTTGAATAGTGCTGCCAGCTCAGGTGTAAGTCTGTAGTCATCTGATACGTCCATTGGCTCATCTTCATCTATGTCAATGTCAGCATCAGGCGAGCCCGTTGTGATTTCTGCCTTGCTAAATCCAGATGTGATGTTTTTCGTTGGGACTTGCTTCCAGGCTGTGGCTACCCACTGGCAAACGTCAGCATAGGTGGCTCTTCTCATTCGACCAGTCTTTGTGAAGGAGTGCTCGCCTGTCTGCATCAATTCTTCCCACAACTCCCGTAGTGAGGATTTAAAGCCCCTGTTGACGCTGATATCAAGAAGCTGCAGCAACTTGGTTAGTCCGCCAGGTATGACTGCAGGGACGCTGTTGGTGTTCTTGATGGTCTCCAGGCTGATGTCTGTGATATGGGCTCGCATGGAATCCATTACCAAGATTGCCTTCTTTGACGTGAAGAAGCCGTCAGGGCGACGACGGTAACACATGTTGATCCATTTCAGCATCTGTTCTTGGTCCATCCACTTTTTCTCGTTGTTGGACACGATGACACCTGCGGGCAACTTCTCTTTTATTGCAGTCTTTCTCTTGAAAATGAGCATGGGGGGTAATTTATCCCCCGATGCACAGCAACCTAGCACAACAGTGAAGCTTGCTTTTTCGTGTCCTGTGGTCTGGATGGTGACTGACTTGCTGCCTTTCTTTTCCACTGTGGTTGTCATTGGGATGTCAAAGGTTAATGGCACCTCATCCATATTCACGATGTGATCATTCGTCACGTCATGATCAGTCACAGTAGTGGTGACGAACTGTCTGAAGGAAACCAGCTTGTCTTGGGCATCAGCTGGTAGCTTCTGGCACATAGTTGTCCTGGCTCGTAGGGCCAGTGACTTGCGTCGTAGGAAGCGCCTAATCCAGGTTGGGCCCCCACGGAATCCAGTTATATCCAATTCATCAGCGATGGTGGTTGCTTTCAGACGTAGCTGGCATGTGCTGACACCACCGCAAGCAGCTCTCTGAGTTAGCACCCAGTCTTCCAACAGATCTTCTAAATGTGCCCACCGAGGCTTTGAACCCCTGTCGGCTTTTTTTGTTTTTTTCATGCTCTGTAATTTGCCTTTTTGCTTAGGCCAATCTCTACATAGTTTCTCACTTATATTATAGTGCCTGCCTGCTGCACGATTACCATGCTCTTCGGCATATTTGAGCACTTCAGTCTTGTATCCTGCCGTGTAGCTACGGCGCTTAACTGGTGGCATTTTGGTTGAAGTATTAGGCTATAATGTTGATCAGAGCAATATGTCACGACGTCTACACACAATCAGGATTAATGAGCCTAACTGATCATTATGCCTGCTTATATCCCGTTAATTTTCACACCTCTTCTACTTACGTGACTAAATGAAAGTCCCGCGTAATTTTTTAATCCAATGAGCAGTTGACTGATTGACACCCTTTCACGGTTGGCTGCACAGCCAATTTGACAAGCAGACTGTACACATCAGGTAATCCTTCACGATAAGACTACAGACTATATTACAGTATACAGGCCTGGCCTTCACTATTATTTAACTATAGACTGTACATACGTAGGCATACATTTATGTAATTAATATAGTAAAAGCTTTTATAATTTAATGATTGTTATAAATTTAAGCGGACATATGAAATTATGGTTATCTGGTTATAATTAAAATATTGACTATTTCAATACGAGAACGCTAAGCCTATCTGGTTAATGACGAGGCGACCTCTGGTGATTAATAGAACAACTGCTGTTGTTGCCACATAAATTCAGAACCGGCAGTGAAAAGTGAGGCCAACTGTTTCCATCAAGTTCTGTAAACTACGTCGTAATGTGAGCGATCCAAATTTAAAAACATAACATTTTGGTGAGGGATGTTTTAGCGATGGGTTATTTTTTTTATTTTATTGCTTGCTGGTAAATAATCATTCATGGCAACTGAACATACATCGGATGACAATGATTTTGCCTACAACACATTACCGAATGCAGTAGGACTGTAGTCCTAGATGTTAGAGCGCGATGTCAGCGTTTATATTATCATGTTTGCTATTACAACTTCACACGCTGATAAAATATAATGATAGTGACATAATGTTAGGATTATTTTAAATAACTTATCACGCAAAAGCCTACTAAATATTGGTGAAAACAAGTGTACCGCTGACTAGTTGAATAACTTGAAAAACGGGCGAAAATATGAGGAAGTAGACAGACGTTCGAATATTTCTCTGGTGACGATTTCGGCCGCAAGATTGACTGGCAGGAAACGAACATATGTCGCACCTGTGGATAAGTCGCCCCAGGCCAAAAAAGGCCCAAAAAAAGAAAAAAAGTCGCGACTTATACACAGCACAATACGGTACATGCTAGCGTCCAGGGTGTCAAAACAGCTGCCAGACATGACGTTTCTCAAACTTTGGTATTGAGTTAATACAGCAAACAAGATATTGAATGAATTTTTTTTTTAATGTGGGCCAGCGTCATACACGGCAGCCCAACATTAGTTCATTGTCTTCTGTTTAATGGGTATACTGTACTAGCTTTAGACCAACATCTGCAACCATTGAACCAGCATATGCTGAATCAGCATTAAGTCTGCAGTGTAGTGGGACAATGCTGAGTCACATGTTGGGTTGTGTCCCATTAAAGTGTGTCAGCTATGATTGAACAGTATGTCCCATGACATAATTAATCGCCTCTTAATACGTCTGTCCTACCGGGCAATTTTCGTTCACACATGTACAAGATTAGTTACGTACAGCATAAGCACGCCAACTGTGACAAAACAACTGACATTTCACAGCTGATTGCACTCAGGTCGATGATCAGAGAGATTCAAAATAGCCATCAATTGATGGCAGGACACCACAGCCGTAGGCTCTGTGCATCAATATCAAGAATTATAAATTTATGAACATGTGGCCCTAACTCAAGGCATTATAAAGTTTTAGCCCCTACAAGCTATTTTGATTTCCGTGACCTGCTGACCTTGAAATTAGGTCAAGGTTACTTATTGTGAAACTTGAACTTCAGATTAGTATCATACACATGAGTTAAAAAAATGAAGGCCCTAAGTCAAGGCGTTATGAAGTTATTATGCTTACAAGCCATATTGGTTTCCGTGACCTTGAAATTAGGTGAAGGTCACTAGGGTCATGCACATGAGGCAAAAAAAACAAGACTACATAAGTCCAGGAGCTCCCGCTCAGAATTAGAATTTGATTTAAGCAATTTTGTATAGGGTTATTAATGTAGTCCTAGTCTAGGTCAAAAATCAAGACGCAAGACAACTAGGTCTAAGAAGCCCAGGCTAAGAGTAAGATAAGAACTAGACAGTCTGTCAGAGATTGCAAACCTCCATTGAAATTAATGATCCTAATCAGTATCCCAGTAATGGTCTACCTATCTGGCACGGTTTACCCGATATCAGGCCAATCGAGTTAACTAATAGCTGATTTACGGTCATTTTGAATTCGATATAAACAAGACTACATAAGTCCAGGAGCTCCCGCTCCGAATTAGAATTTGATTTAAGCAATTTTGTATAGGGTTATTAATGTAGTCCTAGTCTAGGTCAAAAATCAAGACGCAAGACGACTAGGTCTAAGAAGCCCAGTCTAAGAGTAAGATAAGAACTAGACAGTCTGTCAGAGATTGCAAACCTCCATTGAAATTAATGATCCCAATCAGTATCCCAGTAATGGTCTACCTATCTGGCATGGTTTACCCGATATCAGGCCAATCGAGTTAACTAATAGCTGATTTACAGTCATTTTGAATTCGATATAAATTAGTTAAAAACTTAGGGTGCATCCTCCCCCGAAACCTCAAATTTTGTTTTATAGTAATGGACTAACATCTAACACAGTTTGCAAAATATTGGGCATGTGAAAGTAAATAATGGCCGATAGAGGGCCATTTTGAATTTGATCAAGTCAAAATTTTCCAAGATGCATCCTCAGCTGAAATCTCACATTTCATTCTATAGTAATGGTCTAGCCATCTAGCACGGTTTACCAAATATCGCCCATGTGAAAGTGAATAATGGCCGATAGGAGGCCATTTTGAATTTGATCAAGTCAAAATTTTTCAAGATGCATCCTCTCCTGAAATCTCACATTTTGTTTTATAGTAATGGTCTAGCCATCTAGTACGGTTACTAAAAACCGGCTATGTGAAAGTAAATAATGGCCGATAGGCGGCCATTTTGAATTTGATCGAGTCAATTTTTTTCAAGATGCATCCTCTCTTGTAATCTTACATTTTGTTTTATAGTAATGGTCCAGCTATCTAACACGGTTTACCAAATATCAGCAATGTTAAAGTAAATAGTGGCCGATAGGCGGCCATTTTGAATTCGATTGAGTCGAAAGTTTTTTAAAGGCATCCTCTCTCTAAACGTCACATTTTGTTTTATAGTAATGGTCTAGCTATCTAGCACGGTTTACCTGATATCAGGCCTATCGAGGTAAATAATGCTGATTGTCGGCCATTTTGAATTCGTAAGTTAAAAATTTTCAAGGTGCATCCTCCCCCGAAAACTCACACTTTGTTTTATAGTAATCAGGTAATGGTCTAGCCATCTAGCACGGTTTACCAAATATCAGCCATGTGAAAATGAATAATGGCCGAAAAGGCGGCCATTTTAAATTTGATCAAGTCAATTTTTTTCAAGATGCATCCTCATCTGAAATCTCACATTTCGTTTTACAGTAATGGTCTAGCCATCTAGCACGGTTGACCAAATAACGGCCATGTGAAAGTGAATAATGGCCGATAAGCGGCCATTTTGAATTTTATCGAGTCTAATTTTTTCAAGATGCATCCTCTCCTGAAATCACACATTTTGTTTTATAGTAATGGTCTAGCCATCTAGCACGGTTTACCAAATAACGGCCATGTGAAAGTGAATAATGGCCGATAAGCGGCCATTTTGAATTTTATCGAGTCGAATTTTTTCAAGATGCATCCTCTCCTGAAATCACACATTTTGTTTTATAGTAATGGTCTAGCCATCTAGCACGGTTTACCAAATAACGGCCATGTGAAAGTGAATAATGGCCGATAAGCGGCCATTTTGAATTTTATCGAGTCGAATTTTTTCAAGATGCATCCTCTTCTGAAATCACACATTTTGTTTTATAGTAATGGTCTAGCCATCTAGCACGGTTTACCAAATAACGGCCATGTGAAAGTGAATAATGGCCGATTGGCGGCCATTTTGAACTTTGACAAAATTAATTTTTTCAAAATACATCCTCTCCTGAAGCCTTACAATTTGTTTTATAGTAATGGTGTAGATATCTTGAGCGGTTTTCATGATATTCCACAATATCAGGCCTGTCGAGGTGAATAATGGCTGATAGGCGGCCATTTTGAATTTTATCAACTTCAAATTTTTCAGGATGCATTCTCTCCTGAAACCTTACAATTTATTTGATATTAATGGTGTAGCTATCTTGAGCGGTTTTCATGATATTCCGCAATATCAGGCCTGTCGAGGTGAATAATGGCCGATAGGCGGCCATTTTTAATTTTATCGACTTGAAATTTTTCAAGATGCATCCTCTCCTGAAACCTCACAATTTGTTTTATAGTAATGGTGTAGCTATCTTGAGCGGTTTTCATGATATTCCGCAAAATCTTTCAGTCGGATTTACCGATGTTATAAATTAGGTCAAAGTGCTGGGTCAACTTCAAGGTCAAGGTCCAAAAACCTGAAAAGGCACAACTAGGGACCTTAGAGAACATGTATGTGCAATATGACTGTCATCGGCCCAGTACTTTTCGAGATCTGCTCCGGAAACGAAGTGCGTGTCAAAACGTCTAAATAGGTCATAGTTCTGAACCAGAAGTAGGTCAAAGTTCAAATACCCCAAAAGGCACAACTAGACCCCCTAGGGGTGTTGTGTGTAAAATTTGAAGACAATCGGACAAGTACTTTCAGAGATATGCTCCGGAAACGAATTGTTTACGGACGGCCCAACGGCCCAACGCCGTCACATCATTATTTTCTCCTCTGCAACCTTGCGTATTGAATTCAGATTAAAAATATTTTAACCCGTCCATTAGCCACCTGGAAGTAACCCACATACCAAAAATTGTTATCCTAGCTTATTTTCTCACAAAGTTATAGGCAAAAGAAGAGGCCAAAAAAAAACGGAGGTAGAATCCATAGCTCCCTTCGCTCACCTACGGTGACGGCGGGAGCTAATTAGTTAAAAACTTAGGGTGCATTCTCCCCCGAAACCTCAAATTTTGTTTTATAGTAATGGACTAACATCTAACACAGTTTGCAAAATATTGGGCATGTGAAAGTGAATAATGGCCGATAGGGGGCCATTTTGAATTTGATCGAGTCAGAATTTTTCAAGATGCATCCTCAGCTGAAATCTCACATTTCATTCTATAGTAATCGTCTAGCTATCTAGCACGGTTTACCAAATATCGGCCATGTGAAAGTGAATAATGGCCTAAAGGCGGCCATTTTGAATTTGATCAATTCAAAATTTTCCAAGATGCATCCTCAGCTGAAATCTCACATTTCATTCTATAGTAATGGTCTAGCCATCTAGCACGGTTTACCAAATATCGCCCATGTGAAAGTGAATAATGGCCGATAGGAGGCCATTTTGAATTTGATCAAGTCAAAATTTTTCAAGATGCATCCTCTCCTGAAATCTCACATTTTGTTTTATAGTAATGGTCTAGCCATCTAGTACGGTTACCAAAAACCGGCTATGTGAAAGTTAATAATGGCCGATAGGCGGCCATTTTGAATTTGATCTAGTCAATTTTTTTCAAGATGCATCCTCTCTTGTAATCTCACATTTTATTTTATAGTAATGGTCCAGCTATCTAAAACGGTTTACCAAATATCAGCAATGTGAAAGTAAATAGTGGCCGATAGGCGGCCATTTTGAATTCGAGTCGAAAGTTTTTAAAAGGCAACCTCTCTCGAAACGTCAAATTTTGTTTTATATTAATGGTCTAGCTATCTAGCACGGTTTACCTGATATCAGGCCTATCGAGGTAAATAATGCTGATTGTCGGCCATTTTGAATTCGTAAGTTAAAAATTTTCAGGGTGCATCCTCCCCCGAAAACTCACACTTTGTTTTATAGTAATCAGGTAATGGTCTAGCCATCTAGCACGGTTTACCAAATATCAGCCATGCGAAAATGAATAATGGCCGAAAAGGCGGCCATTTTAAATTTGATCAAGTCAAATTTTTTAAAGATGCAATCTCATCTGAAATCTCACATTTTGTTTTACAGTAATGGTCTAGCCATCTAGCACGGTTGACCAAATAACGGCCATGTGAAAGTGAATAATGGCCGATAAGCGGCCATTTTGAATTTTATCGAGTCGAATTTATTCAAGATGCATCCTCTCCTGAAATCACACATTTTGTTTTATAGTAATGGTCTAGCCATCTAGCACGGTTTACCAAATAACGGCCATGTGAAAGTGAATAATGGCCGATTGGCGGCCATTTTGAACTTGGACGAGCTGAATTTTTTCAAAATGCATCCTCTCCTGAAGCCTTAAAATTTGTTTTATAGTAATGGTGTAGATATCTTGAGCGGTTCTCATGATATTCCACAATATCAGGCCTGTCGAGGTGAATAATGGCTGATAGGCGGCCATTTTGAATTTTATCAACTTCAAATTTTTCAAGATGCATCCTCTCCTGGAACCTTACAATTTATTTGATATTGATGGTGTAGCTATCTTGAGCGGTTTTCATGATATTCCGCAATATCACGCCTGTCGAGGTGAATAATGGCCGATAGGCGGCCATTTTTAATTTTATCAGCTTGAAATTTTTTAAGATGCATCCTCTCCTGAAACCTCACAATTTGTTTTATAGTAATGGTGTAGCTATCTTGAGCGGTTTTCATGATATTCCGCAAAATCTTTCAGTCAGATTTACCGATGTTTTAAATTAGGTCAAAGTGCTGGGTCAACTTCAAGGTCAAGGTCCAAAAACCTGAAAAGGCACAACTAGGGACCTTAGAGAACATGTATGTGCAATATGACTATCATCGGCCCAGTACTTTTCGAGATCTGCTCCGGAAACGAAGTGCGCGTCAAAACGTCTAAATAGGTCATAGTTCTGAACCAGAAGTAGGTCAAAGTTCAAATACCCCAAAAGGCACAACTAGACCTCCTAGGGGTGTTGTGTGTAAAATTTGAAGACAATCGGACAAGTACTTTCAGAGATATGCTCCGGAAACGAATTGTTCATGGACGGCCCAACGCCGTAACATCATCATTTTCTCCTCTGCGACCTTGCATATTAAATTCCGATTAAAAATATTTTAACCTGTCTATTATCTACCTGGAAGTAACCCACATACCAAAAATTGTTATCCTAGCTTATTTTCTTGCAAAGTTATAGGCAAAAGAAGAGGTAAAAAACAGAACGAAGGAAGAATCCATAGCTCCCTCTGTCTCACCTACGGTGACGGCGGGAGCTAAAAAGGTTGCTGCTCAAAAAGGCGAAAAATCTGAATTATTAATTGATTTATTTTCATAATAATGAAATTAATGTTGCTGTACCTCGGGGTTGATGGCATCTCTCACAGCTCTCATATATGTATCTGTCCTGTCATCCCTTAGATCAGTCATGATAGGCATTTCCATGCGGATTCCCAAACCTTGCGCACACTGATGAACAATGCACTGAACAAAATCAGTAACCTTTGGCCTATCTCGTTGTGTGAAAACTACCATCCAATGCCTTATGTCCACCTGCAACACAAATAATCTCCATTTTTTCTCATGAAGCAACTGCTGAAATCTTTCGAATTAAATTTTAAAAATTAAACAGAAAGTATATAATGCAACACAAATTTGTGGATATAAAATTCTTTACATATAAAACAATACCTTATAATTTTCACATCAATTCTGCATTATTACAACATCCAAATAAAGAGAACAAGATATTTTTAACTACTTTTTTCACTAATTCCCCTTAAAAAAAATAAGTGATTGAATAAAACTGTCAAATACTCACAGCATTCAGCACAGCAGAAGTTGTCGCTGCTCGCGACCAATCTGCCCTATTACCTGCTGATTCTGTCCTGTTGTTACCAAGTTTTATTCTTTCGATTGGAAGTGTCCGCCCCTTAATCTGTGGTAATTTCAAAAAGACCATGATCATCTGCTTTGTCTGACACAACTATAGGCTACAGATACAAAAAAAATTGTTAAAAATTATAAATTATATTTATAAATTATATTATCAGTGATCATGACAAAAACACTCGTGATAAAAACTAGAAATTTGTTTTCGCTATATAGTGAAAACGAATGCCCTTCCATCCCTGGTTTTGAATGGAGCTACATAATACTAAGAATTACAGTGTAAAATTGTGCCTTCAAAAATTCTGACTAAAAGCTCCTAAGATAATGCGTTTACAAGAACTGATGATGATGATCTTAACCCTCAAAGCGCGGACATATTTTTTTGAAAACCATGGGGAATAAAGGGTTTTGAAATCATCATAATGTCTTATTTAGCTCTTTCTTTGAATACCTATGTTTATGGGTCTACGACCATTATAAATAATATTTTTACTCTTACAGTGCGGTGACCGACTTATTCTGACGACTAAAGTCGATCCCCGCACTGTAAGGGTTAATCATTCTTGTCCGGGGAAAAATTCTAATGGCTGGTAAACTTGTAAATTTTCGGTAAAAATGATAATAACTGATTTTATTGGCTGCTGACTCATTCAGTGTTTCTGCAGCTTTTGGATAAGCAAATTTAAGACTTTTTAAGACTTTTAAAGACCAACTAAGTAACAAATATAAGACCTATTCTGGGATTCAAATTTGTTTTTTATTGCAATAAAATCTGATCTAATGTGTCAATGTTGTTCCATAATCGCTGGGTCAACACCATGTGTTAGCTGGGACCCATGCGATATGCATGTATGACTGGAAATACTAGCAGATACTTATTGATGCCTGTCTTTTAACAACCACACACATTTCAACAGAAAAGTTGGTTGCCCAAAAATTAGGACCTTTCTAAGACTTCGACGGAGAAAACCTTTGTTTTCAAGACACTTAAAGCCCTCAAATTTTAACAAACCAATATAAGACTTTTTAAAGATTGTGCGGCAACCCCTGTCATTAGCTGCATGCATGTCCAGGTGGCAAGTCACATATCCTTATGTAGGGCCAATGATTTTCCGTTTCAAAAAAATTGATTTTCCGTTTTACGAAAAGGTGAATTCCATTTCAGCGCGATTTTCACAGATTGTTGACTAAAACACAGTGACTGAGTGTTCTACAAGTTACTCATTTCTGTAATTGAATAACAACACAATTGTTGATTGCCAAAATCATCAACAGAACGAAACACGAAAAAACATTACTTTTTCATATCATAACTGCATATATTAGTATCTTGCCAATGCCAAGCAATAATAAACTAGAGCCTCACAGCACTGAAGTAGAGCTTGCATCGACCTTCATGGTTATTGTTCTACGGACAGCTAAAATGGAGCTGTCTCACAATAATTATTAAAGCTGCTTAACTGTTTTGCTTATTTTAATCAAAAGATCAAGTCATAGAAAATGGTGTTTAATTTATTGTTTAACTGTTTAAAGTATTAAAACCCAGTGGGGGGTTTCTGAAGTCAGAACTTTTAAGTCTGAAATTTGAAGTTCAAAGTCTGAACTCTTTAAGTCCAAAAAAATCTTAGTAGCCTATATTATCCAAAGTCTGAAAATCAAAGACCAAAGTTCAAAATCTGAAGGACGAGGTCTGTCCGAAGTATATCAAAAGTCTAAAATCCGAACTCTAAGTCTAAAGTTCAAAGTTCGAAGTTTGAATTCTGATGTCTAAAGTCTGTCCGAAGTCTTAAATCTGAAGTGTGAAATTCAAAGTCAGAAGTCCAAAATCCGAAATCTGATGTTCGAAGTCTGGCCGAGGTCCAAAGTTTGAAGTAGGAGTCTGACGTCTGTCCGAAGTTTGTCTGAAGTCTGTCATAAGTCTGAAAATTGTCCGAAGTCTGTCTGAAGTGGTGTGCATGATAGCGATCACCATTGATCAGCAGTTCTCCTGATCCTCATAACATATAGGCCTAGTATAATGTATTTATTGAGCTCAGTGACGTCTGTACGATGTCTGACAATGAAGGCTACAATCCGACGTCTGAAGTATGTCCGAAGTCTACAATCAGAAGTCTGAAAACTGATGTCTAAAGTCCACAATCGGAAGTCTGATGTACGAAGTCTGACGAAATCTGAAGTTTGATGTCCGATGTCTGTCCGAAAACTGTCTGAATTATGTCCAAAGTCTGAAGTACTACCTATGTCTGTTCAAAACCTGGATTCCAAAAATCAAAGTCTGAAGTCCAAAGTATGTCCAAAATCCGAGTCTGAAGTCTGTCAGTTGTCTAAGTCGGAAACCGAAGTCCAGAGTCTAACGGCCAAAATTCAAAGTTTGAAGGTCTGAAATCGAAAGTCTATCTGGAGTCCGTTCAAAGTTTTTTGCAATTATTATAACTTTGTCATACAATACCAGTATTATATATTGTGTGTTTGTAGATCAATTATGACAATAGCAGGCCACATGTACCGATAAGCCTGCATATTCCTATAATTATTTTAGGCCTAGTCAAAATTTTTCTTTCTCTATATTTTAATCGAGGTCTACTATATTACAATCTTATCCGAAAATCATTGGCCCTACTTATGGTTTCAATCAGCGACAAGATATCAAGGGATTAATGATGATTGGGGTAAAAATGAAGCAATTATATGAACTAGAGAGTGTTGTTCGGAAACGAACACGAAAGCAGCCCTTAGTTATCAGCAGTTAGTCATTTCAAATTTTATATAGATCAGCAAACTTTCTCAAGGTTTATTTTATATTACAGCTTTAGCGATTATGCAAGATTTCTTAGGTAATGAGAAAAAACAATTAAAAATGACCGGCAGTCGGCCATTTTGGATTTTATCCCTGCGAAATAGGTCATGAGTTATCCTTGTGTGAGTCCTTAAATTTTGTTCTATATGAATGATCCATCTATTTTGCTTCGTTTTTGAGTTATGTAAATATCACAACATTACTCAAATTTAAAATGGCCGCTGGACCGCCATTTTAAAATTTTTTGCTCTCAAAAGTTATTCAGGTTATTCGCTCACATCGCTGTGCATATTTGTCAAATAAAAAGATCTGCTGGAAAGTTTTCCCTAAAACGCGCTAACGAGCATTTCTTCGTTAGTGGCCATAGTGATTGGGTTGATGACATGGGGATCAAATGTCACCAAAACAATTCCCCAGTGGTACGAGGAAGCAGAAGTTGATAGATGAGTAGCATCGTGTGGAATACAGTAAGCAGCCCGTCTCGGCGAGGGCTGCTTAATTATAAATGAAGCTTATAAGAACACAGATTATTTAAAAGAATGGTTACCTGGATTGTGTCAGAATCTAGTTCGAGACCCCATTTTTCAAACTCTGCCCTTGCCTCAGGATGGCTGTTTACGCTCTCAATAAAATTTCTTAATTCACGTTGCCTTGCCTCTGGTGTCACACGGGTATGTGTAGCCAAATCCTAAAACGTAAGGAGCAAAATTATTTCCATTGATATAGAACAAAAATATATGTGAGGAATTAAAAATTTGAAGTTAATGCATTGGAAAAGATGATTAAGATGATTGAGGGAAATTGATAGAATAGATACCGTATTATCCCTAATAAACGCACCACCCCTAATAAACGCGCCCCCCCCTTTTCATGTACCCTGTATATCCAGTCAGCTGGCTTGAAAAAATCTACCAGACACCAGCCTTCTGCGTGTAGCCGTGTCAACATGGTTGAGCCACGGTCAGCGTGTTGTGAGCATGGGTGTAAACGCGGTATTCTACTGTTACATGTAGCCTAGTTGTTGTACATGTTGTTTTAACACTGGGCCAACGTCGTACAGGTTGTGTCAGAATAACGACTGCGTGTCAGGTTTGCTTACAACAAAAGTACTAACTGTCCATTGCACTAGCTCAGAGATCATTGAGTCAGACAGATTTACAAGCGCCCAAGATTACCGGCGTTTTACCGCCAATGTATAGGGCCTACCTGTAGGCTTAATGCTAAGTATGATTTGAAGCCTCTAATGACACGAAAAACGTCTGCCCCTGTTTATCGTGCTACGTCATGTTCTGGCCGTCAGCAGTTGGCGTCCACTGGTCATCCAAATATGTGAGGTATGGATCTTGATCTACTATAGTAGCGCCGAGACACAGGACTTGATACGGGCTTAAACCCAGACGATCCAACCATGGCATTGGCCCATTAACATGATTAATGCTGCTGCTGATTTGAACCAATGTTATAGCGCACATGTATACATGATGTCCCTGCAGAGATGATATACCACCATTCGATAAATGGCGGGCTAAGGTCGGCAAGAGTAGATGACGTCATCAGGCCGGGGACGGTCTGCTGTGACAGACATTCTGAGGCCTACACACTGTGTGAAATTAGACGTAAATTTAATCAGTTAGGCCTACGTCTTTTTAAAGCATTCAAACAGTATGTTGCAGACGCATTTATATTTTTCTAATCAGCAGTAATGTATCTAAAACAAATACGATATTTATATATCGCCGTGCCCAAACAAGATCATTCCAAGATGAATGTGATGGTAACCGCGTCGTCTCGGCCTATATAGCGGGCCGTGGCTGCATAAGGTGTCAGCCTGTGTTAACATACTAGTTACACTTGATGCCAGCGCGCACGTGTGGCGCCTTGAGTGTGGATGGGGGCTTGCACGTGCAGTGAGTTCTCGCCAATGTCGCATGGCTTAATGACGGCGCCGCAGCCAAATGCGGCCGTGAAATACAGATCAACATTTTAGTGCACATAATAAACGCGCCCCCAACTTCGTCTCCGCGCCCGGCGCGTTTATTAGGGATAATACGGTAATAATTCTTAATTCTTAATCCACTTTGCAACATCTCGCTAAAATCTATTGACATTTAGACATAATATCACTCTACTGTCAGCATACATAATAATACATGGGCATCAACTCCACTGGTCATTCTGGTGCAGAAATGGACAGTCCCATAAAAATGATAAATTTAAATCCTTATAAATATTGACAAACCTTCATCACTCGGAAGTCTGACTTCATGTCCTCAGATAGACCTGTCATGAATGACAATTCAGGAACAAGGCAGATCATTTCAAGAGCCTGTCAAAAAATATATATATTTATACCATATTTATTCTAATAAACGCCCATATTCCAATAAATACCCACCCCTGATTTGAAAATATATTGATGATCATGTACACTATATGATCAGTCTGAACAGCACAGCAAGAAAAGCTTTATTTCCTGGAAATTTACAGTATATTTTCATAATTTTACACCATTCACAATATTGGTTTCAGCAGTTTAATAAAAAGTGTGATGTAATCAAAACCATACATATTTGTTAACAAGAAAGGTTAAGGATAAAACTAGATGTAAGTGTTTACCATGTAAACACCCAAGAAGGCTCCCCCTCCCACTTTTCAAATAAGAGTTAATTATAATTTTTGCAGATAATCAATTTGTACATGTAATTATCAAGTAATATTATGAGGCAGAGGCTAGCAGCTTTAGGCTAGGGTGATAAGGTTCTAATTTGACGAAAAAGACTAAAGATGGCCGCCATGACCCGGATATTTTCCCAAACTTTTTGAAAAATCAATGCAGTCTAGGAAATACTACTACTATGCAGTATGTTGAATTTTGAGTATATTGGATAAGTGGCTTTGAAGTTATCAGGGTGACAAGGTCCAAATTTGATGAAAAAAGATTAAAGATGGCGGCCGTGACCCGAATATTTTCACAAACTTTCTGAAAAATTGATGCAGCCTAAGAATGAATATTTGCATCCAGTATGTTGAACACAAAAAAAATCGAAAAAGCTTTTTGGTAGATATCAGGGTGACAAGGTCCTAATTTGACGAAAAAAGATTAAAGATGGCCGCCGTGACCCGAATATTTTCACAAACTTTCTGGAAAATTGATGCAGCCTAGGAATTAATATTTGCATCCAGTATGTTGAACACAAAAAGAATTGAAAAAGCGCTTTAGTAGATATCAGGGTGACAAGGTCCTAATTTGACGAAAAAAGATTAAAGATGGCCGCCGTGACCCGAATATTTTCACAAACTTTCTGGAAAATTGATGCAGCCTAGGAATTAATATTTGTATCCAGTATGTTGAACACAAAAAGAATCGAAAAAGCGGTTTGGTAGATATCAGGGTGACAATTAATGTCCTGATTTGACGAAAAAAGGTTAAAGATGGCCGCAATGACTTGAATATTCTCCCGAACTTTCTGAAAAATTGATGCAGCCTAGGTATTAATACTTGTATCCAGTATGTTGAACACCAAATGAATTGAAAAAGCGGTTTTGTAGATATCAGGGTGACGTGGATGAGAGGCGGTGTCAATGCGCGGCCGCCGCCTGCTCGCAACGGCGGACGAAACCGTACAAAAACTGAAAGCCAGGGGGGAGCCTTAAAAATCCAAATAAAGTCATGTGACATCACAAAATCCAAGATGGCTTCAGAAATTGTCAAATTTCTGCTAAAAATTAGCAGTTCTCCATATTTCTAAGATAACAATAAAATCACCATTATCAATTTTTATAGTGAAAATAACATACATCTTTCTATACAAAATTTGACATCTCATAACTTACAAGATATGGCCACAATACTGTTTCGCTGAATAACACACAATTTTGATTTTTTACAACATTATGACTCTGTGTAGGGGCCTACAGGGTATTCAACAACCAAAAAATGATTCAATTTGTGAATGCAAATCATCAAAATTTTTGCAATTTTTCTATATTATGTTATAAAAGTATGTATACATGATCAACATTTTTGCAATTTTTCTATATTATGTTATAAAAGTATGTATACATGTAGGCCTACTGCATTTTTAAACATATAGGGCTATTAAAAAAAAGTATGCAAATTAGATCATATGACGTCATAAAAATTCAAGATGGCCACTTAAATCATAGAAATTTCTGCAAAAAATTAGCATTTCTCCTTATTTCTAAGATTAAAATTAAATAAAACAACCATTATCACTATTAATATTAAATATATTGACAAATATGTATCTTTCTATACAAATTTGACATCTGCAAGTGTCATGATTTCAAAGATATTGCCATACTAGTTTTCGACAAAAAAACTGTTAGATAGGCCTATTTCCTAGACTCTAAACCAGACCTCTCACTCAGCTCAAGGACTGGAAAGGTTAAGGTCTCCTGTGGATAATGGCAGATTGCCAACTCAAGGTGTTGGCAGATTGCCAGGTTCACTCAGTAACCAGCATGGGTTTGGTAGAAGTGGAATTCCCACTGAGCTGGTTTTTGACCACCGCATTATTATTCAAGCCAGAGACGAAGTTTAGCAGTTTCTACGCATGGACAGGTGACACTGACACTGAAGGAGTAGATATTTCCAGGTCAGTTCATGACCACTCCAGTATATATAAGAAAAATAATGAGAAAATGATGACTTCACCTCCAATTTTTTTTTTTAAATGGTTGCGGCAGTCATTGTGTTTTTAATGGATCCATCCCAAAAGTTTATCAGATCATCAGTAATACCTAAAGAACCATCCAATCAAATATCACTGCAATCCAGCCAACGGTTCATAAGTTATTGTGCCCACAAGCTTTTTGGGTGGCCATCTCTTGGAAAATGGCCGTTTATGGCTCGGTGCACCCAAAAAAATCTGAAGAATAGCCCAGTTACATAGGTCATATGTAGAAAAAAATGTGTTAAAAAATGTATTTGTTAAAAAAAAATTAAGTCTGAGATTCAGTTTTCAGAAGGCGTGAATGTTCATCGATGTCAACAAAAATGCGTAAGGCATAACATTAACACTTTATTTTGAGTGATTAGTGATGTATATAAATATTGTTAATATAAATAATTCTTCGGATTGTATAATTAGATCTACATTAAAAACGTTCTGTCCCGCTACTTTGTAGGCTGAGAAGCACTGACAAGCAGACGACAGATCGCTTGTCAGAACTGGGTCACATGACCACAGCCTGGTCACGTGACAAGAACACCCAGGTTAGATGTTAGCCCAATGGTGTTTTAATGTCTTCTTAAAATCTTATGTTGGTCCAACATTTAGTGGGATACCAGGCAGTATTTCAGATGCCTGCTGAACATCGAAACAGTAGCTAGTCCCTATTGACAGTCATATCCTTTGTCATGGACAGGTAGAATGGTGGTAACATGTGTGAACTGTCCGAAAAACACGAGAAGTGGACCCGGTGCTAGTTCAATTTGGCCCACTGTCTACTACAATGTCCCAAAATTGAAGCAGGACTGGATCAATGTCTAATGTTTGCTGAGATACGGACAGTACGGGCCAGATGAAGCTTGCAGGACTATGACAACTGTGTATACAGTCTGGCCTCAGAACAGGATTCTCTGGATATCACTCATCAGAACACCTCAGGTCCTCAGTCGTGCCGAAACAGTATTGAGACAGCACTATGTACTGTAGACCTGTAAATGTTGATGGAGAAATTTCTGGATACCACTCGTCAGAACACCTCAGGTCCTCAGTCGTGCCGAAACAGTATTGAGACAGCACTATGTACTGTAGACCTGTAAATGTTGATGGAGAAATTTCTGGATACCACTCGTCAGAACACCTCAGATCCTCAGTCGGGCCGAAACAGCATTGAGACAGCACTAAGTACTGTAGACCTGTAAATGTTGGAGAAATTTCTGGATACCACTCGTCAGAACACCTCAGATCCTCAGTCGGGCCGAAACAGCATTGAGACAGCACTGAGTACTGTAGACCTGTAAATGTTGGAGAAAGTACTGTAGGTCTTCAGTCGGGCCGAAACAGCATTGAGACAGCACTAAGTACTGTAGACCTGTAAATGTTGATGGAGAAATTTCTGGATACAGTCTGGCCTCAGAACAGAAATCTCTGGATACCACTCGTCAGAACACCTCAGGTCTTCAGTCGGGCCGTAACAGCATTGAGACAGCACTAAGTACTGTAGACCTGTAAATGTTGATGGAGAAATTTCTGGATACCACTCGTCAGAACACCTCAGATCCTCAGTCGGGCCGAAACAGCATTGAGACAGCACTGAGTACTGTAGACCTGTAAATGTTTAAATTTCTGGATACCACTCGTCAGAACACCTCAGGTCTTCAGTCGGGCCGAAACAGCATTGAGACAGCACTAAGTACTGTAGACCTGTAAATGTTGATGGAGAAATTTCTGGATACCACTCGTCAGAACACCTCAGGTCCTCAGTCGGGCCACCGAAACAGCATTGAGACAGCACTGAGTAGTGTAGACCTGGAAATGTTGATGGTTTGATGAACAAGAGGCCCGGCAGATTTTCAGGGTTCATCCTTCTCTGAAATCTTACATTCTGTTTCACAGCAACTGTCCATCTATCTAGCACAGTTAACCATGATGATATATATTACATATATTAAAGTCAATGATGGCAGCATCCTAAATTTGATGAAGTTTGGACATTTTCCAGTTTTAGAGTAATGGTCTAGTCATCTGAAACAGTTTTATCGATATTACCCTAATAAATGGCCTCAAGTCTTAAAAACGCACATTTTATTTGACAGCTATCTGGCTCGGATTGCCAGATATCAGGCATATTAAAGTCAATAATGGCTGACAGTCGATTACATATGCGTTTTTTATAATCATTGACAGACAATTAAACAAATAGGCAGGTTAAAAAAATCATTTATTTACCTTTTGTCCCCGACGCTCTTTTGCTTTAGGCCGATGTATCAATAATGGCTGATCCCTATCCGTGATCTCTTTTTTGTACATTTTTCTGGCAACAATCAATGCATGTCAAACTATATATATATGTGCTTATTTATTATTACATAGCAAAAACAAACCCTCCACTGCACCATCAGCTGTAGAGCATCACAGTTTTGATCTGCAAAGTAGGTGATAAGAGACATCAAACTCAAAAAGCTGTAACATCAAACTTACAAAGCAAAAGACATTTCTGTCTAAGCTGTAACCATTTTAAATCAGATCCATGTCATTTTAAAACTCATTCGGCGAGTTAACAAGACTAGCAAGTTTCTAAATCGTCAAACAGGTTTAGAGGATGGATAATAGTCTTCAGCCAAATTGGCTGAGCCCTAAATACAGCCCAAACATGCAAAATTATGATCAAGGACATTGTGAGGGTCAAGGTCAATGGAAAAGTTGAGTCAAATGGGTGTTCACAACCACTAACTATTAAAGTGAGTGATATTGCACCTATATGATGGATACAGTTAAACAAAAAGACGTCAAAAAAAGCCAAACATGCAGAGTCATGGCAAAAGTCATAGCAAAGCTATAAAAACATTTCACTTAAAGGACGGGGGTTTTTTTATCAGAAACAGCAGCTGAGGCATTTATTTACAAAAGCATGAACCATTCTCCAAAAACAAAATTGTTGCATTAGTCCTTACACCGCTAAATTCATCCACAGTTATGTCTCACTACCGCAACCCACAACATCTAAGTGGGTGAAAATTATCCATAAATATATTTGTTTTATTTGAGAAACACACATTATTTCATTCCCAATAACAGTGATTTTATTGGCTAATAGTAATAAAAAACTAGTGCCAAAGGCCTCATGTGGCTGGGGCTGAGGCATATTATATGTAACCATTTCAATACAAAGACGAGGCCTTGAGCTAATGTTCCTTCAATGACGGGTCAGCGTCATACACAGTGGACCAATATTGAAATTAGCCAAATATTAGCCCCTACTGTTAGGGTGGGGCTTCCACCATAGGGCTCATATCCCGGATTACAAAACAGACACCTATGCTATAGGTGACCTTGAAGGCCTACAGGTGTAGACCCTACTTTGCAGGGGGTGAGCATGTGAAAATTTAAAGATTATGACTCCAGTGTCGGAAACCTGCGCTGTGGCGGCATCAAAGCCAACACATGCACTGACACGTGAAATTCACTCAATGCAGTCTCAATACTGGACCAGCATCTCAACAGCTGGTACAACATTGAAATGACGTTAGGGTAAAGTAACCTGTCTGCACAGGGATGCTTTGACTTGCAAACGCCGCACGCATATCGGATAGGCCTATAGATATGATAGACCTGTGACACAAAATATATTATGCCCTATTCATTACATTCATTGATATAGGGCCTATAAATAACAAAGCGACAAATTGGGCCTACACGATTAGGCCATATAGACTAGAATTTACATATTTTCAACTTCTCGGGTTTGAGGGGGTAATTCATATTGGTTGTGGGTCGAGGGGGTTGTGGGTCGAGGGGCTATGGGTCGAGGTTCGAGGGAGATATGAAGGTAACCCTAAGTATTACACAATATCAGCTATGCTACATTGTAACAGTGTAATGGTAGTATACCAGCAAACATGATCGAGATGTTGAACCAGTGTTGGGTTAAGGTTGGGCCAGCATCGCAGCATTAAACCAACGATAATCCGTCATTGGATCTCATGTTTTCTGGTATTTGTCCAATATGCAGTAGGCTGCGATAGCTGTCTGACGTAACCGCAATGAAATTGCAGCTTCCATACATAGATAATATTGTCATCCCGTGTAAAGTCTGAAAATATACACCCTCCCCCCCCCCCCCCTCCTCCCAGATTATACCCGGGTAGATTGTGGGCACCCCAGAATCTACCCCGGGGTAGTTCCTGAACTATATCCCCGGGGTAGATTACGGTGGCTCCCATAATCTACCCCTCCCTCCCATGATCTACCCCCCTTTATTGTGATTATGTGAAGTGTAGTTGGCTCCCAGAATATACCCCTCCCTCCAGAATATACCCCTCTCTTCAACAACGAGATGCGACCCTCCCAGAATCTACCGTTCCCTCCCAGAATCTACCCCTCCCTCCCAGAAAATACCCCTCCTTTCAACAACTATATGCGACCCTCCCAGAATCTACCCCTTCCTCCCAGAATATACCCCACTTTTCAAAAACTATAATATAATGCGACCCTTCCAGAATACACCCCTCCCAGAATATATCCCCCTTGTCAACAACTCTATGAGACGCTCCCAGAATCTACCCCTCCTTCCCAGAATATACCGGTAACCCGCCTTTTCAACAAACACAGCACATTGTCCCTGTGTCGTGTGAACGCTGACCCAGCGTCCACAACGCTGGCCCAACATTAAACCATCAGGCATCACATGCTAAATGTGTTATTTTCCCAGTAGTCAGCAGCATGATGTAGACCTGTTGTGAGGATACAGTAGGCATATGCACAGCAGTCTGGCGGCAAAGAGTGCTTGAGCACATGGTGACCGTGTGTATGTATAATAATTGTAGCCTACGTCTCCAACAGACTCACAACATTACTTCAATTGTGTCAGCCAATTGTCTGTGACATTGGCATAGCATTGTATTGGCATTGGGTCAACGCATCGTAGTTGCTGGGTATGTATTCAGTGTTGTCTTGGCCCTTGCAACAAGAACATCACCCCCCTGGTCAGTTCCTTAACAAGAGAGCGTGTTGATAACAGATTGCCCCAATGCTGTTTAAATGTTGGCGCTGCGTCTTTAGCAGCGGCCAATATATAATAAAACATCATTGGATCAACGATTCTTGTTTGCTGGCCCAATGTCAGGATTATGTTGGCCCAACGCCTACGACGTTGACCCAACATTGGGCCAACGCCTTGTGTCTGATGGGATTGTGGGCTCGTGAAGGGGTGGTGAGACTGACCTCATTCTCCAAGGCTAATTAATATTCATGATCACCCAGCCCTCTCACACACAACCAAATATGGCACGGGTCTACTATAGATAACAATGGACCATTTCAAAAGTCCATACAGTCAGATGTGAAATCGTGTGAAGATGCTCATTGTATCAGGAATATTTGATGCTATCCCCGGAAATGGTCTTTTTATGAATGAAATGCGCCTGTCTACAGGTTTTATGAATGACGTGACTTTTTGTCCCAAAGTTGTGTTTAGACAACCATAACAAGGAGGCTGTGGCCAATGGCCCCACCCACAAAAAACGGTGTACCAGGATTATGTGTAGAAACTATGGCAGAGGTCCTACTTTATTATCATACAACAATTAAAAGCTCAGCAGCAAGTAGTGTAGAAGGAAATTATCATTCTGAAAGTCAGTCATTTTAACGCAAATGTGTGTTATTTTGAGAAAGCTTAACATTATAGGTGAGAGACACATAACATTAATTATAGTGCTGAACAGACAAGCCATTGGACATGAAAAGATGCTGCTATCAAATGTACATTACAATTCAACCATAGACTAAGATTCGTTTATTTGTACGTAATACAAAAACATGCTATTTTTAGATAGACATAGGTAGATTAAACAACTTAAAGGTATTACGACCAGGGGACACCTAATAAGACACCTAATCTGTTAGCATACAGGCCACTCATGATTTTAGAGGAAATCAATATCAGGCAAAACTTTTCAAATGAAGTCCTATATCATCCCCCGCAATCAATTACGTTTGCGGTCACAAATATTTAAAAAGTCGACTTGTGGTGGCCATTTTAAATTTCAGTAAAATCACACATTATTTTTGATTTCCAATTTTTAGGTTTTTGCGCCCGCAAAAAATTATGAAATTCATGCATGGTAGCCATTTTGAATTTCCGTAAACCTCGAAAAAATCACTTGCACATCTCCATATCATGGGGAATGTGATTGTAAAATTTGAATAAAGTTTTTGCGACCTCAAAAAAATTGAAATTGATCCGTGGCGGCCATTCTGAATTTCAGCAAAACCTTAAAAAAATCACCTGCACATCTCCATATTGTGGGGAATGTAATTGTGAAATTTGAAAAATTTCTAAGATTAAGTTTAAATTTTTTGCGCCCACAAAAAAATTTGGAGTTGACTTCTGGCGGCAATTTTGAATTTTGGTAGCATACAGTACTTGTTTTTGCCCCCACAAGAAAATGTGACGCCGGACGCCAGCCGCTGGACAGAATCCTGCCGCAACTAAAATCCCCGATCCCCTACGGGTGGGGGATAAAAAGTAGACATGTGGTGGCCATTTTAAATTCAAGTAAAATCACAAGCACATCTCCATATCGTTGGAAATGTGATTGTGACTGAATGTGATTGTATCTGAGATTTTGCGCCTGAAATTTATTTGTGGCAGCAATTTTAAATTCCAGTGAAAACTTAAAAATATTACCTGCACATCTCCAAATCATAGACAATGTGATTGTAAAAATTAAATAATTTCTGACTAGATTTTGGGTTTTTTGGGCCCACAAAAATGAAGTTATTATGTGGCGGCCATTTTAAATTTCAGTAAAACCTTCAAGAGTAGATGTCAGAGAAAACCACCCAAATCGCTAAATGTGCTATTTCGCAGATTCTGATGAAACTTTGTAAATATGACGTACTTTGGTAGACTACAACTCTCAAAAAATATTAGGTTATTTGACCAAGTTGTTGCCATAGTAACTAGCCTTTCATTTTTGAGCCCCCGCGGCACCCGTCAGCACCCTTAAAATATGCAAAATAGGCAGTTTTCCAGCCGAATCTACTACGGGACTGTTGTTGTTCGAAATAAAACTTTTTACACATCTATTTACGGTGTCATGTCTTCTTTCACCAAAATTTCGATTTTTAGCTCGGGACTCCTTCTAACTGACACACGGGGTACATGGAGTAAACACCTGTTTGGCATTGTCAAGATATCGCGAAATTGACCATTTTAAGTACCAAATTTCTCCGGTGCGAACTCTCGCCGTTTGTTCATTTGACAATAAAATTCACAATCAATACACATACCGTCTGTCGATTTCAATAAAAAAATCCTGGTCCTTTTTACATTCGAAAGCACGAGAACCATTAGAAGTAGAGGGGGGTCAGCTGAAAAGCGCACCGTTGCAATAGTCCGGCAGTCAAGGGGGGTAACCTTGTTTTGGCTGATATATATTTTTTCTCGACTGATTATGCATCTCTAGCATCCTAGTGATGAAATCTTGGCGGATGTGGGTTTTTTTCAGGGATTTTTTAAAACGCAAAATTCAAAATGGCCGCCATGAAATTACTAAAGTTATCATATCTTCCTCAATATTTGAGATAGAGACTTGATTTTTTCACCAAATCATATGTTTTCGGTATCAAGCAATATAACAAAACACATGGACACTTTATTCGACATCACTTTCGTGCAAAAATTTAAAATGGCCGCCATGAAATCATGGGGTACATGGAGTACACACCTGTTTGGCACTGTCAACATATCGCGAAATTGGCCATTTTCAGTTCCAAATTTCTCCGGTGTGGACGCTCGCCGTTTGTTCATTTGACAATAAAAACCACAATACACAATGCACATTCCATCTGTCGATATCAAATACAAAATCATGTCCTTTTTACATTTGAAAGCACGAGAACCATCAGAAGTAGAGGAGGGATCAGCTGAAAAGCGCACAGTTGCAACGGGTGTTTACACGCATTGAGCGGGCTTGATCGTGTTTTTTGACGTTTCTCAACTTGGAATCCAAGAGCGCACAGTGGTAAAATACCTTAGTTTTACACTATTTCGACTACAATTTTACTTTGTAGTCCTAATGCCGCTACTGTAAATCATTTTGAGAAACTCCGCGTCAAAGAAAATTGCGAAAAAGTCTAAAATACCCATAGAAAATAAAACATTCCCCATTAACGCCTAGTCATCCAATGACAATCTCAACTCGCTTCAACCATTCAGCGACTCACTAGAGTTGACTCGATACACTAGCCTTGACCCTCACAATATTGTAGTTTAACCCAAAATTTGACATATCTCCCATCGTATTCGCTAGGTGGCGTTCCTTTGCACACTTGTCGACCAGTTAGACCTTGGGCCCTTCTGTATTCCCCTCGCCCGAGCCCTGGGAATTTTGTAGATCAATTTTTTAACCTTATCATGTACCAAGTTACTTTCAGGTGGACTGCAGATTTTATATACATGGGCCAAGGTCACCAGGGGTCATCGAAGTATAGTACCTTGACCCTTAGGGTGTTATGAGAATTTGTTCAAAATATTTAAAAAAATAGATTATTGTACCAGTATTCCCAACAAATCGGTCGGAACCCAACCCAAGTACACATGGTTACATGGGTTCGTGTTGGGTTTCATATGGGAGTTATCCAAAGGTCATGTTAAGGTAATCTCAAGGTCACAGCAAGGTCAAATCTGCTCAAAACGGTTAAAAATAACTTATTTTTGTTGTTTTTGCTAGCATTATATTCACCCGAAATGTATTTGATGGCTTGAAACATACCTGCAGGATCCCAACACGGACCTATGCCAAAACACCCCTGAGAGGTTGCAGGGATAACATTTAGGGTTGGAGGGTTGTTACCCCCCCTTTTAAATCACCCTTGTTTCAACACTGTCTCATATGACAGAATGGACCAAATAACACACTGATGTAATATTTTGACCAATGGCCAATATACAATAATTATATCTGATAAGGCCCAACCCAAGTATATATGGAGAAATGGGTTCAGGTTGGATTTCACTGGGTTGTTACCCCAAGGTCATGACAAGGTAATCTGAAGTTCACGGCAAGGTCAAATAAACACAAAACAGGTGAAAATATTTTGTTTTATTTTTCTACAATTATGTTCACTTTAGATGTCTATGATGGCTTCAAACATACCTAGATCCCAACACGGACCTATACCAAAACACTCCCCCCCCCCCCCCCCCCGAGAGGTTGCAAGGATAACATTTAGGGTTGAAGGGTCATTCAGTTGCGATTAAAATAAAGGGCGGACCAGACGATATGAGGAGGGGGGGGCTATGAATTTCCCCCCACAAACATTTTTTTTTCACGTGAATAAACAAACTTTTTTTTCAGATTGACGAAGTGAAACAACAATTTGTTTCAATAACGCACCGTACTAATTATAAAACAGAATGATGTGTTGATACATAGATGTTAAGAGTGGTCCGGGGGGCTCCCAGGGGAAATTTTAGATGCGTGCGGGGGACAAACCTATGATCTTTAATGTGGCAATCAAACAATATCTACCCCTACATCAGGTCCACCCCTTCACGCTTTCTGAAGTGTGCCTTGCTATGTATGGAAGAGAACATCCAGCGTAATCATTTTTCATCACATATACTTTTTCAGACATGATCTTGATTTCAAAATAAATTAAAATCAGTGTAATTGCATTCCCTGATAACAAACACATGTGGTTTGGTGAAAACATCAAGTCTCTATCTGAAATGTTGAGGACAGTATACACATAAGGAGATGTACTTTTATTGGTGAATATCATTAATATAGAATTGAGAAATTGGTGTGAGCATAAATTTTTTATCAAGAGAATGATGTCAAATAAAGGTGTCGTGTCTTTTATTGTATTCCCGAAATCTTAACAAATGGTTTGTGAAAAAAATAGTCCTTATCTCAATAATTATTATTGATGAAGATAATTGTGATAATATTATCACATTTTTACATGAATTCAATCTGTTGACCATGTTGGTATAGTAGCCAAAACTAGAGAATACGACAGGCGCCGGCACACGAAGGGGAAGACAATCCCCCTTCGGGCCCAATGGGCCGAGGGGTAAAAACCAATTCATGGCACAAACGCCAGCGAAAACGGCCCCTGGGGACTAGAGTACAGCAAAACTATGCAGACAAAAGATAAAGAATCAGAGCTGGATTGATGATAGGCCGTTGTGATTAAAGGCCCAGCATCAAGGCAGTAATTTCTCGCTCAGTTTTTGATTGACAGATTAGTTGATTGAATAAGCAGAATTGGTGCATCCAACTTACTTGTAGTAGTCTATAAAGGAGACTGGACCCTCAGATGTCTCAAAGGTGCTTGCTGGAGATTTGTCCCAGGCAATATCATCTATCCGATATGTCTTATTGTTATATCTTGTCAAGACAGTAACACCAATCACTTTGCGGGTAATCTGGTCTTTAAAGTTTTGTCCGCGGCAATTGCTGATGATGTCACGCCTAGTAAACAGAAGAAATACATAGTTCAACTTACTAGCAGTTAGGTATCATTTTTAATTATGAATAAATGAACTAGAGCTCATAACTTTCAATGAATAATAAGTGACAGTTAGAAAAATCTGACAAATTGTTAATTAATGACACAATAACAACCTTTTTGACTATGACTACCATATGTCTTAGGTGTATCAGGCCTTGACAGTTGAGGCGCACAAAAGCGCACGCGCACCACAGCGCACCTAATTCAAGATTGAGGTACACTAAAAAGTGTGCACCTAGATCCAGTTTGATACTGACACACGTGGAGATAAAAAAGATTAATATCACGGTCACTGAGTGGTTGAACAGACAAACTACTGGTAAACTAGCGCTAGTAAAGCCTTGTCAATCAGCAGAGTGTGATCAGTGTATTGCGGCCCGAACTGCGCTATCGCTATCCATGCCACACATTCAAATATTGGGAGTGGTTCCTGAAGTTTGTTTCGCCAGAGATTTTGGAGTTCAAAATGGCGCTGATTGAGATAGATCGATTGTCTAATCCTCGGTCCAAAATGTACTGAAAACATATTCATTGCCCAGCGAAAAACGAGCTGTGGATGATTAGATGTAGGTGAAATGTTGAAGATTCTAATAGACCTATTATTGGCCTCGTAAATCACGTCTGAATCTTATACATTGTCATCTTGCAATTTTGTGTGGGTACAAGATGTGACCAATACTTCAGTTTCGGTGACGGTTAGAGCTACCGCTGGCACTATATCTAGAGGCTAGGTAGAGGTCAAAATGATGTGACCATTACATTTCCTTGATATGATCAAGGAATATTCCTTGATGTGATTAACTGGGCAAAGGCTGGTATTCAGCAGTTTTATAGCTATATATCTTTTGGCCTTCACTGGTGCAAAATTTGTCAAACTGAGAATAGATTTACAGATACGGCAATAGGCCTATCGTATTGAACCTATACCGCACCAATGTACAAAATGTAGGGGAAAGCCGGGTAATATGGGACAACTTCTCTCAGTTTACTTTAAGAAGACAATATGAGAATTAAAATCTTTTTCTGCTTCATTGTGTGACAGAGTATAACATTCACTGTCTATAAAACTGTCTATAAAACTTATCAAACTTCAAGAAAAAAAAGATTTTTTTTTTATATATTTAATGTCATCAGAAAATAAATTTAACCCCCCAGAAAAGGCCTAAAATGCACCTAAGATCCCCTTTTTACCCCGAAGCTTCCAGGGGCCGCCTTAGGCCTTACACTATCTTCCAGCACTTTTGTGCGCCTGGGCAGCTTTAGGTTCACTTTTTTTTGTGCACCTGATATTTTCATATGTCAAGGCCTGGTGTATACTATTACTATGCAGGCATAGCAAGAACCCTGTGGTTCTTTAAGTTATTGCATTGGAGATATTTTGAATAGAAATATTCAAATTATATACTCCAGTGTTAAATTTTGTAATGAATCTATCAATCCATATTGGATTTTAAGAAAATGATGATTTATTTTGGTTCTAGACAATTTTCTGACCATTTAATTGTTTGGAGGCCATTTTGATTTTTCATGCAATTTTTAATCAGGTGACCATTTTTTGAATTAAAAAAAAATGGATTTCAGTACACAAGTTGGATAACCCAGAGTTCAGTCCACTTTAGCTTCAGACACACCATTTCTGAGATATCAGCAATTTTGTTTTTTGTCAGCCATTTTGGATACAGGCAAACTTTCCAAATTCCGAAATGGATTTTAGTAAACAATTCAAAATAGATTTTAGTAAATGGATTTTAGTAAACAGTCCAAAATGGATTTAATACTACATCACAAAACACCCAAGGGCCTAAATTTCACTTCTTTTTAGAAACAGATGCACAGTTTGCGAGATATGACAGCTTAAAGTTTCCTAATGTATTGTGAGTGGAATTTTTTACCTTTGACACTGTCATACTCAGTTCGCTATTGGTGGGACGGCTTTCAATAGAGATAGCAGGATACCTCACTACCTAAAGATCAATGCGGTCAGTACACTTCCTACAGTGCAAAGTGTGACGTTCAACCATTCACTGCTATCTTGTCTGGCAATTTGTGCAGACAGTCTCGTTTTCATTTTACAGAACACCCAACATCTTGTAAGAGGGGGAGGGGTGGGTGCAGCAGACAGCTGTGTGGTGAGTTGTCAGCAGTATGAGACGTATACATGTGCTCTCAGTGTCTAGTTTGGGGACAACATTCACTGTGCTCACGGTTGTATGCGGTCAGATGTCAGGGCCATCGGTTCAAAATTCAATTGACAATGAGACATAGATGAACAAAAAACAGCCGCAGGATAATAAAATTAAAGTTCCATTTGGAAAACAATAGTTTAGACTACTATCAGCTGTTTTATTAGAAAGCTAACTCTCATACCAGCGATGAAAAAAAGCTTTCAACACCAAACTGTCTTGACTGTCTGAATAAACCCTAGACCCTGTCAAACTCTTCAGTAATATCGACAAACACCATGCCTGCGTTCATGTTACTATCTAATGCATTTACAATCATGTTACTAATAATTGAAAGCTGGCTAACAATGCTGTCATTTGTTTAAAACCAGAATTATTTCTGTCAACAATATATATTTAGTAGAATATGAATTTAACACAAAACTCCCCATGACCTTAGAAATATTGGACAAAAATAAATAATGAAGGTTGTCGATGTTGCTGATGATGAAATCTGTTGAATTAGATTTCAGTGCCGCAAATAGGAAAGAAACTAACAGTCATAACAGTAATTAAAGTAAAACTCCCTAATTTATTAATAATAAAGAACAAGTTTATTCAAATTTATATTATTATATAAACACTCACATGACATCTAGAGTAGTCTCGGTCCTGAGGACTCTATGGCTAACATCTGTCATCAACATTAGTCCACCTTCATACTCATTAACAGCTGTTATAACACCAGGCCACACTTCCAACCTGTTTAAAGAAATAATAGCATTATATCCTGACAAAGAGAAAAAAATAAAACTTTATGTATCTGTCACTAATGGTCGGTTGCAGACTCACACATTCTCCACAGTCAAAGACCAGGTTAAAACAATGTGGGCTCATTATATTAACAGGGTTTCACAACTGGCAATAAAGAATGCAATGTCCCCCCAACCCCCCCCCCCCCCCCCCCCACCTGCAGTTTTGTCAGTAACAAGCAAATGGAAACAAGAAAACTAGATTTGTCTGAGGGGGAAAGCTTGCATCTCCACCAGCGCCACATAGGTTTCCCGGCCTAAATACATGAAATATAGATACATACAGTCCTGTCACTAATTTTTAATCCAATCACGTAAAAAACGTGATGTCTGAATCATCAAAATCTTATCAATATATGACAAGGGTAAAGTGCTTCCTTGGAGCAAATCGGCGAAGTGGTTCAAGGTCTTGAAAGTAACGTGATCTGTCAATTCCGCAGACAAATTTCTCAGGGCAAGTGAGCGTACCCAAAAGATAAAATTTGAGCTGTATAGCTATGTTATCAAATTTTAATAATATTTAGCGAAAATGAGCAAAACTAAAATATGCACTAAAATTCTTTAACGTAAAAAAAATCTAAGTTTCTATTATCAGAATCACACCAAAAACTAATCAACACACATCCAGGGTAAGGATGGAATAAGTGACGGCGTCGGGCGGACTCAGCATAAACAATTAGTCTCCACCACCACATAGTGGGTGGAAACTTAATTATGTCTTTCACACCATTGACACTTAAAGCTGACATCTCCTGTCAAATAGCATGTCACCTTGTACACTCTACCATACCGTACAATAAGTTTCTGAGGCCGATATACACCTCAAAAGAACCAGAAATAGATAGAGTTCAACAGGTTGAGCTCTCACAGCTTCAGGTGGAATTCAATTGACCAGGAGTTTTGTGCAAAGTTATTATCCTGGAAAGTCATGTCATAATAGTGATACCAGTCTATTTTGAATTCTTTGTGTCGCTGATAAAAGTAATTATATGTCATAATAGTAAGACTATAACAAGAGGCCAGCCAGCGATTATAACCTCAAACGTGATATAAAATTTTCAGAGTACATTAGTGCCCGAACTTTCCCATTCTGTTTTGCAGTAATGGTCAACTTATCCAGCAGTTTGCCGTTCATGTATATTACTATTATTAAAGTCAATGATGTTCCAGGGTTTCTGCAGCTTTTAAATAAGCTGATATAGGACCTTTTAAAGACATTATAAGACCAACAATTTAACCCTTTAATACCTATACCGCCCGAATCTGCCCGTGGCTCATTTACCTGAACCGCTCGAATCTGCCAAGCTGCACGTGGCTTTGTTTACAACATCCTGGATGTTGACTGACGTCATGCATCGCATGCACGTCTAACCCAAACAGCTTCCTCTTCCATTTCACATCAAAACAAACCAATGTTGTCATTGAACTTTTCGTAGTAAATAACAAAATAAAACTCAAAATTTGTCAATTTCTCTTCCAACAAAATAAACAAAATAGCGTCTGCCGATACATCGTCATCGAGTGATAAAGAATTTCAATGTTTTGATTTTGTAGACATTTCAGAAGCAGGAGAAAAACACATGATAGCGCGGAATAATCTTCAGTTTTGACAGGTTTTGCTGCTGGTGGACGGTCCTGCTGTCGGTGCTGTAGCCTGGCGTAGACCCTATCCACTGTCGTACTGACAATGACACTGACAGTGACATTGATCTGGCGTCTGACCAAGATGAATTTGATGAAGATATCGATTTTTCAATTTCTGATAATGATTTGGCATTCATATTGTGCCTAACAGTAATAAATTTACAGGCCAATCACCTGGACCAGTGCATGACAGAGACGAGTGACTTGACCCCCCTTGCACTGTTGCAGGGCTTTAGTTTTTGGTTGAGTTGTTACAATGTTAAAATCTCATATTTTTCATGTTGATACAATTAAAACAGTTACATCATTTTTCCTGATTCACACATTAGAATTCTGTATAAGCGACATTGATAAATCATAATATAATATCGGGAAACAATGCTAAAAATACATGAGTCACTGTCTTTTCTGCTAATTTCATAGTCTATTACGGTTTTGATTTTTTTTTTGTAAAATACTGAATGACAATAAAGAATCATAGTAAAAAAGTTCAGAATTGTATTTTTTTCTGTGTCATAGAGCTTAAATTGGCAACATATGTGTTTGGTCAAAAAGTGCCTTATATATCCTGAAAGTACATTCAGTGTACATCAAATAAACATAACTTGAAATTATAAGAACTTAATATTTAACAAGTTATGTAACTTTTCATCATTATTTAGCAAATTGTACCGAAAACATGCTCAAATTCCAGGGAAATCGGCTACGCAAAGTGGAAGGTGTTAAAACGTTATAACTCAACAGGGGAGTCAAATTTATTTCCAATCAATGTTACTTATGTAATCCAATCTGATGTGTTAATGTTGGGCAATAATCGCCGATGCTGGGCCATCAGTGGGGGGTCAACCCCATGTGTTAGCTGGGACCAGAGTGATATGCATGCATGTGTGTGTGCATATCACTCCTGCTGGAATATACTAGCAGATTGGTGCCAGTCTTTTAACGTCCACACACATTTCAAGAGAAAAGTTGGCAGCCCAAATAAGTAAGACCGACTGACAAAACCTTTGTTTTCAAGACAAGGCCTTAAATTGTAACAAATCAATATAATGTCAGTGAAAGCAACTTGGAACACACACTAGCAGAGCCTAGAAATCAGTTTTTTAACATGTTAATACATTATTGGAGTGAGTTCCAATAACGTTATAAAATTGATTAAAACGACTATAATGCTTTGTGGTTTAAGGGTAAAGAAGTTAATGTTAACCCTTGCACTGCCAAATTATTCAACCTATTTTCACTTATTTGGAAGTTGTGTCTCACTGACGCGATCCGCAAATTCAAGTGAGTGAAAACTATTCAGATTTGACAAAATGGATGTCAATTATTTTCAAATCTTGCTGATTGAGATCACGTTTTATTTTCAACATGTTTCATGTTAATAATAAAAAATGTTAACAAGAGCACACTCGACAATAGCCTGCCGCCATTATTGAGCTTGAAGTCATTATTGCGGCCACAAGGTCAAATTATTGACGTAAAATGCGAAAAATGACAATAAATCTGCCATGTTGAATTTTTTTCCAGCCATTATTAACCCTTTCACCACTGAAGCCCGTTTTTATGTGCTGAATGCTATGGCATTCAGCACATAAAAACGGGCTTCAGTGGTGAAAGGGTTAAACTTGTCCGAGAACTGGTTATTAGTAACATGCATAACAGATTTGAAGATGATACATGAAAAACTTTTCCAAGTTATCGCACACACAAAGTCAAATTATTGACGTAAAATGCGTAAAATCACAATAAATCTGCCATTTTGAATTTTTTCTCAGCCATTATTGAACTTGTCCAAGAACTTCTTATTAGTAACATGCATAACAAATTTGAAGAGGATACATGGAAAACTTTTCAAGTTATCGCGCCCACAAGGTCAAATTATTGATGTAAAATGTGAACAAGAGCACACTCGATAATAGCCCGCCGCCAAATTATGATAAAGAAAGTAAAGACGAATGTCATCACGTAAATAACAACCCAAGATATAAATGGTATGTTAAACCAGCCGCTTTTCAAGTTATCGCGCCCACAAGGTCAAATTATGGACGTAAAATAAATGTGAAAAATCGCAATAAGTCAACCATTTTGATTTTTTTACCGGCCATTATTGAGCTTGTCCAAGAACTGCTTATTAGTAACATGCATAACAAACTTGAAGAGGATACTTGAGAAAATGTTGAAGTTATCGCGCCTACAAGGTCAAATTATTGACGTAAAATGAGAAAAATCGCAATAAATCGGCCATTTTGAATTTTTTTCCAGCCATTATTGAACTTGTCCAAGAACTACTTATAAGTAACATACGTAACAAATTTGAAGAGAATATGTGAAAAACTTTTCAAGTTATCGCGCCCACAGGGTCAAATTATTGACGTAAAATGAGAAAAATCGCAATAAATCGGCCATTTTTTTTTTTTTTTCGGCCATTATTGAACTTGTCCAAGAACTACTTATTAGTACCATGCATAACCAATTTGAAGAGGATATGTGAAAAACTTTTCAACTTATCGCGCCAACAAGGTCAAATTATTGACGTAAAATGTGAAAAATCGCAATAAATCGGCCATTTTTTTTTTTTCGGCCATTATTGAACTTGTCCGAGAACTGGTCATTAGTAACATGCATAACAAATTTGAAAAGGATATGTGAAAAACTTTTCAAGTTATCGCGCCCACAAGGTCAAATTATTGACGTAAAATGTGAAAAATCGCAATAAATCGGCCATTTTTTTTTTTTTTTCGGCCATTATTAAACTTGTCCGAGAACTGGTCATTAGTAACATGCATAACAAATTTGAAAAGGATACGTGAAAAACTTTTCAAGTTATCGCGCCCACAAGGTCAAATTATTGACGTAAAAGGTGAAAAATCGCAATAAGTCGTCCATTTTGAATTTTTTTTCAGCCATTATTGAACTTGTCCGAGTAGTGGTCATTAGTAACATGCAAAACAAATTTGGGAAGGAAACATGAAAAACTTTTCAAGTTATCGCGCCCACAAGTAAATGTTAACGCCGACGCCGACGCCGACGCTGACGCCGACGATGCCGAACTTCAATTGCAATAGCCCACCTTTTTTAATTAAAATTAAAAGGCGGGCTAAAAATCGCAATAAATCGGCCATCTTCAATTTTTTTTTGGCCATTATCAAACTTGTCCAAGAACTACTTATTAGTAACATGCATAACAAATTTGAAGAGGATACGTGAAATTTTTTTTTAATTATCGCGCCCACAAGGTCAAATTATTGACGTAAAATGTGAAAAATCGCAATAAATCGGCCTTTTTTTTTTTTTTCCGGCCATTATTGAACTTGTCCGAGAACTGGTCATTAGTAACATGCATAACAAATTTGAAAAGGATACGTGAAAAACTTTTCAAGTTATCGCGCCCACAAGGTCAAATTATTGACGTAAAAGGTGAAAAATCGCAATAAGTCGGCCATTTTGAAATTTTTTTCAGCCATTATTGAACTTGTCCGAGAAGTGGTCATTAGTAACATGCAAAACAAATTTGGGAAGGAAACATGAAAAACTTTTCAAGTTATCGCGCCCACAAGTAAATGTTAACGCCGACGCCGACGAACTTCAATTGCAATAGCCCACCTTTTTTAATTAAAATTAAAAGGCGGGCTAAAAAACGAATATATTCGGTATGGTGGTTCAAGGGTTATGGTCACACAGACAAAAGGGACAGAACTTAAATAATGAAATCATCAACCTAGAATTCATTTTGTCTGAGCTTGCATACCTCTACACAATGGTGGCAATAAATCACAAATTTGTTCTGTTGTTAATTTATGCATCATATTATGATATCACATGAAGCAAGTACCACATTTGTACCATTTACCTGTGTTGTGGAACAGCAGCTGGACGATGAGGGTCATAAAAATGTCGTCCCACTTGAGCCAATCTGAGTGATTGCATAACCCTGAAAGTACATATTGAATTGCATTAATAAATGTCTTTATATTATAAACATGGAATAATCTACAGAAATAAAGAAATGCAATTCTAAAATTTTCTACCCACTTTCTTATCACAATGTTGTAAAGTTGTGTTAGGCAAGAGTGTGGCACAACTTTCACAAGCTTGATTCTCAAAGTAATTTGTACATCATCAGTTGGTCTTGTACTTTGAAGGATGGTTTCCTGTAAATCAAAGAGCAGTCTTATATCATGGGTAATAGAAATATAAGCTTATAGAACTAAAGGACTTTAAAGAACAATTTTTTTTCAAAAAACGTCATAGAATTCAAGAAACAAAGAATAGTATATTATTTCATTAACGAGAGGACTGAAGTCCTATATCATCCCCCGCCATAAATTAGGTTAGATTTTTTGCGGTCACAAATATTTTAAAAGTTGATTTGTGGTGGCCATTTTAAATTTCAGTAAAATCACATGCACATTTCCAGATGGTGGGTAATGTGATTGTACAATGTGAATTATTACTGATTTCAATTTTTCAGTTTTTGAGCCCACAAGAAAATATGAAGTTTATCCATGGCGGCCATTTTGAATCTCAGTAAAACCTTAAAAAATTCACTTGCACATCTCCATATCGTGGGAAATGTGATAGTAAAATTTGAATAATTTCTGACTTTAAGTTTTAGAGTTTTTGCGCCAGACGCCGGACAGAATCCTGGCACGACTTAAATCCCCCTTCCCCTACGGGCGGGAATAAAAATCATTTTATTCGGCCTAAAAAATCAAGAACAAAACACATTAACATTATATTGTCAGCTGTTGGCAATACCCCTGAAGAAGCATTCCATATTGTATCACTTAAGTATCTCAGTCTGATTGAACGTTCCTTAAGCTGTTATGTAAATTACTGTACTCGCAGGAATCACTTGCATCATTTAGTCATGTTATCGTGTAACGGAATAAGAGAGAGGGTATGTAAGAAGAATAATATACTTGGGCTTAACTGTCAGGCATGTACAAATATGACTAGACCTATATTACAAGATGAAAACATGCTGATATTTTCAATTAAAAATACAGATATGTGAACTTAATGACCAAATTAAGATATATCCAGCTCAATAATAAGTAGATCTTATATTTGCATAGCAAATGTGAAAGTCTCCACCTTCCACAATTAAAAGTTTATTGCTAATGCAGTCATGATGGGGCTATATAACAGAAGTGCCATGGCGACCATTTAGGATATATGCAAATTAGCTAATTTTTAAACTCAAACAGGACAATCCTCCAAATGTCTGGAGAGAGTTTACGTCGATCTTAAATATGCTTATTAACCCATGGTGGCCATCTTGGATATGCAAATCAGCTGATTTTCGAACACGACCAGAATAATCTATCAGAGCATGTTGAGAAAAAAATTCTTGAAGATCGGATAATATTGACGACTGGAGGGCGTTTACGTCAATCATGAAAATGCAAATTAGACCATGGCGGCCATCTTGGATATGCATATTTGGTGATTTTCAAACATAAGCAGGATTATTCATTCCTCCTGACCCTTCAGGACGGCGCGTTCGGGCATCACTGGTTCACAACACTGACAGCGCAATTTACTAAAATCCCCCCGCTCTTTTTTTTTCTGGGAAAAGTCCTGTTACATCTAGCTATCTGTTTCACTAATACATCTGTACACACCTGTGGGGGGGGGGGGGGGTTGGGCAGGATTCAGAGCTCGAAATTAGGTCATTCCTCCAGTCCTGTACTGCCAAAAAATGTGCAGGAATGGCAAAAAAATTTACTAGCCATTCCGATGAGCTGGCAAATTTTAGGCCATCCTGGGACAAAGGCCATTTCTAGGAATGACAGTTTTTACTCAGGAATGGCAGTTTCCTTGACTTGCCAGTCCTGTGGATTGACTTGCCCCCAACGTTTAATTCTACCCCCGGGATTACACACTGATATTTTTACTCGAGTTTGTAAATAATAGTCACCAGACAGCTGAACTCGAGGTGCCAAAAACCTAGACAGCGGTGTTATTGAAGGGAAGCTATCAATCTGGGCAGTGACTGTGAGCGTGAGCAAGTGGCACTGTGTGGGAAGTGAAGCTGTCAGGCAGTCAGGGTTGGGGTCAATTATATAATAATCATAATCATCTGATTATAATTTTAATCGATTACATTGTAATCATAATCATAATCATATTTATTAAAATGGTGTAATCATAATTATAATGGTAATTGAGAAAAAATATGACCTATAATCATAATCTTAATCTGAGGGAGCTTGCCAAAAATCAGCAATATATAATATTATACTACAATACAATATTGAACAAAAAAAGGCATTTCAGCAAAAAGATGTTGGTCAAACTTTGGTCTAATGTCTTAACCCCCAAAAGGCACATCTTCACCACCTAAGGGATGTGTGTGTGCAATATGAAAGAAATCCCTCCATGGGTTTCAGAGATCTGCTCCTGAAATCATTGAGGGGGCTGAATAAAACAGCCAGACCTTTTGTGAAATGAAACGAATCGGGCTTTAGGCCACCTTTGTGCACATATGGGCTAAACTGGGCCAGGAGAACCTCCTGGTGATGGTGAGATGATTGAGATGACACTGTCCTCCAGACACAGGATTCGAAATTCGAGCCCTGGTGGTTTGAGGCCAAGCACGCTACTGCTCGGTCACGGAGGCTCCCCACAATACTGACTTTCACACGTGGATGGGGAAGAAACATTTTTGTTTCTTTCAAACCGCCGAGACCGGGAACCGAACCCCGAACTCTAGCGTGAAAGGCAGCGGTGCTAACCACTACCCTAGGGCCCCCGCCCAGACCCTTTGTGAGTAGTTTTCTCAGTAAGGCCATTCTATTTCATTAGTTGGATTACGGATCCGGCGACGACAAAAGAGCCAAATATGAAAAAAATAATAATAATATGCGGCGATCTAATATCCTAGCCATAACATTTTAAAAAAATAACAAACTTTTTATTTTTACCTCTCTACAATCTTAAAATATGATACATTATTGCATGAAACATATATTTAATATATCCTATTCTAATATATATTCATTGTCAGTAATGACAGAAGCTGGCCGATCGCCGCCGTCGGCGATTATGTTTGCTTGGGTTAGCTAGCCCAGAAGCTAGGCTGACTGGACCTTCAATAAACATTGATTCAACCTCGCCCCAACGCTATAACATTTTGAATCAAGGGCTGCGATTGGCTCAGAGCGGGGGGAAATTTGTGGATTCCATTTTCTCGGCCTATCACGTACATCCTTGCAAGTTGCATGCAGGCTTTGGGCTTAGTCAGGGTTCTGCCCACGGTAGGCGGCGTTGGTTGGCCGCACCCAGCCTTCTGACACGCCGCTCACCACAACAGTTGGAAAAAACATGGAAAACTGAGTATTTTGAGTATAAAAAAATGGCTGTAGTATAAAAATTGACATTTCTGGGCAGGACCCTGCTTAGTTATAATAATATATAATAGTTTGTTTCTGAAATCCACATTTTTTTTCCGAATGGCCTAGACAACTTCCTGACAGCCATTTCCTCACAACTCTTTTATTTAACTCTTAGTATAATTATGTTAAAAAAACTGAAAATGTATTGTGATCCATATTTTTGCACTATCAGTCTTCAAAAGCCTGTGATTTGAGGTTGTTGTTACATACAGTGTTTGGTAGCTTGATCGGCAGGAAAAGGATTGCTCCATCAAAAGCACGAGTTTGTCCAAGGACTTCCCCGTGTTCATAGAGGAGCTTGAACCTCATGTTTCTTGCATCAATTTCAGGTGAATAGCTGACTGCATATTGGAAGACACCCTCATTCCTTGTTTTCACATGGATGTAGTTGGCATTTAAAGAAATCCTGGAAAAAAATGGCTCATATATCAGTCAGATTTCCCATGAGTTTAAGTACAGTATTCTTGTATCGTAAAAAATTATTACTCTAAGACATTATCAAAATTCTGGGAAAATGGAATGTAGGCCTATGTATAGCACATTGTAAAATCTCCCACAATTTCATGATATAATGGCTAGATTATTGCAACAAAACACATAACATGGTACAAAATATTTTATTGGATATTGGATTCTGGTCTTTTAGATCATGACATAAACTGAAGCTTATATTTGTGTATCCACCTTCCACTCTGTAGTTGATTGTCAGTAAAGGAGATAAGAAGATCGAAGTATTATGGTGGTTATCTTGAACATAAATACGTTATCGGCAAATTGATATGTGTCATCATTGACACAAATAGCGAGTGGCTAATGCTGGGTCTGGCTACATGTAAGTACAGGTACTGAAATAATTACAAATATTCTTTAGAAAACATATAATAAAAGATGGATAAGTGCTTACGGTCTGCCTGACTCCCCTTGCCGCGAAATAACCTTTTCTTCCAATGTCAGTTCTGAAATTCTCGTGACAAAAGATTTTCTATCTGATGGAGGGGCCGTTTCTCCTGATGGCTTTGGAGAAGTTTGTGTGGATGATGGTGAAGGTGATGCTAATGGTGTCTGTTGGGAAGGTATTGTGGGAGGCTGCACTTGCTGTGGATGTGGACTAGCTGTAGCAGGAGTTGAACTGAAAAAAATTATACAGATCAAAGATTTTGGATATCTATAAATAAATTCTCATCAACTTGAAAAAAAATATATAAATTTAACTGTCAAGATACTTAGTTCAATCAGCTAGTAAACAAAATCAGTGCAACCATATAACACTCATAGACATTAAATTAAAGGAACAATTTTTACTGCCAGAATCTGCTCAAAGTACATTGTTCCACTCAATGTGAGCATCAAGAGAAAAGTGATGTCCTCAAACATCTATAAGTTCAAAATGAGATATATGAAAATGAGGTCAAGATAACATGCACATAAAATTAGAGGAGGAAATCCATGGTCTCAGTTATTGGGCACGGGGTGTGATGCAAAACTAAATGCGACATTAGAAGCATCTCCATTGGATAATGCAAAGAGCGACAATCAAACAATTGCTGCAAAAAATAACTTGAAACCTTACAGCGCGGGGATCAACTTTTTTTTTTGTATGTAGATCAGATGTCAGATTCTGTTGACTGACGGCTAAAGTCGAATCATCGTTTAAAAGCGAAAATCATTTGAAACAAGAGCACACTCGACAATAGCCCGCCACCATTATTGAAACAAGACTACATAAGTCCAGGAGCTCCCGCTCCGAATTAGAATTTGATTTAAGCAATTTTGTATAGGGTTATTAATGTAGTCCTAGTCTAGGTCAAAAATCAAGAAGCAAGACAACTAGGTCTAAGAAGCCCAGTCTAAGAGTAAGATAAGAACTAGACAGTCTGTCAGAGATTGCAAACCTCCATTGAAATTAATGATCCTAATCAGTATCCCAGTAATGGTCTACCTATCGGGCACGGTTTACCCGATATCAGGCCAATCGAGTTAACTACTAGCTGATTTACGGTCATTTTGAATTCGATATCAATTAGTTAAAAACTTAGGGTGCATTCTCCCCTGAAACCTCAAATTTTGTTTTATAGTAATGGACTAACATCTAACACAGTTTGCAAAATATTGGGCATGTGAAAGTAAATAATAGCCAATAGGGGGCCATTTTGAACTTGATCGGGTCAGAATTTTTCAAGATGCATCCTCAGCTGAAATCTCACATTTCATTCTATAGTAATCGTCTAGCTATCTAGCACGGTTTACCAAATATCGGCCATGTGAAAGTGAATGATGGCCTAAAGGCGGCCATTTTGAATTTGATCAAGTCAAAATTTTCAAAGATGCATCCTCAGCTGAAATCTCAAATTTCATTCTATAGTAATGGTCTAGCCATCTAGCACGGTTTAACAAATATCGCCCATGTGAAAGTGAATAATGGCCGATAGGAGGCCATTTTGAATTTGATCAAGTCAAAATTTTTCAAGATGCATCCTATCCTGAAATCTCACATTTTGTTTTATAGTAATGGTCTAGCCATCTAGTACGGTTACCAAAAACCGGCTATGTGAAAGTGAATAATGGCCGATAGTCGGCCATTTTGAATTTGATCAAGTCAATTTTTTTTCAAGATGCATCCTCTCTTGTAATCTCACATTTTGATTTTTAGTAATGGTCCAGCTATCTAACACGGTTTACCAAATATCAGCAATGTGAAAGTAAATAGTGGCCGATAGGCAGCCATTTTGAATTCGATTGAGTCGAAAGTTTTTAAAAGGCATCCTCTCTCGAAAAGTCACATTTTGTTTTATAGTAATGGTCTAGCTATCTAGCACGGTTTACCTGATATCAGGCCTATCGAGGTAAATAATGCTGATTGTCGGCCATTTTTAATTTGTAAGTTTAAAATTTTCAGGGTGCATACTCCCACGAAAACTCACACTTTGTTTTATAGTAATCAGGTAATGGTCTAGCCATCTAGCACGGTTTACCAAATATCAGCCATGTGAAAATGAATAATGGCTGAAAAGGCGGCCATTTTAAATTTGATCAAGTCAAATTTTTTCAAGATGCATCCTCATCTGAAATCTCACATTTTGTTTTACAGTAATGGTCTAGCCATCTAGCACGGCTGACCAAATAACGGCCATGTGAAAGTGAATAATGGCCGATAAGCGGCCATTTTGAATTTTATCGAGTCGAATTTTTTCAAGATGCATCCTCTCCTGAAATCACACATTTTGTTTTATAGTAATGGTCTAGCCATCTAGCACGGTTTACCAAATAACGGCCATGTGAAAGTGAATAATGGCCGATTGGCGGCCATTTTGAACTTGGACAAGTTGAATTTTTTCAAAATGCATCCTGTCCGGAAGCCTTACAATTTGTTTTTTAGTAATGGTGTTGATATCTTGAGCGGTTTTCATGATATTCCACAATATCAGGCCCGTCGAGGTGAATAATGGCTGATAGGCGGCCATTTTGAATTTTATCGACTTGAAATTTTTCAAGATGCATCCTCTCCTAAAACCTCACAATTTGTTTTATAGTAATGGTGTAGTTATCTTGAGCGGTTTTCATGATATTCCGCAAAATCTTTCAGTCGGATTTACCGATGTTATAAATTAGGTCAAAGTGCTGGGTCAACTTTAAGGTCAAGGTTCAAAAACCTGAAAAGGCACAACTAGGGACTTTAGAGAACATGTATGTGCAATATGACTGTCATCGGCCCAGTACTTTTCAAGATCTGCTCCGGAAACGAAGTGCGCGTCAAAACGTCTAAATAGGTCATAGTTCTGAACCAGAAGTAGGTCAAAGTTCAAATACCACGAAAGGCACAACTCGACCCCCCAGGGGTGTTGTGTAAAATTTGAAGACAATCGGACAAGTACTTTCAGAGATATGCTCCGGAAACGAATTGTTTACGGACGGCCCAACGCCGTAACATCATCATTTTCTCCTCTGCAACCTTGCGTATTGAATTCAGATTAAAAATATTTTAACCTGTCCATTAGCCACCTGGAAGTAACCCACATACCAAAAATTGTTATCCTAGCTTATTTTCTTACAAAGTTATAGGCAAAAGAAGAGGCCAAAAAAAAACGGAGGTAGAATCCATAGCTCCCTCCGTCTCACCTACGGTGACGGCGGGAGCTAATTAAAATAAGGGTCGATAATCGGCCATTTTGGCCGCCATGACCTAGTTTCTGTCCGAATCATGCCCAATTTCGAACTCATCTGAGACATTAGTGAAATGGATATATGGTATAAATTTTGGAGCGATACATAAAATAATGTTGAGTGAATCGCGTTAATGAGAAAATTTGTCGATCGGAATTGGCCATTTTGTATTTGATCAAGTTGAAATTTTTCATGGTATATCCCTACCTGAAACTGCACTTTTTGTTCTATAGTAATGTTCTAGCCATCTGGTCCGGTTTTCCAGAAATTACGCATATATTTACAAAAATAATGGCCGATAATCAGCCATTTTGGACTCCATGACCTAGTTTCTGTCCAAATCTTGCCCAATTTTGAATTCATCTGAGCTATTAGTGAAATGGATATATGGCATAAATTTTGGAGCGATACATAAAAAAATGTTGAGTGAATCGTGTTAATGAGAAAATTTATCGATCAGAAAAAAGTCAAGGTCATAGGGGTCACAGAAAGGTCACATATAAAATTAGTCAAGCTATCATAGTCATGATTAACCTGTATGTGAAGTTTAATGTGCATTCCACTTACCGTACGCAAAACAAGTAGTAGTGCTAAAAGTGGTGGACAGACACTGACAGGCGGACGGACAGACGCGCCTGATGACGACAAAAGGCATCCGCAAAAATTTTAGCTGAGGTGAAAAAAACCTTTGTTTTCCATGTTTTTTTATAAAAATATTCAGCGCTTTAAGGGTTAAGCTGGATTAAAAAAAAACTGTACCTACTGCTAGTGGCTAAGTGTGAAAACAGTTTCAAGTAAGTTTCAAGCAAAATGTCACTAAAATTGATAAAATGGTTAGTGTTCAGTCAATCAAATTATTCAATTTTGTAACTTATTATGTATTTTGCATCAATATAAATTATTCATTATTTGAAGAGCTATAAATTGTAATTACCAATAAAATTAAACGCTTTCCGAGATAATGTCCAGAAACTTAATTTATTACCCGCAATCAAGGCATCCCAAAAGGCACATATACACCACCTAAGGGATGCATGTATGTAATTTGAAAACAATCCTGTTCACGGTTTCCCGAGATATGATCTGGCAGGAAACACGAATGCATAGCCGGACTGCCAGACATGCGATGTAGGGTATCCCCCGCACTACTTCGTGGGCATGGGAATACCCTACATCGTGGGCATGGGAAAAATCATGACGGTTGACCTCTTCATGACAATCATGTCAGACATAAAAAATAATGTTTTTCAATGTTTCATGGACAAGAGCAAACATTAAAATTTTTGACATGCTGATAATTAGACTTGGGTAACCTGATTGTATAATTAAATGTACCAGTACAAGCTGTGTCTTGTTACAAATTGTAGTGATGAATTAGCTAAAATATGTGCTGATTAAGATAAACATAAAGCTGGCTCATACCCACGACCAGCTAGGGCCTGCTGCAAGGCAGCACCTCTTCCCAACGATGCAATTCCTGCCAGACCACGTCCCATGCCAGGCCTTGGAGCTGAAAACATAATCATGTAACACTGAATTTTAACTTAAATCAAAATGGTATGTGATATAAAAAATGTGCATCAATTGTACTGAGGCTCATCATTAAAATGTACATTACAATACATGAAATTGGCAATAACACACCTCACAAATTTTGTTTATTATACCATATTGACTAGCCTTGACACGCAGCAAGGCAAAGATAGGTAAATTAGGCCTCAAGGGCATAATAAAATCACTGCCATACAAACCAAAGCTCAACACTATTTTGCTTTGGACAAAGCGCTACACATGTCGTGGGCAAGTGATAAAGTGAGGGGGGGGGGGGGGGAAGAGAGAGAGGGGAGGCAAGTATCAAAATTGAAGATGAAATCAGTTAATTTCTAGCCATGCAAGCACTGGAGCCTGTATCAAAAATTATATTAATTATATTTGTCCAATGATATTAATTTAATGTAGAGAATTTAAAAAAAAATGCATATCTTGGGGCCATTTTAAAAGTTCTCACACTGACTTAAATAGACTACAGAAGTCCAAGCAAATTAGAATTTGATTAAAGCAATTTTGAAGCGATCTTGCTAAGGGATGTGCGTGTGCATTATGAATAAAATACACCCATGTGTTTCCGAGATCTTCACAGGAAACAAAATGTGGCCAGAAATTAGGCATATCACAGCTAATTATGGCCGATGGTCGGCCATTTGAGTGGCTAAAATTTCAAAAACTCCAAAAGGCACATCTACACCTCCTAAGGGATGTGCTTGTTCAAAATTGAGGAAATCCATCCACCGATTTCCGGGGTCTGCTCTGGAAACGAAATGCAGACAGCCGGACTGGTCGGGTCGGTCGGCCGGCCTGACATTCAAGGCGATGCAAATACCCCCAGCCCCAACTTCGTCAGGTGTGGGGATAAAAAACGTAGTGAAATAGACTAGTATCGTAGCAGCGTATTATGCAGCTAAAATCATAGGGGTTGGCAGCTCTGTCTATAGAAATCTGTTTGAACAGTTTTCAATATATTATGCATATTAACCCTCACAACGCTGAATTTTTTTTGTTTAAACCATGCAGACTAGAGACTAAATATATCGCCTTTTCGGTGTTTTTGACCATTACCAATGGAAGATCATTTACCTACATTACCTATGGGAACGGGTAAAACTAAATTTTTGTCCCACTGGCGAGAAAAAAAAATTCCCTCCCTTATGATTTTTTACCCACTGCGAAATCCGAAACAAATTTTTTTTTCAAGGTCTGGCAGGGAAAAAAAAACACAACCCGCCCTACCGCAAGACTTTTTTAGCTACTGTGAAATCCGAAACAAGGGTATTTTTAAGGCTGGCCTAAACAAGAGCACCCTCGGCAATGCAATAAATCGGCCATTTAAACTTTTTTTTCAGCCGTTATCGAACTTGCTTATTAGTAAAATGCATAACAAATTTGAGAAAGAAAAATGAAAAACTTTTCATGTTATCGCGGCAACAAGGTCAAATTATTGATGTAAAATGCAAAAAATCTCAAAAAATCAGCCATTTTAATTTTTTTCAACCATTATTGAACTTGTCAGAGAACTGGTCATTTGTAACATACATAACAAATTTTCAGAAAGATACATGAAAAACTTTTCACAAGGTCAAATTATTGACGTAAAATGCAAAAAATCTCAATGAATCTGCCATTTTGAATTTTTTTCAGGCATTATTGAACTTGTCCAAGAACTGCTGATTAGTAACATGCATATCAAAGTTGAAGAGTATACATGAACACCTTTACAAGTTATCGTGCACACAAGGTCAAATTATTGACATAAATGCGAAAAATCACAATAAATCGACCATTTAAAAAAAAATTTAGCCACTATCGAACTTGTCCGAGAACTGCTTATTAGTAACATGCATAACAAATTTGAAGAGGATACATGAAAAACGTTTCAAGTTATCGCACCCACAAGGTCAAACTAATGACATAAAATGCGAAAAATCACAATAAATCGGCCATTTTGAATTCTTTTTCAGCCATTATTGAACTTGTCAGAAAACTGGTCACTAGTAACATGCATAATAAATTTGGAAAGGTTACATGTTGAACTTTTCAAGTTATCTTGCCCACAAGTAAATGTTAACGCCAACGCCTAGCCGACAAACTACAATTGCAATAGTCCGCCTTTTTTAATTAAAACTAGAAAGAGTTGTTCGGAAACGAACACGGAAGCAGCCCTTCGTTATCGCCAGTCCGCCATTTTAAATTTGATATAGATCAGCAAACTTTTTCAAGGTTTATTTCATATTACCGCTTTAGCTTTTAATGCAAGATTTCTGAAAAAAATAATTTAAAATGACCGCCAGTCAGCCATATTGAATTTTATTTCTGCGAAATTTTTCATGGTGGTCTTGTGTGAGTCCTTACATTTTGTTCTATATGCATGGTGCAGCTATTTTGCTTTGTTTTTGAGTTACATAAATACAGACAGGCCTCGGAGATCCGTCCTGTTCCGTCATCTTCTACATCCGTCACGATTTTGACGGGAACGGATCTGCCCAATGAATTTTTGCTTAAACTATATTCTGTCATTCCGATGTCCGCCTCCTTCATCAGATTTCGGGGATGAAAGGGTTAAATCAATGGGTAGGTGTGCCGTTGTTCTGTCACGGTCCGTCACGCTAATTACGTGAACGCCATGTGTTTGTACACATGCAGATTACGCTCTTGTCACATTGTCCCAACGCTGGCTCAATTCACTGAGCGTTCATGGGATTAGTGACTGGCTAATAAGCAAATACAAGAACCCTGCGGTTCTGAACATTAGTGAGAGTTATTTTTTGCATCAGACTAAAGTTGATATTTAAGCAATGGGCCATGTAAAATTAAAATCAAATAAAAAAAATATATTTTCCGCCAATAACTATTTTCGATTGAAAAAAAACTTGCTAAAAAAAATTAGATGCACAAGTGCAATGTGTTTTCTTTGTTAGTTCACATGATAACAGTGTCCTTGTCTATATCCCGCAAAATAATACAGTCAGCATGAGGTCATATGTGACCAATGAGATGGGTGGGAGATGTTGACCAATCAGAGTTTGAGCACGCCTGTCAATCAGCCCTGTCGTTGAACTATCCATATGACAATGATTGTGTCGGCAATACGAATATGATTCGTGTAATAAAAATTATGATATTATATTCATAGTTCTAGTCTATGGATATGTGTACATCATATCGTCATATTAAGAAGCAAAAATAAAATCACCTATTTTTAATGATTTTAGCCTGAGAGTGAGAGTTAGTGAGAGTTATTTTTTGCATCAGACTAAAGTTGATATTTAAGCAATGGGCCATGTAAAATTAAAATCAAATAAAAAAAATATATTTTCCGCCAATAACTATTTTCGATTTAAAAAAAACTTGCTAAAAAAAATTAGATGCACAAGTGCGATGTGTTTTCTTTGTTAGTTCACATGATAACAGTGTCCTTGTCTATATCCCGCAAAATAATACAGTCAGCATGAGGTCATATGTGACCAATGAGATGGGTGGGAGATGTTGACCAATCAGAGTTTGAGCACGCCTGTCAATCAGCCCTGTCGTTGAACTATCCATATGACAATGATTGTGTCGGCAATACGAATATGATTCGTGTAATAAAAATTATGATATTATGTTCATAGTTCTAGTCTATGGATATGTGTACATCATATCGTCATATTAAGAAGCAAAAATAAAATCACCTATTTTTAATGATTTTAGCCTGATTGAGTCCCTTTAGGTTTGACATACCACTTTGTTGTAGATGTTGTTTTAAAACTGGGACAACGTCGTAGAGGTAGACCAGCATGAAACCAGCATTGAATAAAACGTGTGTTTGTTGCATAAATAATCAACTTCACAGACCCGTCTGCTGTGAAAACATTCCTCAGTTCCCAAACTATTAACACTATAAGGCAAGTAAATGGCCCATGTACATTCGACCTGCAGGATGTGATGATTAGATCTACTTTCGCAAAACACGCAGTCCGAGAGTAACTTATTGAATATTATATATATATTTTTAAATACTTATTTGGTAATCGTATCAACAATTATTCCATGTGGTTCGTGGTTCGCATAAGCGTGGTACGCGACGGCCAACTTGGGCATTGGTTGGCAGTCAGCGTCACATGTTCACTGAGAATGCGCGCGCATTTTCCCATGCCCGCGCCAACCCATGTGACTGTGGCGTGTAGCAGCCATTATGACTGAAATACGCTAACAAAAAAGAATGGCAATGGTATTCAATCGGATATTCCGACGATTTAGGAGTCCAATATTTGGTTTAATAAAATTATCAGCAGCATTTCATACATTTTGGAATCAGCAGCTAGTTTTCTGTCATAGGCATACTGCAATCAAACGATGTTGGCATGTTTTGGATCATTGAATGCTGAAACTTCCTACTCTTCTAACAACGCTGAGGGCGGGGGCCCTAGGGTAGTGGTTAGCACCGCCGCCTTTCATGCCAGAGTTCGGGGTTCGGTTCCCGGTCTCGGCGGTTTGAAAGAAACAAAAATGTTTCTTCCCCATCCACGTGTGAAAGTCAGGATTGGGGGAAGCCTCCGTGGCCGAGAGGTAGCGTGCTCTGCCTCAGACCGCCAGGGCTCGAATTTTAAGTCCTGTGTCTGGAGGACAGTGTCATCTCAATCATCTCACCATCCTCAGGAGGTTCTCCTGGCCCAGTTCAGCCTGTATGTGCACAAAGGTGGCCTAAAGCCCTATTCATTTCATTTCATTTTCCAACAACGCTGAATACTCCTGTGACTATTAAACTATTAAATCCAGCGATAAACATCTCACAATTTGACAGCATGGTCCGTAATGGTTACCCTGATGACATCGCTGAAAGCCATGTTTGAGCGGGCTTGGCTCTACTGTGATCACCAGAGCGCGCTAGCTGGCTAGGGCCAACACCGCTACCGTCTTATCGGTAGGCGGAGTCTTTTTTACACGGGCAGCTGTGGAAAAATGGTCGTCAGTGCGGCCGAGCTCCACGCAATGTGAGTAGCTTGGCTTAGCCGGGTACGTAATGGTCACATAGGCCTACACATGTACTGGCTGAACTATTTAGGTTAAACCGCCACTAAAAAGACTTACACTGGTAATGAGTGGGTGATCTGTGATTTAAAACAAATCAGGGGTGCAAATTCACATACGCCCGGTCGCCCGTGGCGACAAGAATTATGTAAGGGCGATTGTGAATCAGCATGTCACTAGCCCTGCTGGCGACTGATTCCCTGTGCGATCCGCAGGTCATGTGTGGCTATTTACGCGTAACTGCAGAGCGCCGCACAGCATGTACAGGCGTCGTCGTCGTGGCACGCTACAGAGCGTTGTTTCGGCTCACATGTGATTATGTGTATCAGAGACCATTACGTTTAAGGAGCACTGAAGCGCACATAATTCAAGATTTGGTACACTAAAAAGTGAGCAACTGAATCATGTTTGATGCTGACACACGTGGACATAAAAATCACGTTCACCAAGTTGTTAAACAAACTACTGACCAGTAGGCCTACGGCCTGGTCAATCAGCGGTGCGTGGGCGCGTGTATTACATGTGGCCCGATCTGCGGTAGCCATGACAGCCCACAGCGTCACTTATTGCGTCGTGGTTCCCAACATTCGTTTCACCTGATATTTCACAGTTCAAAATGGCGCTGATCAAGAAGATCATTTATCTAGTTCGCTGACATACATGCATGCTGACAACATTTTATTGCCCAACGAGCTGTGGGTGAATAGATGCTGTCTTTAATTGTTGCTGATTCTAAAAGACTCATGCATTATTGGCCTGATAAATCAAGCATTAATCTTACATAAAAAACGTCTGCAAAAACGTCTTGCAATTTTGTGTGAACACAAGCTGTGGCTAAAACTCCAGTTTCAGTCGCACATAGGGCTGCCGCTGGCGCATGTATATCGGCGCAGAAACGATGTGAATAAATGGACATAAGGGTGTTGAGACTAAGAAGGTCTAACCATGCTAATAGGTCTAACACAAACTAAATTACATCCCCAGAAAAGGCCTAAAAAATACACCTGAGATAACCTTTTTATCCCAGTTATTTTGTGCCTTGCTGTGTTATGATGCCATAGAGGCTATAGCTCCATAGACTTCCCTACTTCTTTGTTGATAGGACTACATATCAAGTTCAGTTACCTCGAATAGCCCCTAAACGATATGAAAGAAGATATATATATATTTTTTCAGGTACGCTTATTTGACATCATTTTTATGTTTAAAATGACTGACTTTATTATATTTGCAGAACGGTTTATGTTTTTTTGAGATGGCCCCCTTTTTTCATCGAAGTGGGCAACATAGCCCCTTCTTTCTCCACGTTGGAATGAACACTAGTGAGCCAATGTCGGATTAAATTAATTTTCTGTACATGTAATAATTATGAATAGTCAATTAAATCTAAATGAATTATGGAAGGTGGGGTGCCACCGGCTAATAAAATAAAGAAAACTATAATAGAGAAATGCTGGTTCAATAACGTGACTTTATATAAAGATAAAGGTGGACAGAGACATTTTTCAGGTGGGGTGGCTGGACATATTTCACTGGCCCATTTACTCTGACTTCACTAGAGCTCAAACAGCTGCAGATGTGCTAATTAAAGCTAAAATGTCCACCTGCAGCAAAAATGCTCAGGCTACGCTTACGGAAGATGGGTCAAAAGGGGAAAAAACATTAACCAGTGATTCAGCCATATCGCGCATAATCCGGCAATTTTTTTTTATAAGAACATTAAACTAGTAAGGGCGATTAAAAAATCATAAGGGCTAGTGGATTTCTAGTTCCACTAGCCCGGCTGGCGAGTGGATAAAAATGATGAATTTTTTCCCCTGCAAATCTAAAACTAATCAGCTAATCAATGTTAGGCCTATATATATTGCTAAAATGGCGATTCGCACGCCATTAGGCCTACTGCCTCTACTTCCCTCGCCCCGAGTGAGAGTGTATTTCTACCCCTGTGGTACAGGCCTACCCCCTGAAAATTTTGAAAAAATTGGCGTAGTACGAGTGTATTCTGAGGCACTTGAGCTTTGGTCTGCTGTAAGTTTACAGCTTAGGCTTCTTTTCAGTTCTGGACGAACATCGCCCCGCCGGACCATTGCTAGGGTGTCAATTACCGACCCTGGATACAAATTCCTGGTCTCAGGTCGGCTTTAAATCCTTCAATGTGTATACACCACACAGCGACCACGAGACAATGACACAATGCAAGTTCAATGCTGGACCATAGTCAACAACGCTGGTACATGTGAAAGTGAATAATGGCCTAAAGGCGGCCATTTTGAATTTGATCAAGTCGAAATTTTCCAAGATGCATCCTCAGCTGAAATCTCACATTTCATTCTATAGTAATGGTCTAGCCATCTAGCACGGTTTACTAAATATCGCCCAAGTGAAAGTGAATAATGGCCGATAGGAGGCCATTTTGAATTTGATCAAGTCAAAATTTTTCAAGATGCATCCTCTCCTGAAATCTCACAATTTGTTTTATAGTAATGGTCTGGCCATCTAGTACGGTTACCAAATAACAGCTATGTGAAAGTGAATAATGGCCGATAGGCGGCCATTTTGAATTTGATTGAGTCAATTTTTTTCAGGATGCATCCTCTCTTGTAATCTCACATTTTGTTTTAAAGTAATGGTCCAGCTATCTAACACGGTTTACCAAATATCAGCAATGTGAAAGTAAATAGTGGCCGATAGGCGGCCATTTTGAATTCGATTGAGACGAAAGTTTTTAAAAGGCATCCTCTCTCTAAACGTCACATTTTGTTTTATAATAATGGTCTAGCTATCTAGCACGGTTTACCTGATATCAGGCCTATCGAGGTAAATAATGCCGATTGTCGGCCATTTTGAATTTGTGAGTTAAAAATTTTCAGGGTGCATCCTCCCCGGAAAACTCACACTTTGTTTTATAGTAATCAGGTAATCGTCTAGCCATCTAGCACGGTTTATCAAATATCAGCCATGGGAAAATGAATAATGGCCGAAAAGGCGGCCATTTTGAATTTAATCAAGTCAAATTTTTTCAAGATGCATTCTTCTCTGAAATCTCACATTTCGTTTTATAGTAATGGTCTAGCCATCTAGCACGGTTGACCAAATATCGGCCATGTGAAAGTGAATAATGGCTGATAAGCGGCCATTTTGAATTTTATCGAGTCGAATTTTTTCAAGATGCATCCTCTCCTGAAATCACACATTTTGTATTATAGTAATGGTCTAGCCATCTAGAACGGTTTACCAAATAACGGTCATGTGAAAGTGAATAATGGCCGATTGGCGGCCATTTTGAACTTGGACGAGTTGAATTTTTTCAAAATGCATCCTCTCCTGAAACCTTACAATTTGTTTTATAGTAATGGTGTAGATATCTTGAGCGGTTTTAATGATATTTCACAATATCAGGCCTGTCGAGGTGAATAATGACCGATAGGCGGCCATTTTGAATTTTATCAACTTGAAATTTTTCAAGATGCATCCTCTCCTGAAACCTTACAATTTATTTGATAATAATGGTGTAGCTATCTTGAGCGGTTTTCATGATATTCCGCAATATCAGGCCTGTCGAGGTGAATAATGGCCGATAGGCGGCCATTTTTAATTTTATCGACTTGAAATTTTTCAAGATGCATCCTCTCCTGAAACCTCACAATTTGTTTTATAGTAATGGTGTAGCTATCTTGAGCGGTTTTCATGATATTCCGCAAAATCTTTCAGTCGGATTTACCGATGTTATAAATTAGGTCAAAGTGCTGGGTCAACTTCTAGGTCAAGGTCCAAAAACCTGAAAAGGCACAACTAGGGACCTTAGAGAACATGTATGTGCAATATGACTGTCATCGGTCCAGTACTTTTCGAGATCTGCTCCGGAAACGAAGTGCGCGTCAAAACGTCTAAATAGGTCATAGTTCTGAACCAGAAGTAGGTCAAAGTTCAAATACCCCAAAAGGCACAACTAGACCCCCTAGGGGTGTTGTGTGTAAAATTTGAAGACAATCGGACAAGTACTTTCAGAGATATGCTCCGGAAATGAATTGTTTACGGACCGCCCAACGGCCCAACGCTGTAACATCATCATTTTCTCCTCTGCGACCTTGCGTATTGAATTCAGATTAAAAATATTTTAACCTGTCCATTATCCACCTGGAAGTAACCCACATACCAAAAATTGTTATCCTAGCTTATTTTCTTACAAAGTAATAGGCAAAAGAAGAGGCAAAAAAAAAACGGAGGTAGAATCCATAGCTCCCTCCGTCTCACCTACGGTGACGGCGGGAGCCAACAATTGAAGCAGATTTAAGAAATTACTACTTATTTGTTATTTTACTGTGATAAACAGTTTAAGTGTATATGGTAGTCATTCAGTTTCACCATGTGTTTGTTACTGACATTTTTTATGGATAAAGTCAAAATGTACTGTAAACATTATGAAAAATAATCCTGTAAATATATTTGAAATAATAAAATTATATTTTTATCACATTTATGTTGTATTTTGTGTGCACAACCAACACATGTAGGCCTACTAATATAACAATATTACAGTGTGAATTATATATATATCCTCGGCTCCAACATTGCTTGGAAGGGGGTGGGGCAGCTGCTCCGTTACTCTGCCATATTCGAAGTTCTGTCACATTTCTTGGGAACAGATAATGACGGAACAACGAGGTCTCTGAGTATCACAAAAATACCCAAATTCAAAATGGCTGCTTAACGGCCATTTTGAAATCGTTTGCTCCCAAAAGTAAATCAGGTCATTGGCTGACATTGCTGTGCATATTTGCCAAATAAAAAGAAGATCTGCTGGAAACTTTTTCCTGAAACGCACTAACGAGTATTTCCTTGTCAGTGGCCCTAGTAATCAAAGGGTTGATTAAATGGGAATCAAAATGTCACCAAAATTTCCCTGGTGGTATGTGGAGTATGAGGAAGCAGAAGTTGATAGATCAGCTATCATGCAAGATTTCAGAGATAATGAAAAAAAAATTAAATGGCCGACTGGCGGCCATTTTGGATGGTATTAGTGCGAAATTTGTCATAGGTTATCCTTGCGCGAGTCCTTACATTTTGTTTTATGTTCATGGTCCAGCTATTTTGCATTTTTTTGAGTTAAGTAAATATCACAAAATTACTTAAATTCAAAATGGCCGCTAAACGGCCATTTTAAAATTGTTTATTCCCAAAAGTTAATCAGGTCATTGGCTGAAATGGCTGAGCATATTTGCCAAATTCAAAGAAGATCTGGTGGAAACTTTTTCCTGAAACACGCTAACGAGTATTTCTCCGTTAGTTGCCGTAGTAATTAAAAGGTTGATGATATGGGGATCAAAATGTCACCAAAATAATTCCCTTGTGGTACGTGATGACTGTATGAAGTACGAGGAAGCAGAAATAGCTATTTTTAAAACAATTAACTGCGGCGGCGGCGGGGGACTGTGTGGAATACAGTACGCAACCCGCCTCGGCGAGGGCTGCTTAATTAACCCTATTAACACCAAATCCGATTTTCCAGAACCGCACATATCCGCCCGCTGTTAAAGGGCTTTCAGTATGTTGATTTGTATAATATATAAGTGGCAAATCCCTTGGACACTCGTTCAGGTGAGCCGAGAAACAGTGAGCGACGTATGGGGTGGCATAATTCTGACCTCATTTGCATATTGCTGAGCGCGCACCACCTGTTTTGACAGCAGAGCATGACTTCATATTTTCATTATCATTTGTGATAATGGTAATTTTATTTAATTTTAATCTTAGAAATAAGGAGAAATGCTAATTTCTGGCAGAAATTAGCAATTTGGGCGGCCATCTTGGATTTTTATGAAGTCACATGACCTTATTTGAACTTTTTTTTAGTTTATCTTATTTTGTTACCATATATGTATAGTTTTGTTTATATCACACTTTTTATTAAACAGCTGAAACTGATATATTGTGAATGGTGTAAAATTATGAAAATATTCTGTAAATTTTCAGGGGAATAATGCTGTACTTGCTCAGCCTGTTCAGGTGTTATAGCTTTAAAAGGCGGGCTAAAAATTGTTAAGTGAATCGCATTAACAGGAAAATTTGTCAATTGGAAAAAAATCAAAGTCATAGAGATCAGAGGGAGGTCAAATGTGAACTCAATCAAGGTTTAGTCATAATTAACCTGCATACCAGTAGTTTAATGTGCATTCCAGCAATGTGAAACAAGTTATAGTGCTAGAAGTGGTGGACAGATGGACGGACAGAAACGCCTGGTGACGACATCCGCTAAAATTTTGGCTGTTTTGACAGCAGAGCATGACTTCATATTTTCATTATCATTTGTGATAATGGTAATTTTATTTAATTTTAATTTTAGAAATAAGGAGAAATGCTAATTTCTGGCAGAAATTAGCAATTTGGGCGGCCATCTTGGATTTTTATGAAGTCACATGACCTTATTTGAACTTTTTTTTAGTTTATCTTATTTTGTTAACATATATGTATAGTTTTGTTTATATCACACTTTTTATTAAACAGCTGAAACTGATATATTGTGAATGGTGTAAAATTATGAAAATATACTGTAAATTTTCAGGGGAATAATGCTGTACTTGCTCAGCCTGTTCAGGTGTTATAGCGTTAAAAGGCGGGCTAAAAATTGTTAAGTGAATCGCATTAACAGGAAAATTTGTCAATTGGAAAAAAATCAAAGTCATAGAGATCAGAGGGAGGTCAAATGTGAACTCAATCAAGGCTTAGTCATAATTAACCTGCATACCAGTAGTTTAATGTGCATTCCAGCAATGTGAAACAAGTTATAGTGCTAGAAGTGGTGGACAGATGGACGGACAGAAACGCCTGGTGACGACATCCGCTAAAATTTTGGCTGAGGCTTCAAAAATAGTAAGATGATAGAAAATCGTGCGACACAGCTGACCACGCGACTGAGAAATTTTTAGATATTCGCTACAGTTATTGCTACAGTTATTGCCATGTTAAGCTGTATAATTTTAATGCCTGACCAAGACTGCCAGGTAAATATCACTGGGGTGCAGGGCGTTCAGCTCACAAGGACTATGGAGGTTACAAGGTCTTATCCAGATAATCATTGTTTGTCATTTGTGGGTATCCAAGCGTGACTTTCACAGTAGGTGTGAATGCTCTGTCAGTGATCCTAGAGGTTAGAGAAATTGACCCTTGATGTCCCAGGTGGTCCGCTTAGCGAGGTTCGAGACTGGCTATGTGCAAAAAAAGTGGTCCGAGTCCCGAATAGCGGGGGTGGTCCGCTAAGGGCTAATCCTTAAGCATTACGTCAATGGGAAAAACTTTGGGACTGGATAAAAGTGGTCCGAAACGCGAGGTGGTCCGCTTATTGAGGTATATACTGTATACCATAATATATTTGCTTTGGAAAGTAGAACATCTGCTAGCTTTCCCAAGTTTTAAACTCTCATTGTGGTGGTTTCTTAAGATTATATTGGCCTAGTTTCATCCCAAGGTAGGCATTTTTCTCAGTAAAATCTATGGGCTATCTACAGGGTATAAACTGAAGATTCAACCCACAGCTTAAAAACTGGAGACCACTAACTGTCGTAAAATTGACGAGGGAAATCCTAATAACAAATACAGATATTTATGCTTATTCAGAAACAACGTTTGGTGGGCCTACTTTAGGCTCTGTGATGACAGAAAACTGGATCTATGGGTGTTATCGTTTTTGAGAAGATGTGAGTTATAGTCATTTGGGTCACACGGAAAATGGACACAAAAAAGCAGTTCCCAGAATCCGTTTTGTGAACCAGATTAAAACATTATTGGAATGAGTTCCAATAATGTGAAAACTGTTGAAGTTATTGTGCCCATAAGATAAAATTATTGACGTAAAATCAGACAATTCAATTTTTTTGCAGTCATTATTGAACTTGTCCGAGAACTGGTTATCAGCAACATGCAGAACGAATTAGAGCAGGAAACATGAAAAAATTATCAAAAGTAAATATTAACGCTGACACTGATGTCGCCGAAATTGCAATAGCCTATCTCTTTAAATTAAAAGGCCAGCTAAAAACTAATGACGATAGATTGAAAATATGCATACAGCCTGTTTCTATTTACATTACTTCTCCATGACTTGACACGGCTGGTCACCCAGAAATTTCTAAAAAAAAATCTTTTTTTTTACATTTCAAATATAAAACAACTAATTTTGAAATATAAAGGTTTTTAAAATCAATTATTGATCAGCTACTTTTTATGATTGAAAAACATGTCAGAAATTACTAAGGCCAAAAAAAATATATGTTTGTTTCTGATTTGTTGTCATTTTAACCAGTGGGTAGGTAGGAAATTTATTTTATTTTAATTTCTATTGTATTTTTTGTCACTTCAACCAATCGGTAGGTAAGAATTATTTGTTATTTTATTTGGCGCCAAATTCACTTCCATGCATGTCTTATTTGTACATTACGTAATGATTTTTTTGTTTTTTTGATGCTTTTCGACCCCCCATCTCCTTTTTGTAACGTTTTTTTAGTTACTTTGACTACAGCCAGTGACTCACCCCTTAACTAATGGATTTCCTAAAAAAAAAAATCCATTTGAAATCCATAAAATAAATTTGGGTTGCACATGTTTTGATAGGGTCGGTCGGAAATCGAAAACAAACAATATTTTTTTTTAGGCCTAAGGGATGCTGCAAATTGCAGTCTAAAGGTTAAGAAACTGGCACTAATAATTATAAACAGTACATCAAAAAAATATGTAGTTACTAAATTGTAGACTATTTCACCTTGGTGCACAACATAGCCCAGTGAACACAAAGCATTGACCCAGAGTCAGGGCAACGCTGACTCACTGTCTGCAAGGCAGGGACAACCACAACCCAGCGCTGGTCCACACAATCATGCATCATGCAGCGGACAGTGACACCTGTCTTAAGCGCACCAAAGAAGTATTCTAGAGTAGTATAAGTTTATCACAAAATATAGGAAAATAAAAATAGCTGACACTGACAAGTGTCAAAAGAAATGCAATTCATTGCAGGGAAAATAGTTATAAAAAAGTTGATTAGCGATTTTCATCTTGAATGTCTGATTCCCACTTTATCGATATCATTCTACGCCATACTGAACAAAAACATTCCCTGCATTGACAATTTTGCCTTGCCAAAATATAACTATTCTGTCAAAGATGTTATGTCACTGCTTTCACATGGCTATACCATAGGAATTAACATCAAACCACCCTCACCAACTCGGGACTGTGCCACTGGCATGTGTGCCATGAAAATTGACACCAGGAATGTTTAAAATATTTTTAATTTGAAAATGTAAGGGATGTTACCGTGTAAGCCACCAACCGCTTATACAAAATGTTATATATGTTTTTGAGATTTGTTAACATATGCGACAGCCCTTTGACATTAATAACATAATTTTTCTTTAATCATGTCCAATGGGAGAGAGGGGCCCAACAATAAATATTTTTACTGTGATGAGCCAAAAATAAAAGCAAACTAAAAAGAAAATTTCAATTCAAAATAATTATAAATGTCCTAGTTAACTCTTTCGGCTTCATTTGAATACCTATGTGCTCTACAGCCATTATAATTTTGTTAATTTTTGTCTGCTATATATTTGGCAATCATGTCCACAGGGTTTGATGAATCCTCATTGTGTTTGGTAGCCCGGATGACTTTCCGGGCTACTGGACTACTTATTATACAGACAAAAATAGACAACTTCTGGTAGCCCACAGTGAAAAGATAGTAGCCCCAGGCGTCCGGGCATGGGATTTGGCAAGCCCTGGTCCACAATGGCTCAAACTTTAGCTAACTACTTTTTAGGTCAGATCAAACCCTGTGATAGAGTAGGTTACCTGATGGTGCAGCTACTTCAGTGGGTGGTTCCTCTTGAGGCAGTAAATGTGATGGAAGACCTCTACCTAATGTTTTTGGTAGGACTACTCCTCTGCCCATTCCAACCTGAAATTGAAACACTTGTGACTCATTTTCATAAATATATAATATTATTCTAGTAATCTATTGGTCAGAGTCAGTTAAAAGCCTTGCCCTGTAGGAATTATTTACAAGCACTTGAAACCCTACAAGTACTGTATGTGCAATATTGTAGTTGACTCAAGATTCAATTGGGTGTCAAATATCAGAATGGATCAAAGAGAAAAACATTTTCAAAATAAAATTAAATTTTGGCTGTTCCAGATATTACTTATATATTAAAGAATGGCCTATAGTCTGCTATTTTGAATTTGATTGATTTAATTTTTTCAAGGATTTACACCAAAATCATGTTTACTCAGCGTGCACTAATAATGCATATAACATGCTCTGGTCTGTAAGTACATGTATAAAGCTCAGTCATTAATGGATTAGAAAAAAGGTGTGTTATTATCCGCATTTTACAGCATATGTATCCACAAAGCAATGTCAAAATATGTGTCAGTTACCTATAATTCAAACATTTTGTGAGCGTTTTAATATATAATACACATGTCTATGTAAAATATACAGTAACAGATATAGGTACAAACCACAGATGGTTGTGCAGCTGGCACAGTAGGTGGATCATCACTTCCATTTTGCCCCGGCTTCCTCGTTGGTGCATTCAATGCCTGGAGCAATGCGGCTCCCCTGCCCCCTCGGCCATATCCAGAGGCCATGATATAATATTAGCACCAATAATTAGTCTGCAATAAATTATGTAAATCAATTATACTCAACAATCAGGGGCGGATCAAGGGTGGAAAAAGGGCAGGGTCACCGAAAGATAAAAAGGACACAAACATATAAAATAAGAGGCAAGCAATACCAAATACACTATTTCCAGGTATCTAATGAATAACAAATAGGAAAAAAAATTATTTTCTAGATTTCGAAAGGGGCATTTAAAAATTGAGGGGGGGTCCCCTGTTACTCCCCCCCCTAGAACCGCCAGGGGGGGGGGGTCACAATAATGTACAAATTAAATTATAACTTTATATTTTTTAGATCAAATGAGTAACAATAATATTTCGGCTAGGTTTAATGAGTTTTTGTGGCGGCCATTTTGTATTTTGTTGGGTTATTTTTATTATGGCAGATTGATTGAGTTTTGGCAGCCATTCTGAACTGGAATTTTAAATTTCAGACTTTAAATTTCAGAAATCGGCACTCACCAGTAGGTAGACCCCTGATACTTATCAGCCCTTACACCTTTCCAATCATAACTGGCGAGCGTTAGTTTCGACCCCTGGTCAATCAATTGACTTCAAACGGACTTTTAAAAATTCCTTTTCCATATGTCTAGTTATGGTCATATCACGTAAAAATTTAAGAAGGCGACGTTCCAATACTGAAAACCATTATCCTTTAAATGAAAAGCAACACACATGCGGTACACGTTTCAAGCTGATTTGATAAATATAAACCATAGGGACCAACACACATGCTAGTCAGTCTTTCCCAATAACGTCGGACCGACCGGACATGTCTGGTAAAACAGCCACATCTGACCTACAATCTGGTTATTTTTGTTTTTTGGTTTATTGACCACCTACTGTCCGGTAAAATTTCTTTTGGTCTGGTAAAAGTTTCAAGTTTACAGGATCTACTGTCCAGTGAAATTTTGACCTTATTGGGACAGACTGGCCAGTATGTACTATAAACATAATGATATAACATATAGGGTGCCGGTGCCTACTCTCGAAATAATAAATTTAAAATGTTATAGTATCATAATCAGGCCGGGGCGCATACCTTTATTTAGCAACGTTAATGTATTCAATATCATGCTCAAATTTACCCTCGGGGGGGGGGGGGGGGGGGGTTGATGTTAAATATAACAACGTTCATAAATTCATGACCATAAAAAAAACTTGTTTTTTGATCAGCCAATTTAAAATCATTGTGAATTACATCTATTAAACAATATAAATAAGTGGAATGAGCCAGGCGAGACAGCATAAATATTATTTTGCTGCCCAAATCAGACCAGAACATTTAAAAAATCAAAGAAAACTAGATATGGTGACTGGACCCCCAGGCCTAGCCCCAGTGGCTGAAACAGGTTTCAGCCACAGATTGACCGCATACAAAATCGTGGAACATTTCTTTGGACTGTCATATCTCAAAATATCGGGCAATAATCAGGTCAGAAATAGTTGTTTTATAATCAGTAACATTTCAGTTCCATGCCCGCATGCTCAGCTCAGAGGTCGCACAGTCATTAAAAAGTTATGGACATTTTTCGAACCATGGGGTTGAGACCGCTCTCAGTCACCGCCATGTCGAATTTTTCGGGTATAGAAAATACATCAATCCACGGCCTCAGAAAGGGCGCCACGGCAACCCCCGGCCACGCTGAGCGTCTTGCTGAAAAATTGATTGATTTGCTGGAGTTACGACGTGAACCAATAGGAGGGAGGATAACAGACGGAGATTTTTAGATCTATAGTTTGATTAGCCAGGTATGACCTACATATTTGGCTGAACCTTGATGTAGATAGATGCCCCGCTTGATTTCCGCACTTTGACCGCAAGAGATAGGCTATTATAGCGTTATTTCTGATATATCTTTAACAATGTAAGGTTAGATTTGTCGGTAGTCCTAAATACCGAAAACCACTTAATATGCCGAAAACCACTTTTTAAACACCAGAAACCACCCTATATCTACCAAAAACCACACATATATGTAGTACAAGATTCTAGAAGTATTTTCCCCAAGTTATAGAAAGATTGGACGAATATTGGCAATGATATCGTATTATCTAATATTGTATGCGTAATACATTGTATCTAGTGTAGACATCGGCCATATTGATACTCATCGTAGTACAAACTTAGTCACCAGGGGACCTTACCGTCAACAAGTGTATCAAGCGGACTTGTAACAATTTCAATGATTGCTTTATTCACAGCAGAATTTATGAACAGTCAAAATATTTATATGACAATTAATAAAGTTCTATAATAATTACAATATACAATTAGTGAAATGATACACAACATATAATATAATAATAACAATATACATGGCATGTCAATTAACAAATTGTTCATGCATTAGTGATTATATGATACATGTCTATTTTATCAATAAACACTTCATGACAGTGTTAGTGTCTGTCGTCACCTTCACATGTTGAGTTGTGGTAATGGGTTGAGTTGTGGATTTACACCCACCATCCACGCATCAACACATCACTAAAAATAATTGATTATTGCACTAAACAACCAGGATAAATTAAGTTAAAACTATAGAACTGTAATAGGCCAAATTTCAATAGACATACACATTATTGAATTTCATAAGATATTTTTATCAATAAAATATACTATATTTCATAGGGCTCTGCTCATAATTAATTATGTTATGCTTGTGATAACTTAATGTGACTCCTCACCCGTGTGACTCCTCACCCGTGTGAGCACAGCAAACACAAAATATTTTGAACTTTATGAAATTATTGAAAAGTCTCATGAGAATATCATGAATATTATAAACTATTATTTTGTTTTCTATGTAGATTTGAGACACTACGAAAAAATAATGTTGTGTGATATTAAGATTAACTGAACATTGTGTTTACTGGTGAGTGGGGATAGTCTCGGTGTGAGGTTTAATAATGGTAACACAACGTGAGTTGTGATCCAGAATGGTGACAATTACATGTGGGTAGTTAGTTTAGAAGAACTGTCATCACAACTGAGGTGTTGAGTTGTGAAACATGTTGGCAGCGTTTACGATCGTTTCGTATCTACTGTTGTGGTTAATCGCATTTATGTAGTGTTGAAGTTAATTGCATTTTGGACGGTGTTTTATCCACTTTTGCAGATAATTAAATGCAGATACATATTTTATATACAAACTAATGTATGGTTTTTTTTCAGTTGTGGGTAATTGCGATTTATGAGTGGCAATAAATAATACAAACACAACTATGTTTAATTATATTTTATCAGACATATATGCTTATTTATTCAAACAACTAAACCGACGACACCACATTGTCTGAAAACAAAAAAAAAATGATATTATCAGTAACAGTATATCTCTCGGAATATATTATGTTTAATATTATAAGTAGGGCCTAACCCTATAGTCCAAGGAAATATTAAATGTTTGTAGAAGTGATAATCCCTGATAACGCTGACTTGTAAAAGCCGTGAGTCTTTGCACGGATGTGATTTGCCTCACCTGGTATCAGCGCGAATATTTGTTAGAGCTATTCAAAAATCTAAGGAACAGGTGTGATAGTAGGATTGCAGGGATTTAGGTATTTAAGTGGTGGCATTTTTACTCATAGTCGTTCAATCTTTGAATACCACACTGTCTGAGCATTGTATTATCATTGTATTATCCTTCCATTATATAGGCCTATATATAATAATAATCTAATATTAAAATCAATTATATTGAAGGTAATGTTTCAATGCAAGTGCTGATACACGATTCAACAGAGTAATTAAATGAGTAACAACATGCACTACGGTTTAATAATATATTTAGGCAAAAGAATGAGAAGGTTCCATTCTCAGATTTTACATGTATGTAGGCCTATACCGCTGCTTGAGTTGATGATTTGTGAGCTACTGTCATGTCAGCAACTATATCTGGAAATAAGACCATAACAGGTTAACACGATCATTAACATCAATATAGATGTGCCTGAAAAAAAAAATAATAATAATTTAAGTAGGGGCCTATCATTTTTCGTCCTCAGTCGCTCGATATACACTTGTTGACTGTAAGGACCCCTGATGACTAAGTTTGTACTGCCTACTACGGTACGCATACAATATTAAATATTATGATATCTTCGCCAATATTCGTCCAATTTTTCTATAATTTAGGGAAAATAGAACTAGGATCTAGTACTACATGTATGTATATACTGTGTGGTTTTCGGTAGATATAGGGTGGTTTTCTGTGTTTAAAAAGTGGTTTTCGGTATATCAAGTGGTTTTCGGTATTTGGGACTGCCCAGATTTGTCATCAAAACGATCTATCGGACCACACGTTGTTCTCCAGAATGACGTCATCCGAGGTTAATTTTAACTGTGATGTTAAATTTTACGTTATTATATTAATTAACGTTGCTAAATAACGGTATGCGCCCTAACCTGATAATATGAAACAATAATCACAATGAGATTTTATTCAACTACTGTCAGCAAGGATTTATATTAAATTCCCATCTTTTATGCATAACGATCATCAAAATCATTTTAATGCTGTCTTTGATTTCTTTTTGATGTCAGGCTGGATTCCTTTTCAATGTGTGCATTGGTATATTATATTATGTTTATTGTATGCTAATAGCTAGTACATTAGTCTATAAATATACCTATAAAAGTAAAAATTATAAGTAAATTGAACCACATTACAATAATACTCTCCTGTTCCTAATAGACCCGGTTCGTTTGTTAAGCGGCAGCCGATTTTGCAGACAGATTCGTTTGTTGTGGTCAGGTTCGTTTAAAAAAAAAAAAGAGTTTTAGATGACTGAAAAAAGTTTTTCAATTTCTAAAAACTACTTTCCGTGGACAAAATGAGAAAGATACTAATGGTTTTATAAATACCACACGCCGCAGCGGCCAGTAATTATTAGCTCTGCATGTCTACACGCGCCACCATGCGAGTAATGAGTAAAACATGCAGTACAGTGAAACCTGCTATCAATGGCCACCTTAAATGTTAGCCAAAAGTGGCCGTTGGGAGGGGTTGGCCGCTCATAGGAAATTAGAGGAAAGAGGGAGGAGGTTTAAAAAAAAAAAAATTAATAAAAAAAAAATTCAAAGTCAGGGGTTATTTTCAACTGCCGGAATGTAAAAAAATATAACTATTTAATGTTTTTAAAACACTGAATTAATCAAATAACATTATTTATTAGTATATATTGATACAGGAAAAAATATTTAAGCTTTGATTTCTATTAAAATAACGCAGATGGAAGGGGATTACAAACGGACCTTTTATCTCTGAGATAATGTGATTCCGCTATTTTTGAGTTCTTAGTCAAAGTGGGCATGACTATTAGCTGAATAAATCAAGATCCGAATTCCCCTCTGCATGCTCTGTCCAAAATATTACACCCTGTACACTTAACTTCTAACTATTAAGTAGCCCTACTCTAGACTACACCATAGAATTATTTGATTTTTTTATTTAATATAATATAGCTGGTGTTTGATCTATGCCTATTCTATTGTTATTAGGCCTAATTACAAGTGGCCGCTCTGCTATGCTGAGTGAAATTCATGTCAGCATAATCGCAGCACAGTACCGCTGGCCGCTACATAATGTGTATGTATTCACCAGGTGGCGTTATAGTAAGAATTTGAAGCGTAGGAATCTGTGAATTAGATTGACCGCTGCCGGAACGGAAATAATCTCGAATCAAGATGGCGTCGTCTGTATTTGTAAACAAGTTTTTTCAAAGATTGTAAAAATTTCACACATTGTGGCCAGGTTAAAAATGGCTATACCAGGTTAAAAATGGATTTTTGCCCGAAAAAACTGGCCGGTGGCTGTGTTTTGGGGTGACCGTTCATTGGAAAGTCTGAGCAGTGAAAATGTGATCGGGTTTTGTGACCGTAAGTTGCGGTCGACCGGCCATAGTGGTGACCGCCGGGACCGAGTTTCACTGTATATGGAATATTTTTTCCAAGAGGTGCTTTTATTGTGGACAGGTGCTATTAATAAAAATATAGGATTTTTCCAACAGGTGCTTTTATTCTGAACGCTTTTCTATTAGGGACAGAAGAGTAAGGCATTAATGATTAAGGTCTTAAATGCGTAGGCCCTGGCCGTATGTATTTATCTGAGTATAGAATATAGAGCGAACAAATGCTTTTCACAACACGTTTTGTTGTAATAAGTTCGATTCCTTTCCTATGTTTCGTTCCTTTTCCATGTTTATCCAGACCGGAACGGAAGAAAGATAGACCTACCTTAAAAATTTGCTGAAAAATTGTAATGTAAGTGTAACCGGGCAAATAGACTAGAGTCTGACGGCACTGAGGTAGAGCTTGTGCCGGGCTTCAGGGTCATTGTTTTAACAGGCCCGTGCCCAGAAATTTTTGATGGGGGGGTCGAATTTTGGATTGCTGGGGTATTTTCGAAATAAATTAATTGGACCCCCTGTAAAAAAAACTGTTTGAATTTATATTTGGCGTTGAGCAAATAGCAAACGCAGGTTAAGGGTTCTGGGGGCATGCCCCCTGGGATTTTTGTTTAATTTTTAACTACAAACTAGTGCAGTTTGGTGGATTCTGGAGGATGTCGCTGGGGTAAATTTTCAGCTTTGTGGTCACGCGTCTCTTGTGTTTATTAGTAGGCCTATAGCCGGTCTATTAGGGAAAATCAGGTAGGCCTACCCTAATGGAAATACAGTAGGTCAAATCTGTGAAACTCAATGACCTTGACCTCCTTTGTTTTCACCGAGCTGGCTAATACAATGAAGTATGAGGGAGGGTTCTTATATAACCTTGTTTTCACTGAGTGACGTCACTGCGTTTTACAGAATGAAGTATGGGGGAGGGGGTGTTATATAACTTTGTATTCACCCAGTGACGTCACTGCGCTTCACAGCTAGCTACTCCCTGTGTGACCCTGGGCTGGGACCAGGGTCTGGGACTGTGGTGCAGTTCATTATTCAAAGCCGATCTATCAAACATAAACTGTTTATATTAACCTGACAGTTTAGGTGGTATAGGCATATATGTTACTAGGCATACCCCAGTCAATGACAGGTAGGGGAAGGTACAAAAGAACGTGTCTAGCAAACAATTTAGTAGCCTAGGCACATTGCATGCTAGTAGGCCAACTGCTATTTGCTCAGATGTGATGGCAGTGTGTAGTGTTCAGATTGAAATAACTGAGTCAGGAGAGAGATTAACTACTTCCACTGCCACAGTGGTTGAACAATGTTGATTTAATGATAGACCAGCGTAATAACAGTGTGAGACTGCAGGACAACATTAAATAGACTCACTATAATAGAACTCACTATAATAGAACTCACAACTCGATAAGCCTAGATATATTGAGATTTCAAAGTTATCGATATAATTAGTGAGTTAATAACTTGATGCTGAGTTGAAAACAATAATAGCCTAATTTAAATGTCACTTCTGAGGCTTCGCATATGGCTATGAGATTCATTAAGCATAGCAGGATTGGGCTATGCATTTCCTGAGGGGTGTTTTTAAAGTTTTCAGAACGTATTCAGACTGTAGGCACCAGTAGGCCCTAGGCCTAAGTTTTTAACTACAAATGAATTGTTTTTTTTGCTGGTTTAATGTTAGAGCATTGTCTATGAAGCTCGCCCAACATCAATGCCACATCGAGTGAATGTTTGTTTTGTTGGGCAGTGAGTGGCCGATAGGCATATTATATAGGCCCCATACATGTGTATTGGCAGGCCAGCAGAAACAAGACGTTGAATCAAAGTTGGCTTAACGTTTGTACAACATCGTAGACGGTGGACAAATAGTGAACTAACATTGATTCAACGTCTCCTTGTGTCAGCTGAGTTTTGTGTATGCCTCTGGGACAGACTGACCATACAGCCTTTACACAGGCAAACACGCATACCGCTGGACAATCACATGCAGCCAGCGTTGTTTCAATGCTGGCACACCTTCCACGACGCTGGCCCAACATTTGGTCAGCGTTGCCGTATTAGGCCTACTATTAATGACAGGTGCACTTCCCAGCAAACACGAGACGTTGACGCAATGTTGTTTTAATGCCGGGCCCACGTCGGAGATGGTGGGCCAACATTCAAACAACATTGGATCATAGTAGGTCACGTGTCGTATACAGTACTGGCAGCTTGGTATTTCGAGGCAGGTCAAAGCACTGAGGGTCAAAGTGTATTGATAAGGTCAAGTGTCGCGCGTGACGTCAACTAACAGACATGGCTGACATAGTATTGTACATGATAGGAATTGATGCGTCATTTATATCAGTGTTCATCTGATCAGCTGATCCAAAATCACAAAATCTGGCTTAGTGGTGCAACAAAAAAAGTAATTCTTAACACACACATGGAGTTAGTTATGTTCCCAATTCCACAAATTTAAAGTTATTGCCGTAAAATTAATCATACAAAAAACCACTCAGACCCACATAGACTGAAAAAGTAGAGCGGCGCTCTACTAAAAAAAGGCTACTCCCAGGATCTTGCGAAACAGACTTGTAGCCAGAGTGTAGGTGTATAGGCCTAGTCTAGAACGGTAGAAGAACAGTTGAAGCAGTGAGCTGTGAGTGTGAAACCTTCTGAACTGAACACAGTGAAGTGAAGGCAGAGCGCGACGGCTTTCTGTATTCGACGAAAAGAAACTGACAAAACGAAACTGACGAAACTGGTTTCCTGTAATCGACGAAACGAAACTGACGAAACTGGTTTCCTGTAATCGACAAAACTGGTTTCCTCTAATCGAAAAATTGAAGGACAAAACTGACGTGGGCCTAATTTTACTATGTTTTTCTTTTCCGAGTTAGGCCACAGACAGTGGACAAACATTAACCCTACTAAGGCCTACTAATTTTGGCTTGTCATCGTATTTGTTTTATTCTAGGATGTTGACCCAGCATTGAAATGACGTAGCCTATGTTGTGACTGACCCATCATCAGACCTGATCACGTGTAGGCCCAGCATTGAGACGTCGCAAAATTGGTTCACCGTTAACGATGATGGCCCAACATTAGGCCAACATCATGCCAATGTATTTATTAGTAGATTGTATATGGTTTAACCCTGCTATTAACAAGAGGCCAGCCGGCCACCATAATCCCCCGCCCCGCCCGCGTGATAGAAATTTTACAGGGTGCATACTTCCCTGAAGTCTCACATTCTGTTCTACAATAATGATCCACCTACTGTATCTGGATTATTGTGTATATTACAGATATTGTAGTCAATGTTGGTCGCAAGTCAGCATTTTTTTAGTTTGAGCAAGTTGCCATTAAGAGGGTATATATACATATCTATCCCTCACTGAAACCATACATTTCGTTTTATAGTATTTATTGGACTGGTACATATCCTATGGAATTTTTGTTCCAGGGGTTGATGCTGTGAATAGATTTAATGCCTTATCAATGTTGAATTTCGTTGGTAGATTTTAATTGTATGTGTTTTTCTCTAGCAAAAAAAAAACATTTTTTACCCTAAAATGTGACCTATTTTTCGCGCGCGGCTGCTCTAAAACTATATTCATGGGGTTTCAAAAGGGGCATAGCCCCATCGCGGTAAACGTTATTGTACACAGTTGAGATGATGACTCACTTTGCTTCTCCTGTGCACGTTTCAAAAACTTTGCTAACAATTGGCCCGTTTTGTTTTTTGTCTGCCTTCTTCAGAGCATATCCCCACCTGAAACCGCACATTTTGTATGTAGTAATGGGCTAGCTATATGGCACGGTTTGTCAGATATCAGGCATATTAAAGTTAATTATGGCCGATAGTCGGCCATTTTAAATTCGATCAAGTTGAAAATTTTCAGAGCATATCCCTACCTGAAACCGCACATTTTGTTTTGTAGTAATGGTCTAGCTATATGGCACAGTTTGTCAGATATCGGGAAAATCAAAGTTAGTAATGGCCGATGGTCGGCCAATTAGAGAGGGAAATATTTAAAAAAAACCAAAAGGCACATCTACACCCCCTAAGGGATGTGTGTGTCAAAAATTAAAGAAATCCATGCACGGGTAACCGAGTTCTGCTCCGGAAACGAAATGCGAACATCCGGACGCGGGACTGACGGACGGCCGAGGCGACGCCAATACCCCGTGCCCCCACTTCGTCGGGCGGGGGATAAAAATACCATAATTGTGCTTAGCGTTTAAAGGGTTAGCATGTTGTTGATAATGTATACCCGGATATAGACTGAGACACGTAGAGGTGTTACCAGCTTCATCCCAAGACAGACTGCCTGGATATCGGGTTCTATACGGTATATATCTCTCAACACATCTCTCTGACAGACTGGAAGAAGATATAGCCTATGCGAACACGAGGCGTTAAGACAATGTTAATTTAATGTTGGACCAGCGTTGTAGTCGACATCTACTTGTACTTACATCTACAACGCTGGTCACACTAGACCAAAAAAAAATATATGTTTGTTTCCGATTTGTTGTCATTTTAACCAGTGGGTAGGTGGGAAATTTATTTTATTTTTTGTCACTATAACCAAATCGGTAGGTAAGAAATATTTTTTAGTTTATTTGGGGCAGATTCACTTCTATGCATGTCTTATCTGTACATTACTTATCTATTTTTTGTTTTTTTGACCCTGTCCTCTCTTTTTCTAAACGTTTTTTCAGTTACTTTGACTACAGCCAGTAATTCATTCCTCAAATTATATATTTTCTACAAAAAAAAAAAAAAAAAAAAAAAAATATTTTTTTTTGAAATCCATAAAATAAATTTGGGTCGCACATGTTTTAATAGGGTCGGTCGGAAATCGGAAACAAACAATATTTTTTTTAGGCCCTATTAACGTTACATTAACATTGGGTCAACGTCTCGGGATTCAAAATTCGAGGCGTAGACTATACCTGGATTCACCTTTCACCGTGGTGGATGCTTTTTCGCTCTCATATCGATATTTACCGTTTTTGGTCGATTTTTTTTAAATATTCACTTACTTTGTATGATGGGGCGATTTTATTTTCAGACGATTATTGAATTGAGTGAGGTTACTGGCTGTGAAGTGAGAAAATAAAAAAATATCTCCACAAAATTCCGCTGAGCATGTTTGTTGATCTTTCCTCTTGTGCACATTGTCTGTCTGTCATCCTGGTACTTTGGCTCAGCCAACTCATTGGAAAAGGTGACGGGGGTTATCTCCCGGCTGGGTGGCGCGGGGGTCTACATTCTCAATTCCTATACCATTGGCGTATTAAAAAAAACGGGCCATGTTTATGCTACGCTAGCAGCTAAATGCAAATAGCTTGGAGAACTATTTAATGTAAAGTAAATAGACTATGACAATCAATGCTTGTTTTGCACGCATGGTAGCACACACAGAATATATATGGTAGCACATGTAGAGATTTATCAGATAAAGACATCTAGGCAAATGTGCCGTGATGCACTCTCCAAAATGTGAATGTTCCCATTGTAAACTTTCAGCCTATCTGGTATTAGCTATGTGCCTTTGTCATTATAATAGGTTATAGCTTTTTATGTAGCTCATTTTATGATTATGAGAAAAGTAGCAGACTTTAATTCATATCTTCTGTAAATATATGGAAACTATCAGAAACTGTTATAGTCTACACGAATAACAACATTACCGCTATGAGGCCCTGTGTATAAAAAGATTTTCGGGTTGATATTTTTTATAAGGAAAAGATAGGCCCTAAGGAGAAAATATGAATTATAATAGGCCTACGCCTATATAAATTATTAGGCCCCTACCTACATATTACATTTGTCATATTAATTAGAACACCCCCTGTGAATAGAGGTGGGGGGAGTATTAGAGTAGGCTCTTATTTAATTATCATATATAGTGTACATGCTATATCGTGGGTTTTATTTCAAATCAGGGGTGAAGGCGTTTATTTGATTATGGCCATTATTCAATTGAATACGGTATAGCTAAAACTAAGAAATTCATGACTGTACACTAATCTAATCTCATATTACACGTGTGCCTCCCTTCAATATAAGCTCAATTTTTATCATGTGCATAAGGTGGTCCGAGCATGATAAACAGCAAGATATCAGAGTGACTACAAATACCACTGTGTTAGAAAGCGAGAGACACTCGAAGATGAGACACTGTAGGCCTACAAGAGAGACTCCAGAAACCCAGATGACGAAAAATAAGAGACAAAATGACTGACAAGCGAGATGGAATTATCAAGGAGCAGATAAAAAATAATAGCCAAAATGGTATCAATCACTAATTCAAGCATAAATATTTATAGGCCTAATGTATTGTAGTATAGGTCTACTCATTATAGGTCACTTATAGTTGTTATTCCTATGTCTGATCCTGGACGTGGTGAAGGTGCGATGTCAGCTTATCACCAGAAGTGACTGTATTATCGAGTTGTTATCGTCAATTGCTCTTTAAAAAAGATACATGGGACAATCGACATGTCAGGTGCGACCCCCACAGTGACACCACTGTGAGTTGTGACTTGTGGCTGTCAATTAGGCCAACATCATGGTTATCTATATATGACCTATAATAATGTTATCTTATTATTAAAATATTTGAAATCAAATAAAAAGTAGACATATTTCAAAGAAAAAATAATATTATGTACCAGGATTTCCGGCGGTGGGCGTACGGACCCCCTCCCACTCAGCACCTAAGGTGGGATATCACCCCCCCCCCCCCCTTGGTGGCAAAGAAAATGAAAGTATTTTCTATTTTTTGCTGTTATTTTAGTTTAAATAGACCATTTTAAGCACTAAAATTTGAAACTCCAATTCTTTTTCTCCGCCAGACCCTCCAATTCTTTTTCTCTCCCCAGACCCTGGGGGAAACCCTGGTTACACAGTTCGATTTTATAACTTATTGATGTGGCCCACGCGATTTATATTACATTATTATGTCCATGATTCCCTCCTTACACATTTTTTTATAGTTCTGTACATGTAGCGATATCATTATTCACACATTTCTTAATTGAAATATAACAGTTTTAACAATTAAAATATTTCATGTTTTTGAAATACTAGAGAAACTATCCGACATAGTTGACCATAGTTTGTTTTGTGGATAATCATTTCCACTGTATGTTATATTTCGTGAATACATTATTGTTTCAAACAAGTACAATATGTGATGAAGCTTGAGTTGTAGTAGTTACCATTTCATGTTGAGGCGAGAGTGTTATAAAAATATTATGAAGCATGAAATTGTGGCAATGATAATAGAGCAATAAAAAATACTCTGTAGGGCTATTTATTTTGGTTTAATTTATAGGCCTAATCGTGTAAGGCCTATTGATAGGCCCTTTTCATTAATATCGTAGGCCTAATTTTTTTATTAGGCCCAAAATCAATGAATAGGGCATAATAGATTCTGTGTCGGTAGACCTATATCCTAATTTCTATATGCGTGCGGCGTTTTACAAGTCATAGCATCCCTGTGCAGACAATGTTGTGCCAGCTGTGGAGATGCTGGCCCAGTATTGAGACAACATTGGGTGAATTCCCTGTGTCACCGCTTGTGTTTGTTTTGATGCCCGCTACAGCGCCCATGTTCCTGAAACTGGGCTCATAATCTATAAATAACACACGCTCACCGAGCTAGCTGATACAATGAAGTATGGGAGAGGGGTGTCTATGTAGCACTGTTTTCACTGAGTACCCAATAAAGGAATTCCTGTGTTTCACATAATAGGCTTAATTATATATGATAATTACATAATTGATTTAACAGCCTGCAGTGGGTCCCATATGCATGGTGACTTGAAGTTCCCGGAACGGGTTAACTAATTTTGCATGTGAGAACTACGGAAACTTGTAGCGTCCCGATATATATTAGGCCTACTTGAAGTAGAAATATTTGGTTACTAGACGGGATGCCTGCCTGACATTTCGTTTCCATTTTCGGTCTGTGATCGCTATTTGTTTACCATCAGGGGTAACAAATATTTTGTTGTTGTTGTGGGTCGAGGGGTTGTGGGTCGAGGGGCTTGTGCGTCGAAGGTCGAGGTTTGTTTGTGAGGGTTCGAGGGGGTAATGGGGGTTATGAGGGTAACCATTAAAAAGTTAGATTGGAGATTTTTCGAGATCGATCTCAGTCACCGCCATGTTGAATTTTCGGGTAAAGCAAATACATCTATCAACGGCCTCAGAGAGGACGACATGGCTATGGTACCTTATGACTATGATTGCACAAGCCCTACTTCATTGTGATTAATATTTAACATTTTATTTTTAATGCTTTAGGGCTAGGCTCTCTGGTATTTATTGCCTCTCTCGCTTTCGCTTTTTATAATTGCTGCTTTTCTTGGCTCTCTTGTATTTCTTCACTCTCTATTTCGCTTTCCAGCCCCTCGTGACTGAAAAAAATTGCGTCGCCGAATTATCGCCATCTTTATCTGCAGTGAAGAGGATGTGAACCATGTGAGATGCGATTATAATGCTCAGTTATTGGGCGTATATCCATTTATGCTTGGTCATCAATAATCAAAGACATTATATATATTTTTTATTATTATTGACCGTTTAGGCTACATGTCAACTTTGACATATTGGTCATTTAGTTTTCTTTATTTCTTTATATGTTTTTTGATGTGGCGCAAATCGGTTATGAATATGTTTCTGTCGTCGTTATCCCACGAATTTGAACAGTTTGGGTCGCTGCATATGTGTGTACCAAGGAAAGATATCGGCCGTCGTGGGACTCGAGCCCGATAGCCAATGAGCCAACCTAGCGCCACAATATATGAATAATTTTTATTGTCAACATCAATCAATCACCCATAATAGGCCTATATAGGCTATGTCTGTCACTTATTAAGTGAATTTCTAGCGATATATACCCAGCAAACTTATGAGACGTTGGACCAGTTTGCAATGCTGGTTTACCGCTGGACCAGCGTTGCAAACAGTAAACCAACGTTGAGCAATGTCTCATGTTTGCTGGGATAGGGCCTATGCATCATCACCAAATAGGTTTTTTATATGTTGTTTATATTTTTAAAAAAGTTATTGAATTCAGCATTTATAAGTAGGTTAGATATCTTAATTCAATTGGTTGAGAGCTATTTTGTTATGTTTATGATGTAGGCATGAATAGGTCTACTGCTGAGATTCTTCATTACCAGTGGCAGTAGCCTATATTGCACCGTTGTAGAAAATTCTATTTCATTCTATTCACTTATCTTTTTCAACATTTTTCTTATTGTTGCACCAGTTTAATTTTTTTTATATTAAATCTAATCAAATCAATATAGTTTATTCAAACAAAATACAAACATATCAACTAATACAGTGATATATAAAGTCATAAAAGTAAGGCACCTTACATTATAATGGCATAAAATTATTGTTTAAAAGGAACTGAAATGAAATCAATGACTATGTTCACTTCCCATTTACCGTGTTTAGGCTATATTGAGTAATAATACATCTGTGATTAACGCTAAATAGGTAAATGTTAAAACTGATAATTGAAAATAAATTGCGCAATCAAATTGCACATGGTGGCAATGTTTCCCACCCATCAGGAGCCCCATCCACCCCTCACCTGCAAGGCAGGCGTCATGGGCGTGCTAATCAGCTTATGCAGGTACCTGCATACACAATAAGCTAAGTGGCTCACAGAGCCTGATTGATATACAACGCACCTGCACAACTAACAATTGAAACAACCTGCTCAACCCTGACTCGTCCACGTGTACACGTGCAGCGAACGTAAGTTGTTTATTTGGTTGAGTGGCGGACCGTAAGTATATCAGGTAATATTTTAACTCGTTCAATCTGTGGCATTATCCCAGCTAATCAAATTAAAATAAGTTAGTGTTAAGGTAGAACATATGTTTTATACTGACTCAAAGTTTTAGGCCAATATTGTGAGTACTTTCCACGTAAATAGTGAATCAGTAACACCATATGATCCCCCTAAAATGTGATTTTTAATGTGAATGCCACTATAGTCGTCACATGAGCTTAGACTTTCGTCAGTTTCGTCGATTACAGGAAACCAGTTTCGTTTTGTCAGTTTCGTTTCGTCGATTACAGGAAACAAGTTTCGTTTCGTCAGTTTCGTTTCTTGAGCTTCGTTTCGTCGAATATAGTTAGCAAACGCCACCCTCCACAACGTGTTACGGGTTAGCAAGCATTCCATATCTGAACAGTAAGATAGCGTGTCGCCGGCGACTCGCGATCGATCCAACCCCTATTAACGCCCTCAAAATTCAGTTTAATTGGGTTTACCCAACTTAGTGACCATTTATGCATCCACTCAGCTGGTTTTGAAACATTCCATCAGTTATTTATCATGTGAAAGCATTTTTAAAACACCTCCCGAAAAATATTTTGGCCATTTTAACCATTTGTTATGATGTATCTTACGTTCCAGATACATGCTGCGTTCTAACCCGGAACATAGTGGAGGGTAAGATCGTTCTAACTAGTCGAATACAGAAAGCCAAGGCCCGGCCTCAGGGTAGGCACTTGTGTAAACATAAAACAGGGGTCTAAAAAACGCAAATTTATGACGTCATTTTTTGTACATGTATGTAAAAAAAGGCTATAAATGTTATGGTCTCTGAAGGCATAAAAATGAGTTCTATTTATTTGAAAAAATAACTTTGATGATGGTTTAAACTTAGAACTAGGGTCTGGAAGAGAAATAACAGCGAAACCTGTATTATCGCCCAATGTACAGATTTCTGAAAATTAGTTTGTACTTCTATAACTAAATATTTTGTTCTGGGACCTAGTACAATAAAATAACCTATTGGTACAGTTAAAGTATATATTTTGAACATTCCTGTAAAATTTAAAAAAAAAATCAATGGGGTAGCAGATACTTTTTTCGAAGCCACAAAAAATTGGCGTTAAGTGAACTTTAGCATTTTTTTACATTTGACCTCGACCTTTCACTGACATAATTGAAGGTCAAGGTGACAAGGTCACCGAAAAAAATAATTAAATGTGCAATCACGTTCCATAATATTTACCGAACCTAAAAATGTGAGGCTATTAGACTATATATTTAAATTTGATAAAGTATTGTTAATTTTAAGAAAAGTTGTGATGTTTTTTCATTTTTGTTAAGAAAAAAGAGCCTTTTTTCTGCAAAAATTCTGTGGTTCTTAACAATACCGGTGAAAAGGCAAATTTACATAGGCAAAAATGACAATATCTCAAGAACTAGACTAGGCCTAGAGTCTAATTGAGATAATTAAAAAAATTAAAAAGCATTTTGTTTCTGTTTTTTATAGCTGGGTCATTCCACACGAAAGTGGACATTTAGGTAGAAAAGAAACGTTGGTTAGTTAACAAAGATTTTGCCTTCATTGTACAGACAATACCCGTAAATGATAAGAATCACACTAAAAAACAATTGTGAGAGCCTGGGAATATAATTTTTTTTTATTTTAAAATAAAAATTCAAAAATATGTAAAATATAGGATTTTTACATATAAAATGTATTTATCCATAGTTTCTATAGATTTTGTGAAGAAGATAAAATTAGATATGCATTCATCTTGCAAACTACAGGTCTTTTATACAAATTAGTGGTTAACAGTGATAAAATGACATTTGAGTTCTAAAAGTAGTAAAAAAATTGTCGTTACGGACGTTACATTGATATTGATATGTTTAGTGTATTTTCTAGTTTTCTCATGAAGTAGAAATAGTATTAAATAACTCTCTCTTCTGGAAGACGGCTGTTTTTAGCCGTGGTAAGCATAGACATATTCTTTTAAATAGAAAATTACAATAGTCTAACATATAGAGCTGCAAAGTATGTACGTCCGTAACGTTACGGACGTACAAAAATCGTTACGGACGTTACATTTTATAGTAATAAAGAAAAGCATTCTAAAAACATTATACTTTTTATTTGTAGGTTTAAATATACAAAAAAATGTTTTATTCTTTTGATTATTCATATTATCATGCTTACTATGTAATTTATTTGTCATTCTTTTGAAATTTACTGTGATACCGTTTACTGCGAGATTGATCTTAGTATAACTTTTTTGGTGGTAAATTTCACCAGTTTCATTTTGGACTTTGCATACATGATTATGATATTTGGATCAGTGCTGCATTTAAGGTATTTTCATAACAATATTTGGCAATATAGAAGGTTATAACTTCAAGCATCTAATAAATATGGATCTGTAGCATTAACAAATCATATCATACTATTTTTATGTAAATTGAAACACATGATCATGTGAATTGAAACATGATTTGTGTTTCTCATGATTATCTAGACTTTTCAAACCTAGTGTCCCACCTTTTTCAGATTATATTTCTTTTTACCAAAAATGACATATATATATATAAAAAAAATTATTATAGTATTGTGTAATGAAAAAAATTTCTGATGACTTTTTAATCACCATATATATAATCATGATAATTTACCCTTTTACTACGGCCACTAGACAATAAACGCTCACTAGCGCATTTGAGAAAAAACTCCCATCAGATCTTTTTTTTTTCAAAAAACTTGCATGACAGCTAGAACATTAACACTTAAAGAGTGCTGAAATATGCTGATTAACCATATAAAGGGTTATTAGGGGTAATAATGTCATAATTGACAGGGCTGAAAAGTATGTACGTCCGTAACGTACATACATTTACATTGTATATTTAGACCAATTGCACACACACACCCCTATTCGTAACAGACAGGAGAGTGGAATAGCACACATCTTAAACTTATGATGTGTGCCTTTATAGGTTAAAGTGTCTAAGTGAGTGGAGTATGGTGGAGGGTACAAGGGCCCTTCCACAAATTTTGTATCCCCCTCCCGAAAAAGTTGGGGCGGGGGTATGGGTGTCGGCTCGGATGTTCGTCCGTCCGGCCCGCCATGCGTCTGTCCACATTTTGCTTGCGAAGCAAATGTAGGAAAACATTGCACACACACATCCCTATTAGTTAAGGGGTGTAGATGTGCCCTTTGCAGGGTTTCCCCCAGCAAAAATGAAAAAGCATCATGGTAACTGGTGGTTCGGGTTCAGCGCAGTGCGCGTAGTCTGGGGGTTCCGGAGGCATAATCCCCCCTCCGGAAAAATTTTGATATGGAAACTTCTTTATATATATCTTCTAGTAACTTGTAGAGTAATTTGTATCCATTGTTTGCCCTGGTACATGTTATTTTTTCTGACATTGTAAAATATGAAAGTAAAAATTCCTAAAGAAAACCATAAGGTCTGTCTTTCATTTGTTTATTTAAGCTTTATATTGACTGTACCGTTTTTAGAATGACCACTGTTGTAGCCATGTGTAGACTGAAAAAAAAAACTAAGTATTTGATAATGTGGCAGTTTGGGGAGAGCATTTAATGATTTTACTGAAGCATCATGGCATTTGGAAAAGCATCATAATTACTGAAGCGTCAGGGTAAAAGGTTAAAGCATCATCAGATCATGGTACCATGATGCCTTGATGCTTTGGGGAAACCCTGCTTTGTTGGGGGTTTTTCAATTTTGACCTACTTAATTGGCTGCCCATCGGCCATAATTAAAAACTTTAATATGCCTGATAACTGACAGCGTATCGTTTCCGGAGCAGTATTTCGGAAACCATGGGGGGGGGGGGGGGTCTTTCAAATTGCACACACACATCCCTTAGGGGGTAGATAGCTAGACCATCGAGTACTAGAAAAGCAAAATATACGGTTTCAGGTAGGAATATCCATGAAAAATTTCAACGCAATCAAATTCAAAATGGCAAACTATGCCGGATACATGTAGCTGGACCATTGTTATAAAACACAATGTGTGGTTTCAGGGTGGGAAATGGCTTGAAAAATTTCAACTCTTCTGTCAGATTTAAAATTGACAACCATCGGCCATAATTAATTTTAATATGCCTGATATCTAGCAAACTTTGTCATATAGCTAACTAGACCTTTACTGATACTATGAAACAAAATGTGTGGTTTCAGGGTGGGATATGACCTAAAAAATTCAAAATGGCCGACTATCGGCCATTACCTTTAATATGCTTGATACCTAGCAAACCTTGCCAGGTGGCTAGACCATTACAATTAAACAAAATTTGGTGTTTCAGGTAGGGATATGCCATGAAAATTTAAACTTGATCAAATTCAAAAGAGCCGACTATCGGCCATACTTAGCTTTATTATTTTTGTTTGTCAAATCCGTGCCAGATAGCTAGACCATCAGTATTTATCAGACAAAATTTGCGGTCAAATTTTACCTCTGTCAAATTTAAAATCGACGACCATCGGCCATAATTAATTTTAATATGCCTGATATCTGGGAAACTATGCCATATAGCTAACTAGACATTTACTGATACTATAAAACAAAATGTGTGGTTTCAGGGTGGGATATGAACTAAAAAAATCAAAATGGCCGACTATCGGCCATTAACTTTAATATGCTTGATACCTGGCAAACCTTGCCAGATTGCTAGACCATTACAATTAAACAAAATTTGGTGTTGCAGGTAGGGATATGCCCTGAAAAATTTAAACTTGATCAAATTCAAAAGGGTCGACTATCGGCCATACTTAACTTTATTATTTTTGTTCGTCAAATCCGTGTCAGATAGTTAGACCATCAGTATTTATAAGACAAAATTTGCGGTTTCAGGTAGGAGGATAGCCTAGAAAATTTCACCTCAATGAAATTCAAAATTGCCGTCAATCTGCCGTAATTACATTTATTATGTCTGATATTTAGCATTTTTTTTTTTTTTTATCATTTTTGTAATCAGCAGCTGCTATTGCTAGCAGAGCCGTTGCCTGGCTAAAGCCACCTGAAAGTGTCAGGGACTGGTTCAGGGCTAACCGCAACAGGTAGTGTTAATCGAACTTGAGAAAAAGACGACCCACAGAGAGACCGCCACTCCCCCCCGTCCAATCCGCACCAGACCATCACGGTCCCCAAGTCGGCAAAATGTTGATAATCATGCAGATGAGATTGTGAGACAGTACATACCAGAAGAAGACAAGAAGACATGATAGGACAGCACTTCGACCCACCACACCCCATTAGACCACTGCAAGCAGCTATCCACAGAATAAGATGGAGCACAGCCACCACGCCCCCCCGCCACCCCCTCGGCGAAACCATCCTTCCACAACTCATTTAAATCTTTGTGCATCCTGTTGTTTAATCTTTGTGCATCCTGTTGTATCTCAGATGATTGACGCAGTTGTTTTGCTCTCACATATGTTTTAGCCTAAGACCTGTCAAGTGATCCCAGGTCGATATTTAATTACATTAAAATTACACTGAAAATTTTTATCCTGTTGTATCTCATTTGATTAACTCTGTTGTTCAGTTGCTCAGATGATTTACTCTGTTGTTTTTGCTCCCATATTTGTACTATCATAAGACCTGTCAAATGATCCCAGGTCAACTTTTAATTATATTAAAATCTGTTGTTCAGCTGCTCAGTTGGTTGACTCTGTTGTCTTAACTCTCATATTTGTACTATCATAAGACCTGTCAAATGATCCCAGGTCAAATTTTAATTACATTAAAATCTGTTGCTCAGCTGCTCAGATGGTCGACTCTGCTGTCTTAGCTCTCATATTTTTATTATCATAAGACCTGTCAAATGATCCCAGGTCAAGTTTTAATTACTTAAAAAATTACACCGAAATTTTTAATTACATTAAAGAAGATGGGACTCCACTGATTTGTTGACTCTTGAGTTTTGTTCAAAAGACAAGAAGACCTTGTTCCAAACCATGCAAATCATGCCAGATAGCTAGACCATTACCATTAAGCAAAATGTGTGGCTTCAGGTAGGGATATGCCCTGAAAAATGTCTCTATCTAATTTAAAATTGCCGACCATCAGCCATAATTAACTTTAATATGCCTTATATCTGGCAAACCATGCCAGATTATGCCGGCAAGCATTGCTAAAATTTTTTTGTATTACGTTCTTCAAAAAAACATTTACGGATCTGTGAACACGTAAAATAGCTAAATGAATTTGGGTGGCCCAATAAAACAGAATTTGAAAAAAATTGGCGTCTTGTATAATTTTTGGCTTTTCTGCACTTCGAAAAATGTGTGATGAGACTGATTACGTGCAGATGGGTCACATATCATTGAATATTGATCATTAAAATATGATATATTATTTCTACTACATCAAGCAGATGTTTAAGTGGTAATCAAATCTTTTATTCGACTATATCAGGTATTATTCCTAGTAAAATGCAATGGATGTAACGTCCGTAACGAAACTGTGTAACGTCCGTAACGATCAATAATTGCCTGCGAACATGTGAATAGCGAAAAATAATTCAAATTGACAACAAGGGATACAAGATACAAGCTTGAACTACAACTCATGGTAAATTTATATTTTTTGGATTTGTACTTTCCGACAAAACCAAAGTTAAACATGTCAAATGAAAAATGATGTCCTTTTTGCGTAACGTCCGTAACGCTGACAAGTATGATCATAAAAATCAAAAATATTGATTTCAAATGAAATGTTTTTATCATGCAATCACGATAATCAACCCTATCTGGTGTTGAGTAGTATAGATTTAGGCAGTGGCTAATCGTACGTGATTCTTCATAATGTAACTCTATAGGCAGCCTCGTTTCCGAAATGACGGGCTCCCATTGACTCCCATTATAACTTACCCGTACGAATAGCCACTCCGATAGATTTATGAGTTTACTTTTTTATTCACCGATTGACAGAGGCTTTAAGGTTGAAAAACGTGTCTAAATGTAACGTCCGTAACGATGGAATGACCGAGCTATCACTGTGCCAAATTATTTCAATGTGTCACATGATATTGATAATACACAAAAAAAAGCCTGTTTCAAAATACATTTTTTGCCGTAATTTTTATATTCCTTATCCGATTTTGAAAAATGAGACCTTTTTAAAATCGTAAGACCCTGTAGAATAAAATTAATCAAGCAGAGTTAGATATAATGAAAAAGGTAAATTATATTTTATTGTCAAGTGCCTACCCGACTACGACACGCCACGAGTTGGTAGGTTTATTATGCTTATGAAGTTATGGTCTATTATACTATACTAGTATAGTATAGACAATGATTTACAGCTTATTTCATTAAGACTAAACATACAACATATAAAATACAGATTGGACATTCAAATGAATCAAACTGGAAGTACGAAGATTACTTTTTGCCTTTTATTTTAGGCTAATCAATGTAATGAAACCACTGAAATGACCAATGTCATAATCACACTATCCGCCAGGCGTCGCCCTATCTCAAAACAAAATTATATGGGTATTGCTAATTCGCTGAACATATCGCACCGTAAAGATTCTGAAATTGCACCGTCACAACAGATCACAACATTCCTTGGTCACACCAATCTGATATATACCTTGGTCACACGTCTATAACATGTATAGCAGCCTATCATCGTGATAATCCACGGCTGGGGCTATTAGGTAAGTCTGAAAACGAATAAAGCGATGAAGGCAGGTCTGCATGCGAGGGTTTAATATTATGCATATGGACAGCCTCGTTTACGAAATGACGGGTGTCTATTATATTATGAGTTTGTGCCTTTATGTTGATCGTCTCAGAATAGCATTATGATCACACTTGACTCCGTGAGAAAAGAAACCGACAATTTGCGGTAAAGTGCATAAATTTTCCATTAGGTCTATAAACATGATATAACGCCATAGGCCTATTATATAGACCATAGGTCTAGTCCGTATTAGACCTATGATGTTGGCCCATCCTAAACTTAAAAAGTTTAAATTTGTGTTATTTAGGCTAATATTTATTATCGTAAATCTATATTATTATTCTCCACCCTCCGTTTGAAAGATATATGTAGTGCCTACCCGATAATGATAGGTGAGTATAGGCCTATTGGAATGTTCATACAACTTCAGACAATTAAATGCCATTTGAATTGACAAATTCACCTGCCCGCTGATGATGGTCTAGCCCTAGATGAGGGGTTCAATGTTGATTTTTTTTTTTTCTATGAAAGGGTCAACACTAAAATTTTGTTTTTGTCACAACAATTACAGCCATAAAAATTCCAATCAATTTTGCCGGCTTATTTTTGCGATACATGTTTATGATGCCCTAGCTAGAAGATTTAGAACATGTCAATTAACCAAGTTAAATTTAGTGGTATCGAGCCCTCCCGTTTAACCCGTTTAGATTCACTATCTTGTATGCCTATGATTAATATATAATCAAATATCACACACTAGTTGCTGTATAGACCTACAAATGTACCTATGGCCAGAAGGAGAGGAAACTGAATCACATATGTACAACTTGTCACATTTATCTCCTCATATTACAAGTATATGAACGTCTTTTGTCTAGTTTTATTGTATTCTAGATGTGTTTTGGTATTAAAAAAAAAAATACCATATAAGTAGTCTACCATTACTTATTCAAACGCGAATAAAGAAAAAGGAGTAAGTAACCAGTTATTTATTCCTCATTCAAAACCGAATAAGTAACAAGACTTGTAGAACTCTTTGTGCGATTAGGTTGGTGTTTTACTCATTTGTCTCCTCATATTACAAGCATATAAACATCTTTTGACGGTTTTGAGATTATTCTAGATATGTTTCGTCTTTGTGAGTGTGTTTTACCGCATAAGTACCAGTTACTTATTTAACCCGCGAATAAGGAATAATCAGGAATTATATCTATTTTTATCTATATTTATATCATTTTTCCCTTATAAAAAGCGAATATAGGCCGAAAATGGGTAAAAAGTAAACTTGGAAGAATCCATAATTTCCAGGACCTATGTGCACCCTCAATAAGTAGCCAGTTACTTATTTCTTATTCAAAACCGAATAAGTAACAAGACGTGTAGGCCTACTACTATTTCTGCGATCAGATTGGTCCTTTACATCTTTATCTCCTCATATTAGGCCTACTAGCATTTTAACGTCTTTTGCCGACTTTGAGGTATTCTATCGATGTGTTTTCGTATTTTTAAGTGGGTATCACCGTATAAGTACTAGTTACTTATTCAAACAGGAATAAGTTACCAGTTACTTATTCCTTATACAAAACCGAATACGTTACAAAACTTGTACCAATCGTTGTGCGATCAAATTGGTGTTTTACTCATTTATCTCCTCAAAATAGAAGAATCTGGACGTCTTTTGTCGAGTTTGAGCATATTCTATATTTGTTTTCGTATTTGTAAATGTTTTTCACCGTATAGTAACAGTTACTTAGTCAAACGCGAATAAGGGATAAGTAACCAGTTACTTATTCCTTACTCAAATCTGAACAAGTGAATATACTTTTAAAACTCTTTGTGCATGTCAACGTTGCCAGGTTGGTTATTTAACTTTTTTCTGCAGAGAATATATCAGCATATTTTGTGGAGCGTGAGCATACATTTTCTTCTTTTAGTTTTGTTTTGTTTTAGTGTTACTTATCCAAATTCGAATAAGAAATACGTAACCAGTTAGTTATTCCTTATTAGTTCCAATAAAGAATAAGGTTGTGTTACATATTCCTCATTCGGTCCAATAAGGATAAGTAGCTGTTACTTATACCTTATTCGTTCCAATAAGGAATAAGTAACTGTTACTTATTCCTTATTGAATAAGGAATAAAGAATAAGTAACTAACTTGACGTTTAATAGTTATTTACCAGAAAGTCACCCTACATCTTCGCAGAGTGGTTGCCAATTAAATATTCAACTTGTAAGTCAATTTTAAGAAGCAGTTATGCGAATAATATCTACATTCATCAGGGAGTAGAATTGTGGCTCGATCAATTTACATCGGTGGCATACCACACTTGACCCCTGTTAGTAAAATACCCGTGGGCCTATAAAAAACGTACGTGCTGCAGGGTCATAGTGTAGGTCATATGTAATTCCGTGGAAATCTCATGGTAATTCTTGTCACCTTCGTTTTTCTTTTTCTAGAGGTCATGATCCCTAGATCTCTTTTTTTAACACATGTCTCACGTGTAACACATCAAAAAGACCGAATTTGTTTAGGAAATATAATCAAATTTGAAAAAAAATGAAATAACGTTTTAAAATCCCACAAGAGCCATTTTCTGCCAGATAGAGGTCATTTTAAGGTCAACTATTGCAAAGTTTTTAAATATACCTATTAGTCCATGGGCCAGAATCGGCCACCATGCACCCCATTACTCACCCCATTACTCACCTACACCAACTTTTTAAAGCTCCAAAATATGAAATGAGATGTTACCCAGAGGTGGGCAAGTTGTTGCCACACGCGGCGACAGAAGAAAAATCTCTGTAATGTGAATATTAAAAATTGACAATGTGAATATTAAAAATTGACAATTCAGAGCATCTAAAAGTAGCAATTTGTGATTACTCGTTCCGCCTGTCCACCCCTGTTACCAGTCAAAAAATAGGGACGAACTTTATATATTTTGACCGTTTTTATGGGGGAACCCCAAACCTGCCTGGAATTAGGGGGTAGGGTTACGTAAGCGTCTGTCAGTTATGTTCTGATTAACCAATCTGCACGTGCATTATACCACAAAACAGATAATTCAATTTCCGTTCTAATAATACATCACCCATTGCAGTAGAGTAAATAGTCGTTTCTCCACATACGCTCAAACATGTTTTTTATTATAAAATAACCATAATGAACAGCAAAACAAACTAGGCAACATTGTTATTAAAAACAACAATATAATTAATGATAGTTATTGGACATATTCATATCTGGCCTATGTTTTCTGAACCCACATATGTGCATACTTAAAAATGTGTGTTATTTATATTTATAAATGTCATACATATTTTTTTAAGAAAGAATATGGCAGCCTTTTATGAAAATGGGTTGAAATCTGAAACACGAAACTTTGCCCGGAATTTAGTGTATACTTTTATATTCACTTGTTTTTACATAATTTGCGTGTGCTGAATGCTAATCGGACGGATAACGCTCTATATTTGGAGACCTTCACCTTCAAATTAGCAAAACACAAAATGGCCACCAAAATCTTGAGAAAACCACATATGTTCTATAGTTTGTCGCATATAAACGCACAATTTATAGTTTCTGACCGATTTTTAATTGATAATTTTTTTCTTGTGTCCTTGGAAAGAAATGATTTTTATTTGACCTTTAGATCCAAGACATCCGCATAGTGGATTAGTACTAAACGTTATTGACGAGTATATTTGAAAGAAAAAAATCGAAAATAGCCACGAAATTTACCTTCATATGAACAAGAAACAAAATGACTATCAAGATGTAAATAAAACCTCTTTTTTTATTTGTGGCTCGGAATTTCTCAGTTTATTGATTTTGTGTGACTTAGAAACAAGCATTTCTGGTTTTTATTGTTCATCGTCTGACCTATAGGTTATTGCAAAATCCGAGATTGACGTCATTTTGCATATTTACTATTAAAATAATACTAAGCACATCAAAGCATGTTAGAATATATTGTACCTAAACACAGTTTAGCATGCCTTGCAACCTAATCTGCTGTATTACATAGTGTACTTTTTAGATTTCCATTAAACAAATGTTGTTTATGATATTATAGTTCACGTGCAGAAAAAGCACTTTTATTCGTGTGTTAGTGGTAACCATTTTGAATTTGAAAGTCAAATAAAGGTCATTTTGATAAAAAAAATGGGAAATAAAGTGAAATAATTAACTGTATGAATTTTATTATTATGAATGTCTTAGTTTTAAATATACGTTATTATTATTATTACACTGGTTGGTATCAAATGCGCACCAAGCACAACAGAGATATGAAACACGGGATGTATCGAATGCGTCACTATTTATCCTGGAATAATAATAATAAAGGAAAGGAAGCAGAAATTAAGAAGTCTTGGGAAGCACGACTTTGGAAGCACGACAGAGTAAAAGGCTATAAATGAAAGAAGTCTACATTGTAAACATGGCATTATGCATAGTTATCAACAAAATGTTCAAAACAATAAATGGGGCAAGATTGAATGAAACTCAACACTGCATCAGAAAAAAGAAAATGGATTAAACCTCAAAAACAGATTTTGTAAAATATTTGCTACAGATAAGTCTTCAAAAATTCTGAAGCAGTGAAGCAAATGTTGTATAAGTGGATAAACTGATGGGAGCTGAAGATACAGGAACCATTTATTCTAGTTATGTGAAGAATAGTAACTTATATGGGATTATGCTTCACACAGAGGTTTGACATAATAAATTAGAGTTATGATCACAAACAGAGGGCTCCTTTATAATTAAGCAAAAATAGAGGATATGAAAAGTAACAGAAATGATTTTGAAGATAGTCAAGAAGAAATATCTATAGCAGGAAATTCAAACAAAGACAGAGAATGTACAACAAACTTAAAAACTGAATGGAGTGAACTGATCCTAAAGGAAGATTCGTTAAGACAATTGCAGCAGTGTAGGTGGAGGAAAACAACTATTGGCTAGAGGAGATGTTTTAAAAATGGGGACAACATAAGGTAACATGAATTTATTTATTTATTTATTTATTTTAGAAAATTGCATACATTGTGATGTAACTTATGGGAGATAGGCATGGGAACAAGGAGAAAGACAAGATTACATAATTGAAAATTAAAATGTATTCTTTGAGAATGGGACCCTGTAGGGAGTTGAAGCTATAAATTAGTTCAGTGTGAATATAATAAAGAAAATAGGAAAAACTTGGAGAAGTATAAGGTAAATGGAAACTCAGTGAATATAATGAAAGGGAAACATGATTCCATTTCTGCATTACTATAGTGATTATAATAAAGAAATAGGTGGAAATTTGAAAAAGTACAATATAATTTGAAACCTGTGGCAATAGGAAGGGGTAATAAAGAGGATGGCAAGAGATCTTGTATTATCACAAGGGAAAAATGGGGAAAATATTGGAGAAGTATAATGTATTTGAAAAATTAGAAAAAAGAAATATGGAGAATGACAAGATTTTATAAATGGGAACTATAATGTGAGGGTGTGCTCCTCTTTTTAGGGAGAGGCTTGAGCTCCTGTATTAACACAGTGATGTCCGTCAATAAGCTGAAAAGCTGATTGAGTTGAAATCAAATCAAATCAAATCAAACTGGGACAAGTCCGTGCTCACTTTTATGGCCTTTCTTTTAAAGTCATTAGATATCGCGATCATAGAGTTAGTAGGAGAGAGTCGGATTAGTTGAGCCACTTTTTACAATATTTTGTCTGGTGTTTTCTCAGAATGGTTGGGATAGTTTTAAAACATGGCTATATTACATATATATCCAACATCAATAAAAGATGAAAAGAACATTTTTAAAAAAAGTTATGGATACACAACTGAGAGTGGTGAAAGTGGCTCAACTAACCCACTGTATGGGGTAAGTTGTGCCACGCAAGGGGGTAAGTTGATCACCTGTGGTAAAAATTCACAATTGACAAATGTACATGCCAACATGTTATTTTATGTCCAGAATATGCAAAAATAAAAATAAAACACCTGTGTACATCACATAAGGGTCAAATTTGTTGACACATCTCTTCCAAGTCCCAAGTGATACAATAGGCACTATAGCCTGTATTGATGCATGGATCATTGTTATCTTGTATTTATTAAGAAGATATATACTATTATTATGTGTCTTTATTATATTGCCCTATTATATTGCCCGACATTTTTACACTATATCACATTATATAATAATATGTTATACACACTGGGGTATGATGAGCCATGTCGAGTGGGGTTAGTTGATCCACATTCTGTAATAATATGTTTACCTACTGGGGTAAGATGAGCCATGAATGGGGTTAATTGAGCCGGTTGATCAACTTACCCCACCTTATTTGGCTCAACTTACCCCACAACAGCCATATATTGTAAAATGTAAACTTTTGTGACATTTAAAGGATCTAAGTTAAGTGTTACATTTATATCAGCTATCTTTATGTATTTGACTGCCTAACCTTATAGCAAGAATGTACAGAATCATTATTGCTTCCGTAATATTAATGCAAACATTATAATATCTGAATTCTACTGACTATAGCGAAAAATGCATTTTTGAACCACAAAACTCCCTACCTGAAAAATGATCTGTGCTGACAACGTGGCCATGTAAGTAATATCACTGTTAATCACCAGGTGGTGTTGAAACTTCCTTAAAATCCCATGTGTAGAAATGCGAGGGGGTGGAACAACGAACCCTGTGGCTCAACTAACCCGACTCTCCCCTAAGTCTTCTTCTATCTCTATGATCCCGATTTCTTCCGGGATAATTCGGATTTCAACTTGAAGTCCTGTATTAAATGAAAGTTCCACATGTTTTCTGTCTTACTGTTCTACGACATCATTCAGTCAGCACGTCTGAATGATGGTCTGTTAACTAACTCTATCAACTCGGATACCTTATTGTAATTGTCAGTGATTGTTACAAGTCAATACTTCTATGTGTGTCAAGATTCATTGTCCAAAAGTGTAATGTTTAAGACCGCGAAGTTTGAGTATATTTGGTACCTTTGGCAATATGTCTTATAAAGTTTTCGTGGAAGTTAGTGTCAATTCGACTAACTGTTAATAATTTAAAGGGATTGGCCCAGGCTAAAATCATAAACAAATCGGTGATTTTATTTCGGGTTCTTAATAGGCCTATGACAATATGATGTAAACATGTAGGCCTACATAGACTAGAACTGCAAATTTTTATATTTTTTGTTATGCGCATTCACCAGTTAGGCTAGATATAGAGACGAAATTCCCGCATTTCCTATTTTTGACATGGTTGTCAATAATTAGAAATCAGGAATTTCGTCTCTATATCTAGCCTAACTGGTGAATGCGCAGCACAAAAATTATAAAAATTTGCAGTTCTAGTCTATATAGGCCCCTACATGTTTACATCATATAGATCTAGTCATATTAAGAACCCGAAATAAAATCACCGATTTTTTAATGATTTTAGCATGGGCCAGTCCCTTTAAGTAAGCCCGATTTCACTGTAATAAGTAATCTTATAAGTAACTGTCTATGTTCTACGATATCATTCAGTCCACGCATCTGTATGATGGTCTGCTTTATACCATCATTCAGATCTATATATACATCATTGCAAAACTAAAAAAAATATATCAGAATTTCAAAATGAAATAAAACATATTGACTAGTTAAATATACTGCATAGCAACTGCTGCCAAAGATCATTCTCGTTACATCATGAAACGTTTATTAAATCATATGATCATTGCTTACCTTTTGAGCTAATGAAAGCGAATTACAATAACCGTAAAATTTGGATAACACCCGCACTAAAAAAATCCATAAATAAACAAAAAACAGATTATATCTCAAATCTAAAAAAACACCCAGCATTACAAAATGAGAAGAATTATAAACAATACAAACGTCTGCTTAGTAGAACGCAGAACGCGATCATTATGATGGTTTATTTAACCTAAATAAAGAATAATTTAAAGAAATGCTGCAGTATTATTAAAACTGTTATTAATAATAGCTAGGAAAAACTCTACGATTACTTCTGATGAATTTATCATAAATGACAGTAGGCCTACTGTGTCAAATGAAAAGATAATTGCAGACAATTTCAACAAATTTTATGTTAACATTGGAAGTAATTTATGTAAAAAAATACCGCCTGTTGAACGCCACCCAACATCGTTAATTAAACAAACAAACCCTATGTCAATTTTTCTCAATGAAGTTGATGACAATGAATTAACTAGAATAATTTATAAATTAAGTAATTCCAGTCCTCCCGGATGGGACAGAATATGTGCTAAAGTAGTAACCAATACTTGTTTAACATATACCGAACCTCTAGTTCATATCTTAAACTTATCTCTAACTCAGGGCGTATTTTCCTCCGAATTGAAAGTAGCACATGTAATCCCTATTTTCAAGGGTGAAGATGCTATGAAAATCAATAATTACAGACCAGTTTCTGTTCTTCCTTTATTTTCTAAAATATTTGAAAGAGTAATGTATGATAAAATTAATAATTTCATAACGAAAAATAATATTTTATATAAATGGCAATTTGGATTCAGGGAGGGACATGGTACCAATATGGCACTTATTGTATTAATGGACAAAATTTTAAATTTTATTGATTCAAGGGACGTTGTCCTTGGTGTGTTCCTCGACTTTAGTAAAGCCTTTGACACAGTTGATCACAAAATTCTGCTTGAAAAATTATGCAAATATGAGTGGATAAAAGATTACCTACATAATAGACAACAATATGTTACATTTAAGACGGTAAATTTGTCACATCAATACATAACATGCGGGGTTCCACAGGGTTCTATCCTTGGACCATTGCTATTTATCCTTTACATTATAATGATATTGCCACTGTTTCTTCTATTCTTCTTCCTATTTTATATGCTGACGATACTAATCTTTTTTTTCTAAACGGTAGGCCTAAAGATATAAATGAATTAATTAATATTATGAATAAAGAATTGCAAAATATTGTAGAATGGTTGAATGTTAACAAGCTCTCGCTCAATGGTAAGAAGACCCAATTTATGGTATTATCTTCTAGTCGTAAATTTGTCTCTGTTGTCAGTAACTTCGTAATTAATAACAGTCCGATTACAAGAATATATACTGCCAATTTTTTAGGTGTTTTTATCGATTATAGGTTGACATACAACATATAATTTCTAGAGGATTAGGTGTTTTGTGTAAGGCAAGAACAGTTTTAAATTCAGCTACACTACTAACACTTTACTATACATTTATTTATCCATATATATCATATTGCATTGAAATATGGGGTAGTGCAGCAATTATACATATTGCATCTGTTGAAAAAACTTCAAAAAAGAGCCTTGCGAATCATAAATCATAATCAGCTGTTCCGTACAAGCACCATACTGCTTCGATATTTAAAGAACTTTCCGTTTTAATTATTTCAAATGTGTATATGTATAGCGTAATTATAATGATGTACAAATATAACTGTAATAACCTCCCAAACTTATTTAATGTCTTTTTTGTAAAAAATTTGAATATACATTCATACGGTACCAGACAACAAAATAAATTACACGTGCCTATAGTTAGGATGGTCAAAACAAATAATAGTTTCAAGTTCAGGGGTGTTTTATTATGGAATCACATCTATAATATTATAAATTCAAATTGTAGTTTATATGTTTATAAAAAGTCAATAAAATAATTTCTTATTGACAACGAGTCAGAAATGAAACTAATATTTCACAGGTAGAGATACAAGACATTGGCTCGTCACTGGTAATGTATGAATATGTCCAATAACCTTCCAGGGAGCGCGATGCATTGGCCCAACGTTGATTCAGTGTTGACCCAGCGTCTAAGACGCTGGGCCAGCGTTTAGCCGACGTTGTGCCGTTGTATCGTGCTTGCTGGGTTGATGATGTATCATAAGTGACGAGGATAGTAAACAAAAAAAAGGAACTACTAGGTTTCAAGATATACTGGTTTTATACAGCACTTTTGC